>OX638131.1:78653511-79853511 GCA_951804985.1 Dryomyza anilis
AAATTTTAAGTTCACTAGC
Source organism: Dryomyza anilis (assembly GCA_951804985.1). Lineage (NCBI taxonomy): Eukaryota > Metazoa > Arthropoda > Insecta > Diptera > Dryomyzidae > Dryomyza > Dryomyza anilis. The sequence goes on from OX638131.1 coordinate 78,653,531, forward strand.
TTGTTCTGTTGTTGATATAAACAGAACAAAATACTATACAAAATAAGATTCAATTTATTATCGAACAAAGTGCGAGTTTTTCGTGTGTTGAATTTATCAATTTACAGAAACTCAAAAACTCTCGTTTTCAAAAATACGTGAAGTTACTTTCGAATGAGTTACAGAAATCAGCCACTGGTTTCAGCAGAATTTTAAAATTAATGGTTCAATTGTTGTTTTTGCTTTATGTATTTAATTAGAACTACATGCAGTTCAATCTGATTCAGTTCAAGTATGAAAAAACGCAGCTAATAATAAAATATATTCAAAATTTAACAAATTAAAAAAACGTATTTAATTTTGGATGTATGTTAGCACCGGAAAACACGTGATACTTTCTCGGTCAACGCAATAGTTTTTCGGACAAATACATAAAACATTTGACAATTTTGATAGGGTCTCCTCATCTAAGCAAAAGAGTGTTAGTTTAAATTCGCACTTTTTTATAATTCCGATTTTGAAACGTCAAAGAGATATTTTTAATTTTCAATATAATTCATCGAACAAAAATTGGTACGACGTCTGCTGTTGAATGATTGCTTAAAAAATAATTGAGAAAATAAAACAATGTGGTCGGTTTGTTAAAACAAACATCAAATAATTTATTATAAAATAACATAAGATACAATTTCGACGGGATATTAATTATTTTATATATTTTATATATGTATATATTGTGTACTATTGCTATGAATATAGTACACAAAATTATGAATACTACTAACTGAGAATATTATAAAAAATATAAATAAACCTTATTTTTAAAATTTTGTATATTTCATAATCTTTTTAATTATTTTTCAATGATTAGCGATGTTAACAGAAGTCTCAATGAAGATGTGGTTATTTCATACTCAGTCATTAATCGTCTACTTATTTAATACATTTAATGGTTGTGTGTGTGTGTGCGTGAGAGAGAAAACTGGTCAACACAAATCATACGACAACTAATAGAGATTGATTTTCTTCAAAATTGTTTTGCGACACATATGGCAGGTGCGCAGTGTCTCCGCACAACGCGAGCACGCTCCATGTCCACAGAGGAAGGCCACATCGCGTGTGCGCTCCATGCATATGCTGCAGTAGTGCGATTCTTCGTATTCCTGCACCTTGTTTTCTAAATACCGCAGTCGATCAGCGGATGGCACACGATTCTGATCCATGCCATCCACCAAACGGCCGTTAGCCGCAATACGCCGCTCAATGAAGACGCCACAGCGCAAGCACTTTTTCATGCGAATGCCGCACTCCTCGCAAGAGATTTGATGATGACAGGGTTCAAACTTAATGAGGGGCAGCACTTCATCACACACAATGCATTCCTGCGGGCCATCAATGAATTTACTTGAGGCAGACGCCTGCATGCATGCTGCGCCCTCAGCGTCATTACAGCTGGCTACATCGTCCGTGAGTACGAGTGGCTTTTTCCTTGGCGTGTTCGTCATTACTGCTTCCTTGGTCAATTTGCTCGGCTCAGCGTATTCCAAATTTAATGGTTTCAATGCTCTAGCATCTTCGGAAAGAGTTGATTGAACCACGTTTGCAACGCACATAGTTTGGCTGTGAGACGGTTTTTGCCTTTGCGCAGGCGTTGGCACATTCTTGTCTTCACCATTTGTTGCAGCAGCTGCACCAATGACAGTTGCAGCACCGGCTACATTGCTCTCCGTCAAACTAAGTGCCTGAATATTTCGAGTAACTTGATCCAAACTGTTAATTGTTGCCGCCGCATTGTCCGTTGGTGCTGTAGCGGCCACGGTGGTAGCAGCCATGTTCTTTATAAGTTCTCTTAAGTTTTCGTCAGTTATCAATTCAAATATGTTGGCACCCTTGTTGTTCAGCTCCACCTTGCAACCCTTCTTCAATAAATAGCAAAGAATTGCGTACATGAGGCGATCCTCCGTCACAGTGATCAGTTGCCTATATATGCGATATATCTCTGTGGCATCGGTTGGTAACTCTGACTGCTGAAGATTGGTCTTCTTAATGACGCACAGATGCATTGCATTGTCGCCGTCCTCGTCCTTGGCGGCAATGTTGCAACCCAAGGTGACTAGTTTCTCAATGACGGACGCATGGCCCTGCGACACAGCCAACAAAAATGGCGTCTGCTGCCGATTGTTGCGTATATCTATCGCTGCTTGACCCTCGACAATAAGCGTTTCGACGACATTCCCATGACCATTCAGAGCTGCTAGATGTAGCGCGGCAAAACCATCGTCCTTTTTGACGTCGACCAGTTGGCGTGACAGTTGTAGAATGCGCTTGGCCGCTACTACATTTCCTTTGAGAGAAGCATGATGCAGCACATTGAATCCTCGATTGTTTTTCACGGTAAAGTCAAGGTTTGGCGCATTGCACAGCAACTCTACCACCTCAGAGTGTTCCTTGCCGATAGCATCGTGCAGTGCAGTATCGCCATACGAATCTTGAATGTTAACATCAGCACCAAACTGCAGCAGTTCACGCACGCAATGTGGGGTTTTCTTATGTGCACAGATGTGCAATGCAGAGCAGTGGCTGGCATTTAAAAAATTAATATCGGCGCCACTTTGCAAAAGTATTCGCATTGTTTCCGGTTGATTGCCAAATGCCGCATAATGTAGTGCCGAATCGCCCTCTTTGTCGACTATATTTACATTGGCGCCTTTGGACACCAGATATTTGACAAGTTCCACGTAGCCCTGATGCGCCGCTACCTGAATACACGCCTTGCCACTGCTTATGACATCCACTTGCGCTGGATGCACTTCCAAGTATTGCTTGACAAATTCTAGATGGCCCTGAGCGGCCTCACGTACCAATTTGTCTGTCACCGATGTGCCAGACAGTCCAGAGAGTGGCGTCATTACATGATCAGTGCGCCTGTGACTCAGATCCATCATGCTATTTGAACGTTCGGCTGCTGTGGCTAATGGCGATCTTTCCAATTTAACACATTTCGGATGTAGCGTCCACTCGAACATATCATCTAGTTGCTGTATGCGCAGATCGCCGTCAGAATACACTTTGATTACCTTGCATGGCTTCCCCAATGCCTTAAAAGAAATAACATTGAAATTGTATAAAAAAGTAGAACTACATCGAGTATGTATTTGGACATACATATCTCATAAGGTCTATCCATTCGCCATGACCTTTTTGCAGCTGTTGTACTTTAGAAGCATCATTTATGATTGTAACCAAATCACCCACGCGAAACGACACAACTTTCACCAAAGCTGCCGGGTGGAAGGTCCATCGATTTGGACAGCTGTCATATTGCACACTGTATGTAAGCCGTGTGTTATTTAAATGCATTAATTTAAAAGTATTAAGAGAAAATACCGAATATCGCCTTTTTCCGTTATGCGATGTACAGTTCCCAACTTTGCTAAATGTTCTATCATTCGGGGATTCCAGCCACCATGACCTTGTTGCAATTTCATAAGCGCGTCCATTTCCAAACAAACTTTAACGCGATCGCCAACGGAAAATGTTGGTTTTACAGTGGAAACAACTGGTTGTTGTTCCTCTGGTTGTCCTATATAAACACACATTTTTAATAAATTATAGTTTTGTAAAAATAGTAAATTTCCTGTTATTAAATAATAAATTAATAGAATTAAAAAGTAATACATAAAAGTAATACAGAAATTCAGGCATTCCAGTCAGAAGATATTTCAAATATATTTAAATACTCTATATAATTACACTGTTATAATTACACAGCAACAACTAAAACAAACTGTAATTTTAGTAAGGTATTTTTATAAATTGTCTAAAATTTTGGACAGACAAACTGTAAGTTTTGATGGATCTTTCCAAACATATAGCAGTCCAAAGAAAGAAGCAGTCTTGGGAAGATTCAAACGACTAGGGGTTACGGGTTCTTTTCCCAAGACATCTGGTTCAGCGTGAAATACAATTTAGCCTTGACATTAATTACAGGTGAAGCCATCGAAGACTACTGCAGATTAAAACGAAGTGGGTTTTGGTTTAATGTTCCTTTGGAAATTTCTGCCATTGCAATCAATAGACAAATCTTACCAAGACAAAAATTTGAAGCATGTTAAGCTGACATACAAGACTTTTGTTTATGAGTCAGGCAGCCGCTCTAACCATGCGCTGATTCAGGGAAGAGCCGTTTCCCTTGGGCCTAATATTCAGAATTTTTGCACCTTTATAAAAGAGCGCAAAATATAGAGAAAGACGCAAAATAGAGAATGTTTGCTGCCTAATTTACAGAGTATTTGCGCCTTTTCCATTCTGTTTGTTTTGAAAATTTTGCGCCTTTCTCTATATTTTTCACTCTATTAAAAAGGTACAATAATTTTGATATTTATTTGAATAGTTAATTTACGCCTTTTGGAGCTTTTTCTATACATCGCGCCCTTTTGTAAAAATTACTTACTATCTTCAGATTACTAATATTCTGTAAATTACTTTTTATTTTAGATACATATTTATAAAAATCAAAATTAATTATAATTTTTTATATACACGGAAAAAGTCGTTACTCCTACCAAAAAATCTCAAAATCTCCAAACAAACAAAACAAATTGGCTGAACTTTACATAACCGGATGAAGTGAAATATTTTTTCTTCAAACTATCCCCTCTCTTTAGGTACCAGACTAAATTAGGGCGCGGTTGGACTTGTGGTATCCTAGATAAATCGAAAACCTATACACCTACCTATATGAACATGTAGGTACTGAAATGAAAGGTAATGATCTCACGATTGATACGTAATTATTTTCATGGTCCGATAACCCCTGTACTCTCAGAACCCTTTTTGGTTTTAACAACAGTGGTTATTTTATAACACAAATAATATAGATACAAGTGTGGGTACCCAAATGAAAGGAAATTTACTCAGGAGTCTATTATACACTTTTGTATTTATGTTTTAAAAAATAAAAAATTAAATATTTTCTAAAAAAATGTCTGCTGCGAAATATTATAATTAACTGTTGGGCCACTTCTAGAAAATTTAAAAAAGTATGGGATTTTTTACAGCGTTACCTATTCATTTATAAATTTTGTTGTCATATGGATATGTAAATAATTAAATATTTTTCTCAACAATCAGCATTTCATTTTAATATTTAACTTTTTTTTGCATAATTACAAATCCTATTTGCTATGGTTATCAGATCATGAGGCATATAACTACAAATGTGGCTTTATTACTTTTCATTTGAGTACCTATATGACCTAATAATTAGGTGCAACGGTTTTCGATTTTTCTAGGGTACCACAGATCCTAGTAATAGACAGTCATAACAGAAGACGGAACAGAACCATATAAGCGACAGTCAAGCATCTCTTATAAATAAAAAATCGAAATCTGAGGTACTGGATCACATCTGAGTACTGTGGCTCTATTTTGATCCCACAAAAAGTGGAAACTTAATTTAAAATCATAAATCGCAAAACTAGACGGATTTATAATTTTATTGAAAATTTAGAAAAACTTAAGAATTTCTGAAATATAAAGATCCAAGCATCGGGCCAATTTTTAAAGATTTAATAATTATGCTGAAGCTAATAAATTACTAAATTAATATTAATTATTCCTAATTTATTATTAAAAATGTTTTAAATTTAAAAAAAAAGTACCTAGTACAGGCATGTGATCCTTGTAATAATGACCTCCTGATGTTGGAACAGTATATCTTAAATCGACGTTGCCTTTGTGTCCAAGACGGTAAACGTTTGTAGATCCTGTTACCCAAGAAACATTGGCTACACTTCTGCAAGATTCGTTATCCCAGCCACGAATTTCCATAACACGTCCAGTTTTACCTGCTTACGCCATTTTATTTCAACATTAAATAATTCACAGATTTTTGGAATTTCATACCTTCGCCGCCGTCCTGTTGGTTCCATTCCCAATCGGGTCCACGTACAACTTTCGCTCCGACAAAGATTCCACTTAGTTGAATGCGCTTAGCACCTTTTCTTTGTGGTACGACAACTCTGTTAAAGCAAATACAAAACTTTTATTATTGACGCACTTAAAAAACAAGGTAAGGTAATTATATAAATTAATATCTAATGATTGATAATATTATGATATTTTTTCGAACTTTAAAATAAAGCGAAACTTCTTCACGTTACACCAGAATGAAAAAAAATAATTAAATCAGTGGCGCATATTTATAGACAATTTAAAGTCGACTTTAAACTTAAAGTCTACCTTTTAGACAGTTTTTGCTAAGTATAAAGTGTTAAAAAAATTATTTTAATTTTAAAATAGATTTTAAATTGTTAACTTGTACATACCCCAAAGATGTTGGAGTGGTGTATCGAATAAATGAATGCTCGGTATCATGCAAATCGGCTCCGTAACAATAGGTGCACAAATGATAATTGGAGCACTGAGCACATTTAAACACAATACCAGCTATTCCTGCCTTGGAGCAACCATCGCAAACAACGTTCGAATGACGTACTCCTAAAATAAACCATTTTACACAGCGTCTAATTCAGTGCGTCTAATTTTTTCTACTTACCAACTTGTGCGTTGTCTACTATAATAAGATCGTACTGATTCTGATAGCCAACGCGATAATTTGTTCTGTGTCCAGAGTCCCAATTTACGACGACTGTATTTTCAGGTGACAGTGTTGATCCAGATCTTCCCACTTCGCAAACAGTACCAACATGTCCTTCGCCGTCGTCTGAAACAATGGTATTAAAATAGACAAACGTTACTTTAATACAAACTGTAGCCAAGCCAACTTTAAATCAATTTATTCTATTTTTGAATACATACTATGTAGTCTTTATGTATGTAGATAGGTGTAACAAGGGATATTTATAAAATTCAATGTTGGGAAATGTTTACATAGAGCACACGCACGCAACTGGCACGAACTGATCCATTTCAAATTAAGAGCAGCGCCATAAAGCGAGATCGTTTAAAACTTCCGTAGAACGCATGTGTATATGATAGCAATGACAGCTCTTCGTTGTTCACACATGCACACTCCCTATTCTGCTTGAAAACAAGAGGTGATACAGGAAGACTATATAAACAAAAATAAGACAATGAACCTACAGTCGGTGTAGTCCGAAATAAAAAATAAAACATCAACCTTTTCAACGCAAACATACAGTATCGTGCAACTAATTAGAAACGTATCAAGTACAAACATAACCTTTTCGGTATAACTCAAAATATCATAACATAACTAGTTTTATATAATTTTTTTAACATCTAGATGTTAACTTTAAATTGCAACCTTTTTTATTAGTTCTTATTATAGGATTATTTAATCGTCGATGACTAAAGCCCACAAACTAAAAACAATTTCCAAAATAGGTTAGCCATATATTAATTGCAAATATGACCCACAGATGGCTCGTAGTCATTGAAAAGAATGGATTTGCTGCAAAACCACCTAACTGCATGTGAAAATTACGCCTAATTGTATGTTATAATCGGGTTTGATATGTTGATCGGATAAATTATATAAATGCCATTATAAGTTATGACATACTTAATTTTGTATGATAGGCGGTTTTGCAGTATCACCGACGAAATATTTTGTGATTTTATAGATGTAAAATGTGTTTTTAGAAAAAGTTAATTCATTTCTAATTAGGTGCACGAGTTGTTTTTAGTTTCTGGGATTTAGTCAGCATCGTACCGTAAATCCTCCAATTCCCTGGACAACACAATTTGGTAGCGTATGTTTCATTATAAAAAAGTGCTGATAGTTCTGATAAACTTAAAATTATTCAGTAAAAATTATTCTTATAAACTTAACTAATTTTTGATAAACATTATAGGCATATTTCTATAATGTTTAAATTCAAATTCCCTCAGGGCTAGAAATACATAATATGCATTATGTTGTCGTTCGACAGTAGCACGCGCCATGTTGAGTATAAATAAAAATAAGATGACATTAGGCGGCATATATCACAGTACTGAATCTAAATATAAATAATACAGCATGCATGCAATGGTGGGATGTTCCAAGTGCTTCCAAAAATAGATAAATGAAACACCCTTAATAATTTGGAGTAGAAACATATTTGTAATAGCGGCTGCAAAGAATTTATTTTGAATTTCAATAAAGTGACAAAAATATACTTTATGTTGGAACTAGCTGGACCCGTGCACGACTCGTGCAAAGATTTTGTGAATGCAAGGATATGGAGCAATTTTATTAATATAGTAAACGAAACAAAAATAATTCTTCGCTAAAACAGCTTTTCTCATAGACAATTCTTTCTCAGACTGTGCTTCCCCGTAGAATTTTCCCAGTGGAAATCTTCCCGGTAGAAATCTTCCCTGTGGAATTCTTTCCCGTAAAGATCTTCCCCGTAGAATTGTTCCCAGTAGTTTCGGTATGGTGAGTTTTGGTGTGGTGAATTTAGTGTGGTAAATTTTAGTGTGGTGAGTTTAAGTGTAGTGAATTTTATTGTGGTGTGTTTTAGTGTGTTGAATTTGAGTGTGGTGAATTTTGGTGTGGTGAGTTTTAGTGTGGTGAATTTAAGTGTGGTGAATTTGAGTGTGGTGAATTTTATTGTGTTGAGTTTTAGTGTGGTGAATTTGAGTGTGGTGAATTTTAGTGTGATGAACTTAAGTCTGGTGAATTTTATTGTGGTTGATTTTGTTTTCTATCCTTTTTTTATTTTTCTGTTGTTTTTGAGTTATTGATTAAGTTTTGTGCTTTTACTTTTGTTTTTGAATTTTTGATTTGTTTTTGAATTTTTTTTTTTTGTATTTGAGTTTTTTGTTTCATCTTCTTAGCTTGTGTAGGTGCCGAGTTATGTCGTTTTGAAAGTTTAGGTTGTATGGGAAGTGCCACGCCCTTTTGTCCAATCCCGCCCATATATAGCCTATGACACCATCCGGACTCCATAGTATCCTGTTGCAATTTCAGTTAAATCGGTTCAGCGGTTTAGACGTGATGCTGGATCAAACAGACAGACCGACAGACAGATCAAGAGTTTTATATATATAGATTCACCGTTAATAAAATTGTTACGCCCGGATTCGTATTGGATGCGCCCTTTTTTTGTTTTAAATCTTACTAAAAGTTTACCGAAAAACGTATATTAAATATATTTATTTATATATCGTCGTTCTGTGTACAGAGAAAAGTCACCAAATACATATTTATGAAAAACTTAATTTTCGAGTTTGTTGATTAATTTTATAAAATCTAATTGATACATTCTAAAAGTTGAAAAATCAATTAATAGATTTACATGTTATTATCATGTGGTAAAGATCATTGACAGATTTATAAAGATTTTTGTAAATGAAAATTTGGCATTTTAAAAATGTATTTGGTGACTTTCAATTTTTGTATTCTTAAAGATTTATCAAAAATAATATATATTTATATTTTTTCAATATAAATCATACATAATGATTGAAGCGTTGGGTGCAAAAAGGGCGTTAGGCATCAAAAAAACCTTTTTGCAATATTCGCACCGAATAATCCGGGCAGTGCCTATTATTCTCCTGTGAAATGCCAGATCGATTGCATAAAGTATTTTTTGGTTTTATGCAATAAGAACGGTATCCCTATATAAAAAAAATAGTTTCTTATATTTGAATTTTAAATGTAATTTATATCTTATCCATTCATATCAATAAGTACATCTTAACCAGATATGTCGAACTCATTTAGCATCACGGGCCGTATTGGAAATTAAAAGATGAGGCCACATTTGTGTACCAAAAAAAATCGCTCATTTTTTACATTTGGGTCTTCGGTTGTAAAATAAAATACAATGTTAAGATGGTCATATTTTTCATTGATCTTCGTTAAAAGCGCCGCAGTATTTTTTTTTTATATATATGTAAAAAAAAATGTCCGAACTTCTTTGATCCTGCCAAAAATTTTGTCTGAGGTATTTACAATGGAGTATATTTCAAACACTAGAGAAAATGAATAAAACAGACATCTGACAATCAACCAAAATAGTTGTAACTTTACGTACGATATCGAATTAGATCTTGTACCAATACACGCAAAGAAACAAAATGATTGTTGCTACAAAACAATTATTGGTGTAGTCATAGAATGATAGCTAAGATCATAAATGATTGTAACCATCATTCCCAATTTTTTAAAATGTTTTTGTCATTCATTTAATGATTTCTAGAATCATATAATGATTAATTTTAATGATTGGAATAGCTAGCTATTGTAGCAAACGTATTATTTAAATATGAATGATTCTCAGAATAATAGTTTTGATTGTTACAATCATGCCATGACTCCAGAAATCATGTTGCCCACGATTTTAAAGCCAAAATAAATGCTGCAAATGAAAGCGATCACGCAAAACATCAAGCAACCGACGTCAAGTTATTTCTAGAACGATTAATGTTACAGTCTCTCGACGTCGCTGCTTTTATTATGTTTCAATGCGGAGATGTGCCTACAGAGAGTACAGAGTATTCTAGAGAGGAAAAATGATTTAATAATAAATAATACACAGACTCAGTGTTGCCATATCTCCTGTTATAACAGGAGTCTCCTGTTACTTTGGTCAAAATATTGATGATCTACTGTCTCTTGTTACGAGTTCCTTTTTTTCTAAATTTTGCTGTTATAATTATTTTTAGATTAAAAAACATTTGTATCTTTTTAAGACGACCTCACGAAAAATTATTTGCTGTCGCCCACAAACATTAAATTCCTTCTTTTCTTTTTTAAAAGAATGTAATTTTTCGTTTTTTTTCTACATTCGTTATGTCTACTTACCGGAAATTAAAAAAAATAATATAAGTTCAAAACGAAGGGGAGTCAATGCAGGGTTTCAAGTATATTTGAAAAGACAAAAATTTGAAGTCTTGTTAAATATTTTTCTTCTTTCTATCATGAGAATAGCGATATGTTTTTTTGTTTGCATGGCTACCTGAGTGGTTTAGTTTAGCCTTATTTCGCATCCGTCCCTGATCAGAATAATATAAGGTATAGCTACCAAATGGCACCTTAAATTATCCAGATAAAGTTTGACTAGGGTAATCATAATTTAAGGCATCTGATCCATCCTTTGCAAAGAACCCTGATCTAAAGCATACTTAATTAAACCTGCTCTGAACGTAAAAAATCAGATTGGAAATCGTATTATTATAATATGATCGTATTATAAGATATGATAATTCTCCTGTTAAAGTTATAGTGAACGGCAACACTGCACAGCAGGGTTCACACTTTCCCGCAGTATAAAAGTAGCAAATCATGATTAAAAAGGTACTAGAAATGACCAAAATGTAGCAGAATTTCTTTTTTTTCCAAAGAGATTGCATACAGGTGGTTTCGCTGCCACATTTATCAAATAAATTCAAACATTACTAATGTTGAATTTAAATCGACAATCAAAGACTTTTTAAAAGCCTAATTATGATGTTTTCTGTCATATTTTTGACCAACAAAATAATTAAAATTCATAGGGCGTTGGATTGCGATATTTCTAAGTAAGTTTTGTTGCAAATTATCCGCGGACAAATCCAGTTTTACAGTTAAACTGTATTGCTCTGTTAAATTCAATCTGTAAAATTCTACTTCTACAAAGCCAATATTTTCGGCAGCGATGCCAGCAACCTCGGTAGAATACTCTATTTAATAAATACTCTCTGCCCTAACGTAGAGTCAATTGTTAAGAACATTTCTAAAATGGAGAAAAATATAAATGCGGAATCTAATTGGAATATGTTGCACTTACAAAAAATTTATTTGAAATGAAATATGTATTTTTCCTTCATTATATTAAAAGGTAACTTTAGCCCACTGTAACTCAGGAGATAGTTCTCAGAAAAAAAAAATTCAATACATTTCTAGATACCCCTACCTAAATTTAACCAAAATCCGAGTGATTTCTATAATTTAAAAAGTTTTTTTTAGCTAAATGTGTTGGATACATATTGTTGCTTATATTTAAAGCTGATAAATATAGAAACCTGAAAAGTACAAGATTTCATAAAAATGTATTAACATTTCTGGGAAATGTAGCAGAAAAACTGCTACTGTAGTAGGTAGTAGAAACTATCAATTTAAAATGAAAAGTAGTAAATCTGCTCCAATCGAAGCAGAATGTGAACACTGCTGCTCAGACAACACAAAAAGACCGAGAGAGAGCTCTGAGAGGAACATGATTGAGTCAATCATCTTACAAGATTACCACAATCATGGAAACATGATAACACACTAAGAAAACAATATGTTTATGAAAGTCTTGCTGCAACTATCCGTTTAAATTTATGCATTGCAGCAAATATTCAAACATCCGATAGACTTGGAAATTCATATTTTTTATTGCATGTCGAACGTCTTTAATTAATCGCATATTTTACATAATTTAACATTGTCGTGCCCGTACGGCAGTGTAGAGTAAACATTTTTCAAAGATATCAAATACATTTTATTTATTTGTTATTTTGTACAACAAATAATGTTTGAGTTTTTTATATAATGGATAACAAATAAATTAAATTTATTTGTTATATTTTTATTCGTTATTTGAAAAAGTAAAAATAAAAATACAAATAAAATATTTGATGATAAATTAGGCAAATGCGCCTAATTTACAAATATTGCGCCTCTACAGAAGGGCGCAAAATATAGAAAAAGGCGCAAAATGTTCAAAAAAAGCATAAAATTGCAAATGTGCCTAATTTACAAAATTTTTGCGCCTCTACAGAAGGGCTCAAAATATAGAGAAAGGCACATAATTTTGAAAAAGGAATAATCCTTGTTTTGTTTATTAATTTGATTTATTGTTTGATTTATTGTAGTCCAAAATGATCTGCCCGTTCAATGAAAACAGCCCTAATTTTCGGCTGTGGAGGTCCACGTTTAATAATATAATATACGAAACAAAATATGAAGAAGAGAAGTGCCGAGACAAAAAATATATAGAAGTTTTCTAAGCAGAGTAGTTGAAAAATGGATGAACTCCAACAGAACGTTATCGAACTTTCAAAACTGTAATAATAATTGGTTGAATAGTGAAATTATATTAGTTGAGCCGACAAGTAGTAATAAATCAACTTTTTCTAACTCTTTTGTCCAAATTTTCAATTTTTATTCTAGTAAAATATTTTTTTTGTCCGTCCGTATTCACGGTCAACCAATATTTGGTTGACCAAAAAGTAGTACTGAGTTAAAAAATAAGCCAAATCAGTCAACGGTGACACTCTCACCTTTCAAGTCACTTATAATATTATCCCTAACTCATAAAGTATTATAAATATATTTATAAAAAGATTAAAAAGGTATATGATTTAAAATCAAAATACACCGTTAAATAATTTTGACCGCATAAATCATATAAATCGACGTATGAACGCTGTTAAATCTGATACTGATTAGAAACAGATATATTTTTATCCCATTTGTATTAAATGTATTAGTTACACAGTGCGACACTAAATTTAGTGACGGAGATTTGACAATTTTTTTTAGAATCCTTGAGTAACCTGACGAAATTTCACCCAACAAACTTATGTCCTATCACGTCAGCTTACGAGATATGTGACCATTAAGGTTCTAAAGTGACCGCAATATTACCGTTGATTTATTGAGAAAACTGTAGTAGTTATGGATTTGTTGTCTGAGAACCAAATGTAGACATATCCAAGGCTTCATATCTGTAGTACATATTAAATTTCAATCTTGTCCTTTTAATGCCAATATTAATGATTTTCAAAGGATCAATCTACATAATCGACTAATTTCATTTAAGGAGTTACAAATGTATCATATTGAGGAATTGACCCCCAAATATATGGTAAATCCTTAATATTCATAGTAACATTTCTGGAAAACGGTATTAAATATGGATTTCTTGACTGAATACCAAATGTAGGCATTCACCTAAGGATCTTTTCTGTAGTACATTTTAATTTTCTATATCGTCCTTAAACCATCAATAATAAGGATTTTCAAAAAATCTCTGCAGTTAATTGGCCAAATTTATATGAAGAATTAATAAATGTATCATTATGTCTTTGGGAAAAATATTAAGCACATCAAAACAGTAAAAATTGTCATAGAAGTCAAAGCCATGCAAGTTACGGTTTATTAAGCAATAAATGTATATGTATGTATGTATTTTTCAAATTTTAATAAGTACAAAAACTAAAATGATTCGTTGTATTGTAATAGATATCGGTTTAATTGTTTCAGAGATTTGGCTTCATTTTAAATATCAATAATGTAATAAATTTATGTACTATCACGTCAGGATTTCCAATACAATCAATCACTTAAACTCATTTTAAATGACGTGTGGCAAACTAATGCAGACATGTTTAACACCGTTACAAAGAAGACATTTCAAAAATTATGCCTGTGAAAAGAATTATAAGAGCATTTGGAAGCTTTTTTTCCATGTCTACTTTTGTATAAAAAATATGTAATTTTTGTTTTATGTTTTTGACAAATAATCAGGAAAAACACAAATAGCCATTTGAAATTTCCCAATAATATAATCTCAATTCCCAATAATATAAAACTAACACTTTGCATGTGGAGTGTATATTGAAAGAGTTATGACAGTTTTAATGTAACCCATTTTCATTTCTTAAAAACCACTTGTTTTTTCACTTTTTTCACTAGGGTGTATAATTTTTTGTTTGTTCTCTAAGTTCTCATAAATAATTAATAAAATGACATATTTTTAAACTTTCTGCAACAAACTTTAATTTCCGATTTTCGGCGAGCTAGACTAAGCTTCTGTCCCATAGTTCAGTGCATAGTATTAGAGAAACTATAGCTCGTACGGCTTTGACCTATTTGGCCACGTTTTATGTTTTTTAAGCTGAATATTTTTTCCATGGACAATATGGTACATAATTAATATAAGAACGTCGTAGTGAAACTTTGGAAGACGTTTTCTACAGATTGATGATACAATTTGTTGAGTCACACATTTTGAGCAAATTAATAGACATAATCAAACGGAAATCTTTACATCTTAGATAATAAGCTTTCTCAATTCCGTTGAGATGATTTCGTAATAACCGACACAGCTACAGACCCGTCGAAAATACACCAGAGATACAATTTTAGATATCGCTAAACAATACTTAATTTTAATATATATTTTTAATATATATTTATAATGAATTAATGTTGTCTTTTGTGAAACTTAACAATTAAGCATTTTTAATTATTTTAAACTTTTTATCTATATTTGTGGTTGTCAGTAACTATTTACGCCAGTACGTATTAGCGCTATGGGTTTTCTTCATCTCCAAGACAGAATCTAATGTACTAATGTAATGTTTAAAAAGTAGGCAAGTGCTTTTAAGTAAAATCATTATAATTTAAATAAATTTACTTAGATTTAAAATCTAATATTAAAATAAAGGTGTCCGCTTAGTCAGAGCTTGTTTTAAATTGTATGGAAATTAAGATTTTCTAATTAATTTTTCAAATTAAATTAATTAGGATTTTCTAAGTCAAAAATTATATTTTAGTACAATATAATAACCAGAATCATACCTTGATTTTGCCATATCCAATTAGGTCCACGAACAACCCGGATTCCAGGTGGTATGGCAGCTCTCATCGTGAATGCTATAAATTTACTTTATATCTGAAAATGTACAAATATTTTAAAATATTTAAAGATTAGATTTGAACAATTGCACAAACGAAACGAAAAACCAGTTCGGAAGGTTAGATCACATGGGAAATTTTAAAGTAGGTTTTAAAGTAGGATAGTTAGGATTATCAAAATTATAGTCGGTCTAAGCCGACTATAAATACCCTACACATATGTGTGGTTACCATTCAAAGTGGTATATAGGTCACCAGGGTATACGAATCCTGAAAATAACTACAAACTTTCAATCCCTGAAGAATTTTCTTTCATTTGATACCCATATTTAAAAATGGGTAGATGTACCGAATTTCGATTTTTTTTTTGGGAACCACAAGTCGTTTCACTATTTTAATGTATTTGAGCATAATGTCAATATATATTTTACCAAAAAAGTTTACCTAAGCACGTATACAGTAAAATTGATTTGTAGATGTAAATTTTATGAGGTATTTGAACATAAGTGGTCGGTTCTCAGGTCACAATAGACCGATCATGTCAATTTTCTTGTTCAGACTGCTTAGATATATAAGTAATTTAAATCTAAAGTTTCATTGCTCTAGCTCTTCAACTTTTTCAACAGATCGTGATTTCAACAGACAGACAGAAGGACAGACGGCCAGACAAACAGACGGACATCGCTAAATCGACTCAGGAGGTCATGCTGATCAAGAATATATATACTTTTCCATACCGGAGATGCTTTTTTCAGGGTGTTACAAACGGCGTACCAAACTGAATATACCCTTTCACTCTTAGTGTAGGGTATAAAAAGTCAGTATAGATACCAATATTAATATAAATTTGAGAGAATAAGTAAATTTCATATTTTTAAAATCATAAATATTTGTTATATTTTTGACTCCTTATGAAAACCAACACATCTAATTTTGAATACGAAGGCTGGAAGGATTTTCATTTTTACGAACGAGGATGTGATATACCATTGGATAGGTAATTTAATTGTCTAAAATATGAGTGAAAAATTGATATTCATTTATCAACAGATTAAAATTTATAACCAAATTTCTTGAATAGACCTTGTAAGTAATATGCATTTACTAAACACCCTGTATCTTAAACTGGGTGCAAAATAGGACATATTTTTATTTTACATTTTCTTATTTTTTTGAATCATAGAATCACCCCCAGAGTTATTGACATCGATGAACCAAACACCCTGTCATAACTTATAATGGCATTTTTCTAATTTATTCGATCAACATATCATTAAAAACCCGATTATAGCACAAAATTAGGCGTAATTTTTTCATGCTGTTAGGTGGTTTTGCAGTATCGGCGATATAATATAAGTATATATTTCCCTTACGAAAAAAATAATATGTTTTATGGTTTTGCAACGAATTCTATTATGTTTTTGATATTTCCGAGAATATGCACGTGTATATCTGTGTATCGAAGAAAATAAAAGAGTTTCAAATTTTGCGATGAAAATTGAAATCTTTTGTTGAAAATGAATAATGCTTTTATGTTTGGGACTTTCATATAAAATCTGTACATATTACAGCATTGTAATTAATACATGTAATCGTTTAATAAAGAATACAGACCATTGTAAACTTAACTTAGTCCTTAGGAACCAAGTTAAGAACCGAAATTCTATTCTCTGCAGTTCCAGTTCCGGTTCTATACAAAAAAAATGGTTCCGGTTCTTAAATTATTTTTTATCTCGGTTTCAGTTCCGATTAAAAAAAATAAAATAACTGTTCTAGTTCCGATTTCCAGTAATGGTTCCAGTTCCGGTTCCACAAACAAGCCAAAAACGCAAAATAAATATTTCGGGAATATTTCCGGCGAACGCAAAGATAATTGGAATATCTTGGGAAGTGTATAGCATATTGTAAAATTTAATGGGAGATTCACACCATATTTTGAGAAATAGAAATAGAAAATAGAAAGCTTTTGACACAAATTCCGTCTATGTCTGTTTGAAATATGTCGAGAAAATGTTTATAAACTGTCTCGATCCTGCCAAAAATTTTGGCTGAGGTAACTATATTAGAGTGATTTTTCGACGTCCAAAGTAGCTAAAATCGGAGTAAAAACAACGATATTGTTGTCAGATCGTCGATGTAAACGAAACCTTGTTCCATTGTAAATTATCTCAATTGGTAACTTTTTTCAATTAAGAATAATTAATATGTTCGTCCGCAAACTCGCCAATTGTCATGATATGTTGGTTGTGGATACCAGAGCTGTAAAAGTTGTATTACGATTACTTTGATTACGAATACTGAAGAATCGTAATTAAAAATTTTGATTACTATTCTTTGGTAGCCGTAATCAAAAATTTTGATTACGATATGAAATAATCAAAAAATAATTTGATTCTTAAAACATTTTTTTGATTATTTTCACGACTACTTTTTTGATTATTTGAAATAAAAAAAAGTAATCCGGCTACTTTTTTTGATTATTTGAAATAATAAAAAAAAAGTAATCCGACTATTTTTTTTTTGATTTTTAAAATTTTTTTGATTATCTTTCGATTATGGAATTTTTTGATTATTTCAATAATTAAAATAACTAATCTCAATATTTTCTGTTTGCTTATTATATCGTCACTGTCATGCCAAAGGGGCATATCAGCATTTTTAAAAATGTTGGGAAATCAAATTTTAAAGTTTGAACTTTAAAAATTAGTAAAATTTAGATTTTTTTAGTGATGTAAAGGAATAATTGTTTGTTTTTAAAGCATCATTATTTAAAAATATTTTGCCATTCTTGGATTTTTGAAAAAAAAAAACAAATAGTAGAAACCCTGCAGTGTAAAGGACTAGTTGAACACTTGTATTGGTCTAGTTCTCTGTAGACACTCAACTAGCCCGAATTCGACCCCATTTTCATACAATGAACTGTAATTTTTTCAATGCTCATGTCCTACGATGTGTTAATTGTCCCCTCTTGCATTACATTTAACTAGTTTTTTAACTAATTTTTCATTTAAACTAATTTTTCATTTAAACTAATTTTTATACTAGCTAGACCCGTGCACGATTCGTGCCAAGATTTTGTGAATTCAAAGATATGGACCGATTTTATTAATATAAAACACATTTTTATTATTTATATGAGGTGCCCGTGCTTAGCTGTTGAAGTTTTTTATTCGTTTTATAAATGTAGTAATCAAATAATAATTCTCCGCCATAACAACTTTTCTCAAAGACAATTCTTTCTCAGACTGCGCTTCCCCTTAGAATTCTTCCCCGTAGAACATTTCGCCGTAGAATTCTTCCCAGTAGAAATATTCCCCATAGAACGCTTTCCCGTAGAATTCTTCCCGGTAGAATTCTTCCTGTAGAATTCATCCCGGTAGAATTCTTCCCTGTAGAATTATTTCCCGTAGAATTTTTCCCCGTAGAGTTTTTCACAGTAGATGTTTTAGTGTGGTGAGCTTTAGTGTGGTGAGTTTCGGTGTGTTGAGTGTGGGTGTGGTGAATTTTAGTGTAGTGAGTTTTAGTGTGGTGAATTTTATTGTGGTGAGTTTTATTGCCGTGAGTTTTAGTGTGGTGAATTTTTGTGTGGTGAATTTTATTGTAGTGAGTTTTAGTGAGGTGAGTTTTAGTGTGATGAATTTTGGTGTGGTGAATTTCAGTGTGGTGAGTTTTGATGTGGTGAGTTTTTGTATGGTGAGTTTTAATGTGGGGAATTTTGGTGTGGTGAGTTTAAAGAATTTTGGGTGGTTGTTAACCTGGTGTGAAATATCTTGATATCACTATAATAACTGTTGACATACACATAATGTAAAATGTATCTTCTATGGGGGGTGCCACGCCCAATGGTCCAATCACTCCCACATTCGGCGAAACCGTTTAGAATGGTTAAAAATAACGCTGACCAAAATTTAATTAAATTCGCTCTCCCCATTACTGATATAATGAGTTTTTAATTTTTGGGTTATATGGAAGGTGCCACGCCCAGTCCACCAATCTTACCGAGATATATCATATACTCTGCCCAGGCCCAACATACATATTGTGCCAACATTTTATTCAATTCGGTTCATCAGTTTTGACGTCTATTCGAAATTTATAAATATATATATTAGACAAAAACAACAATGTTCGAAAATTTTCGGAAAAAAATTGTTAAAAAAATGTTTGGACGAAAAATGTTTATAAAATTTTTAATTGGAGGACAAAAAGAAAGTAATGGTCGAAATCACCATTTGAAAAAAAAAAAATAATCGACAAAACAACAATGTTCAAAAAATTTGGAAAAAAAAATTGTTATCACAAAGTCGAAAAAAAAATTCTTTTTGCTTGTTTTTGCTTTTGTTTTTCCTTTAGTTTGGATTTTTGTTTTATTTTATTGCTTTTGTTTTGTGTTTTTGCTTTTAATTTTTTTTTTTTGTATTGGAGTTTTTTGTTTCATGTTCGTAGCTGTGGAAAGTCCCGAGTTATATCGTTTTGAAAGTTTAGGTTGTATGGGAGGTGCCACGCCTCTTTGTCCAATCCCGCCCATATATATCCTATCATTCCTTCCAGACCATACCGCATCTGTGATATGTTTTCAAATTTCAAGAAAATCGGATCAGCCGTTTAGACGGAGATGCGGAACAAACCAACAAACCGACAAACAAACAAACAAACAAACAAACAGACAAACCAACAAACATTCAGATTTATTATATTAATAGGATAGGATATACTATTGGAACAGTAGAGCTGTAAGCTATTCGACGACTGTAAGCTGTTCGACGAAAAAGTGAAGCTCATCAAGATCTAACGGTTTCGATGTCCAGGTCATGTTGCTCCAGTCAAGAAGAGTCTTGCAATGAGACTTGATGGTGGACAGTATAGGAGAGAGCGACTGGCGCTGCTTTATATCAGCAGCCAAGACATGGTTGTAAGGTCCTTTAAAATAGGTTATTCTTTAAATTGTATGAGTCCGTGGCGGAAAGAAAAAAAAACAAATCGCACGATGGAACCCACCACAAAATTAATAAGGAAGATGTTTCCTACAACATAAATAAATGAAATGTAATTTGTATTTCAAAATTTGTTTGGTTTTTGACAATTTTGACACGTTTCACTACGAAACAATTTTTTTAACTGATTTTCCCTGCATCAATCGATCAATCGATCTAGAAACATCCCAGCCAACGCAAGAACTCCGAAAAAATTGTTTTCACAATCTTTTACCTGAGCCTGAGCGCTCATGTTTCATTCAGAAAAGAATCTTGAAATATATATTTTCTGATAAAAATGCGTCATTCAGACCTGAGCATAGTCAAAAGGCTCTTTTAGGAGTCTTGTATCGGAGCCTAAAAACTAACTAGCAGGGGAGCCTTAAAATAATCTTAAAATGCTCTTGTATAAGATTAATTTTATATCGAAAAAAGCTTCCGAAATTGCTTCTTTTGTGAGCAATTTCTTTATGTAGCGCAAAAATGCATGCGCTTGTCGTGCAGTAAAACAAAATCAAATAGAAGTAAATACACAATACATATATTTTTTAATTAAAAATAACGCCGAATGTAGCATTTAAAACATAATTAAGGTTTGCATCATCGCACCTCACTGCACATGCGATGCTGCAGCAGGGACTTTGTCTGAAGTAACAAATATTGCACTGATAACAGTCATGGCTGCAAACATCCAGCATTCCCATATTAAACATATTTCTCGACTTCAAATTCCTGTAATGCAGCTGTACATTGTTCGGTCGTCATCTGTATTGTATTAGGTGTCTGCGGGAGTAAATGTAATAAAGTTTTAGCTTAATTTTCAGTTAATTACTCACCCAATTAAGTTTCTCGTCATGCTTTATTTTCTTCTATACAATATTTTTTGTTTGCCAAAGTGTTTGGCAATTGTCACTTTAATTTAATTTTTGAATGAAAAAAAAGGTTTCCAAAAAAAAAAAATTGGTACTAAAATACTTGTATACTAAAATCAAAACATTCAAGTAAGATTCAAGATACTGGAGCCTGAGTGAAATTTGAACTCTGGCGTTAGCTGGGATGGTTACTAATTTGAATACTACATATTTATGCTACTAGTTTAGATTCCACTGCAGGGTTATCTGCCGGTTTTTATATTGGAAACATGTAAATATATTTTAATAAACATTTTGTTAGTTGACAATAAAACTATATTAGTAGCAAATGTTTGTTTTTTATTTAAATTGTGTTGTGAAATGATTTTAAATGCTTTAACTAAAAATTAAAGGACATCAAACATTTTAAAATAGAAATTACGCAAAATCAGTACTAAATGTGATCAAGTCAAATTTCGCGTAAAATTACATTGTTTACGAGATTACAAATTTACGCGTGTTATATAATAATAATAGTTAGGCGCTACAGTCCTGTATAGAACTTCGGCCGAGCTCTCTCACCATTTTGCGCTGTGAGTGTTATATTTGTACTCTAAGTGGTGGGACCTACAGTTTATTGCCGAATCCGAACGGCGGGTGAGAGCTTTTCATAGGCAATGGTTTTACTCTCGTAGGTTTGCCATTTACTGACGAGAGGTAGCGCGGTATAGAAAAATGTTTCTATGAAAAGATGTTGTTAGCCCCAGTCCAGGCTTGAACCGGGGACCTTTCGGCTCGCAGTCCAACGCACTAACCACTGAGCTACCGCGGCTACACGCGTGTTATATGAATCTCCTTAATATATTTATTTAAAGTTTAAAACTTAAAAAATAATATTTAAGGGAAATAATACAGTCTGAATGATTTAGTTTTTTTTTTAAGTATTCCCATTTGAGCCTGATCATAAAAGATATATTGTGTAAGTTAAATGTATTAATAAAATAGAAAAATGTGCATACATTTTCAGTAAAATAGCAGAATAAACTTATATGCATACAACTTGTCCGAAATTTTATAAACCTGTTACACCGAGTCAAAGAAACGGTTTTCGGCAACCGGTTTGACGGTTTCGGTTTCAGGAAAAACACCGAATGGCCGGTTTGTGAAACCGGTTTTTGACATTCATAGTAAGGTCAATGGAAAATTTTGTCAGAAATACCAAAATTTCAAAACTTTTAGGGCCAATGAAAACTCAAACGTATTTCGATTGAGCTGAAATGTTGTCGGGATTTATTTCGTGAGGAACTAAGCGCCGGTGAACGGGATTCGTAAAAATAACCAAATAACAATTAACACACCAAATGGGAATTGTGTTTTAATAATGAGAATTCATTTTTATAGCCACTTTGGATGGATTGGAAAAGAGACGTTGCAGGTGCCATATAACCAAAAATTTATAAATCCTATAACTTCTGACCCCCTAAGAGTAGATTATACAACAACTTCACACCGGCGAATCTGTGTCAGGGGCGGATCCAGAAGTATGATTTTGGGGGGCGATTGATTTTTTTGCGCCTTTTTTCCATATTTTTCTAAAATGCGCCCCAAAAATTTATTTTGCGCCCTTTTTTATATTTTCTGTACTTTATATTTTATACAACTGTACTTCTTTAAACCAGATTTTTTTCTTTAAATCAACCGTTTTATTTGCTTAAAAAACAAAAAAAATATAGGGTGCGGTCGGATCTGTGGTACCCTAGAAAAATCGATATCCGGTGCACCTACATATTTGGTCATATAGGTACTCAATTTTTTATTTTTTAAAACATAAATACTAAAGTGTATAATAGACTCCTGATTAAATTTCTTTTCGTTTGGGTACCCACATGTATATATTATTCGTGTATAAAATGAACTCAGTTGTTAAAACTAAAAAGGGTCCTGAGGTTACTGGGGTTATCGGATCATGAACATAATAACATATTAATCGTGAGATCAATATCTTTCATTCCAGTACCTACATGTTCATATAGGTAGGTGTATAAGGTTTCGATTTACATGGGGTACCACAAGTCCGATAGTTTGAAGAAAAAATATTTCACTTCATCCGGTTATCTAAAGTTTGTTTGTTTGGAGATTTTTTGGTAGGAGTAACGACTTTTTTCCATATATATATCAAAAATAATAATGAATTTTGATTTTAATAAATATGTATCTAAAATAAAAATTATATTTGAATTTTGAAAGTATTTATCAAAAATAATTATTTTTGACTTTAATCAAACTTTTATTTATATTTCTCAAATATAATTATTAAAAAATATTTTAAAATTTAACCAGTCCTATAATAAAAATAAGACCATAAATTAAAAATGTTCATCGAATGTTATCTAATGGTACCCATTGTTTTACAGTGCCATCATTTCTTACAATGACTTTTTACACATAAATTTGAAAAAATTAATTATTTTTGGTCTTTGATTTTAGGAAGGTGTACATATCTCAGTACCCTTTGTTTTACAGTGCCATCATTTCTTACAATGACTTTTTACATATAAATTTGAAAAAAAATATATATATTTTTGGTCTTTTTTAAGTCGAATTATTAAAGTTGTTTAAAATTGTCTATGGTTATGCGCCTATAATGTTTAAATTCGATTTAATATTGATACCCCGAGACAAAATGTATGTCATTTTTCAGGAATATTTCCGGCCAACACACAGATAAATGGAATATTTTGGGAAGTGTATAGCAGGTTGTAAAATTTTGTGAAATTTTAATGACAGATTCACGGCATATTTTGGGATCGGACAGTTCGAGCAGACAGCTTACGATACAAACTCCGCCTAACTCTTTTTTAAATATATAAAAAAAATGTCTAAACTGTCTCGACATTGCCTAAAATTTTTGTCTTGGGACATTTTGATATAGATCTCAAAACACTTAAAACTCGAATTGTGTATTCTTCAGAATCTTTGTCAAAATACAATGGCGCATATTCGTAGACAATTTAAAGTCAACTTTAAATTAAAAGTTACCCGATATTTTGGGCAATTTTAACGAAGATTAAAATGTCAAAAAGTTTTTTTTAATTCGCAAAATTTAAAAAAAAGCGAAGAATAAAAAGGTAATTTACAGAATATTAGTAATCTGGAAATAGTTAGTAATTTTTACACAAAGGCGCAATGTAGAGAGAAAAGCTCAAAAAGGAGTAAACTATTCAAATAACAATCAAAATTAAAACAGCGCATAACTTACAGTATTTTATCGTCTTTACAAGCGCAAAATTATCAAAACAAACCAAAAATGAATATGACGCATATTTACTCTGTAAATTAATTTTGTTATTATTTTTTTTTAAATTTGGCGCCTTTTTCTATATTTGGGGATCTTTTTAAAAGCCGCAAATATTCTGCATTTTAAGCGCTTTTTCCATTTTGTGTTTATTTTTTTGAAAATTTAGTGCCTTTCTCTTACCGGTCTTTTAAAAAGGCCTAAAAATTGTGAAATTTTGCGCCTTTTACTATATTTAGCTTCTGTAGAGACGCAAAAATTTTGTAAATTAGGCGCATTTGCAATTTTATGCTTTTTAGAAAATTCTGCGCCTTTCTGTATAGTTTGCGCCCTTCTTTAGAGGCGCAAACATTTTGTAAATAAGGCGCATTATATGCTTTTTAGAAAATGTTGCGCCTTTCTGTATATTTTGCGCCCTTCTACAGAGGCGCAAACATTTTGTAAATAAAGCGCATTTGAAATTTTATACTTTTTAGAAAATTTTGAGCATTTCTGTATATTTTGCGCCCTTCTACAGAGGCGCAAACATCTTGTAAATAAGGCGAATTTGAAATTTTATGCTTTTTAGAAAATTTTGCTCCTTTCTGTATATTTTGCACCCTTCTATAGAGGCGTAAACATTTTGTAAATAAGACGCATTTGCAATTTTATGCTTTTTTGAAAATTTTGCGCCTTTCTCTATATTTTGCGCCCTTCTATAGAGGCGCAACAATTTTGTAAATTAGGCCCATTTGCAATTTTATGCTTTTTTGAGAATTTTGCGCCTTTCTCTATATTTTGCGCCCTTCTATAGAGGCGCAAACATTTTGTAAATAAGGCGCATTTGCAATTTTATATTTTTTTGAAAATTTTGCGCCTTTCTCTATATTTTGCGCCCTTCTGTAGAGGTGCAAAATTTGCAATTTTATGATTTTTTTGCAAATTTTTAGCCTTTCTCTATAGTTTCCGCTTATTTAAAAAGGCGCAAAATTCTGAATATTAGGAGCACGTTGCAAAATAAATTCTTTTGCCGAAACGATCTGCTTCACTATTACTTATGTACATTCAATTGATTAACCCCACTTTATTGATTTTTATACATTTATATTTTTTTTAAATTATCAAATCTCTGAAACCCCACCACTGAAATGCTGAAATTTGCCAATATATTATAAATTGTTTCACCTAATTTTTTATATTTTTTTGCGGCTCCACAAATGAAGAAACTTTTTTGTAAAAATATATGGGAATTGGCCATTTATAAAGTCGCATAGTTTCATAGTCGTATTCAAGTTTCTTCGCAGGACCACGGTCTTAAGTAAAATGTCAACATTAATTATAATGTACAATTTTTGGAACAATTTTCAATCAATATGTAAAAAGATAGATGTAAAATTTGAACAGCCATTGCCACATATTGGCATTTCCAGAACAACGTCAACCACGACCGATAAATTCAAAATGCTCAAATCTTTGAAATAACGATGGATTTGGTATCTTAAATATGTGAATCTAAATATCTGAAAAAAACATTCTATTCCCCTAACGATAAAGTACAAAGAAAATAATCAAAAAGATGACAAAATAAAGCACGTTATTCTAGAAGATATTAAGGTGCACATTGACACAAAAATAAATCTGCACTGAAAAAAAAATGTTATATGCAATAAATATTGTTACAAAATTAAGAATGTTATTCGTTGTTTAATTCTGTTCTAACGTAATGTTTTTCAAAAAAAAATAAAAACTATATATTAAAATTGTACTGCAAAGACAACAGATCCTAGGAAAAATCTCGGCGACTATCTACTCCAAAAATCTATACGGCGTAGACTGGGGCAGAACAAGTCAAAAGACGACATAAATTCAAATTTTGAAATAGCGTATGGACATTTGTTTTCATCCCCATCATATTTTCCAATATCCCAACTATTAAACTACGTTTTTATTTTGTTTATTAAGTCCTTCATTTCACGCACAGACACCTTTGAAAATGATGTATTTTTAAAATAAAATAAAACACAAAATTTTAGTATTAATTTAACTCATTTTTAAATATTTGTTCTTTAATATGGTACAAAGAAATGTACCATTTTCATTTAGTCTAAAAACTATACTGATATGTTATGCTATTAAAAATATTTAATGGCAAAAGAATAATATTCAAACCTTGTAACTAATATATATATATATATATATATATATATATATATATATATATATATATATATATATATATATATATATATATATATATATAAACATTCGTTTTAATTCTATTTGTTTTTTTAAATATACAATTTTACAAAGTTGAAAACAAATACGTATCAAAGCAAATCAAAGATAGTTTTATTCACTTTCAGATTCAGTAATATGTATATTTTTAGAATCCATCGAAAAACGTTGCGACGCACGAGCACGAACCCGACGACTAAATTTACAGGCACGCACGAGAATTTAAAAAGCTACGAAGAAACACGGAAAAATACGAGAAAACACGGAAAAACACGAACAAAGCACGGAAAAACATTAAAAGCAGGCGAAACGTGAAAAATAATAGCGGAACCATTTATACTTTTGGAATCGAAATCGTTATTAAAAATATGTGGAATCAAAACTGGAATCGGAACCCATATATTTGGTTCTAGTTGGAATCGGAACCGCTATTTTAAAAATCGCGGAACCAGAACCGCGGAACCAGAACAGATATTATAATCCCTATCAGGGAACGCAAAGAACTGGAATCGGAAAGGTTATTAAAAAATGTATGGAACCGGAAACCCATTTAATTTTTGGTTGGAACTGAAATCAGAGCCGGAACCACAATTTTAAAAATCTTGGAATCCGAACCGGAACCGATATTCCAAATGGTTTTAGTCACAGTAATAAATAATTCAAAAATTATGTTTGATACTTTTTTATTCTCTTAATCCCATAAGTAAACATAAGATAAGAAAGCTGGGAAGTAATGCTTTTTTTAAAATTGGGGTAGAAACTATTAAAAAAAAATATTTAATGGGCGCGTGTCTGATTTTGGAGGCCCGGGCAGTACAACAACTATCACGCACGAACTCAGATTTTCGAGCGTGACACGAAAAAATTACGGCACGCGCCCATCTCTAGTCCCTACTACTTTTAGGATTATAACAAAGTAGGCAGAACAAAAATAAAAATTCTCACGCCATATGGAAAGTAGGTCTAAAAATTACAAAAAGTAAAAGTGACCTCAAGGTCACGTGTTACCCTTTAAAATTCAAAAACATTTAAAAATGTCTGTTTTTATTAATATTCGATTTCTAAAATTTAATAAAAAAATATGTTTACCAGAATCAAATACAACGTTCTATTCTTTACATAAATTACATCATCAATATTCCATCTGCAACTTTATTGACCTACATATATTTGAGCTTTCCAAATTATGAATATCAAAAAATTATATATATTTTTTAGAGAATAACAATTATTCAACATATAATTACGATAAAAAAAATTGGCGGAACACGCCCATTTTAGTTTTATATATTGGTTAATTCCATATATGTGTTCACGTCAAATTTTATTATTGAAGATTTAAACAATCTATATTTTATGAAAAGTAGGCGAGGATATGACTGACCACTCGAATTTTTGCTCCTAATATCTCGGAGATATATTATCCATTTAACTTAGGTTTTTAATTCAATTCATGTTGTTTCTGATTTAATGCCAGCTTTTTGGCCTATCTGCCCCAGTGTGCGGCGATACCTTTCGGCAGACAACTGCAAACCCCCTAGAGTAAAAACATTGCCCGATTTAAATGAAAATATAATATGCACAGCTCAAATGGTGCGAGAGGCTCGACGTAGATTCTTTAGAGCTTTGTATCATACTATTATTATCATACAAAATTAATTAAAAACCCACCTAATTTTTTTTTAAGAAATAACATCTTTTGTATGTTTTAGTATATTTATGTTTTGAATTATTTTTACTTACATGTCGAATAGTAATTGTATTTCGAATGAATTAATTTGCAAGTTTGCACCAATAACCAGCAGTTGAGTCGGACCACTCCTTTAATGCAATTACAAATTTTGCTCAAAAATTAGCACACGTAGAATATTTATTTATATGCAGCTTTAAACTACATACATTTATCTGTGAATATACTCTTTTTTAAAGAACAATTTTAATTTTTTGTACATACTTTTTATTACATTAATTTATATTTGATCCGTCATTTTCCAACAGTAGTGTTTAATTCTACTTGAAATTTATATATTTGTAGGATCTCGTTTGACCAAAGTTTTTTTTAATCCACGCCCAAATATATGAGAACTCCGTTACATTAAATTCTCAAACATTTTCTAAAATTCTAGAGTAGATGGCATAACACTACAAATACTATCTGCATATTACATATATATGTGGAATATAAAATTTTGTTTCAATAAAATTGATAAAAAATAATGACAAATACACAAATTTAACCAGCGCAAAGATAGCAACGAAAAGTTAGCAACGAAAAATTAGCACAAAGAGGACGAGGAAAAAGTGAAAAAATTAACAGGGTGTTTCAGAGACCTAAAAAATTGCATTTTAAATACATTTAATATGCGTTTTAGAGCCTTGTACTAAATATTAGTAGCTCTAACTAGCGTTATTCTGGCGCACAAAATATCCATACAAAATATAGATTGAAACAATAAAAAATCCCGTTCAGTTAATAAAGACAACCTTTTTTCATACCAATGTGATCATGCTAGTTTTTCGCCGTTGCTGATGGCATGGTTGAAGTACACACAGGTCAAGAATAATAGAAACAAAGGCTGCATTCAGTAACATCAGCAGTTGTGTAGCTGTTGAGCAATTTGAGCTTGAATGGTATGCTACCCGCAACATGTTTAGTGAGCGGTCGCCAAATTATTAAAATTAATTCCAGCATGAAATTTTTACGCTACATTTGCGCTGCCTATGTTATGCTATGAAATATGTTTTTTTATCAATTAAAGAGTTGTGTGTTACTTCAATAAAATATTAATAATAAATTAATTTGTAAATTGACAGCTACGATAACGGTGTATTCAGTAACAGTGAGCGATTAGTTACTGAGCAGTTTCGCAACTGCTGAGGTCGCTGAATTTATTTTATCAGGGTTGCCACCACATTATTTAAGTTTTACCCAAAATATATATATACACAATATTATTTAAAATTAGATATATAGTAAATAATTTAAATTTATCAAAAAGGAGTAAATTTTTAATAGTAAATGATTTTCTATTCAAACCATGGAACCAATTTTAATGTATTCATGTATGAAAGCACATTTAATATCAAGAATAATGGAATAATAAGATTACGCATTGCGCATGTACACCCTATAATGCTGACGTCAAAAAGTTCCGAATGTCAGGTAACGGAAATTCAAATTTGAAATTTAGACATTTCAAAAATTACAAAACAATTATTTTACTGTTGTTTTGATTGTTGTTTTTGTGTTGAAAATTTTAATAAATTGTTTAATAATGAGATGCCCTGTCTTTAACTGCACTAACACCAACTACAACGCGACTAGTTGGCTAACGTCTCGCAAAACATTGATGGGCAGCCCAAAAACATGGATGGGCAGCAGGCCTGCGGTAGTTTCCTTAATGGTTGCATTAACGTTAATGGCACTGCGTAGGATCTTTATTATTTTTATTTTTTATCTACACATAAATTACAGTTCAAGTTAAAATTACAGTTCAAGTTCCAAATAGGTAAACCAAAACTTTAATGGATCAACATTTGTGGCAACTAAGCCTCGCCTCGGGGCTTTTTGACTGGCAATTGGGTGGCAAATAAGTATATTTCGCATTATTTAGAACAAACACTTTAATGGCAACTGTGTGGCTACCACTTAAGTTGCAACAAAGTGGTTACTTGGGTAGTGGATGTTATGAATATGTCGTGTATAATAATATACATTCATTAAATTTTAAAGTTAATTAGTTACATTATATATAAATATATGTATAGATATATATATATATATATATATATATATATATATATATATATATATATATACATATATATATATATATATATATATATATATTTATATATATATATATATATATATATATATATATATATATATATATATTTATATATATATATATATATATATATATATATGTTCCTATTAGGTTCTTCATTCTATACTTGCCACATATATGGAACATAATACATTTTTTAATTTGCCACTTTTTTACCACTTCATAACAACAAAGTTAGCTCCCCCATTATCGTATATGTTCCATTATCGGAATGTATGACTTATATATCACAGTTTTGCGACCAAAGACTTTAAATGTATACCCAGCAAGACATGCCTTACCGAAACTCCAACACAAAGACAATATTATATTTTCTCACTCATTCATAAATAATTTGAAATACATCCCTGCAGGATCAATGATAGATATATGACCCGTAATTTTACTAGTAATGAAAACTAATATTTTTTGCACGTCGGTTTTCCACCATTTTATATTTGTAGGTTATTTATTACGTTTGCAACAGTAGCCGCAACAGCAGGAGTTGAAAAAAGATGTTACTTAAATTATAAACAATTGATAAACACTAAAAGAAAGTATTAAAACAGTTTATGTTACGTAAAATATGTCGTAAATTTACAAGTAATTTAATCGTCACTTATTACCAAAAGAACAGTGATAAACATATATTCAATTGTATCTCTTTTCAGATGAGTGAGAAAGAGATACAAATTCACACGCACTCAAAAGTTTCGGTAAATTTTATCCCGACGCTCTTAACAATGTTATAGAAACTTTTACTGAAACTTTCAGTTTTGATACTTGTAATATTACTGCTCATATGACCGGTAGTGTTCTTGCTGGGTAAGATGTTTACATTTTTTTGGTGGAGTAATTTGTACTAAATAAAACGAGCCGAGATGCGGTGATCTTTGGCACCTGCATTTGCCACAGAAAATGTGTTGAACATCCCTGTTGTTTAGTACCAAAAAGAAGAAACCAAGAGATGCTGAATATATTGTTGGCTTGCTTATACAACAAGAAAATATGTAAAATAATTGCTTAAATGTTTCAACGATTTTTGCTGAAACATTTAAGAAAGCTTTATTTGTGATGAAAATATCAAAAGTTGAAGAATTTGAATCTTCAATTTTTGACATTCCCTGAAAAATTATTCAATAAACCATTTTCATGTAAAAATTCTCTTTCTATTTTTCACAGACAGACAATTACACACAGATTTGTTGTTGTTATTATTTTTTGACGTTTCTTTCGCAGAGAGAACATGACATGCTTATTGGAATTCTCTCATTCTTTGCAGCGAGATGAACTTTGCAGCGAGTTCAACGGACAAAAATTGCGCGCCACCGACGCAGCAGCAATTTTTATGAATTATATAATTTTATTATAGAAAATTGAAATAATAAAAAAAATTATATGAAAATAAAATATATATTTATAGAATTTTAATTTAAAGCATAACGCAATTATGCTATGTTTTCATTTAAACAATCCGAATGTTCGTTCGTTCTTTTGTTCGTTCGTTTGTTCGTTCGGCTGTTCGTCGTTCGTTTGTTGGTTCGATCGTTGTTTCGTTTGCTATTCTTTTTTTTTTGGTTTTTTCAGTCCGCCAGTTCGTTTGTATGTTTTTCCGTCCGTCCGTAGCTTTGCTTATTTTTTCCGTCCGTCTATTTGCTATGCTTATTTTCTTGTTGTTGCTTTTTCAACTGCCGCTGCTTTTCTCATTAATGCAGCAAAGCAGTTCGATTTCAACAAAATACAAACATTATTATTAATTTTACTATAAAATATTTTACTAAAAAATATTCAAATAAATCGTTATATTGATCGTTCGTTGGTTCGTTTCTTCGTTCGTTCCTTCCTTCATTTGCTACGCCTAGTGTTCGCAACTTGTGTTCTCTTTGCAATTTTTTTTTCTGCACATAAAGAGAAAATAGACAAAGATTTTCATAAGCAGTCCCTTTTTTTGCTAAAATTTGTACTTAACAAAATGTTCTTTTCAGAACCAACATAAAACATCATAAATCATCATAAATTAAAATCAACTTTTCTTGACCTCGGTTCCCCTGATAGGTCAAACTTCTTAATTATTTATTCTAAAACTTTTTAATTTCAGGTGAATTCTTCGAAATGGAAAAGGAAACGTAAGTATAAAAAAGTGTTAAAAATAAACCAATAATGCAACTAAAAATTTTAAAAATTTTTAATAAAAATTGGGTAAAAATAAATGAAATAAAAATTGTAGAAAATTTTAAAGAGTTGAAAATAGTGAAAAATGAAAAGACAAATATTAAAAAAATGTTTACCAAAATTAAAAAAAAAAAACAAAAATATTGAAAAAAAAAAATACAAAAAGAAATGTGCAAAAAAAAAATTAGATATGTTCAATAAATTTAAAAATAGTGAAATGTGAATAATTTAAAAAAAAAAAAATTTAATTTCCTAAAAATTTAAAAATAGTGAAAATTTATAAAAAATTGACTAAAAAAAATGTGCAAAACAAAAAATGTGAAACATTTAACAAAAAAATGTTGAAAATTTATAAAAAAATCATAAACGAAATAAAAAACTGTGAAAAAAAATTGAATATATTTAAAAAATATAAAAGATAAACTACAAAAAAAAGTAAAAACTAATAATGTCAATAATTTAAAAAAAATTGAAGAAAATTTTTAAAAGTTAAAAATAGAAAAAAATTGTAAATTGTGTGGAACTTTTCAAAAAGTTAACAATTCCAGAAAAATAGGAAATTAAATTGTGTAAAATTTTACCAAAATAAAAAAAAATGAAGAAAAAAAAAATTGCAAAAAAAAAATTTGAATAATTTAACAAAAAAAATTTGAAAATTTCCAAAAAGTTAAAAATAGTGAAAATTTAAAAAAATAATAAACAAAATAAAAAAAAATGAAAATTTCCAAAAAGTTAAAAATAGTGAAAATTTAAAAAAATAATAAACGAAATATAAAACTGTGAATATTTTAACAAAAAAAATTTGAAAATTTCCTAATAATTTAAAAATAGTGAAAATTTATAAAAAATAAAAAATGTGCAAAACAAAAATGTGAATAATTTAATAAAAAAAAATTTTAAAATTTCCAAAAAGTTAAAAATAGTGAAAATAAAAAAACTATAAAAGATAAACTAAAAAAAGAAATACGTAAATACTAAATATGTCAGTAATTAAAAAAAAACATTTTTAGAAAATTTTAAAAAGTTAAAAATAGTGAGAAAAAAAAATTGTAAATTGTGTGGAACTTTTCAAAAGTTAACAATTCTAGAAAAATTGGAAATTAAATTGTGTAAAATTTTAACAAAATAAAAAAAATATTGCAAAACAAAAAATGTGAATAATTTAACAAAAAAAATTTGAAAATGTCTAAAAAGTTAAAAATAGTGAAAATTTATATTTTTCAAAATTTAAAAAAAAATAGAAGATAAATAGTATAAAATTTTATCAAAAATTAAAAAAAAAATGTGAAAAAAAATAAAAAAGAAATGTGCAAAAACAAAGAATGTGAATAATTTAATACTCAGAAAATTTAAAAAAAAAATCTGTAAAAATTACAAACATAATGGTGTTAATTCAAAAACTAAAAATAAAATAAACTAAAAAAATGTAAAATAAAATTAAAAAAGTTAAAAAATAATAAACAAAACTAAAAAGTGAATAATTGAAATAAAAATTTTATTAAGTCAAAAATAGTGAAAAATTAAAAGAAAAACTAACAAAAATTTTGCAAAAATCAAAATTTTAACATTAAAAAAAAAAATTTTAAATAAGTTAAAAAAAATTTAAATTAATTAAATTGAAAATATATTGAAAAAAAATAGAATAGAGAAACTAAAAAAAAAATGTGTAAAAACTAAAAATGTCAAAAAAATAAAAAAAATATTTAGAAAATTAAAAAAGTTTTTTTTTTTAAAATTTTTATGAAATTAAAAAAAAAAAAATTGTATCTCATTTACAGGGGACAATATAAGTGTTTGGAGTGTAACAAAACGTTCACTCGCAAACGTGAGGAAGCATGTCGATGCGGTACACAGGAAAATTGCTCAATTTGCCTGCGAGAAGTGCCCCAAAAGATTCAACCAGAAAGATACACTCAAAAGACACAACAGATACAAACATCCGGAAAATATCCCCATAGCATCAACTCCAGTGGAGACGCCAATGCAGACGGCAGCGGAGATGCCCGTGGAGCCTTTCGACGCTCCCGGGCCGAGCCAAGCAAAGTATGTATACTTAAAATCATTCCCATTATTTTGGCCACCATTGTATAATATAATAATCGAAACCGTAACTTGGAACCGGTATACCAAAACCGTTTCGTTTTAAAAATTATAAACGGAAACCGAAACGAAGAAGAAGAAACCCGAAATCTAAATCGAACTCGTTATTTGTTTCTATACTTATTCTCACTATTACTATATTATATATACAACATTTTTTATTACTTTTTACATATATTATTATTCTTTTATATTTTTTTTTTTTTTGGGAAAAACTTCGTTTTTTTTTAAATTTTTAACTTTTGACAAAATATTAATATTTTTGTTCAAAAAATATCGCGTCTTTTTTTATATTATATATATTTTGAAAAAATTTTCTAAGTCATTTTTTGAAAAATGTTTCTAAGTAATTTTTCAATTATTTTTTGCAAAAAATGTCCGTCATTTTTTGAAAAATTTTTCTGAGTAATTTTTTGCAAAATTTTTCTGTCATTTTGTGCAAAAAATTTCTAAGTCATTTTTGCAAAAATTTCTAAGTCATTTTTTGCAAAATTTTCTAAGTCATTTCTTGCAAAAAAATTCTAAGTCATTTTATGCAAAAAATTTCTAAGTTATTTTTTGCAAAAAAAATTCTAAGTCATTTTTGCAAAAAATTTCTAAGTCATTTTTTGCAAAAAAAATTCTGTCATTTTTTGCAAAAAATTTCTATTTTTTCCAAAAATTTCTGTCATTTTTTGCAAAAAAAATTCTAAGTCATTTTTGCAAAAAAATTCTAAATCATTTTTTGCAAAATTTTCTAAGTCATATTTTGCAAAATTTTCTAAGTCATTTTTGCAAACAATTTCTAAGTCATTTTTTGCAAAAAAAATTCTGTCATTTTTTTCAAAAAAATTCTAGTCATTTTTGCAAAAAATGTCTAAGTCTTATTTTGCAAAATTTTCTAAGTCATTTTTGCAAACAATTTCTAAGTCATTTTTGCAAAAAATTTCTAAGTCATTTTTTGCAAAAAAATGAAAAAAATTGAAAAAAAATTCTAAGTAATTTTTGCAAAAAATTTCTTAGTCATTTTTTGCAAAAAATTTCTAAGTAATTTTGTGCAAAATATTTTCCAAGTCTTTTTTGGAAAAAAATCAAAGTATTTTTTTTTGCAAAACAGTGTTCGTTGCGCGCATCACGGTGACATAGAAGCGAAGTATATTCGGATAGTAAATAAACTCTCTAGTTAAATGCGGATTTAACTAGAGAGAATACTGATTTAAAAGATAAGATGAAACAAGGCTATTGTTTACCGAAGACTGCGAATAAAGAAGTCCTCGCATTTGCTTCGATGATAGCAGATAAGAAATATGCTCGCTTGACAGATTTGCAGAAGAATTTGGCGCAAAACTTGCACTACTTGTCGAAACGAGCATATTTCTTCATGCGAAATGAACTTAAATTTAATTTACCATCACGCACTTCGCTATACAATTGGTCACCCATTAAGGACGTTTCTCCTGGCTTCGATACAAACTTATTTCATCACTTGGAAACGTTAACATGTGATTTGGGGGATAGCGTGAGTGCATCATGCTTTTAGACGAAGTATCCATTGAACCATTTTTGGTTTACAATATGAAGCATGATGTAGTGGACGGTTTCGTTGACTATGGCAATGAGGAAAGGGTAGCCAATTTTGGCAACCACGCCCTCTTTTTTATGCTCAAAGGCATTAAATCGCCATGGAAATATGTGCTGAGCTACTACATAACCGGTAATTTGTCTGGTGAAGAAATTAAAGAACTCGACAACATCGATCAGGCTAATGAAATTAATCTGTGTGTCAAATGCGTAGTATGCGACCAATGTGGCAATAATGTGAAAGCCTATGAACTACTTTCCATTACAGAAAAGCAACCTTACTTTATGCATGATGAACGTAAAGTATATTGTGTATATTATTATTGCCACTTGTTCAAATCAATACGCAATACACTCTCAAAAAGTAATATTGGAACACCAACTGATATTGCCAGTTGGGAGGTCCTCAAAACTTTGTATGAAGCAGATAGAAGTTGTGGCAATTAGCGTATGTGTCCTAAGCTCACGGATAATCATATTTATTCGAAATCTCACGCAAAAATGCGAGTGTGCTATCACAAATGTGCTATAAATTATATGAATACTTGGACCATTATAACAGGCACCAGGGTTCTTTGCATAGATGGTTTGAAATTGACGATACGTGGACTTCTTGCGTTAGCTGACGAACTTTTATTAAAAGATGACTTTGACTTTGTTTTAATGGGAAGGTTTAACCAGGACGCTTTAGTAAATTTCTTTTCAACAATTAGATCCTCTCTGCCCAATAATTCTAACCCGACTGCTTATCAAATTAGATTTATAGTGGGCAAATTAATGTCGATGAAAGTTTTAACTTTCAATTATAATAAAAATAAGAACTGCGAGACTGACGAAGACGATGACATGACATACAATTGGAATTATTCCGTTCCAGACTCTGTTCCCTCACTGAATACCGACTCCGATGAAGTTATCGGAGAAAACATTGACCAATTCATTACATCGACAGTAGAAGAGGAGGGAATTGAAAATGTTGACAATACGGACGAGTTTAATTTGACCATCAATGTGCAAAGATATGTTGTGGGTTATGCCTTGTTCAAAATAATATTCCGTAAAGTGGCTTGCAGGGTTTGTGATACACATTTATTAAAAGAAGGCCACACTCTCAGAAATATATTGTCATTTCCGACAATATTGTAACAATCTTGATGTTCAAAATAGATCTCATGATCAGATTGTCATATTATTGTTGGCTTGACATTCTGATTGTTAATATTGAAAATGTCATGAGATTGTTGTTGATATCAATCGAGATTGTCAATGAATAAAAATGAAATGTCACTCAAATGTTTTTAAAATTTTTAATTGCAATAAATTTAATATGTGTCACAAAAAAGGTCATGTTCTGCGAGCAAGATATTAACAACACTGGGACAGCTGCATGAAGGACTGCTTGCTGGCATACATCATCTATCTGCCCGTACACAGGCAGATAAATTTATTAATTTTGCATATAAATCGCCATCCAAATGGGTCCGAACACATTGCCCTTGACGTGCCTTGTAGTTGGTGACTGCCGTATCTGAACAAAATTAATAAAGCTATAATAATTACTAAATTATAAAATTATTAAATATAACTTACAATTTGCTTGATTTTAAAAATAAATAACAAAAATAAACTGACATGTATCTCGCTGCCAGAAGATAGAGGTGCCACATAATTACTGTATAATGAAATGACAATCTCATATTGTTAAAAAGCAACAATATATTTCTGAGAGTGCAGAATCTTTCTCTTAGTTCCGAAAGTTTAATTAAAATTAAAAATTATAGTGAAACAAGTTTATTTTTGAAAAATCCTTCAGATGTTTTCTTTAATGTTTCTTTGCGCCATATGAACATTTTTAGTCATATGTTTAATAATAATCCTCACATGCCGAATATACAAATGCGTATAGTTGAGGAATGCGTAAAAAGCACACCATTATGGTTTTCTGTGTCTGATGCGTGCATAGGTCACAAAATAAGAATATTGAAATTTCTAATTTTGGTATTATTACGAAAGAATGCGACATTCGTAAGTAATGCCAAATTGGTTCAGATAGCCAATGAGAGGCGCGAGTGAATGCGCCTCAAGCATCTGGCTGTTTATAAAGTAATTATATATTACTATATTAATAATCATCGATATCCTTATTTTGTTTTTTACATTTACTTTCAGCACTGAGTACTGTGAATGGGGTCGGACGAAATCCTTAAAACTATGCCTGGAATTTAAAGAGAAAGAAGCGTTGTGGAATAGCGACCTCCCTGCCTTCTTCGATAGCTCGATTAGGAAATCTATGCTATTGGAGATAGGAAATAGGTTGCACGTCACCCCATCGGCGGCAGAGAACCATTTTAACAACTTAAGAGCCGATTACTACATGAAAAAAGGTACTCCTAAAGGAAAAAAAATTTCGCTATACACGTTTTAAACTTTTTGGATAAAAAAGTTAAAAAGAAGAGTATTGGCGAAAAAGGTCCTTTCCAACATACTTCCAAAAGGAAGTTAGCCATAGATAAGGCTAAGGAGGAAGACGAACTCTGCAACGCTGCGATGAACTCTTATCTCGAACAATTAAACTCTAATCAAGGCGAATGCAACGTGAAGGACGAAAAGAAGGACGAGACGAAGGAAGACACAAAGGAAGACACTAAGGACAAGAACAAAACCTTGGAAGTATTTGAGTATGAGGAACCGCAGTCGTACGTAACACTTCCGTTAAAATTCCGTAAAAATTATGGATAATCAGGCAATTGTAGAAGAACTTCTACTGGCAGAAAACAATCGCTCAGACGATCTGATATCAATAATAATGGACACAGATGATGTACTGAAATCAGAAGCATATGTGCGCGAATCTGTTCTGCAAGTAGAAGAAATTCAAAGATTGCCTGATTTGCCTTCTGCATATTTGCCGGTGTCCGAATCGGTTCAGAAGGAAGCGGTTATCTTGCGACCGCCGGTACCTGTTTCCAGTAGTACACCATTGAAGTGTACTGCTGGTTGCAGTAGTACACCAGTTGTTTCTACTACTGCAAAAAATATTTTCAATTCGTTTCAAACCGATTATGCGGTTAGATTAATTGAAAATATTTTACAATTCATACAGGAGCAGGAACATGATCTGAGTCAAAAATTAAGACTTTTAATTTTTAAAAAAATTCTAGAAGCTCAATGTCGGATGGATCGCTCCCGAAACGTGCCAATACATTTATTAGGCACTCGGGATGAGACGGAGAAAAATTACTATATTAAAGAAATTTTCTCCTTAGCAAACGATGACTTGGTAATTAAGCTTTTAAATGATTTAAATAATATAATTTTAACAGTTAACAAATAACTTTTTATTTAACACTAAATTTGGCTTATTTCATCTTCCTGTTTCATCTTTTATTTTATTTTATTGTGAATTATTAACTTTTCTTTTTTTTTAGACAAATGGTGAAAATATGCCTCCTTGGGAAACCGAACACCAAAACCAAATCGGTAACGCACCAATTCGCATACCTCTTGGGTGGTGTGGAAATGCGAAATAATTTCTCTTATAAAATTATAAATATAAAAATGGTTCTTTTCAGAACCAACAAAAAAAAATATAAAAAGAGATAGAAATAAATATAAATACAAAATAATTTCTTTTATAAATAAAAATACAAAATAATTTCTTTTATTTTCAGGAAAATTATAAATATAAAAATACAAAATAATTTCTTTTATTTTTTAGGAAAATTATAAATATAAAAATGGTTCTATTCAGAATCAACAAAAAAATCTAAAAAGAGATAAAAATAAATATAAATACAAAATAATTTCTTTTATAAATATAAATACAAAATAATTTCTTTTATTTTCAGGAAAATTATAAATATAAAAATGGTTCTTTTCAGAACCAACAAAAAAATCTAAAAAGAGATAAAAATAAATATAAAATAATTTCTTTTATTTTCAGGAAAATTATAAATACAAAATAATTTCTTTTATTTTCAGGAAAATTATAAATATAAAATGGTTCTTTTCAGGACCAACAAAAAAATCTAAAAAGAGATAAAAATAAATAAAAAAAAAACTTTTTCTTAGAAATTTCTTAGACTGCAAAAAAATACTTAGAAAATTTTTGGCAAAAAAGACATAGAACATTTTTGGCAAAAAAATACTAAGAAAATTTATGGCAAAAAAAGACTTAGAAAATTTTTGACAAAAAAGACAGATAATTTTTGACAAAAAAGACAGATAATTTTTGGAAAAAAAAAGACTTAGAAAATTTTTGGTAAAAAATACTTCGAAAAATTTTGGCAAAAAAGACAGATAATTTTTGGCAATAAAGACTTGGAAAATTTTTGACAAAAAAATAATTAATTTTTTTTTGCAAAAAGACAGATAATTTTTGGCAAAAATTTTTGGCCAAAAAAGGCTAAGAAAATTTTTGCCAAAAAAAGACTAAGAAAATTTTTTACAAAAAAGACAGATAATTTTTGGCATTAAAAGACGTAACAAAATTTATAAATATTTAAATTTGACTATATGATATGATTTTAATATTGTATATATTTTATGTATAAAATTTGTCAATATAATTTCAAATTTGAATAATTTTTATTGAATTTTTATAAACAATTTACAAAACAAATATTTGAATTTTTGAAAATTCATTTTGAATTTCGATTTAATTTTTAACGATAGTTATAAATGTTTACAATATATTATTATAAAATATTATTATGTATTGGATGTTCTGTTTTTAATTCAAATAAATATCAAAATTTTGGATGTAAAAATTGAATTTAAGGTTTTTTGAAATTTATTTATTAATTATTAATTCAGAATAAAAATTATATATACATATTTTTAATATATTTGTATATTATATTAGTAAAATAAATGTTAGTAAAATGTATTAAAATTATTAAGTTATTTTGTTCAAATATAAACGAAATGGCTTTGCAGCACCGGCAGTAGTTGAACAACATCAAAATAAGCAAAGCAAACAAACGACCGAAAAAATAAGCATAACAAAGGACGGACGGAAAAAATAAGCATAGCAAACGAACGTACAGACGGAATACCAACAACAAAGCATAGGAAACAAACTAAAGACCAAACGAAGAACGTTTAGTCGGTCGGATTTAAATATGAATATTTTTTTTAGTAAAATATAGAAATTTCCGATTTAAAATTCTTTAAATATTTCAATATGTTTTTATTGTTTCGAATAATATTGAAAAAAATATATATATTGGAGTAAATTTCAATGAATATACTTTTAATATTGAATCAATTTATTTTATATTTCATATTTGTTTCAACATATTACAAAATGCGAAAAATACAAATTTGTCTGAAGATGTGAAAAATAAATATTCCTTCAACAATGAAATAGTAAAAGTTTGGATGTATGCAAATATTTAAATGTGTTGAACTATTTTAAATATATGCAATAGCATTGTCAATTATCATGAATGTATTGGTGCATTTTACACAAATACATTAAATGTATGCGTGTACGACCAAACGAACGAACGGACGATAGCACGAACGGACGGACGGAAAAACAACAAAACGGAGCAAACGAACGAACCAACGAACGAACGATCGCACGAACGATCGCACGAACGAACGATAGAACGAGATATTTGAATATTTAAATAAAATAATGTTATAGTAAAATATATAAAATTCAGAATAAATTGCATATTTCTATATATTAAAATAATATAATAATGTTTGTATTTTGTTGAAATCGAACTGTTGAGATCGAAAAGCAACAACAAGAAAATAAGCATAGCAAAGCATAAGTAAAGCAACGGACGGACGGAAAAAACTAAGCAAAGCTACGGACGGACGGAAAAACATACAAACGAACTGGCGGACTGAAAAAACCAAAAAAAAAAAGAATAGCAAACGAAACAACGATCGAACAAACAAACGAACTACGAACAGCCGAACGAACAAAAGAACGAATGAACATTCGGATTGTTTAAATGAAAACATAGCAGAATTGCGTTATGCTTTAATTTAAAATTCTATAAATATATATTTTATTTTCATATAATTTTTTTTATTATTTCAATTTTCTATAATAAAATTATATAATTCATAAAAATTGCTGCTGCGTCGGTGGCGCGCAATTTTTGTCCGTTGAACTCGCTGCAAAGTTCATCTCGCTGCAAAGTTCATCTCGCTGCAAAGAATGAGAGAATTCCAATAAGCATGTCGTGTTCTCTCTGCGAAAGAAACGTCAAAAAATAATAACAACAACAAATCTGTGTGTAATTGTCTGTCTGTGAAAAATAGAAAGAGAATTTTTACATGAAAATGGTTTATTGAATAATTTTTCAAGGAATATCAAAAATTGAAGATTCAAATTCTACAACTTTTGATATTTTCATCATAAATAAAGCTTTCTTAAATGTTTCAGCAAAAATCGTTGAAACATTTAAGTAATTATTTTACATATTTTCTTGTTGTATAAGCAAGCCAACAATATATTCAGCATCTCTTGGTTTCTTCTTTTTGTACTAAACAACAGGGATGTTCAACACATTTGCTGTGGCAAATGCAGGTGCCAAAGATCACCGCATCTCGGCTCGTTTTATTTAGTACAAATTACTCCACCAAAAAAATGTAACCATTTTATACATTTAAAGTCTTTTGATAAACGTCCATCACTAAACATTGCACCCTACAAGGAGACTCATTCAAGCCCTATGACAACTGCAATCCAGTTAAAGTGATAAAATGATTATTGTTTCGGTCTTTGTTGACACGAAATCGATGATGGAAATACCATGTGGAATTTCAGTAGATTACAAAATTATTAACACCAATTATGTTGTTTGGTAAAAATTGTATGTATCATATTCAATTTTATTCATAACAAGTTTGTTTCTTGTAAAATAAAAATATGCAAGAGGTCATTTAGTATACATTGTATGGTATGAAAACGGTGTTTTTAATCTATTCATTCCGTTTTTCATACAGACATACGGTACGTTAACGGACCGTCGAAACGCATTCTCAATGGACTCACTCCGTATTTTGTCCAGAATGGCGGTCCGTTAACGGACCGTCAAAACGTAATATCAACGGATGCACTCCGTATTTCATCCAGTATGACGGTCCGTTAACGTACCGTCGAAACGTACTCTCAACGGATTCGAAATCCGTTTCGATGTTCCTCTTTATCCGTTCACTGGACCGTTTTCATATCCAGAAAACGGAACGTTTACGGAATCGTATTCCGTATTGCTGTTCCGTATACGGCACCGTTAACGGACCGTTTTGTTTCTTGGGATATTATTGCGTATGTTCCATACATGTTATTAGTCACCTTTTTAGGACTACATATTATTAGTTTGCAACACTGGTGTCTGAGGTAACTTAAAAGGTACACATAT
This sequence comes from Dryomyza anilis, assembly GCA_951804985.1. Lineage (NCBI taxonomy): Eukaryota > Metazoa > Arthropoda > Insecta > Diptera > Dryomyzidae > Dryomyza > Dryomyza anilis. The sequence goes on from OX638131.1 coordinate 78,697,479, forward strand.
GCCACAATAGTTTGTGGCAATTGTCGAGCCGTGATTGCTTGGGTAATGCGGTTGTTACTTCTGGCTTTTACTTCAGATAGGAGCTATAGACGCCTCCATCTGAATCTTCCAGTTCCTCGAGTTCACCAAGTAGGATTTTCGCCGTTGCTAATGGTAACAATCAATCGTGTAAGAAAACCGAGTATGCCATCTTAATGTACTCATTTTTCCTGATTTTTTGATACTAATGTGATGTTGGTCCTGTACTTGGTATAGAATCTAGTGGTGGACCCAGCAACATGGTCATTTCAGTTTTTCACCGTTGCTGATGGTAAAAAGCAATCGTTTGCGAAAGGGGCATATGCTATCTTGTAGCCAATTAAATTACTCATCTAATGGTGCGGTTGTCATTTCTGGCTTTTACTTCAGATAGGAGCTATAGACGCCTACATGTGAATCTTCCAGTTCATCATGTGTTCATCATGCCGTTGCTGATGACCAAAAATATATGTTTATTAAAACTGACTATACCATTTTTAAGAACTAATTTTTTGTGAGTTTTTTTATACACACAGAAAAATTTTCTTTTGGCATAAGGTTAATTGAACCGGTAGCATGACGTTTGGCCCTGGGGACGGTTCGCCTTGGGACGTTTCATCTGGGGATGTTTCGCCATTTCATTGTGAATTTAATTGTGAATATTGCGAAATTGAAGAGAATGGAGAAACGACAAAGAGTCAGAGTTGACAAACTAAATTTAATTTATGAAAATGTATTTGTAATTTTATTTTTAGGTAATTTTTAAAGAATTACTATTATTAAAATATGTATAATTAAATATAAAAATGGATGATTTTCAATATATTATATCTTGAAAGTATTATATTAAATCTGTCAATTTACGAATGATTGTAAAGGGTATATTTTTCTGATGATAATTAAGGAAATGCGAGTTTTTCTAAAATTTGAAGACAAAATTCAAATATTAGGTTTTCATTCGATCGTTATTTGATAATCGGAATTCTGTTTGTTTGCTATCAGAAAATTTAGTTTGTTTTTATTAGCAATTTATTTAGCCATCATACCTTGAATAGCAAACATTGCATTGTTTTCAAAATTAAGACAAACTCGCACACACCCAAAGTAAAAATATATTAATTTATTCTTAACCCCGAACAGGTTTCTTAATTAATATAAAAAATCGATAAAAACAAGTTTTATTTATGTATATTTAAGAAACTTATTTTTTGCTGAGATTCGAATTTAACATTTATAAATGTTTATCTCAATTAATGTACTTTTCTGTGTACTTTGTTTCTAGTGATACATAAATAAATAAATAAATCCCATTACTTTTGGAGGTTTAACTTCAACATAAAAAGAGGTTTAGTAAAGAGGTTTTGCACATATATGTCCTCATTCATATTTACATAAATGCTTTCATACATGAATACATTAAAATTGGTTCCATGGTTTGATTAGAAAATCATTTACTATTATTTATAATTTACTCCTTTTTTATAAATTTAAATTATTTACTATATTTCTAATTTTAAATAATATTGTGTATTTATATATATTTTGGGTAAAACTTAAATAATGTGATAAAATAAATTCAAAATAAAATTCACAATGGAATGGCGAAACGTCCCCAGGCGAAACATCCCAAGGCGAACCGTCCCCAGGCCAAACGTCATGCTACCCTTGCGACACTGGTCTGCACTGAAAAACGCCTTATGCCCAGGGAAGCCACCTTCTATTCCCAAAAAAAAATCACATTTTCCCACGGAGTGAGAACAAAAATACCTCCTTAAATCCCATGGGAAAAAAATCCCAATTGAAGTGGAAAATACCCAGCAAGAACACTACCGGTCATATGAGCAGAAAGTATCAAAACTGAAAGTTTCAGTAAAAGTTTCTATAACATTGTTAAGAGCGTCGGGATTAAATTGACCGAAACTTTTGTGTGCATGTGAATTTTTATCTCTTTCTCACTCATCTGAAATGAGATACAATTGAATATATGTTTATCACCGTTCTTTTGGTAATAAGTGACTATTAAATTACTTGTAAATTTACGAAATATTTTACGTAACATAAACTGTTTTAATTTTGAGGTTAGAGACGGTCAAAATAATAGTAAACTAACCAAAATTAGACCAAATAAAACCAAAAAACTCAAAATTCTATAGTCCTCATTTTTATTGCGTTGAATATAATGCGCATTACATTCAACATGTTTGCATTACAAAATTGTCTATTAAAACGACTTTTGTTTGCCGTTGTTTTGCTTCCTTCCATGCATTTGTTTAATGCAGATGACCCTTCCACTTTGATGATATCTATAATATAAATAGATAAATAAGCAAAATATACAAATACTCTTTGCAGTATACTTTCTTTTAGTGTTTGTCACTTGTTTATAATTTAAGTAATATCTGCTGGGTACCCAGCAAGACATTGCCACCATTTTTTATTTGTAGGTTATTTATTACGTTTGCAACAGTAACCGCTACAGCAGGAGTTGAAAAAAAATGTTACTTAAATTATAAACAATTGATAAACACTAAAAGAAAGTATATTGAAAAGAGTATTTGTATATATTGCTTATTTATCTATTTATATTATAGATATCATCAAAGTGGAAGAGTCATCTGCATTAAACAAATGCATGGAAGGAAGCAAAACAACGGAAAACAAGTCTTTTTAATAGACAATTTTCTAATGCAAACATGTTGAATGTAATGCGCATTATATTCAACGCAATAAAAATGAAAACTATAGAATTTTGAGTTTTTTGGTTTTATTTGGTCTAATTTTGGTTAGTTTACTATTAGTTTAACAGTCCCTATCCTCAAAATTAAAACAGTTTCTGTTACGTAAAATATTTCGTAAATTTACAAGTAATTTAATCGTCACTTATTACCAAAAGAACAGTGATAAACATATATTCAATTGTATCTCATTTCAGATAAGTGAGAAAGAGGTAAAAATTCACATGCACACAAAAATTTCGGTCAATTTTATCCCGACGCTCTTAACAATGTTATAGAAACTTTTACTGAAACTTTCAGTTTTGATATTTGTAATATTACTGCTCATATGACCGGTTGTGTTCTTGCTGGGTACTATCTAAAATCCCAAATTAAAATATTATAAAACTTTGTCACCTAAGTTAAATTGTTAGATTATATATAAAAATACATTTAACGATATTATAATTTTATTAAAAAATAAAAGAATATTTAAGAAAAAATATCTCCATTATTATCAGTGTTATTATTATTTTTAAACCCATACATTTTATTTGTAAATAATTCAAAATGTGTTGTATTAAACACTGCATCAAAACTAATTTTTGACTTATCACACAACCTTCTTTTTCTATATCAAAAAATTAAATGAATATATATATATATATATATATATATATATATATATATATATATATATATATATATATATATATATATACAACGTAATTTAATAATTTACGGAAAAAAATGGATATTTTCTCCGTTTGAAAGCTCATAGCTATTTTTCTTTTGTTGTTAGCCATAATTTTTCACCATTTAAATATTAACTTCCAAATAATAACGAAATACAAGATGTTGTGTTAGTACACTCTCAGAAATATATTGTTACATTTTAACAATATGGGATTGTCATTTAATAAAAATGCGATTGTGTGGCAGCTCTGTATTGTGGCTTCGGCATATTTGTCAAATAATTATTTTGAATTGTTTGAATTATTTTAAAAAAATTTAAACATCAAAAAATGTGAGTAATATTTTTAGAATTAATATTATCTATTAAATATTGTGTTTAGCAGGACTTTTTAACAACCAAATGTCTCAATACTAATACTGCAAAGCATTGCATCTGCAAAGTAGAACCGTCGTCACATTTCTCTGAAACGCCCAGTAAGAAGAATACATATTTATTTGTTAAACAAGACCATTACACAGGAACGGATTAGGCATTGTGAAATGTTGTCGATGTAAATTAACTAATTAATTAATAAATTATGCATGCACCATCGTATATTATGTTCTACAATTAAATTTTAAACTGCCAACATATTTGTTTTTAAAATTGACAATTTCGATTGTTATCACCAACAATCTAATGACATTTTCAATATTAACAATCAGAATGTCAAGCCGACAATAATTTGACAATCTGATCATGAGATCTATTTTGAACATCGAGATTGTTACAAAATTGACGGAAATGACAATATATTTCTAAGAGTGTAACATGAAAAATCATGTACTAGTTTTGTGAAATGTGGTAATTAAAATCAGTAGTTTGTTAGTAATAATTCTTTTTATTTATTATAAACAATATATATATAATTATATATAATTAGATACTAAAAAGTCATATGAACTTGCAATTAAATGATTTTTTTTTCATATTGGGAAAAAAAATCCCAAATCACTGGAATATCCCATGGGAAATCCCAATTCCCATTGCGATTCAAAAAGCCCGTTTTAGGGCTTTATCCCAAAAGGTGGCTGCTATGCTTATGAAATGACACTAGCTTTATTATACAACGAAAAAATGGACCGCAAAGCAGAATTGATGACAAATAGGAAAATTATATTGCAAAAATAATATTTAATTATTACATTTTTTGTAAATCAATTGGCATAATTGAGAATTGTTGTTTCTACTCCATTTCCATTGGGGAAAGTGTGTTTATTGGGTAATGAATTTGGACATGAAAAGATTTGTTGATTCGGATTCTGATATGGATCGTCTCACTTATGAGACTGCTGTGAAAAGGGGTATAAGTGCTTAAATATAAATGTAATTAAAACTTAAATTATTAACCTGTAAATATCAGCTCAATTAGTGGAGAGAAACCCTTGTCCAAATGGCATTGAACTTCTTGACCCGAGCAGAGTGTCCATGCATAAGGAGGAGGATATCATATCGCTGGCTACACAAATTCAAAATGCTGACAAAGTGCTGAGAACGAACACATGTGAGAAATTGTGTATTATTTTAGACCAGGTAAAATTTATATTTTTTAAAGAATATATTCTTCCATTTACATTTTAACTACAGATTAAAATGTTACAAAATCAAGCCATGGACGTTCTTAAGGACATTGAGAAAAATAAATCCCTCCACAATGCTGCATGCAACTTTGCCAAAAAACCTGGACATATATATCATCTGTATCAAAAACCGTTGGGGCAAACATATTTTAGCATGTTATCACCACAGGTAATGTATGGCAAATGTGTTGTACAACCACTTAGATTCGGAGCCAACGGGTGGACTCCCGAAATGCGTTATATTTTATAAAAATGTTATGTGTAAAATGTTTAAAAAAATGTGTAACCAAGAGCTAGATTGAGAGGTTTATATGCCACAAAAATCAATCCTCATTCCCTACAAATTCAAATACACTTTAGCTGAACTTTATAAAGCCCGTCGATATTCCGAAAAAAATTGCCACGACGTTTTAAATAGAGTGACGAAAATTTTTTTTTTGCCGCTTTGACCCCTAGAACCGACTAAAAATCGACAACCGACCGAGGTCATCAGTGGTTTTTGAATTGTTACGAAGTGGGCGGAGCAAACAAAAAATGTTACACGATGCAAAAACCAGATCTTAAAAATAAAAAGTGACCTCAAGGTTACGTGGTACCCCTTAAAAATAAAAAAACGCTTTTACCCATTAATTAACTAAGAGTACCATACGACGCATCTTATCACAATGAACAATACTAATATTATTTTCTTTTTGAGAAAAATCGTTTTTTTTTTTCAAAATGTACCCATAATTTTAAGGTCATAAAAAGTTCTATGGCCATGCTACTGAATATTTAAAGAATTTTTAATATTTGTATTTTTTGTATTTCGCCACTCCCCTTTTCCTGTAATTTGAGTTAAAAAAACAGGTTTTTGATTATTAAGGGGTACCACGTGATGTGGCAAAACATATTTTTCTTATGAGAAGTGGCATTTTTTTGTGAAGCCTTTACAATTTTTCGTCGTTTTCTATCGGTACTTGGGATGTCAATCTCTGAATATTTCTCAATCCCTAAATCAGGGGATTTTAAAAATAATAAGGTCTTAAAATACCCTTTATGGGTTGACCCTGCACAGTGAGAATTGAAATACAACCTCTTCGAAACTTTTAATACAGAAAGAGGTTTCAGACAAGCCGATTAATTATCCCTAATTATTGTCAACCTAATAATGGAAAGGTTATAAGAGTTGTCGAACTCTTCATAATGCCGCTTTCTTCAAAAAGTGTGTCATGCTGATATCATGATATCGACAGATGGGCGCGTGTTTGATTTTGGAGGCACGGGCACACCAACATCACGGACGAATTTTAAATTTCCGGGCGTGACACGAAAAAAGCACAGCACGCGCCCATCTCTAATCGACATCATTGCGCAAAGCACATTAGCAGCATTCTGCAGGTCTTACCGTAAATAAGTACTAGACGAAGTACCTGGTGTCAGCATATGTCTTGGATAGTACGTGACTATTGACTTCCACAATAGTCACGACGGATGCAAATTAAGCTCAATAAGTAACACATTAGGTTTTAATAGTGGCGTCCGATACCAATTGTGGTTTGTAATGGCCAAAAACAGAAATAAGTAATGCGTTTGAGTGGGGAATCCACAGTATAAATTCAAACATCTTAAATAATTCAAAAAATAAATTATGAATGAAAAATTAATTTTTAAATTGCTTTTTTTTTGAATAATATTGTAAAAAATAATTAATTCATTAACTTAAGTTAGTTTTAATATATTTTTTATTTTTTTTTAATATAAAAGTTAATTGGGTTTTTATGTGATTATTAATATGGAGTAATGGTATTCTCAATTAGATGTTATTAAAATTAAATTTATATCTGAAAAATATCAGTTTTCGAAGCGATATTTCATTCTCTGCAGGTTCAGATTCAATTTTTCAATAATGAAAGAAATTGTTTGAATTCTTATTTTTATAAGGTTTCAGGGGAAATTTATTTGTTTCTATTCTTTTCTTGTAGCCGCGGTAGCTCTGTGGTTAGTGCGTTGGACTGCGAGCCGAAAGGTCCCCGGTTCAAGCCTGGACTGGGGCTAACAACATCTTTTCATAGAAACATTTTTCTATACCGCGCTACCTCTCGTCAGTAAATAGCAAACCTACGAGAGTAAAACCATTGCCTATGAAAAGCTCTCACCCGCCGTTCGGATTCGGCAATAAACTGTAGGTCCCACCACTTTGAGTACAAATATAACACGCACAGCTTAAAATGTTGAGAGAGCTCGGCCGAAGTTTTATACAGGACTGTAGCGCCAAACTATTATTTTATTATTATTATTATTATTCTTTTCGCAAGAAATGTTTGGAAAAAATGTAGAGCGAAATTTTCGACTTCAACTAATCATGACATTCAAAATCATGAAAATCTATTCTTCTTATTTTACTGATCAGATATCTGCCCAGTTCTTCAAAACTAGTTAAATATTTACCTTCTTTTTTTCATTTTTAGGATTGGAATAACTCGGTGGAGCAAAATTATTTAGGAAGTTATCGATTAGAACATGATTTATCTTGGACACCTTTAGATAAAATTGAGGAACGAGATTGTAAAATACAGTTTGTGGAAACTTATTTAAATGCAGAAACGAGTGCCCGCATACCATTGACGTATTCATCAAGTTCGTTACCTTTAACCGAAATTGATAAAATGGATTCTTCTTAATTAAGTCAAATTTTCCTACAAATAAATCAACCTTTAGAATACTTAAAAATAAATTGAAGTAGCAATGTAATAAAAAATGCATATGCCCTACAATTAAAATATTCAAATTTATTATCGTTTAATTTTAAAGTCTACACACTGGAAAATAATCTCAAAATTATGGATCCAAAATACCTAACATTAGTAAACATCTTTCATATTCGTAACTGAGACATAGATTCGAATTTCTGCTACGACGGACTTCAAAATAGGGATGAATAAGAACCACTTTAGTAAATGAAACATCTAAAGAAAAAAACTGCATGGACTTTATATATTGTTTCAACGTTGTTGTTGTTAAAAAAAACTATGTTTCGAAATTTATATTAATTAAATTAGCACTCAGTGTTTTCAATTAAGTATACATATATTTATTAAATAATAAAATACAAATGTAGAACAGCAATAAGAACTTTTTAATTCACGTTAAACCAATCAATCAAAGAAATCTTCAATGTCAATGTCGGGATTAAGAATATCGTCGCCAAACGGTGTTAAATCTAAGCCATTTAATATTAGATTCTCACAAGTTTCCGCTAACTCGGAGTTACCAATAAGAATTGCTCCACGTAAACGACCATGACTTAAAACAAATTTGATGTATTCTTTGCCCGGGGTGGTGCGCAGTAATATTTCATAGTCGTTACCCAATCCTTGTCCATTGTAACAGCCAAGTAAAACCACTTGAAAACCAAACAGTGTTGTCACATGTCCAAAGAGTTCAAAACAAAAATCCTGATATATTTGTTCTTTTTGAAACGCGGATACTATACTGCGTCCAGCCATAGCTCCCATTTGGCGTGCTTGCGTCCACAAACGCATTTGAAACCAATTATCGGCCGCAACCCAACCAGCACTACATATGTCGCCTGCTGCATAGATGGTTTCAATGTTCGTCTCCATCATTTCATTGACTAAAATGAAACCATCCGCCGATAGTTTCAGAGTTTGATTGCAACTAAAGTCAAAACGCGCATCGACGCCAGTCGCAGACACCAAAAAATCACATGCTATGCACTCATTGTTGGCCAGTGTAATGAGCAAAGGACCATCCGCAGTTGATGTTATAGAAGTTATATGTGCATTATAATACATTTTCGGGCAGTTGGGCGCGCACTCATCGGCTCCGCTAATATCAAATTTCCTGTGCCAATCAGGTCCCAAAGCAGCGCCACGTTTACCCGTTGCCCCCAACGCAGCATTCATCAGTGACATTTCATCATAACGCATACGTTTTATAGCGCCTGTATCAGCGGCAGCAACTTGAGGATGTTGTGTGCTTTGTTGGAAAAAATGGGCTGCACCAGGGTCAACAAAAGTCGATGCAATGTGGTCATCCTTCACAATCCAATGTATTTCAATGTTCTTAACCTCGTATGCCAGTTCCGTGGCAATGCCACCATTTCCAACAATTGCCAATTTACGCGCAGTCTGTAGACGTTTCTGCAATTCGTGGACTGAATCTGTGTCGCGTATACCGATTATGCGTGGGTTGTTTGCATCAATTAATCGTGGACGACCGCCAGTACAAATGCACAGATATTGATAGGAAATAATTCGCTTACTTGTTGTGCAAATATGTTTTTTATCCGCTTCAATGGACTGCAGGCAGTCGACAATAATTCGGATGGTGCTCGATAGTGTAGTTTTTGCTTTATCTACTGCGCATTCTTGCACATCAAATTTAAAAAGACGTTTTGTGAGTGGTTCTAAGCTAGTAACAGTTTTTATTAGGCTAGATTCAGTCAGCAGAATAATGGTGGCGTTGGCGCAAAAAGTTGATATAGTTTCGGCGCACGTGACACCGGCTATGCCACCACCGACAACTACAAAAGTTGCACTTTCAGTCACATTATTGCTGTTCTCCATTTTTTCTTATATTAAGATTGTGTTTAATAATATATTATTCTTTGTCGTTTGAGGTATTCGTTTTGTTCAAACTATCCTGATATTCCTGGTAGTATTTGCTATAGTCTCTGAATGGTACGTCGTATTCCAAATAACCGCAATCTTTGGCCTTTTCCACGGCAACCATCAGCGCTTCATGTTTTTTTTGACAAAGCCCAGTCTTGGTATAACTCAGAATCTTTCCGCTGTGTGGTGAAATAAATTGCTTTAGTAATTCTACGTTTCTGTAGTCGAGCACTAGGTATTCGTCACGGCAAATGGGGCAAGGGTTTCCCGTCGCTAGAGCACCTTGGCGTACGCAAGTCTTACGAGTTTTCTTTGGTGGAATTAAACCTTTGTGGTTACGACTATTTATTAAATAAAATATATAGATTTTTTTAATAATTGCAACACAAGACGAAATAAATGAATTTATGTCTTTGTATAACTCATAACTCACCGATATTGTTCCCACACTAACTGTTCGCCATAAGTTTGTTGGTATGCAGAGCTTTTCAAATATTTTAGAGCTGTTTCAATTGGTATAACTTTCGTGCGGTCGTTCTGTAATCTCTTCAGCTCTGCCGCCGTATGATCTGACTTTTCGATATGTTCAGTTTCAGGATTCTCAGCTTGACATTTCTGTGGGCTCGTTGAGAAGTATGCTATGTTTGGAGCAGTAGTAGTTTTATGTGCAGATATCACTATGCGTGATACAACATTTGAAAGTTTTCTTGAAATCGAAATCATTGTATTGTTCAATTATTTAACCTCTTTGTAATACCTTGAAAAAATCAGCACACCGACCAGTACAAAGTTAGCAACGATGTCAGAACGTCGTACGAAGAGATGACAAAAAGAAATAGGAAATGCACAGGGTGATTCAGATACATTAACATTAAATTTAAAAACGTCGATTATACTGCAATACCGGCAATTGCGTACATTGCATTTCTAGATAAAAGTGAATTTTACAGGAGTAAAACAAACCGGTATGACCCAATATGCCACAGGGTAAGCGTTTGAAAAATAATAATAATTGCGTTAAGGTCTAGTATGTTTTTCTAAATAAGTGCTATTATTAGTGCTAACCAAAGTGCTAACTACACTAAGAAAACGAAAGATGGTTCAAAAGTATTAGAAACTTAAACATCATTGCAGTTGCAAATTATTCAAGTCAAATATTTGACACTTTTAGTGATATTTAGACAATATTAATAGTTTTGCTACAAAAGCATTAATATCTGAGGAATATGTGAATATTTGCAGCAATGCTATCTATTTCTCTAGTAGTTGCACTGAATCCACCACAAATATGGCATTTTTCGTGATGTTTATAAGAAACATCTCACAAATAATACAAAATATGTGATGTTTACAAATTATTTAAACTTTTGCTGCAAGTTTATTAATATTTCCTGCATATTTTTAAAGCGAGAAGTATTTTAGTTGCAGCAACCCTCTCATTTTCTTAGTGTATGTATTTGAGAATTATTTGATAACTTTACCAAAAAGGGCAGGGAAACACATATTCCGCAGATATTAATGCTTTTGTAGCAAAACTATTAATTTTGTCTAAATATCACAAAAAGGGTCAAATATTTGACTTGAATAATTTGCAACTGCAATGATGTTTAAGGCTTTTATACTTTCCAACCATCTTTCGTTTTCTTAGTGTACACTAAGAAAACAAGATGTTTATTAAAGTTTTGCTGCAAATATCTGTTTAAATTTACGCCTTGTAGCAAATATTCAAACATCCCATAAGTTTCAATAAAGTTGCAACAAAACTATTAATATTTTTTAAATAAGTCGTATATGCAGATAGTTACGAGATGTTTGCCACAACAACAATGAAAATTGAGATATTTACAGTTGACTGATAGCATCCAGAGTTCTTGGACATTTACAGCAAAACTTTTAAGGTATTTTGACATTTGACTAACATAAAAAAGGAAAATTGCGTACTTTTTCCTTACGCTCGATTTATCCACAACAATGAAGTAAATAAAACGGTATAAAAAAATGCCAACTCAAATATTACATTTTAATGGTAAAAGTGAAAATAAAATATCCTGTGATTTAAATTATCAACACGTGATGGAAAATATTTCTTTTCAGAGTTTACTTTGATGACAGCATCGACGGTCGGACTTGGTTCTTCTGCGAAGAAATTTCAAGTCGTTGTACAATTTTACCTTCGAATGAAATTGTATGTATAAACAGGATACTGTTTTAATTCTATAATAATTAAAAATACATTTGATTAATTTTCTTTCAATACAATAAAAATTACTCCGAGAATTCTAATGGAGTACCTTTTCCAAAAATTCATCAACTATCTTCCTATTTGTAAGATGTTTAATTGATGGTTGCTATTAAAAATAGGCATGTGAACGTGATTCAGCATGATTCACGGGAATCACGCGTGATTGTGATAATTTTACTCACGTGATTGTGAGTGAGTGTACGTGATTAGAAAAACTCTTTCGTGAGCGTGAGTGAGTGTGAGTCAAAACTCACTCACGTGCCCATCTCTAGTTGCTATACATAATCGTAAATTTGAAAGATGGTTGCTAGCAATATTTATGGTATTTGACGGATGTTTGAGAGATGGTTGTCTCAAATACAAGCTAAATAATTTGTAAATAATTTCATATTTAGGGCTGTGATATTTCTGGTAATGGTCTTTGTTTTCTTAGTGTAGAGTGCAGTTGTCCATATTTTGCAGAGGGACCTTCAAATACATTTGTGCAGATGTCTACTGTCAACTTCATATACAAGACGTGTGTTTTTTAAATTTAATTTAATTTTTTTGTTTGTTTTAAACATCAATATTGTTACAAAAAGAGGTAATTTGCCCCACTGTGCAAGCATTCAACAATAATAAATGAGACGCAAGACAATTCAGCGCACTAAACAATGTGTTAGAAAGAGACGGAAGATCATTCAGAGTACTGAGCAATGTGCGAGAAAGAGATGGAAGTTCTGCACATTAGAACATATGAGTGCGAATCAGATGCCATAAGCATGCTTCATTCACGAAACGAGTAGAAGGTTCTCGAAACAAGTCGAAGCTTATCGAAACGTGTCGAACTGATGCATGCAATATATAAGGGAGCCGCATCTGAGGTACAGAACTTCAGTAGTGATTGTAAAGTTGTCGAGTGCATCTCGTGTGATAAATGTCAAGTTAAATTGTGGACATGCAGCAGTTGTTAGAATTTGTTATTAGTAAAGTTGTTTATTAAAGTGAATTAATAGAGTTAATTGTTATAATTCAAACCAAACATAAGAGTGTTTTTATTTTGTACACAATCCAGAGATACGATCCAGATACAATCCAGAGATACGAATTAACTGAACAGTTAATTGTTATAATTCAAACCAAACATAAGAGAGTTTTTATTTTGTACACAATCCAGAGATACGAACTTGTAGAACAGTTTTCCGTAGACTGAATTTTCGTAACAATATGTTTAAATGATTGCCAAAGAGATATAGGTAGACAACGTTGCCACTTCGTCCGTCAATAACTTATAGAATGAAGACGAGCATTGTAAATATGCGTTAATTTAGGGTGTGTGCGAATTCGACTAAATTGATGACTAAACTAAATTTTGTCGGTAATCCAGTGTTCGAGTTTTCAATTTAGGAAATTTTCGAGCAGACTAAATTGATCTAAATTGGAAGACAACAAACAGAAATATGATAAACGATTGATTATGGACTCTAACAATTACCGTTGTGACGTAAAAGTTACAACAATTCTAGGATAAATTTGTAAAACTGATTTTGAAAATGGAGTATAAACAAATGGAAGATCTAAAAGTTGTTGCACTCCTTAGGGCCGTTTTCATCATCTTCGGTTAAGTAATAACTGCCACTTTTACTCAGAGTTACCCTTAGAATATATGGAATTGAAACTCTTAACTCGATATTGTGAAAATGGCCCTTGGAGGTGTAAAGAATGGCTATTCACGAAACCAATATCATTTGGAATTAATTAATTCATCATATGGAATACATGACGTATGAGTGTTATAAATAAAATATAAAAATCCATTTTAAAATTTATAATGAATAGATATAGAATAGAAGGAGACACGTGTATTTTACTTTTTTAACATTCTTAAATTGGTCAATTCACACACTTTGTCAGTTGCCCAAATTTTGTATAAATCGAAGAGGTAAAATCTCAAATTTAACATTTTTAATTTCTATCTGAATTTCATTAAAAATAAGTTTACTTCGAAAATAAACGGATATTAATACCCTCATTCTAATGTTTATATTATACGAACATACATATATTATAAGAATACAAATTATGTGTATTAATGCCAGCAGTAAGGCATTAATACACATAATTTGACAACAAATAGGCAGATTTGGTGTGGAATGGCTAAGTAATTTACGATATGTGGAATATTTCGTAGCAATTTTAATACAAACAGGAGAATAATAGGAGAAAAATCATTGTGCAACTGTAAACCCAAGATAAACAAGATGCACTAAGAAAACAAAAGTTGTTTGATAAGAATTACTGCCATAAACACAATTTTACTACTCAGGTCAAATATTTGACACTTTTTGTGATATTTAGAAAATATTAATAGTTTTACCTCAAATAGTTTTGTAGGTAGACTAGCTATTTTACGAGTGGTGAATCTACCGCAAATATGAAATTTTTCGTGATGTTTATGGGAAACATCTCTTAACTAATACATCATATGAGATGTTTACAAATTATTTACACTTTTGCTGCATGTCTATTTATATATACTGCATTTTGGAATAGTTATATCAAATAATTTTATTTTGCGAAGTAATTGCAGCAACACTCATAAACATTCTGATTTCTTAGTGTGGATATAGATTAAGAAATGAGATAACCTAAACTTGTCAATGTTTATGCTTTAGGGATAGTTGAGACATTTAATTAAACTTATATGATTATATTGCATTTATCAGAATATTATTTATTGCTTTATTATTTGTTTTAATGTACCTAAATGACTAATTCTAATAGTTAAAACATTTTTGATTAGTAACTGCTGAAAGCTCATTAGAGAAAACTAAAAGCTTTTCCCACTAGTTCTTTGCATTCATTTCATTTAAGCACTAACTAGTAGTATTTGGAAAGCATAAGGAAGAAGGACTCGCTATGTGAAGTGTTTTTGTCACGTGTATTTTGTTTAATGGTGACCACATATTTAAGTAGTAAACAGTCGTTTTTTATATTAATCAATACATCTATTAAACACTTCAGTGCAATTAAGGTATGAATCACTATGATATTTATACCAAACATTATTAATTTTGTGGAGTTAATAAAATAATATGCGTTTTCAAAACTCAAATTGTTTCTTTCACATATAATGATTCAATTCCGTGGTGATTATTTTTGCTAGCTTTAAAGTATGGAACATATATGAATTCTTGTAGGTCAATTTAATGATGACATGACAATGCTTGTTGCCTTTATATTAAATTCTTACAATCGCGTAATTCAATTTATCACTAGTTTCATTATCAGTCCAATTTTCAAAATGCGATTACAGACTAAATTTATTTCATGAATATAAAACTCAATTAATTTCATATGTTTTACATACAATTGTTAAAAAAAAAAAAAACACTTTGCTTTATTTGGTGTGTATTTTAAAATCGTATAGACAGATTTATCTGCTAATAAAATTCGGTGACCACGAATTCTATATCAAACAAATACTTATCAATATAACTTAGGGGCAAATCTTCTCCAGACAATTCTTCCCCGCAACAATTGTTACAAAGAAAATTAAAAAGGAATACTTTTATAATTTATTTCATTGTTTTATTTTTTATTTTGTTTTTATAACTATAAAAAACTGGTTAGGTCACATTAGACATTTTAAAGTAGGGACATTTTGATAGCAGGTAGTGATAGCGTAGTTCCACGACATATAATTTTTAATTGACGACATGGCAGTGTAAATTAAAAGATGCACGTATATTATTCATTAAAAATAGAAGACAAACATGCCGAAATATTAATATTTACAATGGAAATACAAATAAAAAAAAATAGGTTTTTTAATTTAAATTTTCATAATTTTATTGATGTCACATTTTAAATTGAGGACATTTATGATACAAACATTCTAAAATGTTTCAAATATAAATTCAATATATCGTCGATGTAGATTGAAAAGTCACCAAATACATTTTTATGAGAAACTTAATTTTCGAGTTTGTTGATTAATATTATAAAAAGCAATTGATGCATTTTTAAAGTTGAAAAATCAACTAATAATTTACAGATTTTTAAAGAATTTTGTAAGTAAATGTTTGGCCTTTTGAAAATGTTTTGGTGGTTTTACGTTCTACAACGACGAATATAAAAATGTGTAATTTTAAGTAACTCTATTGAGTTTTGAATTGACGATATTAAATTGTGGTCAATTCTTAATCGACGAAACGGCATTGATGATAGATATCTGCACAAATGTATTTAAATTTCCCTATGCAAAATATGCTCTACTCCATAGTATTATAAATTTCAAATAATGAAATGCTTATGACATGGATTTTACATTTCTAAGAAATTTTCATTAATATTGATATATAAAAGGTATAAGAAAATCATCAAATAGATTATATGCTTTGTTGTTGTGAGCAACACATTAATTTGATTTTCAAGCATAGAGTGGGCGACAGTAAATGTTTTGAAATAAAATTATTGTCTTAAAGCGGGTTTCAAATGCATTTGTGCAGATGTCTAATTAACGACGCGTTGTCAAAAGCTTAGACTAGGGATGCCCAACTCAGCCTGTACGGGCACGACGTCAGCCCGCAACGTGCTAGGCGAAGGGTAGATCGGTGAAGCGGAAATAGTAAGAGGAATTTTAGAGTTAGAGCAAGTGCAACGAATATAAGTTCGTGTGTTCGTATAGAAAGCTATCAGTCGATCGTGCAAACTTATGCGTGTAGGTCGACGCTACTTAGTACTAATGAACACAGTAGAAATTGTTAAATCTATCACATTTATGACAAAATATTTAAATGTAAAATGGAATTTTTTACTAAATGTTTTTTTGTCTGAAACTTATTTTGTGGCATTTAAATTTATTTTATTTAGAATAATAGTAAATTTTTAGATGTTTTCACAATTGCAACAAATCGTTAAAAAATATATCTGGTACTGTTCAAAAAATAATGTTTATGTTGTTTTTTATTAGATAGATTTAAAGAATGGGTATTTTAATTAAAAATAACTAAATAAAGTAAATTTAATTTCTATTTCTATTGGGGTTGAAGTCGACTGCGCACAGCAGAACATAGAATTTTATTATTGATATAAATATATATGAATATTTTCATTTATTATTGTACACTTTGTATATAAACTAATAATGTATATTATAATAAATCTTATTAATTTAAAACAAATATTAATAATTCGCTTGACTCTTTTGCAATAACATTTTTTGTTAAGTTATCCTGTTTTATAAACAGAATAAGAACATATAAAACTGGTTTTAACAAAAATAACAAAATTCAGTATTTTTGGATAATTCTATGTACATTTCTTTACAAAACAACGAATTATATTTATGTCACGTTTTTTTCTACTTTGTTATACCGTACTCTCTCTTTCCTTCAGTGCTGCATCATTTCTTAAGTAAAATAGGGCAGAAATGTGAAATAAATAAATATTTTAGCAGTTTTAAATTCTACCAATTCTATCAATAGGATTTCAAATATTTATTTCTATAATATTTTCATTGGTTATTTCACTTACATATAGTATGGTATACTTAGAAATATTTTGTATTATTCTATTAATTAAATTATATGTGGATAAAACAACTTTATGCTTATATTTCACTAATAATATGATTATGATAAGGTTATCGTTGTATATTATTGTGAGATAAAAATGTTTGCTCCCGGCATTTACTTTTACATTAGACGTTTGTCATATATTTTGCCAATATCATGAGAAAAATATCAATGCTACATATTTTACTCCAACAAAATAAAAGCCTAGCAGTGAAATTATTTTCAAGTTGTAAGGAGAAAAATCGATAAATATACGAATGAGCCCTTCAATCTACAAGTAGGTCATTTTCGATATAAAACTCAAAGTATTTGAAAATTTGTGTCAATCAGTGTCAACATAGCCCCTACTATTAGATATATAGATTGAGTTTTTGAAAGCGTGGTGCTTGATATTACAAAAAACTTTTTTTTGTTAATCCGCCCAAAAAACTGGAAAACATTTGCTTTTAACAAGATGTATTTACACATATGTTTCTCGACATTTTTCATATTAAATATTTATCGACTCGTGAGAATACATACAGCTGGTACTTTGTATGATTTTGTTACTTACAAAAAATCGATCTAAACCAACTGTTAACACCCTACACCTATGTAAAAATGTGTACATTCATAATAATGATCTCAAAAATGTCTATTTTCACTTATATAATGAATTAGTATAATATTTGAGGTGACGACTTTTATAGATCCATCATAATGATTGTTGCGAATAATTCGAAAGCGCTGACAAATTAGAAAAATGTTAAAATAAACCAATAATTTATATGTTATATTTAAAATATACTTTGCTGCAAGTTTATTTATATTCTTAATGATATGTTATACTTGTGATTTGAATCAGATCTGTGAATGATTGAATCTTTTTGCGAGTCAATCCCAAAAATATCTGCCTATGAGTTGATAATTTAGAAACACAATCAGTGATATCAATTCATTCATTGTTTGGAAAAAAAAACAATCAACATTCCTTTTGAACACAATGATTGTAATCTCTATTTTCAAAATCTTGAAATCACTTTTTATTGCCAAAGATTCAATGCTAAAAACATAAAATAATTTTTCAAGTCATATAATTGATACAGAAACGACTCGAAGCAAATGATTTTGAGTTTATTTTGTTGACATTTTTTTTACAGACAAGATTTAAAGTAAAACAAAATGAAATCCCTTGTTGTTTGAAAATTTAATACCATTTAATACCAAAATAAAAATACCAGGCCATGTAGCAGAATCATTTCAAGTCGTTTATGTTGCAATCATATGTCTTGAAAAAAGATTGTATATTTTTGGGATTGAATCTTTAAAAATGAAAAGTGATTTCAATTTT
Organism: Dryomyza anilis; assembly: GCA_951804985.1. Classification (NCBI taxonomy): domain Eukaryota; kingdom Metazoa; phylum Arthropoda; class Insecta; order Diptera; family Dryomyzidae; genus Dryomyza; species Dryomyza anilis. The sequence continues at coordinate 78,716,273 of OX638131.1, forward strand.
TTTAAATGAATAGAATACCTATTGAAATCCCTAAACACGGTAATCTAGAAGAAGTCACAAGTATGACAAAAATGGGTCTAAAATGTAAAAAATGGGTTATATTCATCATCATTTCTAGTTTAAAAATCCGTTTGAACCAAAATCCTACCATTTCCTTTTCTCAAGATATCGTCATTTACGTTAAATTTACATTTTTTTTCCAATTTTTTTCTATATCTTATTAAAAATATATTACACAGTGTGGCAAAATGACAACTTTTTTAATTGAACTCTCATTTTTTTTTATATTTTGGTCTACTGATAAAAAGTGTAATATATAACTAGAAATGATGATGAATATAACCCATTTTGTACTTTTCAGACCTATTTTTGTCATACTTGACTGCTTCTAGATCACCGTATAAATTGAATGCAAAATATTGTCATTCGATTCAAGTCAAATGATTTGAAAAGTGATTGAAATGTTCAGTGATTCAATCTGTACAAGGTTCCAAAAATGTTTTTAACATAGAATTATACATTATTGATTTAATTATAAAAATATGTTAACGAACTAAATAAAATAAACTAAAATCATTTAAAGATTTAAAAAACACTGGTTGAAATCATTTGTCAAAAAAGATTTAAGATTTGTTTTTTTCCAATTAGTAATTGAAATCAAGCAATTGAATTAAATCTTTTGAAAAGAATTAAATCTAAAAAAAGCAATCTCTCACAGCTCTGGTTTGGATATTTGCAACCAGTCATAAATTTTAACCGGTAGTTGAGGCAATACATTCATAAACATCCTGTTTTCTTAGTGTTGATATACAAGTTGTACATTTTACAAGGCGCTCAGGCAGACGGACAACAGATGAAATTATAATTAAATGAATATGGACTTATGTGTGAAGTCATCCATCTGTTACAAGTATTTTAAACGTGGGAATGACTTCTAAATTCACATATTTGTAATATTACTATGAGCTAATAAATATGTGTTGAAATAAACTTATTAATAAACCAGTTGGAAAGGTTAGATCACATGGGAAATTTTAAAGAAGGTGTTATTATGATAGTTAGGATTATCAAAATTATAGTCGATCTAAGCCGACTATAAATACCCTACACATATGTGTGGTTACCATTCAAAGTGGTATATAGGTCACCAGGGTATACGAATCCTGAAAATAACTACAAACTTTCAATCGCTAAAGAATTTCCATTCATTTGATAACCATATTTATAAATGGGTAATACCGAGTTTCGATTTCTTTTTGGGAACCACAAGTCTTTTCGCCGGAAAACATTATTTTCATGTATTTGAGAATGTTGTCAATATATATTTGACAAAAAAAGTTTACCTAAGCACGTATACAGTAAAATTGATCTGTAGCTGTAAATTTTATGTTAGGTATTTGAACATAAGTGGTATATATTATATATACTTTTCCGTACAGCAGATGATTTCTTCTGGGTGTTACAAACGGCGTACCAAACTGAATATACACTTTCACTCTTAGTGTAGGGTATAAAAATAATTACACAGTGCGACACTAAATTTAGTGACGAAGATTTGACAACTTTTTTAGCATCCTTGAGTAACCTGGAGAAATTTCACCCAGCAAACTTATGTCCTATCACGGCATGTTACCGTAATATAATAAAGTGACAGTAATATTGATTTATTAAGAAAACTGTAATAGTTATGGATTTGTTGTCTGAAATTAAATGTAGACACTATCCAATGTTTCATATCTGTAGTACTTATTAAATTTATATCTCGCACTTTTAATACCAATATGTATGATCTTTAAAGGATCAATCTACATATTCTACCAATTTCATATTAAAGAGTTACAAATGTATCATATTGTCCATGGAAAAATTATTAAGCGTAAAAACATAAAAATGTATCATATTGTCCATGGAAAAATTATTCAGCGTAAAAACATAAAAAGTGGGTGATATATACAATGGCCGATATTGCACAATGTCAAAGACATACAACCTATAGTTTCTCTGATACTGAGCTGCAAAGTATTATTTTAAATGAAACTGCAAAATACTAAAGTTTTAGTAGCTTAAAAACAAATGATCCTTTAGAGGTGCCAGCTATTTGGCTTTATTTCTGAATATGTCAAACAATTTATCATACACAAAAAATCATATAAAAAATACTGAATTAAAAATAACTAAAAATGTCTTTCAAATAAATGCATATGTATTTGATTTACGTCCAAAAGCATATATATTTATTTTTACTAAACTGATGTAGTTGTTTTTGTATGGAAAATGACTACATAATTTAACAGCTTTTCTTTTTTTCAGTACATATGTATTAAAAAACCTACATTTTGTCTTTATTTATACGTCCAGAAATATGTAGAGAAATTACTACATATGCCTTTTATTATACAATAATATATATTTGTTGTGATAATTAATTAATTCGGAAAATTATATGAATGAATATTAATATATTTTTTTTTAAAACCAAAAATAAAATATAAGAATTATAAATTTGAAAACTATTTAGTTGTATGGTACAAATACAACTAAAGATTGTTACCCACAACCACATCTTATTTTTGGTATTAAAATAATTATATTAATATTCATTAATATAATAAAAATAAATATGTTATTTAATTAATTATCACAACAATGTAAAATAACTACATATTATTGTAAAATTAAAGGCATATGCAGTAATTTTTTTACATATTTCTGGACGTAAAAATAAAGACAAAATGTATGTTTTTTTTGAACATATATGTATTGAAATTTTATATAGAAAAGCTGTTAATTTATCCATAAAAAAACAACTACATAAGTTTAGTAAAAATAAATACATATGCTTTTGGACGTAAATCAAATACATATGTATTTATTTTAAAGACATTTTTAGTTCTTTTTAATAAAGTATTTTTTTCGGTGTAGTAGAACTGCATTTTTTCGAAGTACTTTCGGTGTACTATAAACTCACTAACAACGTTTTCATTGACTATTAGTTTTAAGGATTATAATATTAAGGATTCTAAACATTTTTATTGGTCAGTCCCTCAAAATCCTGACATGATAGGTACTAAGAATACAGTACATTTATTAATTTGATACAATTATGTAACGTTTGAATGTTACTGTTTTTCAACAGTTTGGTCTGTTTGGTCTGTTTGGGAAAATATTTACTTTTGTGTGAAAAGCAAAATAAATTCTATATGTTTTCTTTAAACGAATGCTCGTTTTATAATTCATAGACTCTTTTTCGGGGCTATGGGGTCGCCCCATACGCCTCCATACAAGGCAACGTGTCTGAGCGCTTCAACATGGCGAAGCCAGCGCAATCCTTGTCGGTGTCGTCTCAAGTCAACTCACTGGTCACCAGAATTGGCAAATTGTCAAATGGTGACACTTCCACTTCTGTGGAAGTCCTCCTCGCGGAAGTCCCTGGAAACGGCGCTCTACACCACCCGGTATAGAAGTCGGCTAAAGTGAGTGGCGAGCATCTCCCTCAGAGTGAGGGTTCGTGCATTGGGTTTGGGTCCCACCACGGAAAAAACATATGCGCTCAATGAAAACAAAAAAGAAACCTCGGATAACGACCGATTACCACGATGACGACGCACGCAAACGTTTTAAGGACCATGATTTTCGGATATGCACCTCGAATGTCCGGACCCTTTATAGGGAAGGTGCCTCTATCCAGCTGGCATATGTCCTCGAAAAATATAAGGCTGACATCATCACTATCCAGAAAATGCGATGGACGGGACAGAGCTGCTCGAAACAAGCGTACTGTGATATCTACTACAGCTGCCCTGCGGGGGACACGAATTTGGATGTGGATTTGTGGTCGGTAAGAGACTCCGCCACCTTGTCTCTGTTGAAATACAAAATGTTATATTTCACTCCCCCTCTTTGTTAAATTCATTTAAATTGCATAATTCTTTTAATTTATTAAGTCTTGTTTTTGATAATGGCTTTGTAAGCATATCAGCAATCATTTCTTCTGTTGGGCAATAAGTAACTTGAATAAAATTTTTTGCGACATAATCCTTAACAAAGTTGTATTTTATATCAATATGTTTTGATCTTGCATTGAAACGCTCATTATAAAGCATTTCTATACAACATTGGTTGTCTTCAAAAACATTGATAGGAGTTTCAACTTCAGATTGCATATCTTGTAGTAATCCTTGCAACCATTTTATTTCCTTGCAAGCTTAGGATAAGGCGATATATTCTGCTTCTGTTGAAGAGAGTGAAACGCAATCTTGTTTTCGACATGCCCAACTAATTACTCCACTTTCACCCCAATCAGTATCAGCATATCCATAAAAATTATGATCTGCAACATTTGTCTTGCTTAGCTGTGTTTAAAGTTCCTTTGAGATATTTCATAATTCTTTTAACTTCATTCCAATCATCCTTATTTGGACTAATCCTTATTTGCTAAAATTGCAACGCTACTGCAATATCGGGTCTTGTGTTTACAGATAAATACAATAGACATCCAATTGCTTTTTGATACAATTAATTATCTATTAGCTGCTCACTGTTTGCAATTTTTGAGTAGGAGAGACTTAAGGGAATTTCCAAACATTTTGATTCTGTTAATCCAAATTCTTTAATTATTTTATCAGTGTGATTCTTTTGACTTATTAAATAACTTTCATTTTTGTCTCTATAAATGTCCATGCCAAGATAATGTCTAATTGGTACCAAATTCTTCATAGTAACTTTTGTGTTAAGATCTTTAAAAATAGTTTCTATCAATTTTAAACTTTTACTAGTGACTAGTATGTCATCTACATAAACCAGTGAAATCAAAGCACTATGAATACATTGATTCCATGCTCGTGCTGCCTGTTTTCAACCATACAGACGAAATAAACACACCTTGTCTGGAGAGGTGCCAGATTGAAAACAAGGCGGTTGCTTCATATAAATCATCTCCTTCAGTAATTCCGTTAAAATCCATGTATTATTTTTATGTAACGATTGGAGCTCTTCCTTCTTCGCTGTGATCCACAGTAACTGTTCTATTCAGATATTGTTATATTCAGAAATATGATGGGGATGAAAATATCTCATCGTCTATTGGTTCTCTTGAGCACCGAAGGACCGTTGGGTGTGTAAGCCTGTTTTATAGGTATTACAACGGTAAGTGTTCGAGTGAAATACATGACCTGATTCCACCAGGTCGTGTGTTTTCTCGTTCTACTCGGGCATCAACCCCTTCGTAGTCCAATCGACTCTCAACAGAACCACGCATTACCGAGAGAATTCGTTCTTCAGTCGCACGACACGTTTGTGGAACAATCTCCCTGCGTCCGTTTTTCCCGACATTTTTGATATTGGCATGTTCAAAACAAACATTCACCGACACTACTCCATCTTTCCCCCCTCCATTTAACCTATCATCCATTCTTACGATCAAAACTGTGCATTGCATGAATAGGGGGCATCCCCTGAGCGTTGGTTAATTTGTAAAAAAAAATCACCCTAATTTGTGCACACGCTCCGACGAAAAAGAAAGATGACGAGACAAAATAGCGCTTCTACGAGCGCCTAGACAACGCATACGAGCGCTGCCCCCGCCACGATATAAAAATCGTGCTAGGCGATTTTAACGCCAAGGTGGGCAGAGAAACCATCTATTGTCCCACAATCGGAAAATTTAGCCTCCATGCCAACACTTATGATAACGGAACGAGGCTAATCGACTTCGACGCAGCACGAAACATGGTAGTTAGTAGCACTAGATTCGAACATTTCGATATCCACAACGCCACTTGGTTGTCGCCCGATCAAAAAACTCGAAACCAAATTGATCACGTTGTGATTGACGGAAGGCACGCTTCGAGCGTGATGGACGTACGTTACAACCTGCAGTCAGTAGTTAAGCGAGCTGCGAAGGAGCGATACAAAGAGAAAAGAAGGGAAGAGAGACATCTTTTTAGGCGTAAAAAAGAGAGGCAGAACGACGTGAGTGTGAGGAGATTGAGATAAATGGGGACAGGAATGTGGCTCGAAATTTCTTAGAGAAAATAAGACGCCTAGCCAGAGGTTCAAAATCCGGAGCCACTTCTTGTAAAGATGAAAACGGGAATCTAGTCACAGATATCCAGAGCACACTGAAGATATGTAGGGATTACTTCTCTAAACTGCTGACCGGTGATATTGACAGCAATTCCACCGATAGAGAAGTAATCCCGGTAACCCCAGTACTTGATTACGACGTTGAGATTCCGCAAACCGACCATGATGAGGTCAGAACAGCCATTGCTCGCCTGAAAAACAACAAGCAGAATATGGTCGGATGAAAGCATGCCAAGTGACTGGAACCTTAGTGTACTCTGCCCAATCCTTAAGAAAGGGGATCCCACTATCTGCGCCAACTACCGTGGGATCAGCCTACTCAATATCGCATACAAGGTTCTATCGAACGTATTATGTGAAAGGCTGAAGCCCATGTCAACAGAATGATTGGACCTTATCAGTACGGCTTCAGACCTGGAAAGTCCACCATAGACCAGATTTTCACATTGCGCCTAATCCAGGAAAAGACCATAGAACAATTGTTCGACACCTATAAAACCGCCTTCGACACTTCGATAAGGGAACGATTATATGCCGCAATGTCTGAGTTCGGTATACCTGCGAAACTTATAAGGCTTTGCAGGATGACCCTGAACAACACACGTTGCTTAGTGAGAATATGAAAAGACCTCTCCGAGCCATTTTATTACTAACGAGGTTTCAGACAGGGGTACTCCCTATCGTGCGACTTTTTAAACTTATTGATGGAGAAAATAGTTCGACCTGCCGAACTCCGTCAAAGCGGCACTATCCTCAACAAAAGTGTCATGCTGCTCGCATATGCCGACGATATTGATATCATTGGCAGGAGAATAAGTTCGGCATTGTTAAGGACTTCGTCTATCTGGGATCCAGCATAAACAGCAACAACGACGTCAGCCTGGAAATCAAACGGAGAATAACTCTTGCCAACAGGTGCTACTTTGGGCTCAGTAGGCAATTGAGATGTAGAACCCACTCTCGCCGGACAAAAATAACGTTCCACAAGTCACTCATCATTCCCGTTCTATTTTATGGTGCAGTAACATGGACGCTGGCCTCCACCGATGAAAGCGTTCGAAAAAAAGATTATCCGTAAAATCTTTTGGCCCTATCTGCTTTGCTAACGAGTATCGAATAAGTATGAACCATGAGCTGTATGAGTTATTCGACGACATTGACATAGACAAGCGCATCATCTTCCAGCGGCTTCGCTGGCTAGGTCATGTCGAACGAATGGATGATAACACTCCTGCCAAGAAGTGCTTGAATCGAAATTCGAAGGTGGACAGCGTAGAAGAGGGTGTCCAAATCTGCGTTGGAAAGACCAAATTGAGGACAAACTGGCAACGCTTGGTATTTCTAACTGCCTTCAGCGCACGCAAAGCAGATCCGACTGGCGCGGCTTTATCTCAGCGGCCAAAACCAACCCGCGGTTGTAAGGGCCATTTAAGTAAGTAAGACTCTTTTTCAGTTGACAAATGTTTAATATGAACTAACTATTAAAAATTAATAAGAACTAATTATATTTTCTAAGTGTACGTTCGTAATAATTGTCACTCCCATAATAGATATTTTGCTAACTTAATTATTAAAAATTTAAATTATGTACTTCTCAAACAAATTTGGCGCCAAACATGATTGATTTAAATATGTATATTTTCAGTTTCTCCCAATGACTATAAAATCGGAAAAGGACATTTTGGAAAACTCTATGCTAGAAGATGATCCAAATGGAAATGCATCGTTGGTACATAGTTTTTCCGACGATGTGACTGCATGTACGCCACGCTGGGGTCCTCAGCATAAAGGTGCCCAGGAACTTGCTAAACTTTATAGCCCAGGTAAATAGTTGGAAATACATTTTTATTAAATTACATATTCTTTGCATTTAATACCAGCTACGTTTTAGGTAAACGCGCCCAGGAAACGGTATGTGTCTTCACGTGTATAGCTTTAATGATCATCGATTTCATACTGATTATTAAACATATTCACATCGAGAGAATAAGCGTAGCCTGTATATCGGCACTGTGCGGAATAATAACAGCAGATTTTGGTTCAGGACTTGTCCATTGGGCAGCTGATACGTGGGGAACAGTTGATTTACCAATATTTGGTAAAGTAAGTTATTAGACATTTGCCCAAAACTGATAATAATGTTTTTAATTAAAAGATTTATTGAGTTTTTTTTTATATTTTTCAAAATGCTCCTAAATTTTTTGTCATCAAAAAGGTATATTTAATATTCTAGTGTGTAGCGAAAAATATAGGTGCAGAAATAGCTTTCTGAAGATCGCCTAAATTATACTACACAATAAATAACGGTCTTTATTTAAAACTCTAATCAAGAGCTAGATTTTTACACGTAGCAAAATGTATGTTTAATAATATATAATTACTTGATAAATCATTTTTAAACAGGGTTGTATTGAAACTTGAACAGTGTAGATTTACATAATGATATCACGGAAACATTTTGATGTTGCGCCTTAAAATGTTGTATGATCTAATAGAAACATAATAATTACTACATCCAAACAACAAAATATTTGAACCGTAACATAAATATGTTCAAAATAAAAAATGATTTGAAACGACTTGAATAACAATGTTTCCAGAGAAACATATCAGTTGTTTCAGTTCAAAAAGTAGTATGTTTGCATAAAAACATATCGAGGGCTTATATTCAATACTTCCTATCTACAATTTTGATGCTGTTCTTGGTGCAGAAATCTTCACTGATCACCCCTGCATCTATGATATTAATTTAGAACCAAAAAAATATTTCTATTACAGTTATATTTTCATTTTAATAATTTGTCATGAATGATTTTTTATGAATGCAATAGTGTCTAACATAGTGTCTAACGAATAGTATATATTCTTCTTAAGCGTAATTTTATGTGTCAATTTCGTCCTGTCCATCCGTGGGTCTATCCATCTTAACTCACAAAGAATCGACTCAACTTGTATGAAAAAGGATATAAAATCTATTGAATCGGTTAACGAAGGATTACGTCACATTTTCTCAATGGATATACAATATCATAGAAGCTATAGGAGCTATTAAAAGAATTTTTCGTTTACGGAAAACTAACTTTTCAAAGATTTTTTCTATTCTAATATGAAGCCTTAAAGGACGAATCGATGATTCTAAGAATATTTTCTGATCTATCTCCACTACAATATTGAGCAATATGCTCTATCCTCTTGTTTTTTCATAGACATTGATCACATTTGAATAGCAATAATCCCTATATACCATAGCACCACGAATAGCTAAATTGCTGAATTTTTTTAATTGTATCATTTAAAGACCATTTTTATTTAATATTGTAGAAGAAAAATTGATCGCCACTTTCATGGTTTGCGATTTAACCAGTTTTTTCGTACTCGAATATAAGCCCTCGATATCTAAATATTTTGGAAAGAAATCCTAAAAATAAAAATAAAGTTTATTTTTTTATATTAAAAATCTTGAAACATGCACAGTGGGAATTTATAATATATGAATTCATATACAATTTTTTAAATACATAAATAAATAATTGGTTTAAATAGAAGAGGCGGCATCAATGAATCCAGTCGTTAAACCAGGCGATCCAGATCCCTTTGTGTTTGGAACTGTTACAATACAACGTCAGTACAGCATATAGCGTAGGCAAGAAATTCGCGCTCAAATAATCGAAAAATAATCTAACAAAAATAGAAATAATCAAAAAAAAGTCGTCGGATTACTTTTACTTTTTTTTTTGGTAATACTGATACTAATTTTTAGGGGTTTTTAGAGATTTTTAGGGATTTGGATTCAGTGGTTTCTTATAGATCAAAGACTGTCTAGATTTAGTTTGCTCATTCTTGCGGATCTGTGGATTAGATCGCTTTTATATTTCATATTTTAGTTAACGATATCCCCAAAAATTTTGAATAATTTATTTTTTACAGGATACAATATAAAGCATTTTTTGGGGTTTTACTAGAATGTGGTTATGTGATCAAAACATAAAAATATATTAAATATTTTACAAATTTGTTCAAATTAATCTCACTAATACAAAAGCTAATCTTCAATTCAGTAACTTTATAAATTTTGTTCGATTTTGTAACTTATTCGCTAGCATTATATTGAACAGAACAGAACTAGTATATTATATTGAACAGAAACATTTAAGACTCGCATTCAAAAGAGAGGGTAATTTTTGAAAATGTGTTATAAATATAGGAGAATTATACGTCATTTTAATCACAAATTTTCAATATATGTAAATAATAAAAATACATTGTTGTTCTTATGCCACAACGCGACCAAAAATGGCATAGCCTAATTTAAAGGTGGCCACTACTATGTTTTTGCACACAGGTGTATTTTTGTCATTGATAGCTCAATTTCTTCGAAATAGTGTCAACTAATTTTCGAAAATAAAAATTTGTGTATCATCTTACTTTCTCGATTTTTTTTTAACATTTTTTTAAATGATTTTTTTTTTAATTTTTGTCGAAAAAATGCTTTTTATACCCTACCTAAGAGTGAAAGGGTATATTGAATTTGGTACGCCGTTTGTAACACCCAGAAGGAAGCATCTTCGGTATGGAAAAATATGTATATTCTTGATCAGCATGACCTCCTGAGTCGATTTAGCGATGTCCTACTGTCTGTCCGTCTGTCTGTCTGTTGAAATCACTACTACTTAAACAATTGAAGAATTAGATAAATGAAACTCATAATTTAGATTACTTATATACCTACACAGTTTGTGCGAAAAAATTAGCATATGTGCTCTGACCATTTATATTCAAATAACTCATATAAAATTTACATCTACAGTTCAGTTTTACTGTATACGTGCTTAGGTAAACTTTTTTGGTCAAATATATATTGACTTCATGCTCAAAAACATGGAAATAATGTTACCCGAGAAACGACTTGTGGTTTCCAAAAAAAAAATCGAAATTCGGTACACTTAACCATTTGTAAATATGGGTATCAAATGAAAGGAAATTCTTCAGCGATTGAAAGTTTGTAGTTATTTTCAGGATTTGTATACCCTGGTGACCTATATACCACTTTGAATGGTAATATGTGTAGTCGGCTTAGACCGACTATAATTTTTATAATCCTAACTATCATAATAACACCAAATTTAAAATTTCCCATGTGATCTAACCTTCCCAACTGGTTTAAAGTTCTCCTCTCGAATTTTCTCAAAGTAATGAACCAATTTAAAAATGTTGAATATTCAATTACCTTTCATTCGATATAACACTTGATCATATGTGTTATTAAGAACGAGACATATTTACAAATATATGTGAGCACCTTTATGAAAGCTCGGTTCAAAATTTATTGGCCCATATTTTGTAAACCTATCCAAAGAATAATTATTAAACCATATTATCGAAATCAGGGCGTCATTTTACATAATACAAAAATAGCCTTGACTGCTGCGCAGAATGGCTGTTGTGTGATGTTATCAGTAATAATAAAATAGGAAATAACATTTTTAAAGTAACCCGTGATTTTTAACTTCCACTAATAGAATTTAAAAACCGAGTATGAAATTGAACTCCACATCCCAAAAACTATTAAACATATACTAAAATAATTTTGGCTGCCTAACATTGTATTCTGGGACACTATGGACCGGCAAGACCGAAGGTCTCCACTAAAAACTATTGCAGATTATAGGATTATCAAGATTTTGATCAATAGACAGCCCTAGTCTGACTGGACACAGGTGACCTACTTGAATGACAAATTCAAGTTTTTTTTTATTGCCATTTATTTGTTTTAAATAATTACTCAAAACAGATATTTTTTTTTTCGCCACCAGATTGACAAAACCGTTTTACGGTTTAAAAAAATTAATAGTTTAAATATCTAATAGGGTTTACCTTGTATTGTCATGTGCAATCTTTAATAAATATGTTCTCGTTTTTTTGGTTTTATTTTCAGAATTTTCTCCGTCCATTCCGTGAACATCATTTAGACCCAACATCCATAACACGACATGATTTTATTGAAACTAACGGCGACAACTTTATGCTCACCATACCAATTTTGGCATTTTTAGCATATAGTTTTAATACGAAGTCTCATTATGATATTCAGCAAGAATTTGGTTGGATTTCTTACTTGTTTTTATGTTCAATATTTGTTGCTATGACAAACCAGGTATGCTAATTCATTAATATAACAAATAATATAATAAAAATTCTCTAATGAAGATACATAAGTGGTCACATACGTATTTGGGCCTTCCCACTTGGGTTCTAATGCTTCAAAGCTACCATATTGTTTTACCACGGAAACATCATCGTATCCATCATGTGGCTCCACATGAAACCTATTTTTGTATAACAACTGGATGGCTTAATTGGCCATTGGAAAAAATTAAGTAAGTTTTTTATCAACTATTTATATATGTATGAACAGAAATAATGATACATGTGGAGGAAACGGGGCGGATCCAAAAGTATGCAGGAGGTATATTTGATTATGTTGTACGCTTTTTATAATATGATGAATGCATTGCACTACGAGCCAAAATGTTACACCAGCGAGTGTAACATAAAAAAAATAGAAAAATTTTTATACGCATTTCAGTACACCCATTATAACGTTGCAACCTTTTTTTAATTTTTTAAAGTAATAAGCCTGATTTTAGATGCCTATAACTCGAAATTGGTAAGAAATATTTACACAAAAAAAAGTGCATATTTTTCTGCAGATATCTTTAATATAATAAGCAATTCAAATGAAACATTCCACTAAGTTCTTGTTGTAGCCCCATGCGCGCATATTTGCTAATTTTCCACAATGTCTGATTCGGCATCATACTGTAGGTCTCCGTATTTATTAAAAAAAAACACGTATAGCTCAAATGGTGAAAGAGCTCGGCTGTAACGAAAACAAAAATGTTTGACTGTCTTTGATTAAAAAATGCTTCAAATGTGATGCCAGCAAAAATATCTTTAAGACGAGATATATATTTTGTTTCAGCATGTATCATTTTTTTATAGAGGACCGATGTGAAACAAAACTAACATTAACAAATTCCCTTCGGATACCTTTATAACTTATTCGTTTCTTGACTATTCATTCTATATTTTATTTTAGGTTTTGGTCGAATTTGGAGCGAGCTATAGAACATATTACTGGGGTAAAACCAAGAGATGACGATTTAAAGTGGGCTAAAAAGGTGACATAGCACTTATGTTAAAGTTGAACTTTTCTCATATACGACATTAACGGAACCAATATTATAAATGCATAACATAATTTTATTTATTAAAAACAGCTAAGTACAAAATTTTAAAAGCTTTATACATTTTTAAAATAAAATACCGTACTGCACTTATAGTACATAATATATATATATACTATATATATATGTACATTTTATAATAATTATATTTATTAAATTCAAATATCAACAAATTTTGAGATTGAAACCAGTTTACTATGTTTTGTACAAATACCATTTATGAGTATCAATGAAACAATGTATTTCTTATTGCAATTAAAAAAACTTAAATTGGTTAATCATTATTTAAGAAGTACATGTAAATCTAATTAGGTATGAATATAAATTAAGAACTGAATTATTAATTTATGAAAAAATATTTAATATAATTTTTAGGAACTGCAATTTATACAAATATGTGTGGCTTACAACCAACTTCTTATAAAAAACTTTGTTGTGAATTGAAATATATAAACATATAAAAAGGTCATATTTTATACTGATTTAATATGTATTTTTCAGCAATATAGTTATAATATTAGAAATACATATTTCAATTTAGCCTTATAATATAATTGTTAAAATTTTGAAGTAAAAGGCTTATTTTGAGCTTCATTATACTTTAATATTAATAATAAAATAAAAACTAAGAAAACAGATATACTTTCTGCAATTTAATAAATGTCTTGTAGCAAGCATAAAAACATTTAACATGTATAAAGAAACTTGCAGAAGAACTCTCAATAAATATTATAAAAAAGAAAACAGAGGTCTGCGACCATTTCATTGATAACTGTTCTATTTACATTACTTATATACGATAAATTTTAATTTGGCTATACTGGAAACACGTATATTTTTTAACTGTAACAAATTGTTTTATTAATTTTTAATTGTTTTATTAATAAATGAATAAAAATAAGCAAACGATTATACTCACAAAATTAGCTTATGCTAAAAATGATGCATATATTTTAAATATAAATGAAGCAAATATAAAGAAGCAAATGCTTTTTTTACAAAAAATCTTTTACAGTAGTATATTATAAAAAAAATATTCTAATGAGAATGAAAATTCAAACAATCTTATATTTTGTTTTGAATTTTTAGATTATAGTATTTCATGACATATAATTTATGAAACAAGAAAACAAAGATGTGTTTACCAAAAATATCACAGCCCTAAATATAAACTTACTTAATTAGATCGTCTTAGAGACAAAAATCTTTCAAAAATACGATAGGCATTGCTGACAAACATCTTTCAAATTTACTATAACGTATATCTTTCAAATAGGTAGATAGTGGAGGAATATTTGGAGAAAATACTCCATTAGAATTCGCGAAGTAATTTTTATTGAATTGAAAAACACATCGGTATCGCCATTACAAAGCCTTCGACGGTTAAGTTGTACAAAGACTTGAAACATTTTCGAGGATGTTCCAGATCCGGTGGCGATGCTAAAACCATAAACTATTTTCATCAATTGTCGAAAATTTCAATACTAGCTATCTGCATATATGTCATCATTAAAAAATACTAAGAGCTATGTTGCAAGCTTATTAACATTTATGGGATGTTTGAGTATTTGATGCAAGACTTAAATTTAAACTAATAGTTGCAGCAGGACTTTCATAAACATCTTGTTTTCTTAGTGCAATTTTCATAAAAATATGATTATTTATAAACATTTGCCTTTTAGTCATAAGCATTTGCTTATCTCCCATTTCAAAAATAAACATTTACTTACTTTTATTTATACCGCCCATTGTTTAATTGAAACTAATAACATATTTCCCAAACCATGTTAACTTCAATACAAACCAATTTATATTAATTTTTATTGTAATATGATTTTTTAAATATTTTGTTTCATTTCTCTTCAAACATATACATGTTTCCAGCATTTATTATTATTCATCGTGTACAAGTAATTCTATATTCAAGACAGATAAATAATTTATAAAAAACATTCTAGGTTTCTTAGTGTAATTGCACATTCATTGCCGGATGTTTTAGAATCGTAGCTTTAATATTTTAAACTTTTAGATTTTATAAACAAATATTTTTTTTCACAAAAACTCACATCTTATTGCATTAATAAATTTATTCAGATGGAAAAATAAAATGTGTATCACAAAATAAACCTATTTTTATTTTTTATTTAAATCACGTTTATGAATGAATTTGGTTACATGCAGATATAAAACATTATTGTGGAATTATTGTAGCTCATAGTAGTTATAACTGAAAATAATATCATTGGATGGAACTTTTTTTTTTCAATACTTAAATGATTCTGTCACTCATTTTATGATTTTAAAAACATTTGATTGCAAAACAAAATGCTATTTTAATAGGAATGATACAATAGTTATAATTTTTAAAACCATGCCATGATTCCAGAAATCATCTTGTCTATACCTGACCTTAAAATAAAAAGTCAGAAACAGTAGAAAAATAAGTTGCTAATACAGCAAAAAAGTTTGCTTATATAGCAAAAAATTTACTGAAAAGAGGAAAGTGCAGGATTTTGCTGAAACAGCAAAATAAATTTCTTTTATGCTATTAGAGTAGATTATTTTAGCTGTTTTAACCAATGTTTAGCTGTTAACTACAATTCATAAAAAAAAAAATATTTTTTTTTGTATTTTGTTTAATATTTTTGTTTTAGTTCTTATATAATCTTAATTCTTTTATATATTATACATTTTCTTTATCTTACACATATTTATTTTATTTTTCCTTCCCACTCTCTTTCATTTCACTCTTGCATGCGTGCATTATTACAACGTATCTGTTTTATATAAAAATGTCGTCGAAAAAGAGTCTACGAATTATAGACGCATTACCTGTACCGTGCAAATGACTCTAGTGAATATGGCGCCATCTAGTGCATGTTACCGACACTGGAGATATGCACACAAAGTGTCGTTAGTGCGATCTTGTGCAAACTAGAAGAACTAAGATTCCTAGGAAATAGTTCGCTATTGCAAATGTAAGTATGCTGTATATGCAAATTAAAGTTTGGTAAAAATTAGCATTCAGAGTTTGCTATTAATAACAATCTTTTTATTTGGAGTATATCAAACAAAAAAATAACAGCCCTATTCTAGCGAGCAATGACAATTGATATCAATAACAATTGTTACAAATGACAATTTATTTAGACTTTTACTTTAATAAAAATAAAAAATAAAATTGACAGAATACGAAAATGTGACAATCCAACACCCTCCACTCACGAATTGAAAGAAACTTTTGACGAATATAAATATTTGAAAACATAAATGGGTTTATTTGAAGCTGTGAAAGCTGTGAAATAATTAGTAATATTTTAAAATATTAAAAAAAACATATTTTATTAATTATTAAAAAAAAATTAATCGTATACATTTTTTTTATGATTAGCTTATAAATAATAGTACAATATACAGTAGAAATAGCACGCAGAAACATTCTCTTGGAATAACCACCAATTTCGTTCTGTAGAGGAGTAGTAACAAAATGCTTAATTTTTAAATGTAACTTTCAAACGAAACGAAAAATATAATGTCGATTTTCAAGTCAAACTTTTAGTTGTTACCCCAAAAACTCATTACTTGCACGAGCCATTCCAATAAACATTTATGCTTGGAAATACGCATATGGTACGCTTACTCATGTAAATATTTTGTGGAAAACAGGTCTCAAATATAGTAATATTGAAGTTGTAGTATTGTGTCAGTATGATTTTAGACTATATCAATTTGATGTAGTACATATTTTACAAAACATGTTTATAAACATTGAAACATACAAATTTTGCAAGCAGGCCCGTACCCATGTAGGAAAACACGAACACGAATAGTACTCAACTCTGGGCCATGTACGAAAGCAAGTGTTGGCCCATGTCTGGTGAAACCTTGGAATGATAACTAGGGCGCAATACTGGGATCAAGGTTTGGCCCAATACCAGAAAACTAGATTGAACCAATATTGTTCATTTCAATTGAATTTCAAAAATGCAAAAAAAAAATGTTTTATACCCTACACCTATGAGGTACAGGGTATATTAAGTTTGTGCAGATATTGTAACGCCGCTTAGGAGGCGTGTCAGGTATGGAAAAGTATATATATTCTGGATCAGCACTCAGAAAAAAATACTATATATTTAATAGTTTACAACTATTAAAAATAGTCAATAGGATAAATTATTATTTTAATCGAAAAATACCATTAAAAACTACAAAATACCATGACATTTCCATTGAGTTTATATGAAAATATTTATTTTTGTATACTATTAAATCAAAAATTGTCCCATTGACCAATTTTAATGGGATTTGAGAGAATTTTTTTCTGGGTGAGCATAACTACCTGAGTCCGTTTAGCCATTTCCGTCTGTCTGTCCGTCTGTCTGTCTTGCTGCCTTGCTATCTGACCGGATACAGAATAACTTGAAAAATACTTGTCAGAATGCGATGAAATTTTGTTTGAATATGTTTTAGCCAAAAAATGGTTCTGAGTTTGAAAAGAACGGACACGTTCTTTCCCGTAGAATGCTTCCCCGTAGAGTTTTCCCAGTAGAAGTTTTGGTGTAGTAAGATTCGGTGTGGTGAGTTTAGGTGTGGTGAGTTTAGGTGTGTTGAATTTTAGTGTGGTGAGTTTAAGTGTAGTGAATTTTATTGTGGTGAGTTTAAGTGTGTTAAATTTGAGTGTGGTAAATTTTAGTTGGTGAGTTTAGTGTGGTGAATTTTAGTGTGGTGAATTTTATTGTGGTGAATTTTGGTGTGATGAGTTTTTTAGTGTGGTGAATTTAAGTATGGTGAATTTTATTATAGTGAGTTTTAGTGTGGTGAATTTGAGTGTGGTGAATTTTAGTGTGTTGAGTTTTAGTGTGGTGAGTTTTAGTGTGGTTGATTTTGTTTTTGTGTTTTGCTTTTGTGTTAGTGCTTTTGTTTTTGTAGTTTTGCTTTTGTTTTCGAGTTTTTTACATTTTTGTTATGCTTTTGTTTTTCTGAATTTTTGTTTTGCATTTGTTTTTCTTTTGTTTTTATGTAATTGCTTTTGTTTTTGTGTTTTCGCTTTTATTTTTCGGTGTCTCTTGTCGTGTTTTTTGTTCTTTTGTTGTATTTTTGCTTTTATTTTTGTGTTTCTGTTTTTGTTCTTTGTATTTGCTTTTAATTTTGTTTTTTTTTATGTTGTTGTTGAGTTATTGCTTAAGTTTTGTGCTTTTACTTTTGTGTTTGTTTTTGCTTTTATGTTTTTTGCTTTTGTATTTTTTTTTGTATTTGAGTTTTTTGTTTCATCTTCTTAGCTTGTGTATGTGCCGAGTTATGTCGTTTTGAAAGTTTAGGTTGTACCACTTTCTTTTGTCCAATCCCGCCCATATATAGCCTATGACACCCTCCGGACTCCATACACACAGAAAAAAAAGTGTGTGAATATAACTAAAATGTTAATCAATCCAATTAATTTTTAATTGAAACTCAGATGATGTAACTTTTAGTAGCATTGAATATTTGTCGAATAGAAACATATGAAAATAAAAATAATTTAATTCAATATATAACATAAAATAAATATTAAATAAGTATTTGTACTTTTTGATATGCTTTGTAAAATTCTTTCAACCTAACGAATGTTTTACCTAAGTCAGTTTTCACAACTTCTACAGGTGGGCCAATTAATTGAGTCAAACATAAAATGTGATATTCGCATTTTAATGATTCAGTGTGCAACAAAATGAGCATCATAAGCTGTTTGTTCAAATTCTTGACAGCAAAAATACACTAAATAAAGCAATATCCTCTTTTAAAATAGCAACGTTGAAGAAAATAATGTTAGAAGAAACTGAACGACGCCGCCGACGCACGAGACGCACAAACAAAAAACAAAATGAAATCCAGAAGAAAAAAAACACTGTTGCAATTTAAGAAAATGAATAAATCAAAAGTAAAAAATAAAAGTAGTTATTACTATTAAAGATTTAGTTGTATTGAAATTATATTAAATTAATTCCTATTAATAATTTAATTAAAAAATGTGTAAATACAATTAATTAATTAGTAAATACATTCATATTTTTAATTGGAATACGATTTTGTTTGCTATTAATATCAATTGTTATATATACGTACAATATTTTTTTCTGTGTAGTGTCCTGGTGCGAAATTTCAGTTAAATCGGTTCAGCAGTTTAGGCGAGATGCTGGAACAAACAGACAGACCGACAGACTGACAGACAACCTAATGTTATATCATTTAGTCAATATAACCAAATATCGTTGAGTCAACTAAATTTTGGTTATGTCTCATTTTGAATTTAGTTACCGTAGCAATGGAAATAAAAAAAATTGAAAATGGATAAAAAGTTTGTTTCACCAATCAATGTTGCAGTTGTGTCAACTAATAATTGGTTGCACTTCATACTATTGTTTACTACAAATGAATATCATTTGAGGCTGACTTCATTTGGAAGATGCAAATGAATATTCTTTGAAACAACTGCACGCCAAGCTATTATTTTTTGTGTGTGTACTATTATTCTATCTAAAATAAATTTAAATGCCTCCAAATAAGTTTCAGATATAAAAAACATTTAGTAAAAAATTATATTTTGCATTAAATATTTTGTCTTAAATGAGATACATTTACCAATTTCTACTGGGTTCATTAGTACACAGCAGCGTCGACCTACTCGCATGAAGTCGCACGATCGACTGATAGTTTTCGCAGGCACACGAAGTTATATTCGCTGCACTCGCTCCAACTCTAAAAATTCTCTTACCATTTCCGTATCACGAATCTTCCCCTTGCCAAGCACCTTGCCGCCGACGTCGCACAGTGTGCGATTTTCACTATTTAGCTAGACAAAAGTCCATTTTTTATTTTTATATTTTGACAAATATTTAAATGAGGAATATTAGTTAATTGTCCCAATAACAAGAAAACCTCATAAAATGTTAACAAAATTTAAACAAACATATTGTAATGGGACTCCATATGTCAATGTTTGAACAATGCGCTCAAATGCACATTGACGAATGATAATAATTTGTTTATTTTGCAGGTGCAAAACTTTGTTATGCTTAGTGATTTTCTCCAATTATTTTTTGTTAAATAAAGTGGTCTACATACACTTCAAACATCATTTAAAATTTACTTGAAAAAAGTTAAAATAATATTTTAATATTCGAATTGAAAATAATAGTTTTAATTGTACGTATTTCGGAGAAAAGTGTCAACTTCTGTAGAAGTTCTCTTTCTTATTCCACATTATTCCGATGTTTGATTACATTCACAATAACAATGAACATTTTCACTTTTAGGAAAACAAAATTCTGGCTGCACATATTTGCAACTTTTTTTCAAATTACTGCAATGCCTTCGTTTGTCTTTTGTAAGCAAATTTTTAATATTTGGATAACAATACATATAGTTTGCGAACTTTTTAATGCTAACACATAAGTGAACAGCTTCTACCATTTAAAAATAGTTCATTTATAAATCATTAAACCCGTTAAAGTTTAAAAAGCGGTCTTAATGACAGAAATGTTGTCATTATTTCAAAATTCCAAAACCATTAAGTACTTTATGGTACGACCATTGATCTTATGATTTATGTATTAATAGTTTTTTCTTTTTAAATCAAAAGTTTTCTAATTAATTCAATAGTATTTGAAAAATTCAGTACCATAAATTTGAATATTTCAATATTATTATTTTAAATAGAATAAATACTGTTATTTTAATGGTTTCCTCCTATTCCTCCTAAAACGAATACAAACATGTTCGTTTTGTACGTCATTCTGCGTGTTTACTCAAAATGGTCGAATATATGTTGTAATAATCCACATTATTAAATGCGACATTGGTAAGGACTCAATATATTTAATGTAAATAAATTATATTTATATCTTTATTTATATTTATATTTTTATTTATTACAGAAATTAAATAATACATCGAACTTCTATTATGGCAACGGACTCAAAAATAACTGCAGACTGAAGTACTACAATCAATTATGGGAAGCCAAAGAAAACATTAAATGTGTTATAACCTTTTGCAGCAAAAAGTGTCTTTTTATGTGTGTGTTGTAAAAGTGAATATCAATTTCGACATTTAAATAAAATAATATGTACAATAAATTAACTATAATACATTTTTGTTTTAATAAATTATTAGGAAAATGTAATACGACTATACCATAAAATTAATAATACGTATCATTAAATTTGTATAGGTCTTTCTTATTGTAATTAAAATATCACATTATAAAATTTATGGTACAACCACACATTGTATTTACAGTTTCAATATTACTGGACTAATGGGACGCATCCTATTGACCAATTTTAATGGTATAAACTATTGTTTTTCTATTGAAATACTAACAATTTACCATGATTTTTTTCTGGGTGCTTACAAAAATACTAAATGCTGATATAGAAATATTTTCAGTTACATGGCAAGTGGGCGTAGCAGTCGACCGATATTTCCCAAAATGTACCCAAATACTCCTTAGTGGATTACTTCACTGTGGTGAAAAAATTATTAGTCTACGTTCCCTAGCTAAATAGTGAAAATCGCACACTGTGCGACGTGCCCTTACGGGCTGTGTTAAGCATCCCTACACGCAGAAAAAAGGATGCATTTATTTTTGAGTCCGTTGTCATAATAGAAGTTCGGTGTATTATTTATTTTCTGTAATAAATAAAAAAGGTTATATATAATGCATTTACTTTAAATACATTGAGTTCTTACCAATGTCGCGTTAATAATGTGGATTATTACAAAAAAAAAACCTGATACCATTTTGAGCAAACAGATGTTTATGTTTTTATACCACGTTTATTATTATAGAAGGAAACCATAAAAACAACAGTATTTATTATATTTAAAATAATAATATTGATATATTCAAATTTATGGTACTGAATTTTTCAAATACTACACCGAGAAAATAAAACTTTAAAATCATTTTACACTCCAGTGCAAAACACTTCATAATTAAAAGTGTGCATGTATGAAAGTCAGCCGTATTTGAAAACTTTAAATTTCAAAGTGTTTACTTTAAATTTTAAATAAATTTTATATTTTAATGTTACCTCTCTCTTTCTCATTTTTCATCTTTGTTGTAATTCTTAACCTTTCGACATTCCTTTTATTCGTACAGTTCATCAAATTGCGCTTATGAACTATGTTCTACTTGCATGAAGAAAAATTGTTTTAAATGATATACATTGAGTTTTAATGTGGTAAATTTCATATTAAAGTGTTCCACTTTAAATTCGTCAAATCTTTAAATTGAAAGCGTGAACTTTAAAATTTAAAGTGCACTTTTTTTCTCGGTGTATTGAATTAATTAGAAAACTTTTGATTTAAAAAGAAAAAACTATTAATACATAAACCATAAGATCAATGGTCGTACCATAAAGTACTTTATGGTACATTTTCTTCTGAGTGAGGATCTTCTGAGTTGAGAAAACTTGTTCGTATCGGGAATAAATTTGTCATTTGTGAATTTAAAAAATATATAAATTGTGTTACACAAAGTACAAATAATATAATAATATATCATTTAATAGTGCAGTATATAATTTAATCATTCCTAAAAGTCACTGCTTCTATTTTCAAAATGAATTCGGCATGTTTTTTTACAACAGCCTCCGTGAATTCCTTCCCTACGCTATTTGCTGTACTGACTTTGTACTGTAACTGTTCCAAAGCGAGCCTGGATCGTCTGGTAACGACTGCTGGAGCAATTGTGGATTCATTGATGGTGGCACTTGTACTTAAACTATTTATTTATTTATGCATTTAAAAATTTGTATATGAATTCAAATACTATATAGTCCCACTTTGCATGTTTAAAGATTTTTAATAAAAATGAATACACACTTCCAATTCGATCGTCTCACTGAGAGGTTGTTCGTAGTGTCATAAAAAAAAATCTGAAAATTTTTTCTGATCGCCATTTTTGTTTTAATAAGTTTTCTGTAATAATTTGCAATTCTTATTAATTTTTTCGTTTTTTTTTTTTTGTTGAAGTGAATTTAATTATTTATTATTAATTTGTTCGTTCCATTCAAAATGGGGGACTCCAAGTCCACCCAGGACACTCTTACTGCTCCTGTTGAAGACTTCAACAATTTGGTTAATAATCTATCAGGATTCAAAAGGAAAATTGTAAAAGCTGATGGAGAAAAAGCTGTTAATGTCGGTAAGCCTTCCCTTGTTGGAGAAACCCGAACCCCAGTGCTTCCTTCCGATAATACAAATTACCTTTACCCAAGCAAGAGTTTTTAGTCTTAGTAGATACGTCTCGTAGAGACACTAAGTTAAGA
Organism: Dryomyza anilis; assembly: GCA_951804985.1. Lineage (NCBI taxonomy): Eukaryota > Metazoa > Arthropoda > Insecta > Diptera > Dryomyzidae > Dryomyza > Dryomyza anilis. The sequence goes on from OX638131.1 coordinate 78,739,917, forward strand.
AACGAACTATTTTTTTTATGAAAAAATCAAAGATTTAAAAATTGATGGCATCATTCGCATTAAATCAATTGGCCAAACGTTATTTCGTATTTCTTTTGTGTCAGCTAAATGTGCTAACGATTTTGTTATAAATGAGGACATCATTGATTTCAATTTTAGACCGTTTATTCCAATGAATTACATCTACAGTTTTGGTGTTTTAAGGAATGTGCCTCTATTAACGGATAAATTTTTATTAGACAATATAGAAACCCCTGTCCCAATTGCATCGGTATATCGCATCAACAGACGCGATCCTGAGGATGCCAACAAGTTTATTCCAACCTATTCTGTTAAGATTGCCTTTGATAGTTCAGATAATCCTGACAAAATTTTGCTAAATTATTCTTGCAGAAAGATTAAACATTTCATTCCCTCTGTTAGGCAATGCATCACATGCGGTCGTCTTGGGCACTCTTCTAAGTCATGTAGGGCAAAGAAAAGATGTCTCAAATGCGGTTAGAGTACTTGCAATGTAATTGTGTTTCTCAATTCTGCATTCTTTGTAATCAACAGAATCATTGCGCTCTGGATAAAAATCTTTGTCCCAGATTGTCTGATGAGTTTGAAATCAAAAAATTATGACAATTAAAAAACTTTCTAGAAAAGAGGTTCTGAAAACTTACTCTATTAATCAATTCTGTGTTTTGGATGACTTCGATAAAAATTTTCCGCCACTTGTCAGCGACAAAGACGATAATAAAATACAAAACAATGATAAAGTAGTCAACAAAATGCTAACGAGCAATAAATACAGTAAGATTGTCATGTCCAAAATACGTGCACCTACTCCCAAGCCGCATTTCACTCCGATAAGAAGGTTATTCAAAAGTTACAGAATATGAGAAAATTGTTTCTGAACTAACAAAATTTGTTGGAGATTATTTCAACAAAGAGAAAAATTCAACTTTAATTAATACTATTAATAATTTTAAAAAACGTTTAAATACAATTGAACTTGATTTAGACCGTTCTTTTCTTAATTCTAGTGTTCCAAATAGTTTACCAATTTTAAATGAAACTGCTACAATATAATTGCCAGAGTCTGGAAGCGAATAAAAATAATATTGAATATTATTTAAATAATTATGGCGTTGATATTTGTACACTCAGAAGAAAATGTACCATTAAGTACTTTATGGTACATCCATTGATCTTATGGTTCATGTATTAATAGTTTTTTCTTTTTAAATCAAAAGTTTTCTAATTAATTCAATAGTATTTGAAAAATTCAGTACCATAAATTTAAATATTTCAATATTATTATTATAAATAGAATAAATACTGTTGTTTTAATGGTTTCCTCCTATAATAATAAACGTGGTGTAAAAAAGCATAAAAACGAATACCAACACGTTCGTTTTGTACGTCATCTGCGTGTTTACTCAAAATGGTCGCATGTATTATGTAATAATCCACATTATTAAATGCGACATTGGTAAGGACTCAATATATTTAATGTAAATAAATTATATTTATATCTTTATTTATATTTATATTTTTATTTATTACAGAAATTAAATAATACATCGAACTTCTATTATGGCAACGGACTCAAAAATAACTGCAGACTCAAGTACTACAATCAATTATTGGAAACCAAAGCAAACATTAAATGTGTTATAACCTTTTGCAGCAAGAAGTGTCTTTTTATGTGTGTGTTGTAAAAGTGAATATAAATTTCAACATTTAAATAAAATAATATATACAACAAATTAACTAAAATACATTTTTGTTTTAATAAATTATTAGGAAAATGTAATACGACTATACCATGAAATTAATAATACGTATCATTAAATTTGTATATGTCTTTCTTATTGTAATTAAAATATCACATTATAAAATTTATGGTACAACCACACATTGTATTAACAGTTTCAATATTACTGAACTAATGGGACGTATACTATTGACCAATTTTAATGGTATAAATTATTGTTTTTTTATTGAAATACTATCAATTTACCATGATTTTTTTCTGGGTGTATTCTCGCCGAAATATTTGCTTATAATGAACATGATGTTAAAAAATCATTAATTTTAATATCGTTGCAAAAAATAGAAGTGATGGCTATGGAGGCGTAGCCATTGGTTTTAACATTCCATTAAATTAAAAAAAAATAATTTTGTTTCGGATTTTGATATTCTTATAGTGCAAACACTCATTCTCAATCCAAATCTCACCATTGTTTCTGTTTATTTTAAACTTAATATTTCCACCACATTATTTCTTAACGAAATACACAAACTTTTTAATTTTTTAAATTCTTTCTCTAATGTTATAATTGCTGGCGATTTTAATGCTCGGTGTGTTTCCTGGGGAGACTATATAACTGTGAAGAAAGCTCAAGAACTGTTCGATTTCATTCAGGCTTTTATTCAGGATTCAGGATTTTATTTGCTTAAATGACGGAATTCATACTTTCAAACGTTTCTTTGATAGCCCTAAAGGTTCAGTTCTTGATCTTTCTTTAATTAAAAGCACTTTAGATTGTTCTTGGTCTACACTACCAATTGCTTTTGGAGGTTCTCATCATTCTCCAATTTTAATTCAGTGTTCTAACATAAATAAAAGATCAACTCAATTTTTAGCAAAAAAAAAAAGCTTTTTTCAAATTTATCTACTGTAGATTTTCCCTCAAATTTTGATGGCATAGAAAATTCTATGAATTTCGCAATAAAGGAATGCACATATAATTTATCAGAGAAACAAAATTCTTGTCCTAAATATTGGTGGAATGAAAATTTAAATCGTCTTTTTCGCCTTCAACTTGCTGCAAAAAAGAAATGTAACAAATTTGCATCTCCTGAAAATTGTCGAAAAGCCTTACTAGCAATTAAAAATTGGTAGGAAGCGGTCAAAAAAGTAAAGTCGGTGTCTTTTCAAAATATAATTGAAGAACTTAATTTTCAACCAAATTATAAAGAAACGTGGAAATTCATTAGCAACGTCAATGGCAATCCAAAATCCAAGAATCTCTCTGCTTGGAATAACGACAATAACTTTCAGTTTCTTTCTCATCTCAGAGATCAAGTACAGGTCAATAACGCCATGTCTCGTCAACTTTTTGATTTCTTTCCGTACTCTAAAATTCCATATCCATTTTCTATGATTGAGTTACTGACAGTTCTATCAAAAAAATCAAAACCTTCTGCGTGTTTGATAAGATTACATACGATATGATTAAATCTCTATCTCTTAATAGTAAGTCTTCTTTATTAGAAGCAATTAATAATTGCTTTCTGAATTGCTTTGTTAGAGATCAGTGGAGGATAATTAAAATTGTCCCTATTCCCAAAAAAGATGAGAACTTAGAAATTTTTACTAATTTTAGACCAATTGCATTAATTTCGGTTTTTCTTAAAACAATAAATCTTATGGTAAAAGAGAGATTATCAAATTTTATTGATGATTATTCTCTTCTTCCAGATAGATCCTTCGCTTATCGCAAAAATAAATCAATCTCCATGTGTTTAAATGACCTTTTTCATCATGTATCTCTCGCGAAACACAGGGGTATGTTTGCTTTGATGGCTGTTCTAGATATTAACAAAGCGTATAATTGTTGTTGCATTAAAACCTAAAGAGATATTTTAATACATTATAATATTCCAGCAGATTTAGGTGATTGGATTATTAATTTTCTATCTTCAAGAACTCTCTCTATGGGAAAGGACAGTGCTGATGTATTTGATGGTTTGCCTCAGGGTAGCTGTTTAAGTCCTTTGCTTTTCAATTTATACACTGCAAGACTCCATGATTTCGAATATTCTCATACAATTATCTTACAATATGCAGATGATTTTATTTTATTATCCATTCATAATAGTTTTTATGAAGCTAATGTAAATCTTCAAAATAAATTATGGTGCTTTTTAAACAGTTGCAAAGATCTCAATTTAACGTTCAATTTAGATAAAACAAAATCTCTTTATTTTGCAAAAGGTGGACGGAAACAAATTATTCTAATTATTAATGGCAGATCTATTCAACAGGTCAATAATTTCAAATTTCTTGGTTGTACCATCAAAAACAACTTGTCAGTTGCAGATCACTATTCAAGAGTAATTAGTGAGTCTCAGATTAATGTTAATCTTATTAAAAAATTGTCCTCCATTAAAAATGGCTTACTTCCCAAAGTTGGTTTAAATTTATATAAAAGTTTTGTCAGATCGGTAATAGAATTTGCACGAACGACAATGGCACATTCCCCTACTACGACTGATGTCAAAATTCGTTTTTTTCAAAATTCTACTCTTAGGCGGTGTCTAGGTCTTTGTCCTTCTACCCCTGTCCATATTTTATATGCTATGGCTTCTGAGTTACCTCCTAAGGAAAGAGCCATTTATCTCACTGCAAAAAAAAAATAATTAAACTTATTTTTACAAACAATAATGTTTTGTTTACTTATGTTTTGTTTACCATAAATTTAAACACATTTTTGATAATATCAATTGCAAAACAAGTTTTAATATTTGTAATAAAACTAATGTTGTTCTGAATACGCTAAGTTCCAAAAAATCTAATTATGCTCAAGAAATTTTAGTCTCTATATTTTTACTGCACTATTTAACAAGTACAAATTAAATAATTTTACAATCTTTGCTACAGATGCATCTATTTCTGAAAACTGGATGTGGGGTTTTTAATGTTTCTCGTAATGAACATTTTCTTTTCAAGATTTGCATTCCTATTTCATCTCTTTCTGCTGAATTCGTTGAAATTAAAAGAACGCTTTTGATTGCAGCTGAGGATTGTGACTCAAAGTGATGATTTTTACTAACAGCTATGGTGCCTGTTTACTGCTTAAAAAACATGTAACTACTAATTATTTAGTTGCTGACATTTTAAATCTTATTAATTATTCTCCTTTCATTGAAGTTGTTTTTGTATGGACTCCAAGTCATGTTGGAATCCACTTCAATGAAACAGTCGATTTTATGGCTAAGCAGACATCTACTGTTGGTGCTCCGATTATTTATAAATTTACTATTAAAGATGCGTTAAAATGTATAAATATTAAACTTTTCTCAGAATGGAATAAAAAATTTCAAAATTTATCTTTACAGAAAGGTAGATTTTTTGGTAGTATTTTTGATTCTCTTCCAAAAAGTATGTGGCACTGGGGTTTGGGACTTGCATCTTGGGAAACTAAAATTATCAACCGACTTTTTGCTGGTCACTTATATGACAAAATGTATTTTGTCAAATTTATGTTTGTCTTGTGACATTCCTGACACTTTTCAACATCAGCTTTTTCAATGTCCTCTTTACAAAAACATCTTTTCTAAATTTAAAATTTTACATAATTTTAACAGTTTAACTTCAATTTTAAAATCTAAGAACGAACAAGTAATTTCCTCGCTTTTAAGTTTTATTAAAGAGGCAAAAATGGATTTTTAATTTTATGGTGTCATGATTATGACTTTTTATTTCACTACTAACTTCCTCTAAGCAGTAGTATACTGCTGGAAGTCTTGTTGCTTTTTTTTGTAATTTGATACACCCTGGCTATATGTGTTATTTTCAACCCTGCCATTTTTTTAATAATAAAAAAAAATGAATACAAAAATATATATTTTATTTTCAGGATTTCTTTCCAAAAATATTTAGATATGTTTTTCTGCAAACATACTACTTTTTGAACTGAAACAACTGAAACATATTTATATTCGAGTTGTTCAAACTCATGTTTTATTTTAAATATATTTATGTTTCGGTTCAAATATTTATTTTGTTTGGATGTAGTAATTATTATTTTTCAATTAGAATATACACCATTTTAAGGTCAAAATCAAAATGTTTACGTGATATCATAATGTTAATCAGAGCTCATTACGACACTGTCCAAGTATCAATACAACACTGTGTACAAATGATTTATCAAGTAATTATATATTATGTTTACATAAAATTCAAAACATACATGTTAATGCCTGCAAAATTATGTTTGGGAGAGCCCTTTTTTTGTAGCGTGCAGTATTGCTGACATGGGTAACACATTTCAATTGTTTAAAAAGGCAAGTAATTTTAGAAGTGCGGGTTTGTAGGTTTCCATTGGGTACATATATACCCCATATAGCTACTAAATGCATTAACCAGTGATGCATTTAGTATAAAAAATATATTTAAAAAAAATGTATATAATTTTTTTTTTAATTTTTTTTCTTCGAAAAAAAATAATTTGTTTGAAATAAATTTATCATATATAATTTTTTTGTCTGAATTTTTTTTTTTAAATTCGTAAAAAAATAAAATTATAAATTATTCATAAATATTATGATTATATTCATCAATATGGGTGGTATCAATATGCTGAATCTGGTAGTTGGTAGAAAAATTCATAATATATATGAATAACTTCATCATATTGATGATTTTTTTATTGATGATCATCATATTGACAAATTGTATTTTTCGTCATGGCCGTTTAGTGACGCGAATGAAGCGGTTAACAACGAAGAGCATGCTGAAGTCTCTGTAGACTAGCAGTCATGGTCTTTAGTATGAAAATCGAAATATTTCCCGAGGTGATGGCCAACAATTTCACCACATAAACGTCAAATAATTCGGAATTTGGATGCACTTTGCTACTCCTTCGCAGACACAAACGTTGTCAAAGCAAATGCATGCTATTACGAATCGTAGCTTACCAACGGTTGAAGCGTGTGGAGTAATTTTGTGGCGTCGGCAACGCTCGTCGCTGCATGAACGTCGCAGCCATTATTTCTGAAAAACGTGTGAGGTCTGAGTACGTCGACTTGTGCAAACTAATTTAATGTAAAATAAAAATGCATTTTATTTACAGTGTAAAAGATATGGGCTGCAATGATCGTCTGTCTCACTACGAATAAGACATGGGGTGCTCGGGGTTCGACTATACTTCTTTTTGTTCAAGCACAGATTATTATTGCAGTGCATTGTGCATAATCTGCGCGGCATTGTTAAACCATCTCACGGACGATACATTTATGAATTGCAACGTTAATTTTCCAATAAAAATTACATACATACAATTTCAAAATTTGTTGTTTAATTTTTAATAATAACATTTCAAAATTTATAAATGCCATTTAAAGCAAAAATAAATATTAACAATTCCAATTTTCAAAAACAATAATTTTATTTTAAAGTTATTTTTGAAGTTATGATTGTAAATTTGATTGTCGAATCCGATAATAATTTGAAAATAATATATGTGGATCCATTTTAACATGAAATATTATAAAATTATTGTCGGATTCAACAATAATTTTCTATGTGTGTACAGTCCTATAAGAACTTAGACCGAGTTCTCTTAACATTTTGAGCTGCGCGTGTTATATTTGTACTCAAAGTGGTGGGGCCTACAGTTTATTGCCGAATCCAAACGGCGTGTGAGAGCTTTTCATAGGAAATGTTTTACTCTCGTAGGTTTGCCATTACTGTCGAGAGGTAGCGCGGTTCAGTGGTTAGTGCGTTGGTAATAGTGGCACCTAATGTTACGTGTACAGTATCAATTCCCTTGCCCCTTTCTTCAAACACTGACGAGCAAATTTGTTTTACGCAGACACTGCACTCGGGCATCACATTTTTTTTACAACACATCCCGTCGCAACGAGTGATGCTTTGCATTATTCTCGGTACCTGCCCTCGTGCGGGCGACGGAACTAAAAACTGCAGCCCGCGCAGACGTGGAATGAGAAAATAGAGAAGCATATCGCGCAAGTGCTATGGTATTTATTTCGCGGGGCAACTCCGTGCAACAGCGAAAACAGACTGCCCCTGGCAGCACGCGCATTTTTCACAGCCAGTTAATTTTTTCTTGTATGACAATATTACAGCACAATATTTTAACAAACAACAATTTAAACTTAAATTAAAAGAAATATTGAAGAATAAACTAACTTCATTCGCAGTTATGTAAATTGTTTGAAATATTTTTTTTACTTTTTCAAAAGTGAAAAATAAAGTTAAAAAAAATCTAAATTTGTAGGAAAAATAGAACTCCGATTAAAATACAAAAAATACATAAAATTTGAATTGAAAAGTAATTTTATTAGATTTCATGATAAATAATTCAGCTAATATATTGAAATGAATCGAAAAAAAATAAGGAGAATCTGACCTAAGTTATTGCGAATGAAACGGTTATTGTTAACGGTTAAAGTTATTGCATATTGAAATTAAGCATAGAATTAACGAAACTAACGGACTATACTTCATCTCTTGACTGATTTAAATTAATATTTCCTAAACATTTACTATAAGATCAAATATTTTCGTATAAACCATTTTTCTCTTTTATATTTAGAAACAGATTTTCAGCTAGCTGGATGATTTTTACTAGTTAAATATAAAATTGTTGTTTTTGAAAATTTGAATTGTTAATTTTCATTTATGCTTTGCTTGACATTTTCTTAAAATTTTCAAATATGAAATATTATTATTAAAAAGAAAACAATCAAAAAAGAAAAAAATCAAAAGGGCATTATTTTGATCATGATGAAGACTGTGTTTTGGTTGGGTACTGCACGGACTTGATACAATAAAAATTATGTATCTTTCTGCCTTTATTCTTGTCGAACCGACACATGTTATTAAATTATTTTGACAATAGTACACGCGACAATTACGTATTATAATTATTAGTTTCGGGGGCATTTATTATTTGAACTATTATCGTCCACAAAACGCGCGACAATTTTGACTATTTTAAAAATGTAAACATACACATTTTAAATACAAAATTTATTTTCTATGCCAAACCAATTTTATTACGTCAAAAAAATTACGTAAGAAAAATTGAATATTTTGTATTCAATGTTAACAATAATATTTTCGTTAGGAGATTTTAATAAATTGATAATATTTATTTTCAAAAATCAACAATAATTTTCTATGTGTGTACCATTGGCATTTTAAAGCAAAATTCGACTTTACACCGGTGTCGACTTACCCCCGGTCTCCCGGGGGTAATAATAATTTTTGTTTAAGATATTTTACATAAATATGTAAAAAAATAACATTACCACATAACAGTAATTTTAACCGAAATGGTAACATGGACCAGTATACCGAAATTAATTTCTAAAATTTATACCGAAACCATTGTCCAAACAAAAACCGATAAAGAATTCGCTTCTACACAAAGAAAACAAGATGTGTAGAAGTCTTGCTGCAACTATGACTTTAAATTTACGCCGTAGCAAATATTTAAACATCCCATAAGTTTCAATAAACTTGCAGCAAAACTTTTAATATTTTTTAAATATGACATATATGCGGATAACTACAAGATGTTTGCCAAAACAGCAATGAAAATTGTGATATTTACAATAGCACACAGCAAAAATTCTTAATTGCGAAACAACTCGTGTTTTTCTACATTTTTTAATCATTAACTTTTTACAGATTTGAGTTTTCGATCACATTTCTTTTGTATTTCGTTTATTTTGAAATAAACCACATGAAATTTGGATTGATTTTACCAAAGTTATGACCAGTCAAACGCCAAAAATATTAATTTTAAGGTGTACCTATTATATATTGCATAAAATCTATGATTTTCATAATTATATAAAAGTATATATCTTATATTAGACTTGATCTATAAATCTATGCTTTCTCTTACTTTGTTTTTGCAAATCACTCTTACAAGTCCTGAGCTTGAAATTAAATTCACAAATTCGATTCAAAAATGTAACTTTTTTTTTGTTTGATATGAAACATAAGCAGTAAAATATTTTATTTAATTTTAAAAATATGAAAATTTAGTGATTTTCATACTCTGTTGTAGGATACTGAGGTAAACCCATGGAAGGTTATACATTTATGTAAAGCTAAATTCTACTGGTTTAATATTTTGTTGGAATTTCCATGAATAATTGATGAGCAAAAATTTATATTGATTAAACGAAGCATCATATAAGAATTTAAATAAAAAATCGAATACGTGAATTTGTATTTAATACGAAGACTTAGCGAGTGATTTGTAAAAACAAAGTAAGAGGAATCATACAATTATTCATCTAGTTTTACATATAATATATACATTTATTGATTTATAAAATCTGTATATGTTCTGCAAGTTATCCGCCGATAATGGTACACCTTAAAATTAATATTTTTTGTGTTTGACTGGTCATAACTTTGGTCAGATTAATCCGTATTTCATGTGGTTTTTATCAAAATATTAGCTGAAGTATTCTCAAGGGAATACAAAAGAAATGTGATCAAAAACTCAAATCTGTAAAATGTTAAAGACCAATATATGTAGAAAAACACGAGAATTGTTATATATTTGTATTACATAATAACTCAAAAACTTGAGGCAACCTGAAAAAACTGAATATGAGATCGTGATTAGAATCTTGAAATCCATCGGAAAATCCCACTTAGATCGTGGATAAATACAAAAGGCCTCAATTGTTGTCTAGTGTTATTAAATAAATCCAATGGTGTATATAATGCTTTAACACAAATATCTCATTTTAAAGGTAAAAGTGAAAATAAAAATAACTTCTTCTTTGCTTCTTTTCAGAGTACTCCTTGCTGCCAGCAACGCCACCAGAACTGTCGGATGTTTGAAAGATGTTTATCCCAAAGCCAATCTAAATAATTTGTAAATAAGTTGATATTTAGAGCTGTGATATGCTGGTAATTATCTTTGTTTTCTTAGTGTATTACTGTGTTCCAATTAATATTAAATAATAGAAAGGGTGATTAATTGTGTAATAAAATTTCGCTTTTAACGATATATATTGTATAAAGTTCTTTTGTACAATTTCATGCCGAAGTATATATTATGAATAAAATAAAGATTACGTGCCATGCAGATTTGGGTGTTGACCCGGAGCATTATTTATGGCCTTTTTAACTTCCTCGTGAAGTGTCGATGGAGGATCTGATAAAATATCCGTTTTCATTGATAAATACTTTAATTTGTTTGATACCGCTGTAAAGAGAAGTGAAATATTTACCGAAACAATAATTCATGAAAAAATAACCAACCTGGACGCAAATCAATTAAAGAACAATGTTGATCTATCCATAGAAACGCAGTACGACGCATTTCATCCATGCTAGCATTCGAGACAGATGTAGTGTAGGAGGTTAACAAAGGTTCTAAAATTAACCCAAGCTGCAAATAAAAAAATTATTTATTTAATTATTTTGATGAACTGATATTTATCAATTGTATAGTATGGTCATAAATGATCATAATTTTTAACGAAAAAAACCAATATCCGCACAAACTTAATATACCATGTACCTCACTCTAAATATATTGTACATACACCGAAAAAAAACTATATTAAAAATAATAAAAAAATTCTATCAAATAAATACAAAACAAATATGTGTATCACAAATATTTTATCTATCTAGCATATTCTAGTTTTAGGGAGCATATCTTTGGCACAGACATGATGGATAGGATGAGCTTTACGTGAAGAGTGAAAATAGTACTCTTTATAACCCAATAGCCTTCTTAGATTTAATAATAAATCTAAGAAATGTTATTAAAATCCAGGGAACTGAGTTACGGCACAATGGATATAACCTGTGCTGGATTTTCTATGCAATTGGTGTTTCAGTTGAGAGCCAAATGATCTACGAATGGTGGGCTTGGTTCGAATTTCGAGAGATAAATATATATCGACGCCCCTTACGAAAACTGTTATATATTTTTTCACTTACGAAAATAAATACGTTATTTTTTGAGGTTCAGAATAAAACTATGTTATTATTTTTGTTGAGAAAAATAATACGTTTTATGGTTTTGCCAGGAACTCTATTATGTTTTTGATATTTCCGAGAATATGCATATGTATATCCGTGTATCTACGAATATAAAAATGATTCAAATTTTGCGAAGAAGATTGGAATCTTTTGTTGAACATGAATAATGCATTTATGATTGGGGCCTTCATATAAAACCCGTACATATTGCAGCATTTAATAAATATATGTAATCGTTTTATAAAGACCACAGACCATTGAAAACTTTTATCAGTCCTGAAATTAAACCTAAATTTTATGTAACAGTCTAGATTTCTTAGGAGACAATAACAAATAAACTCGAAAATCCTAAAAATGGACATGTCTACGGTCCTAATAATAATTACAATAATACTAGTTTAGCGATACAGTTCTGAAGAACTTAGGCTGAACAGTTTCACCATTTAAACATGTTACATGTTTACTCAAATAGCGGAACCGACAGTTTAACGCGGAATCTTAACTTTTCATGGGTGATGTTTTTACTCTCGAAGGTCATCTACCAAGAGGTAGCGCGGTGAAGAAAAATATTTTCTATTTATTTTTTTGACGTTGCCTTCGCTGGTGTTTGAACCAACGACGTTTCGGCTTGTATTCCAACACACTAATCTTCTGAGTCACCTACATATTATATGGTAATGCATATTTTATATCATTATAGCGTAATTATTTTGAATTTTGTCAAACAAATTTTACAAATGATATATATCATAACATAAAAGCAACGCAATATGATTTTGAAAAAAAAATGTTTTTCAATAAAAAGCTCAAATTTTCGTCTAAAAATTTGAAACAGAAAACTGTTTGTTGTACTAATTTTCTGTGAAATTATAAGAACATTATAATATTCGTTATTTAAGTAAAAATCGTATTCGTTTAAAAGTGATATATACTTTTTTTCGTAAGACAATTTTAATATAATAGTTTTCGTAAGGGGCGTCGATATAACAACTTACAATCCAAAATTTCCAATTACTCAATGTTCGAAATCGTACATATTGGTCATAGAGCTGCCGCACGTGTTCCGTTCCCTGTCGCGTGAGTGGTGCTCCATTCGCTGGAAGTATTGAATGCAGATGCCTAGGAAATAACAATTCAGTTATGTGAGTTTTTCTTATTTTATCAAATATGCTTACGTGAGCGAATTATTTAAAGCATCGCGTTCCTTACTCAGTGCGTCCATTTTTTCCTTGAGCACATTGCGTTCCGTTCGTAGTTGTTTAATGTGATCGGCGCCCTTTTGTAGCATAGCCGCTTTGCTGAGCTGCAATAAAGTTTTCTTATTAAATAGTCTGAAAAACAGACAACTACACCATTTCCAAGTGCAATTCAGTAATAAACAATTTATATTCAAACAAGATCAATAGAAAATCAGAAATAGCAATTGATAACATATAATTGTAGTTCAGAAATTCCAGTTAAAATTAAAAAAATATCAAATTAAATTCAGAAATGTCATAACATGGTGTAATAATGCTTGATATATGTAGAATGATTAATATTTGATTTTCTATCCACAATAAATACATTTTTTAAATTTTGGATTACCTTTGCGCTGGAGCTTTTTTGTAATTGCGGTATGAGTGAGTGTAGCATATCGAAACCATTCTTAATATTATAACGACGTTTCTGTTCGGCGTGTATGTGTCCAGCACGGCGTGGATTCTCACGTGGGAATTTGACGCTATTCATAGGAGAATGTGGCGAATCTTGTTCGTGGTACGATTCCGGTGATAAACTTAGATTTGTGCTATAAGTTAACGAGCCACTTATCGGCGGATAACTTAACATCTAGAGAAAAATATTATGATTAATTGTGAGACTCAAACTAAAATAAAAACATTGACAATTATAATTTAAACTATAGAAATCGTGAAAGGGAAAATTAATTTTATAACGTAAAACAAAACGAAAATTATTTTATCAAACTAACGCCAGAAATTCGAGTGACAGATTTCTTTGTTAATTAACCGCTTATTTTGTAAAACGAAACGAAAAGTGATTCGTCAAAAAACGTCTGAAATTCCAGTGACAAAATTTAAATGTAAAAAAACGACAACGAAATGAACAAGTCAATAAAATGTGTCACTAAAATTTTTGTGGAATTACTCTTCGTTTCATTATACGAAATATGGGAGTTAATAAAACGATAACGAAGTGAGAAAGTAAAGAAAAATAAAAATTTTGATAACAAATGAAAAAATTGTCAAATTCGACGAAGTGTTTATACTTTCATTGGCGATAGTGATTGAAATATATCTCTGAAAAGTAAAATGGTACGAAAAGACAGATAAACTGGAACTATTAGACGAAGTGACTCGTCTTAGAGTTACTCGATTCGTTTTATGTTATAAGGCTGTAAGTGTTGTCGCATAGTGAATCTAGTCGGCATAGAATAACATTTAAGAACATGACCCATAGACTTACGGCTGATTGCACAGAACCCCAAGTAACACACTTCAAAACTTAGTCTGGATCTGTAGATTAACATGTAACGAATATGTTTCGATACGTAGAATTGGATCGGTTCTTGGCTAAGAACGGAAATCTATGTATAAATCTGTATTGAAACTCGAAAAATTCTATTCAAACTTTAAAAAAAATGAGAATCGATATAGAGAAAAACAGTGTTATGGGACAAGAAATTCTTTAAATTTGTCCATTTAAATTTCGCTACGTATCTACTGCCAAACCATAGTTGCTAGTTATGCTGGAAAAATACTGCTTTTAGGATTTGTCTGTCTCTGTGGGATGTCAGAATTCTCACACTAAAAATTTCCCATGTGAGAATTATTTACCCACCGTGGGAAAAAAAAATTCACACGAGGGAAATTTCCCACAAACTGCTGGTAAAAACAATACAACTGTCAAGACAAAAATAACGAAATCTGTGTACAATTTAAAATGATACAATTTAAAGAGAATTTTAGCTTCAATAAAAATTACATGTCTACATCTTGTAGAAAATCGTATGTTAAACATATTGATCGTGTGTTATGCAATAATCTTTAAAGTGAACTAACAGTCCTATAAACACAGTTAATAAACAATAAACACTGTAAATAAATTTGACGGAATACGAAACTGTGACAGTTGTTAGTAAGCGCAGTGAATTGAGTGACTCGTATGAAAAAGACATATCGTCGTTGTAGAACGAAAAGTCACCAAATACATTTTCAAAATGCCAAATATTCTTCTACAAAAATCTCTATATATCTGCCAATTTTTAATCGATGATCTCAATTTGTTTACCACATGATAAGAAAATGTAAATCTATCAATTGATATATAAACTTTAAAAATGCATCAATTACTTTTTATAATATTAATCAACAAACTCAAAATTTAAGTTTTTCATAAAAATGTATTTGGTGACTTTTCGTTCTACTACGACGATATAATGATAAAGAAAATTCCGAAGATTCGAGTGGAATTGAAAAATTGGCTGCAATGCATAACAAACAACAATACATTAAATATAGACAATTTGAAGTCAATTTTAAAATCATCGTTTTCACATTTTACCCTATACAAAATTAGTCAAAAAGGCGAATTTCTTTTTAAAGATAACTTTAAATTAAATTGTCTATGATTATTCGACATTATATTATATAATTATTAAAATAAAATTAATTTACTACATTTGTAAGTATATCAATATTTTATACTGAGAGATTTCGTGGAAAATTGTATGAATTCGAGGTACGGTGGGATTTGGTGTGAAATTGTGAGAATTTGTGTTACGGTGGGATTTTGAGAGATTTGGTGAGAAATGGTGGGATTTGGTGGGAAATTGTGAGATTTTGTGGTACGGTGGGGTTTTGAGAGATTTTGTGAGAAATGGTGGGATTTTGAGAGATTTGGTGAGAAATGGTGAGAACGGTGGGATTTGGTGGGAAATTGTGAGAATTTGTGGTACGGTGGGATTTTGAGAGATTTGGTGAGAAATGGTGGGAAATGTGAGAATATGAGGTACGGTGCGATATTGTGAGAATTGCATGAGGGAAAAAAGTACTTCGTGTGAGAATTTCATTTGGCAACCGTGTGTCAAACTAACCAAAATATAATTCGTGACGAAATCTGTACTTTGTGTTACTTGTTAAGTTAAAAACAATCTGACAGCTAAAATTTCTTTTCTTTGTATTTCAATATTGAAATTGTCACTGTAACTAACGATTTCCATCATTCCATTAACTGATAGTTAAAAGTATCGGAATCGACCAATAGTGATATAAAGAGTTTAACTTGTTATATTTAGATTTTATGTTTTTAGCATGATACCTTGTTGCCTGGCGGACTATGCAAAATAGTAGGCGTTGTGGGTACCGGCAGCGATGCTGATTTTTTTGGTGACTTTGACTTTTGTTGCTGCGGTTGTAACTGATGTTGCAGGTGATGTTGCTCTAGGTTTGGTAATACTGTCGCACCAATTGACGTCGCTGATGTTGCAGGCGACATAAACATATTCGCCGGTATGTGTGTTTCGGATGTGTTAGCATTACCACTATGTGGCTGTGGTTGCTGTTGTTGCTTGGCTAATGTGATTCGGGGATCTAAATATATAGTAAAAATAGTAAATTTTACAATGTAAGTTCAATAGAAACAAATTACTTGTAGTTAGCAGCTGAGCCAGTGTGCTGTGTAGCATTGGATCGCTTGTCGCTGCACTCATTTGCTGCGATACATTCAGTGAGCTGCCGCCCAATATGCTGGCTGTGGTCGACATGTGCTGATGTATGGAATTGCTGCGAGAGCGCGACTTGCCACCGCTCTTTGCGACGTGGTACTTAGGCACCGCAAAGTTGTCGTGCGTCAGACGTGAGTCTATTTTATGAAGGGACACATTTAGTGGTAAACTGTTTGAACGAAACATCTCTTTTGGAATCATGACTTGTTGCTGCTGCTGTTGTTGTAGCTGCTGCTGTTGTTGTTGTTGCTGTTGTTGGTGTTGCTGTTGTGTAGGTAACAGCTGACTAGAGGAAGGCGAAAGAGGCGTCTGCAAGTGCGCAGTACTCAAAATCAGTGGCATTGACTGATGAGCATGCGTTAGTCCACGTGAATGTGGCTGTGACTGATCCTGCAAATAGGTCTGACTAGCGCCGGCAGTTCGTACGTTTAAGTAGGCACCCGTGGACGCAGATTTCTTGATGGTTTGAGCTGGCTGTGCATAAAGCTTATATGCCGCCGGCACACTTGATGACGACTGCATGCCGTAAACATCTTGGGAAGATTTTAAATTAAACATTGAGGATAGTAGTTCGTTGGATGAAGTGGGTTCAATTTTGACATTTAGCAGCAGAGACTGATTCGAAGAGCTCGCATGAGATGGCATGTTATCGGGAAAGCCATAACCACCCGCGTTGTTAACGCTTATGGTGGACGCATTGGACGAGTTATAGGCATTGGTGTTATTATTTATGGTACTAGAATTGTTATATTGTTGCGGAGGATATTGCATTTGTAGTTGCGACAGATGATGTTGAAACGCTGAAGGCGACTGTTGGTGTTGCATGTGCTGTTGATTCGACGGCTGGTGCTGCTGTTGTTGTTGCTCCGCCAACATTTGCTGGTAGATGGTCGTTTGGTGTAGAGTAGGTTGGGCTTTATCATAATTGTGTGGTTCACGTCTAATCAGGAACAGACAAAAAAAACAAATTTCAATTACGTACATTTTTTGTAATTAATTAAATGTAATCTGTAAGAGAAATATCCTAGTAGATGAAAAAAAAGAAATGAAAAGTTATATTTAAGTCATTAAGTGGTTCATGCGTTCGAAACAGTATGCAATGAATGACATTTAAACATTTTGTACGAATATACCACATAGCTTAACCGCCTTATTTCGTAAAACGAAACGCAAAGAAACTCGTCAAAAAGTCAGAATTTCCAGTGACAGAATGGAGTAAATCTGATTCGATCATATTACAAATAATTTAAATGCATTTTTTGATTGTCCAGTATATCTTAGAATACTAAATATATCGAATAATAGTAAATAAACCAACAATGTGTGAATTACCTGAATAAACGCTGAAAACTTTTTGAAATACGTCCTTTAATGACGCTCTTGCCGGAGCACTCGCTCATATTTCGACCTGTTGCCGAATCATTCGCTGCATTGAAATGTTTCGTCGGTGAACGATTTGCGATAGAGTTGATTTCGCCACCCATAGCATCGCCTGAACTTGGGACTTGCGTATTTGCAGGGCCGTCGTTTATTAAACCAACGCCACCACGTGCTACAACAAACTGTTGCTCAATGTCGGCAAAGTTCATAGTATTCAGTGGGGTGTTTAGCTCCACCATATTGGTATCGTCATTGTTTTGCAATTGATCGTTGATATTGTTGGCAGCGACTTCCATCATGTTGCTGGCGTCCATTTGATCGTTACCTGTAGGGAAAATGTTAACAAGCACTGTGCGCAATGTATTAAGAATCTTTCAAAATTACCCATTATGGCTGAAAATCCATATTCAACATTTTTCAACATTTCTTCAGAGCCCTCCTCGGGCACGGGGGCAAGACGGGAGCTTTGCAGTAAATCTATGGCAACATAGTTCACATTAAAAATATATGATATATTTACAAATTAAATAAAAAAGACTACCTGCAAATGTTAAATCAATGTCGTCCAAATTCGGTTGCAATGGACCCAGACTGGGTTGAATAAAATCTGCTATTCCAGCACCGCGAGCTTAAACAAAAATCAATGATTGAATGACAAAAAGGTATTTACAAGCTATTTACCAATTTCTCTCGGATCTGGAAATGGAAATGGACCATTTATAGCTGAAAATAGTGTATCGCTGGTCCAATCTTCCGACAGCATTAAATTCCGTTCATTTAGTGGGGACCATTCTAGAAAATCAAATTCGCTTTTCTGCAGAAAGATTTTAAACATTTGAAATTTCTTCATTAAACAATTATGAGTTTGAGTGCAATATGATAACTAATTAATTTACACTTCTTAGATATCAGAATTTAAAAATTGTGAAGCATTCATTAGAATGTTGCTAGTTGGATGTCATATAACGGCCATTCCACGTCAAACCGGGCACTTTTGAGATTTACTATTTTTGATTTCGTTGAAACTTTGCAGTCTTGTTCTATGTCGAAAAATATTTTACACGTGTTCATTGTTTTAAAAAATATATATATATTTTTTCTGTAGTTCTGACTTACTTACTTAAATGACCCTTACAACCGTGGGTTGGTTTTGGCCGCTGAGATAAAGCCGCGCCAGTCGCTTCTGCTTTGCGCGCGCTGACGCCAGTTAGAAATACCAAGCGTTGTCAGGTTGTCCTCAACTTGGTCTTTCAAACGCAGATTTGGACGACCTCATCTACATTGTCCACCTTCGAGCCTCGATGCAAGCACCTTCTTAGCTGGAGTATTTTCATCCATTCGTTCGACATGGCTAGCCAGCTAAGCCGCTGGATCTTGATGCGCTTGACTATGTCAATGTCGTCGAATAACTCGTACAACTCATGGTTCATCCTGATTCGATACTCGTTAGCAAAGCAGATAGGGCCAAAGATTTTACGGAGAATCTTTCTCTCGAACGCTCCGAGTACTCTCTCATCGGTGGAGGCCAACGTCCACGTTTCTGCACCATAAAGTAGGACGGGCATGATTGTAGAGCGTTATTTTTGTCCGGTGAGAGAATGCTCTACTTTTCAATTGCCTACTGAGCCCAAAGTAGCACCTGTTGGCAAGAGTTATTCTCCGTTTAATCTCCAGGCTGACGTCGTTGTTGCTGTTGATGCTGGATCCCAAATAGACGAAGTCCTTCACAATGTCGAACTTGTGGGTGTCAAAATCAGCTTTTTGTCCAAGACGCACGGACTCTTTTTTGCTTGTTGACACAAGGAACTTCGTCTTGTCCTCGTTCACCGCTAGACCCATTCGACGCGACTCTTTCTCCAATCTGGAGAATGCTGCGCTGACTGCTCGTGTGCTCCTGCCAATGATATCAATATCGTCGGCATATGCGAGCAGCATGACACTTTTGTTGAGGATAGTGCCGCTTTGACGGAGTTCGGCAGCTCGAACTATTTTCTCCATCAATAAGTTAAAAAAGTCGGACGATAGGGAGTCACCCTGCCTAAAACCTCACTCGTTATGAAATGGCTCGGAGCGGTCTTTTCCTATTCTCACTGAGCAACGTGTGTTGCTCAGGGTCATCCTGCAAAGCCTTATAAGTTTCGCAGGTATACTGAACTCAGACATTGCGGCGTATAATCGTTCCCTTATCGGAGTATCGAAGGCGGCTTTATAGTCGACTAATAGGTGGTAGGTGTCGATCTGTTTTTCTAGGGTATTTTCCTGGCTTAGGCGCAATGTGAAAACCTGGCCTATGGTGGATTTTCTAGGTCTGAAGCCGCACTGGGTACTGGGGTTGCCGGGTTTACTTCTCTATCGGTGGAATTGCGGTCATCATCACCGGTCAGCAGTTTAGAAAAGTGATCCCTCCATATCTTCAGTGTGCTCTGGATATATGTGACTAGATTCCCGTCTTCATCTTTACAAGAAGAGGCTCCGGCTCTTGAACCTCCGGCTAGGCGTCTTATTTTCTCGACGAATTTTCGAGCCTCATTCCTGTCCCCATGCATCTCAATCTCCTCACACTCACGTCTTTCTGCCTTGCTTTTTTTACGCCTGAAAAGACGACTCTCTCTTACCTTCTCTTCTCTTTGTAACGCTCCTTCGCAGCTCGCATAGCTACTGACTGCAGGGTGAATTTGTACGCAGCGTCTTTCTCTGCAGTGGCCGCGCGACACTCTTGGTAATACCACTGATTCCTCAGGGGGTGTTGGAATCCAAGCACCTCTTCGGCAGCCGTACGCATAGAGCAGGTGACATGGTTCCACTGCGCGCTTATATCATCGAGAGGATGAGTGCTTTGTCTAAGCAGGTGTGAGAGTCGAGTTGAAAAGGCTTGCGTTGTCTGTTGTGATTGCAGCTTTCCGATGTCTAGCTTTCTCTGCGTTTGGTTCCGTTCGTAGTTCGCAGCGCTTAAGCGTGTGCGGACCTTGGCTGCTACAAGGTAATGATCCGAGTCCATATTGGCACCTCGGATTGTGCGTACGTCCGTCACGCTCGAAGCGTGCCTTCCATCAATCACAACGTGATCAATTTGGTTTCGCGTTTTTTGATCGGGCGACAACCATGTGGCCTTGTGGATATCGAAATGTTCGAATCTAGTGCTACTAACTACCATTTTTCGTGCTGCGGCGAAGTCGATTAGCCTCGTTCCGTTATCGGAAGTGTTGGCATGGAGGCTAAATTTTCCGATTGTTGGACAATAGATGGCTTCTCTGCCCACCTTGGCGTTAAAATCGCCTAGCACGATTTTGATATCGTGGCGGGGGCAGCGCTCGTATGCGTTGTCTAGGCGCTCGTAGAAGCGCTCTTTTGTCTCATCATCTTTCTCGTTCGTCGGAGCGTGTGCACAAATTAGGCTAATGTTGAAATATTTTGCCTTGATGCAAATTGTTGCCAGTCTTTCGTCCACGGGCGTGAACCTAGAGACAAGGTGGCGAAGTCTCTTGCCGACCACAAATCCACATCCAAATTCGTGTCTATCCGCATGGCAGCTGTAGTAGATATCACAGGACGCTTGTTTCGAGCAGCCCTGTCCCGTCCATCGCATTTCCTGGATAGCGGTTATGTCAGCCTTATATTTCGAGGACATCTTCCAGCTGGATAGAGGCACCTTCCCTATAAAGGGTCCGGACATTCCAGGTGGATATCCGTAAATCATGGTCCTTAAAACATTTGCGTGGGTCGTCATCGTGGTAATCGGTCATTATCCGAGGCTTCTTTTGTGTTTTCATTGGGCGCATAGGTTTTTTCAGTGGTGGGACCCAAACCCAACGCACGAACCCTCTCTCTTCTACACCGGGTGGTGTAGAGCGTCGTTTCCAGGGGCTTCCGCGCGGAGGACTTCCACCGAAGTGGAAGCGTTGCCATTTGACAATTTGTCAAATGGTGACCAGTGAGTTGACTTGAGACGACACCGGTAATTCTACCCCTTAATAAATTAAAAATTTTTGTTGAAATTTTACATTGTAGCACGTGAACCATATGTTCAATATTGAAATTTGATCTTATTTGAAAGGTGATAAATTGCTCTTTTAAATGGTTTACTCGTCTTTACAACATCCAATACAAACATAATAAGAAATGGTGGTCAGAAAGTTTTAAAACCGATTGGGCTCAGCACATATATTTTTTTAAAAATTTTTACATCATCACTAATCTACATTAATAATGCACCAACACTAAAAAATTTAGAGTGGGACTTCAAAGCTTACTATTTTAAAGTTTTTTCGTTCAAAAAAATTATTTTTTCTGACGTTTGAATTAAAATTATGTATAACAAGCTTGTTTACTGAAAATACCATTAAAACAATACCATTTACATTTTTTTAACGTAATAATATTTTCAATACAAGAAAATCTATTATGGTTGAAATATATTAAAAATATACTAATTTCGTTTATATTTGACATGTACATTATATTGTTCAGTATTGGAAAGCTGTATATACGCAATTTTAATATACTGACGTTATATTAGAATAAAAAAATTTTATTGAAAAAAAAAAAAATTAAATAGTACGCGTTGAGGTCCAACTCTAAATAATTAATTGTTAGTGCATTATTGATGCAGTTTTGTGATGGTCAAAAAAAAATAAGAAAAACTAAGTGTTGACCACCAAAATCGGTTTTATAACTTTCGGACCATCATTTCTTATTATGTTTGTATTAGACGTTTTAAAAACGTTTAAATCATTAGAAAGAGCAATGTATTGTCTTACAAATGAAACCAAATTATTTAATATTGAATTTATGGTTCACGTGCTACAATAGTTTAACTAAACGCAAAATGTAGTATATCGACGTAATTTTTGAACTTATTAGGCGGTAGAACTACCAGAAAAAAACACTATTGTAATAAAAAAAATACGTGTGAAATAATTTTGTGGCATAGAACATGTCTGTAAAATTTCAAAAGATCGGAGCTCATAAAGTAATTTTTTGTTGATAAGCGCCCGGTTTGACGTGGAATGGCCGATAAATATTATTGTGGGACCGGAAAAAGTCAGTCTATCACTTTCTAATTTAATTTGGACACAAGCTACGTTGAAAATACAGTTATTTATTTACTAACCCAACATACTCTACACATTCCACACCATGGACATATTTCGCCAAAATTGCAATTTTATCAAATCTACACCATTTCCAAGTGTAATTCAGATATATACAATTTATATTTAAAAATGTCTATTGAAATTCAGAAATTCCATTTGAATTTCAAAACATATTAATTGTAATTCAGAAATTTCATTTGATTTTTAGCATTCTTGAATTCATATGTTTATTGTTTCTTTAACAGTTGATTCTGAGATATTTTTGGTTTCAAAGGCATTTATCAAACTTAAATTATATTCGCAATTCCAACTGTTATGAATTTCAATTTATATTTCTGAATAACAAATGAAATGTTACGAATATCATTTGATATATTCTGAAAATCAAATAGAACATTTAAATTACATATCAATATGTTTGGAATTTCTGAATTCATTTTAGGAATTTCATTTATATTTAATGTATTTAATTGTTTGTATTGTATTTAATTTTAAATGAAATTTCTTAATTTGAATTTATGTTTTGCTTTTTAATTCTATTTTTTGTATTTCAATTGATTCCCAAGAAAGTGGTGGAAGCGGTGAAACTTCATAGATACCCGTGAACTGGTCTAAATTTTTCAAAGGTTAAAATTTTTCGAGAGGCTACATTTTTAGAAAATTATTTAACTGCGGTTAAGGGATCTTCACAAGAAATTTGTTCGTCAATATACAATACATTTTAAGGAGACGATTATAAATATATATATTTTGGACGAAGGAGAGTGAAAACGAATCGTATGATATATGACAGAATTTATACACATTTTTAATAAAAATTGACAAATTTATCGAACAAGTATAACAAATTTGTCAAAATATCACATGTCTAGTTTTATGAAATAGGATGATCACTCTGGTTATAGTAAATATATTGATATGAAAAATGTATGTAAGCCTTATTAGAGATATGGGGTACCATTTAACATTTAAAAGGTTATATTCAACAAAACAAAAATTACTTATAACATGTTCGTTATGTTTTGAGGTCAGATAATTACTTATTCACACAGCGATGTCAAATTCCTAAGAATAAATATGAAAAATCGATTACTAATGTACCAGAATATCAATAGTCGTACCATTTAGTGGTTAATGGTACATTTTATTATGAGTATGTGTAGGGTATTTATAGTCAGCTCCAACCGACTATAACATTCACAATTCGAAAAAACTTCCTAACACCAACTATCATCAAACTGTCTCCACTTCAAAATTTCCTATGAGCCTAACCTTCCTTGAGTTTTTATTTTTTAATTTTGTAAAAAAATATTAAGACTCCTCAATACCATCGATTATCTGCATTGTTTATAATTGTCAAGATTCTTATCAAATGTGGAAAAATATATGCATGAGCAACGCAAAAAGGACATCAAACAATTAATATGCGATGAGTGTCGACACATGACCAGTTAGTTGCTTTGGCTATGTCACTAACCACGGACCTACGTATTTACCTCTGGTCACTGAGGCAAGTCGGCATTCTGTGCGCTTCATACGTTCAGCCAAGGAATGAAATTGTTACAACGAATTACGATCACGTCATGGCGCTATGTGTGCTTTGTCTCATACAAATTACTTTGGGCTCGGTGCTCATATACAGCGTAATATATGCAGACAGCTTCATGCTGGACATCTACAACAAGACAGGCAACATTTACTTGATCATCAACACCTGGTTCTGCTGTCTAATCGTGTGTATCTTGAGCATCTATTTTTGGGCAGTTCGTACCGAACACAATCGAATAGTTCAAGTTATATTGCACTTAAACCGCGAGATCCTGGATAATGGTCTCAGTACCAAATTGAATCGTCTTTACGGCCTTTATGTCGCAATGGTTTTCTTATCTATTTTTACGTATGCTAAGGCATTTTACAATGCGAAATATCTATCTCTGTTTGTGTACATTTGCTATGTTTACGTGTATCCGGTGAACTTTATGTATGTGGGTCTCGTGGTCATGTTCTTCAGATGTATAACATCGATTGTAGCCGGTAGTTTACGTTGCTACAACGAACAGTTGGAGCAACTAATAGCTTCTTTGGTTAAAACAAAAGGCCGCCGCAATAGCAGAGTTGTTGCACTGCGCATCTACGAAATTTTGAGTAAACGCAATCGTCTGGTTGCATTTTGCTACAGAGACATTAACAAAATCTATGGCATTGCATTGCTTTTTATATCAGCGTATATCTTATTCTCAGCGCCCTCGGGCCCGTTTTTTTTAATATCAGTAGTGTTTGAGCTAAAGCAGGAGAGATTCGTTAATCTATTCCATGCCACGTATACAACGCTTCTGTGGGGTGTGCCATGGATAACTGTATTTATTATGATGCTCTCTTCAAATGCGGTTTCACGAGAGGTAACTTTTAAGAAATTTTATAGAACGTATTTTATACTACACACATAATTCTCATATGCATTAGGCTGAAGATAAAGAAAATGGGTTAACTAAAACAAGTGATATTTTAAAATTCAAAATTCATAAACTACTAAGATTTTTATCTTTTACAATAATACTATTATTTGTAATATTATTATGTCCAATAAGTCATTTCAATAGACCGAGCGATTGATAACCAGCATCAAGATTTCAGTATTAGCTAGAATATTCACATCATTCTGCATTATCAATATTTTTTGTTTTATTTATTATTACATATACGGAAATATGTAATTGGATATTTTTGAACTCAAATATAATCTGATTACAAAACACTAAATTTATGTTTGCAATATTATTCTAAATATAATATAATCACTTTCGTTGTCTTTCGTCTTTCGTTGATGTAGTTGTCGTTATCGTCATAGCGCATAATTTTGCTTTAAATATTATTTAGAGATATTGGACATAATACAAAAGATATAAAAGTATTAAAATTGGTAAAATAATTGATCAATATAAATGTGAACAGTGTGAATATATTTAGCAATTATTTAAAAAATACATAGCATAAATCAGTGTAACAAAATTGACAAAGAAATGCGAAAGTATGCGATCATTCTTATAATTGCAAATTGAATTGCAATGAAAATTTTGTATAATCATTTTGTAAACATTATTATATTTGCAAATTGAATAGCTAAGAACATTTTGTTTGAGTTTCACGCTACATACAATTCTTTTTATGTGCATATCGATTTGCGCATATATTTACAGTGTTCACATTTTTTTTATTGGTAATTATTTTTAATTTAATACCTTTTGCATATGTCAAATATTCTCAAAAAATGTTATTTCCATGTTCCAATACAAATATATTATGTTCAGAGCTAAATATAAATTATATTTCCTTATGACGCATATCCCAAACATATATTCTGTTTACAGCTGTATCCAAACAAATACGTTTTTTTCCTGCTAATTATGTTTGGGAGATCCATTTTTCCCCGGCGTGTAAGTTATACCGAATCGTCCTAGTGTGATCATATGATGATAGCTGAGATGATGCTACATTGATACCCAAACACCGTCCGACACTACTTTTCATACATGATGAAATCCTATAATAATAAATAATAATAGTTTGGCACTACAGTCCTATAAGAACTTGGGCCGAGCTCTCTCACCAATTTAAGCTGTGAGTGTTATATTTATACTCAAAGTGGTGGGACCTACAGTTCATTGCCGAATTCGAACGGCGGGTGAGAGCTTTTCATATGCAATGTTTTACTCTCGTAGGATTGCCATTTACTGCCGAGAGGTAGCGCGGTATAGAAAAATGTTTCTATGAAAAGATGTCGTTAGCCCCAGTCTAGGCTTGAACCGTTGACATTTCGGCTCGCAGTCCAACGCGAATGAATATAACTCATACGATCCATTTTTCATATGATGAATTAGTTTAATTTTTTATTTGATGTATTTCATTAATAAAAGACTAAAAATTATTAACATTATATTTAAAATAATATTTAGTTCAATGAAAAATTTGAACTCTTGGAAAAGTAACTCGGAGAGCATGCAACGAATTTTTTCCCTTTGTATCTGGTTTCTTTATTCTCGATTTCGTTTCATTCTCCCGAGTTTATAAAAAAATAAACAAATAATTGTGGATGAGACTTTGGCTATTTTGTTTCCTGAAAAGTTTTGAATTACATTTGCGAATGTATTTCAAGCCCTCTTTTCTTATGAACTTTTATAAACTTATTTATGAACTTTTATAAACTTATTTATAAACTCTACATTATTTGACCCCTCACATGCCAAATGGATTAACTTTTTAAAATATTTTTAATTCGAATGTCAACATACTTGAAAAATCAATTCGCGTGAGTTGTATCGTGTGTAATCATCGGAGAATAATAAATTGTGGTGATATGATAGTTTTCAAACACTATTGTTTTAAATTTAACCCTGTTTTTAGCACTTTACTTGTAATGACCTCGGCCTGCCAAGGATATGATAAGGATAATAGAAATGACATATTCGGGATCCTTGTCTCCTCATTAGTAAATCAAACTAAAATAAGTTAGGAGGATTCGGATTAATATGTTTTAAATATCCTCGATGGATTTTCTTACTTATTATGTACATGAATTTATACTCTATCGTTTTTTTTTTGTTACAATTTTTAACATTTCCCACTTCCCCAGTCAAAACATTCGGCAGAATATCGACATATTTCTGGCAAAAGCCCAGTTTACTGGCAGATTTTATGCAGGGCACAGCATGTAGTTTGTATTTCATCAAAAATGGCAGCCTGTATTCATTGCAGAAACTTTCATGACAATTTGACTAATTCAATAAAACAGCTGTACAAATATGAATTATTTTTCGAGTATTCCGACCAGGCTATATTGAATACGAAGCTGCCTTCACCTTTCTATAACCTGTCGTTTTGTTCTAGGGCAGACAACAGGCAAGTTTTGCAGCAAACTCCGCATATGACAGCCGGAAACCTGCCGATAATATGTGGATGTCCAGCTTGAAAGCAGTCGTATTTCCTGCCTGTTGTCCGTCTGCTAATATATCAATATACTTGCCGTATATTTTGTCTGAGGTACCCCACATTGTTTCAATAGTTCGAAATGACAGTGTAAAGCAATTTGCCTTGCTATTCCTAAAATTAAAAGTAAAGTTATTAAAAGTAAATTGAATTACCTTATCAGAACTTTTGGATTTATGAAAATTTAAGAAAAACAACAAAGTTATGCTCGATTAAATCATTATCCTTAAAATAATAAAATGTTTTAATAAATTTTGTATTGACTATAACTGACACAAATTATTTTCTGCCATTTAATTCAGAGCTACTATGATCAAATTTTTTTTAATTTGAATCTTGCAATAGCACATTATGGGAAGATATGTAACGGACAATTTTATTCGACGCAGTCCTTAATTCGACTCATTTTCGAACTTAGAATTACTATTCTACTAAAATATATTGAAAATAAATTTCACATCATTCGGAATACCAGTTTTAAAGTTATCGTGTATAGGCGGTAGCTCAGTGGTTAGTGCGTTGGACTACGAGCGGAAAGGTCCCCGGTTCAAGCCTGGACTGGGGCTAACAACATCTTTTCATTTTTCTATACCGCGCAAACCTCCGAGAGTAAAAACATTGCCTATGAAAAGCTCTCACCCGCCGTTCGGATTCGGAAATAAACTGTAGGTCCCACCACTTTGAGTACAAATATAACACGCACAGCTCAAAATGGTGAGAGAACTCGGCCTAAGTTCTTATAGAACTGTAGTGCCAAACTATTATTATAATTGAATATGGTTAAGAATACTTACATTAATAAATCCCAACCATTTTTGAGTTCATAAGTTGGTCTGTCAACTTCTTCTGCTACATGTGGCCGAAGTAAGAAAAACATCAAAAATACCGATGATACGTGCACGTTTTGTGTCGTTCTAATCATCACTTTTGCTACGGCTTGCAAGATATCGCTACAATTTTAATACAATCGCTAGCTAATACCCGATGCAAAAAAAATATATGTCGCAGAGGATGTGGTATGATACCACTTTTGGAACGAAAGAAAATTTCGCCTTCTTCTAATGTATCTTTTTGTATACAATTTTTAATAGAGGAGGTAAATATAAAGATAGTGTTAGGGGCACATTCACAAATCATATCTTAATTTGTGAATGTGCCCCTAACACCAACAAAAAAGGAACTTTCGGAAAAAAAGGGATTGACCCGTTTCCATCTGAATTTGGCTGGACATATGTTTGATCGGAAATTTATGCCACGACATAATTTAAAAATACAATGCCGCTTCAGTATTATTGATAAATCATTTTTTATTGAGAAAACAAAATGTTTTTTGACATATTATCGAATGTGTCAAGCGCGGCTTTCATGAAATCACTAATTTGAAATTTTTATGAACTGATCATACAAGAACAAAGTATGTCGCGTGAACGTGCCCCTAAGATTAAAAATACAGGAGTACTTTAAATGTGAATTTTAGAATTAATTAAACGAAAAATCACAATTTCCTCAAAATAACTTTTTTGATACATTATGTTATATTTGATTATCAAAAAATAATTCTTATCATAATTTATAATATAACAAAATCTATTCCACGGAATTGTTGGTTTGATTTTTTTTATTGCAACGTATTGTAATTGAATTTTCAACCAATATAGCGTTACCGATGTTGACGACTTTCATTAAAAGTGAAGCACGGAAACGGATTTATATTACGTAAGGGGATATATTCAAATATATATGCCCAACATTTTTTTTTGTGAAATTTTGTCAACCCCAAAAGTTAAAGGTTTTCTGGATAATATGTGATAACCATTATAATTGGTCCAGAGGTGACCATGGTTTAAGATTCTGAAAATAACTACAAACTTGCAATTTTGAAAGAATTTACTTTCATTTGAGTACCCATATGTAAAAATTGTTAGGTGCACCGATTTTCGATTTATACTTTTCCATACCGGATGTGCTTTCTTCTGGGTGTTACAAACGGCGTACTAAACTGAATATACCCTTTCACTCTTAAGTTACTGACATAAAAAGGTTTGAGGATCAATTGGGGTTTATACAGGGCTGGGTTTTTTTCTCCTGGAATTTTTTTGTATTTTATTGATTTGTATACATTTTTCGAATTATAACTTATGAAATATATTTGTGGTTTTCTGAGTACGATTTATTTTTTAAAAATTTAAGAATTTGATATAAACCACCAAATCAAAAACAATTTTTGAGCCACAGCTGGATAAAGTTAACAACAGAGCCAATCCATGATCCAACTAATTTAATAATATAAATAGTTGTATGTAGTCTCCGAAACTATGGGTTTAATTCATGCCAAATATAAGCCATTTTTATTGCGGTATTCATTGATTAAATCTATTACATTCCGAAGAGTTGTCCTGTTATAAAGAAGACATTCAAAATAAATTTGATCAGGCACTTAGGCTGTTTCAATTTCTCGCCCATATGACTAATTCAGTATATAGAAAAAAACAGCTTCCAGATCCAAGACGGTCCCCGGTTCAAGCCTGGACTGCGGCTAACGACATCTTTTCTTAGAAACATTTTTTCTATACCGCGCTACCTCTCGGCAGTAAATGGCAAACCTACGAAAGTAAAACATTACCTATGAAAAGCTCTCACCCGCCGTTCGGATTCGGCAACAAACTGTAGGTCCCACCGCTTTGAGTACAAATATAAAACGCACCGATAAAATATAATAAAAACCAAAAAAAAAAATCCGGTAGAGTGGATTTAAAAAAAAACACGAAATTTTTCCAGCCCTGTGTTTATTTATCGCGGATTTCGTATTTTGGATACCATAACCAACCTCAAAACAGATGCTTTTGAATATATGAGTTTTGTTTGAGTCTTAAGCCTTATTTTTTTTTAAACAGAAATAGGCATAAGCCTTTGTTATTATTTTTTTAAATCTCGAGATTAAAATTTGTTAGTCCCGAAAATTCGGGATTGAAAAATAGTCCCA
The DNA here is from genome assembly GCA_951804985.1 of Dryomyza anilis. Taxonomy (NCBI): domain Eukaryota; kingdom Metazoa; phylum Arthropoda; class Insecta; order Diptera; family Dryomyzidae; genus Dryomyza; species Dryomyza anilis. The sequence goes on from OX638131.1 coordinate 78,770,849, forward strand.
ATATCTATAGTCCCAATATCTAGACTATCCATGACATGAAAAAAAAAAACAAACGCCATAGTTATCTAAAAGTGAATGTATAAATGGAAAAATCTGTGATATTGGTCCAAAGCTTCAAAAACGTCAAACGCATGCTTCTGAAAAGTTACTTTTAACGACTTAGCACAAATTTAAACCATGACACCTGTTTTAAAACTATATCATGTAACGGCTACTAATAATAAAAATTTTACTCAGGTACATAAAACGGCAAAAATACTTTTTAAATTACCACGTAACGGTACAGGCATAGACAAAATGGTAAATATCTTAATATCTGATAAAGGAAATAACAACAATTACTTCAATACAAAAAGGTGGACAAATTCCTGTTAAAAAATTTTCCACGTTTGCCAATTTTAACAGCCTATGGTTTCTTTGCACTGGATAGAGTCACACTATTTAAGGTTGGTCTAGATGTTACAATAAGTTCGTTTTTGTATTTAATCAATTGTATAGTCATTTACAGTGATCTTCACATATATGGCAATTTTAGTGCAGTTCAAGGAAATGGAAAGAAAAATCAAATTTACGGATGTTATATAAGCCATGCACTTTGTAAATTTAAAACTAATGTATTTTAAATTTTTATGTTTTGTTAAATTATGTTTTTTATAAAAAATTATAATTAAAATTATTATTAATAATCTTAAGATTCAGATAATTTAAGTTGTTTTTTTTTTGTATTTTGATTTAAAAAACAACACTTTGTCTTTAAACTAAAACAAAAAATAGTTGGCAGAACTGCTTTTTCGTTACTGCTTCTCAACGACTGTGTTCATGAGTTGATCAGCATTTTTAACAATTCGTAGGTAATTGAAATCTTAAACCAATGACTACTAATTTGTTTGGATTGTAAAATAATATTAAATCATTATCTGCACTTAAACGTTCATAATTACTTACACTGTCATAAGATAAGCAACCGACAGTCTTTGATTTAGAATTTCGTCTCCATTTTCTGTACTCTGCCTTTATAACAGTCAACTGACGCTTCCAGTATTTTCCCTCCAAGACTACACTCTGAAATTAAATGGTTGTATTATAACTGAGAAGAAAAATAAATTCTAAGATAAACTTACCTGTGGATTACTGTGTATGTCTACGTCCAAAGGGGATGCGAATTGACACACTGGTGTTCGCCGTTTTAATATAACTACAAAGATAATTTTATATAAATAACAATTAAAAGCATACAAAGGAAATAAATTACTATACATGCACCTAAAAGTTGCGATTTCTTTTTTTGTAACGACTTCTTTGAAACATATAAAAACATGTATTTTTTTGAAGCATTTTAAAAATGTTAGCAAAAATAGTTTATAAATTTATTTTGCTTTACAGTGTTTTTTGTTTAAATGTAAATGGAATATTTTACGCGAATCTCACAGAAGTAATACAAAATTATCGCTTAAAGCAAAGCTAACGAATGAAGTTTTATTGAGTCAATTTCAAAATAACACAAAAGCAAACATGAGCAAATTTTTGTAAATTCAAGAAACACAACAACTACTAATATGACATATGAGATAGATAAGCAATGAACTGATAACAAATGCTAATTCAAACAATAGCAACAACAAGAACTACAATTTCAACAACTACGACTTGTAATATTGACTGAAACTAATTTTAACACCGTTAAACTACTGGTACTGCAGAGCAGTAAACCAATTTAAAATGCTTATTATGAATTCATTTACTTACACTGCATGTGCCAGCATCGCCATATTACATTATTCAAACGAATTTTGTCTTTCCATCGCAGACGCACACCTTTGAAATGATTCCATTTGGGGGATGTCAATTTTTGACTGAAAAATATAATTTAAAGTTTTTTATATGAAAATATAGTCTGAAGTTAATGTAATAAGAATTAAGTAAAGGTTTTTATGGGGCAGAAGCTAAGTATATAATGCCGAAAATCCATAATTAAAATTTTTTGCAAAAAGTTGAAAAATATGTCAATTTATTTAAAATTGAAAAGAACCTTGAAAACAAACAAAGGGTTGAAAGGGTATTTTATATGCGGATGATTCGCTAATTTATGCTCATCACGAATCTCCTTTGGAAGCACTAAACATAGTATCAAGGCATCTATCATACAAAAATTGGGGAATTTCAATTAATTCTTCATGCATCTGAAAAATGTGAATATACTGTAGTTCCAGCAATTTGAAATTATTTTTGAATGGAATAGAAATCCCATTCAAAAAAAGTTTAAAATATCTCGGCGGTACTTTTAATAATTTATTTAAGTTTAATGAACACTCTAGATTAATTTTAAATAAAGTTTACAAAATTATAGGTATATTCGCAAAACTTAAACGTAAAAATCATAGTCAAAAAACAAAATTATTAAGTAAGTATTCGACCGGCTCTTCTTTATGCATTTCCAATTTGGTTTACAATTCGTACAATTTATCCCCATCTATTGCTAATAAATTTGAAATTCTTGAACGAAAAGTTTTAAGACTCTGTATTGACAGAAACTATGAATCATATGTTAAACGATTCTCCTACAACTACATTTACAGTACTGCATTTGTAAATCCTCTATGTAAATATGCTCTTTATTTGCTTGAAAGATTCGTTAAAGGAGTTTCACTCCATGATAATTATTTAATAAAACAAGTTTTTGATTCACAAAAAACGACAAATTGGTCTACTTCGTATTACCTTTCTCCTATTGGTCTTATTAATGAGACTATAGATACGGAAATGGATTTTACTACCCCACTTTTACCTGATTTTTACAAAAATGCTTCTCCCAACAAAAATCGAGGTTAATCTTAAAAATAATTGTTTGTATAAAAATAAAAATTCTTAAAAAAAAAAAAGGACCAAAAAAAATGTTGTTCATTTAATCCAATAATGTTATAAATTTAATTATATATTATATATTATTATTAGTTTAAGTTATTTTTATGCGTAGTTCTAAGTTTTTATACCCTACACTAAGAGTGAAAGGGTATATTCAGTTTGGTACGCCGTTTGTAACACCCGGTATGGAAAAGTATATATATTCTTGATCAGCATGTCCTCCTGAGTCGATTTAGCGATGTTCGTCTGTCCATCTGTCTGTCCGTCTGTCTGTCTGTCCGTCTGTCTGTCTGTCTGTCTGTTGAAATCCCTACTACTTTTAAAATTGAAGAGCTAGATATACCTACGCTGTATTGGCGAGATCGGTCCATTGTGACCTATGATCCGACCACTTATGTTCAAATACCTCATATAAAATGTACATATAAAGATCAATTTTTATGTATACGTGCTTAGGTAAACTTTTTTGGTCAAATATATATTGACATCATGCTCAAATACATGATAATAATGTTTTCCGGCGAAAAGACTTGTGGTTCACAAAAAAAAATCGAAATTCGGTACCTACCCATTTTGTAAATATGGGTATCAAATGAATGGACATTCTTTAGCGATTGAATGTTTGTAGTTATTTTCATTTTGAATGGTAACCACACATATGTGTAGGGTATTTATAGTCGGCTTAGACCGACTATAATTTTGATAATCCTAACTATCATAATTACACCTACTTTAAAATTTCCCATGTGATCTAACCTTCCCAACTGGTTTATTTTAGTTTTAAGACCAAAAAAAAATGTGGGAAAATAAATCCCCAAAAAATATTTAGTGTCAGGAGCAAGCACTTAACAATTTAAACACATAATCAACAATTAATTTAACACGAGGCAGAAATACGAAGCAAGTTGCTTTAAATATAACCAATGTAAAGGAATTAAAACAATACAATATAATTTTAAGTATTCTTCTAATTATACCCTACACCTATGAGGTACAGGGTATAATAAGTTTGTGCAGATATTGTAACGCCCCTTAGAAGGCGTGTTCGGTATGGAAAAGTATATATATTCTTGATCAGCATAACTACCCGAGTCCGTTTAGCCATGTCCGTCTGTCTGTCTTGCTGTCTGACCGGATACAGAATAACATGAAAAATACTTGTCAGAATGCGATGAAATTTTGTTTCAAAAAATGGTTCTGAGTTTGAAAATGAACCAAATCGGTAAACGGACACGCCCACCTCCCATACAAGTCACTTATATATAACTTTTTGGGAACCAATAACTCGAAAAGTATTAGATATATATTTATAAAATTTAAAAAATATTGTTAGAATTCGCCTAAATATATAAGTTCCAAAAATGGGCGTGATCCGCCCACTTTGAATTTTTTACCGAAGTTTTGTAGTGGAAATTTTAGTCGTAAATTATTAAAAATTTGCCCACCAAATTATACTACTAATATATCCAACAAGAGTGTAGGGTATTCCATAGTCGGGCCCGACCGATTATAAAAGTCTGCCCCATGTGACCGAACTTACCCATGTGACCTAACTTTCCCAACTCGTTTTTAAAAACAATTGTTTAACCTAAATTGTACATTGTAAAAGTTCGAAAAGACTCAATAAAATACTTTACTTTACTTGAAAACAAATAAAAACGAGTTGGGAAAGTTAGATGACATGGGTAAGTTCGGTCACATGGGGCGGACTTTTATAGTCGGTCGAGCCCGACTATGGAATACCCTACACTCTTCAGGGGCGGATCCAGAAGTATGATTTGGGGGGGCGATTGATTTTTTAGCACCTTTTTTCCAATTTTTTCTAAAATGCGCCCCAAAAATTTATTTTGCGCCCTTTTTTATATTTTCTCATCCAATACAGTGAATAATGAATTATACACAACTGTACTTCTTTAAACCAACTTTTTTTTCTTTAAATCAACCATTTTATTTGCTTAAAAAACAAAAAAGGGCGCGGTCGGATCTGTGGTACCCTAGAAAAATCGATATCCGGTGCACCAACATATTTGGTCATATAGGTACTCAAATGAAAGGTAATAATGCCACATTTGTAATTATATGCTTATTTTTATGAGGAAGTTATATCGATGAAGCGCCGCAGACGAAATTTTTTTATAAAATATTAAATTTTTTTATTTTTTAAAACATAAATACAAAAGTGTATAATAGACTGATTAAATTTCTTTTCGTTTGGGTACCCACACTTGTATCCATATATAATTCGTGTATAAAATGAACTCAGTTGTTAAAACTTAAAAGGGTCCTGAGGTTACTGTGGTTATCGAATCATGAACATAATAACATACTAATCGTGAAATCAATATCTTTCATTCCAGTACCTACATGTTCATATAGGTAGGTGTATAAGGTTTCGATTTATCTGGGGTACTACAAGTCCGACCGCGCCCCAATTTAGTCTGGGACCCAAACAAAGGGGATAGTTTGAAGAAAAAATATTTCTCTTCCGGTTATCTAAAGTTCACCCAATTTGTTTGTTTGTTTGGAGATTTTTTGGTTGGAGTAACGTCTTTTTATCCATATATATATCAAAAATAATAATTAATTGTGATTTTTATAAATATGTATCTAAAATAAAAATATTATTTGAATTTTTAAAGTATTTATCAAAAATAATTATTTTTGATTTTCATAATATTAGTCAAACTTTTATTTATATTTCTCAAATATAATTATTAAAAAATATTTTAAAATTTAACAGTCCTATAATAAAAATAACACCATAAATCGAAAATGGGTCTAGTGGTGAACGAGGACAAGACGAAGTTCCTTGTGTCAACAAGCAGAAAGGAGTCCGTGCGTCTTGGACAAAAAGCTGATTTTGACACCCACAAGTTCGACATTGTGAAGGACTTCGTCTATTTGGGATCCAGCATCAACAGCAACAACGACGTCAGCCTGGAGATTAAACGGAGAATAACTCTTGCCAACAGGTGCTACTTTGGGCTCAGTAGTCAATTGAAAAGTAGAGCCCTCTCTCACCGGACAAAAATAACGCTGTACAAGTCACTCATCATGCCCGTCCTACTTTATGGTGCAGAAACATGGACGTTGGCCTCACCGATGAGAGAGTACTCGGAGCGTTCGAGAGAAAGATTCTCCGTAAAATCTTTGGCCCTATCTGCTTTGCTAACGAGTATCGAATCAGGATGAACCACGAACTGTATGAGTTATTCGACGACATTGACATAGTCAAGCGCATCAAGATCCAGCGGCTTCGCTGGCTAGGTCATGTCGAACGAATGGATGAAAACACTCCAGCTAAGAAGGTGCTTGCATCGAGGATCGAAGGTGGACAATGTAGAAGAGGTCGTCCAAATCTGCGTTGGAAAGACCAAGTTGAGGACAACCTGACAACGCTTGGTATTTCTAACTGGCGTCAGCGCGCGCAAATCAGAAGCGACTGGCGCGGCTTTATCTCAGTGGCCAAAACCGACCCACGGTTGTAAGGGCCATTTAAGTAAGTAAGTAAATTCTATGAAATAACGATTTTAAGGCAAATGTCAAACGGACGACCTAGTAGAGAGTAGCTCTACTTTGCGTTGCGTATGCGTTTACGGTATTTGTGTGAATTTATGATAAAACGCATGAGGTTTACTTTCGGTTTGAATCATTGTCCTACCATTTCTGTCTACGCAAACACGACCTAACGCAACGTTGCGATTTGGCCTTACGTATCGTAACGCTTACGGACAAAAAATTAGGGTCACGTCTCGCATTAAGCCCGGAAGTACCAAAAGTTGGCGAAAACCACAAATAGTGTTACCGTTTGAAAAAAAGTATGAGGATTGACTAATATTGTATGAAAATTTAATAATCAACATTTAGATGTAGATTTTTAAAAGAGGGCGTTGTACCTTCCATATAACAAAAATGTTCAAAATGGCATACAGAGGAAATTCATTGAGCTACGGTGATGAAACTTTGTCATATACAGTTGATATAATTCACACGTCCAAATTTCATCTTGATTAAATAAGTGTGCGTGGTACCTCACATATAACCAAATATTGTTCAAATTGTATTAGTATGGTCGGTCGTTGAAATGTGAATATCTCCAAAAAGGAAAAAAGGCAACATTTTCCTAATTATTTTGAAAAGTTTAATATGTGCACTAAGCAACAACATAATCAATTTAGGCGGAGCGTGCTTGGAACGTTTTTGTTTTCGTCTTTGTAACTGAAAAATAATTTAAAAAAATAAAAAAGTGAATTTACTCCAGCATTTTTTTATTCTATAGTATGAACAATTTCTGAAACAATAATATTGCAAAAGCTTTATAAATAGCATATGTAGATGGCCGCATTACAAAAAATATGAGGTTTTCGCCAACTAAAAAAATCTCTTTGAGAGATCATCACAAAAAATCTCATTGTAACTTAAGTGACATCGGAAGAATCGTATAATATTTGCAAAAGGCTTAAAGATAGAAATGGCCGACTACTCTATAAAATTGGAGCTTTGTGTTACGGCCGGACAAGTCCAAAATAAATTTAAGAGGAACGATGAGTGAGGTGTCCTAAGAAAGTCGAATTGAACTCATTTTATACCACCAAAACTTTCAAGCATGTGATCGCCACATCCATTAACTAAAAATGGTCAAAATTTTAAAAATAAGTGGAAGAAGTTAATGAACCCTTTTATTTTGTCCGTAACTATATATTCCACATGCAGAATGTTAGTATTATATTATTGGGGATTGAAAGAACTATCATCTTCTGTATCAAAAATAGCAAATGTTTTTTTTTTCATACTAAAGCAGTGAGTATGTATTTGATATAGAGTTTGAATACAGGTGGTTTCCCTGTTACTTTTGTCAAATAAATTTAAATATTGGTTATGTGGAAATTGAAACGAAAATTTTGTCATCACACGGATAGAAAAGATTTGTTTAAATATGTTTGAATGTAATTAAAAAGTAATACGAAATTACCATACATGTATTAGGAATGAAGTGTACTTAAATTATAATCGAAATTGAATTTATTTTTGTTCACGTTTAAACATTATTATATTGTCCAGCAGAATCTGTCAAATTTACCATAAATATGTTACCATACCAACATAAAAGTTTAATTGCATTTAAATAAACTATTTCTATGGTTAAAACTTATGGTTAAAACTATTTACTTGGTTAAAACTATGTTTCGAAACACAGAAAATGCTAATCAAATCTAAAAACAACGTATGTTCGCAACGCTCGTCTTAATTCGATAATTTATCGACTGACGAAGTCGGCAACATTGTGCAGCATTTTCTACCGACGCCATCGTTTAAACGTATTAATGTTTACAAACAAACAAAAAAAAAAGAAATTGGATTTCAATAAGTATATTCTTGCAACATTCTTCTGTATACGAAGTTGGCACTCGTTGAGCAGAATTTTCTACCTACGGTCACCGAGTTGACACTCGGTGATCGGAATTTTCTGCGTACGTGTCTTTTCTTGTTCGTTAAGAAAACGTGTTCGCGTCGGTAATAATTTTGTTATTTGTAAATTAAATAAATATATAAATTGTGTTACAAAAAGTGCAAATAGTAACAGAGTGAAAACCACAAATAAAAATCTGTGTTTCGATTTTCAAACAGAATTTGGCATGTTTTTTTACAAAAGCCTCCGTGAATTCCTTGCCTACCCTATGTGCTGTACTGAGATCAACGGTGCATTCATTGATGCTGTCACTAGTACTTGCAGTTTTAAACGAATTATTTATTTATGCATTTAAAAATTTTATATGAATTTAATTACTATAAATTCCCACTGTGCATGTTTAAAGATTTAAAAAAAAAAACAACATTTTATTTTATTTTCAGAATTTCTTTCCAAAAATATTTAAATATGTTTCTATGCAAACATACTACTTTTTGAACTGAAACAAATGATATGTTTCACTGAAAACATATTTATATTTAGATCGTTCAAAATCATGTTTTATTTTGAACATATTTATGTTTCGGGTCAAATATTTATTTTATTTGGATGTAGTAATTATTATGTTTCCATTAGAACATACTCCATTTTAAGGGGAAACATTAAAATGTTCCCGGATATTATAATGTATCGGGATATTATAATGTATCATTACAACACTGTTCAAGTCTCATTACAACCCTGTTTACAAATGATTTATCAGTCAATTATTTATTATGTTTATATAAAATTCCAAACATACATGTTAATGCCTGCAAAATTATGTTTTTTTTTTGAAGCGTGCAGAGGCATATTGAAATTTAAGTTGTTATGTTTTTTTACCAGAAAAACAATTAAAATTTATAAGGCGTTGGATTGCGATATATCTTGGTAACTTTGTTACAAATTATCCATGCACAGTAAATCTGTAAAATTTTACTTCCACATAACCAATGTTTTCGGCAGCGACGCGAGCAAACTCGGAAGGAATCTCCATTAATAATATGTACTCTCTGACTAAAGTGGACATGGAAAACAATCTTTCTCCAAATGCTCTCATAATTCTTGTTACCGATATGTATGATGTCTTATTTCTAACGGTGTTAAACATGCTGCTTATGTGCTTGCACACGTCGTTCGATAAGAGCGTAAGTTATGATTAATATACGAAAAATGTTCTGAAATCAGAAAATATGACACTCAAAGTAAAAAAACTGTAACAGTAGCAATAAAGTTTGTTGAAATAGCAAAAATATTTGTTGAATACATTCCCTTTTTATATTATACATTTTATTTTTTCTTTCTTATAGTTATATATTATTTTATCTTCCACCTCGTTCATTCACATTTCACTGACTATTTCACTCTTGCATGCATATTTTATTACGCAGAAGAAATATCTGTTTTAAATAAAAATTTTGTAGAAAAAGAGACTACGAATAATAGACGCATTAGCTGATGCAAGCAAATGACTCTTGAATATGGCGCCATCTAGTGCATGTTAGCTACACTAGCGATATGCACACCAGCCACACTAGTGCAATCTTGTGTAAACTAGCAGAAATAAGATTCTTAACAAACAGTTCGCTATTTAGCATTCAGTGATGCTATTAATAGCAAAATATTTATTTTTAGTGTAGGCATAATAAGCAAGACATTATTAACATATGAAACCGATGCATTTGGATTAATTATGATTTTTTTATCGAATTTTCGATTTTAGAAAAATTTAGAACTTCAAAAACAACTGCAGAATTCATTTAATAAAAAATGTTGATTTTTTGTAGTATCCATCAGTGCGTTCCTGTGCGTTGTACACAGTTTTGGTACTGGAGCGTAGTACCACGTCGTTGATGATAGTCAAGGTATTTTATATCTTAATTTCAATTTATTGCACACAACTAGAGATGGGCGCGTGTCGTGTCACTCCCGAAATCTCAGTTCGTGCGTGCAAATCTCCGTGCGTGCTAATTGTTGTCGTACCCGTGCCTCCAAAATCAGGCACGCGCCCATTAAAGATTTTTTTTTATAGGTTCTACTAAAAATCCTTACTTCCAACTTCAGAAAATAACAATTTCGTGGTAATTTAACCTTTTATTAAAAACATGTTGATTTAGTTTTACTAATGGATTTAAGAGAAAAAACAGTATCAAAGTTAATTTTTTAATTATTTATTAATGGGACTAAAACCCTTTGGAATATCGGTTCCGGCTCGGATTCCGAGATTTTTAAAATAGCGTTGCCGATTCCAGTTCCGGTTCCACACATTTTTAATAACGATTCCGTTTCCAAAAATGTAAACGGTTCCGGTATTATTTTTCACGTTTCGCCTGCTTTTTCATGTTTTTCCGTGTTTCGTTGTGTTTTCCCGTGTCTTGTAGTGTTTATTTGTGTCTTTTTAAACCCCGTGCTTTATCGAGCTTCTTCGTCGTCGGGCTCGTGCTCGTGCGTGTCATCGATCGGCGTGCCCGTGCCATCAAAACAGGCACGCGCCCATCTATACACACAACCGTGCACATTTACCACCACTTCTTTTTATTTATATTTATTTTTTTATGGCAAATTGTCACATTGAATTCGACAATATTTCCTTTGTAATCATGTATCATTGTTAACCTTTGTTGTCGAATTGTCACCTCTCTGGTTTTATGAAATATGGCTCTGCTCAACCAGTTATTTGATTTTTTTATAAAAAAAAACCATACATGTTGGGCATGTTCCACTTTCAGTTCGAACTTCTGCCGAATTTTATATAAAATTTGTAAACAAACATTTTTAAATTTAATTTCCCACTACGCACAGAATTCCGAATTTAGGCGGCCAAAATTATTTTAGAATAATTTTTAATAAATTTTGGGATGCCGAGTTTAATCCCATATTCAGTTTTTAAATTCTGTTAGTGGAAGTTAAATTTTCCATGAAACTTGGCTTAAAAACTTTATTTAAACTGCTGGACTTTTTTGCCTCAAAAAATTATAACACAATTTTGTTTCATACAAAAATATATAAAAATGTATATTAAAATTTGTGATTTTAACCTTCAGATGCAAAACCACCTGTCGATGTCATTCTCATACCAATGATATTTGCGTGTTTAAGGTAGTAGTAAATCTCATATTCATCATATGCAAATATGTCTTTTTTAACGGTAATACATTTTCAACTTTATTTTTATTATCAATGATAAATTTATGAAATTCAACATTGATAGCATAATTTTGTATAAGGTATAGTGATTCCGTTAGTTTTTAATTTTGATATATAGCGTAATTTTAATTTTAAATCGTGGTATCTTAATGTATATACTTCGTATATGGATGATTTTGGTACCAAACGACGCGAAATATAAAAAAGCTATTATATGTCATCAAAAACACAATTTCGAAAAAATGTGGACTTGACCCTTTTTGCACCAAACCCTTCAATTCTGATTTATTTTATATTTTTAAATATTAATTATGAATCTTTTTTTCACAAAATGTTTTTGGCATCGCCTCTCTTAATAACTTTGCGGTACTTTTCGGTAATTTCCCCTGAAATCTTTTACCACCTTCTTAGTAGTCTTCATTTTCTTGTAGCGTCTGATGTTATTTCAAACCTTGACTGGGGCTAACAACAACTTTTCATAGATAACATTTATCTATACCGCGTTACTCTCAACAGTCAATGGCAAAGCTACGAGAGTAAAACAAAAAACGGCCCTATGAAAAGCTCTCACCCCGCAGTGCAATAAAAACTAAAATAACCTATTTTAGAATTTAGAATTTTTAAAAAATCCGTTTCATTATATTTATAAATTTGTAAAATTAATCATTAATTTGCACACGATTATTCTACCGATTATAATTATTCTGTACGTTTGACTGCGTTTGACTGCGAGCCGAAAGGTCCCAGATTCAAGCCTGGACCTATGAAAAGCTCTCACCCCGCAGTGCAATAAAAACTAAAATAACCTATTTTAGAATTTAGAATTTTTAAAAAATCTGTTTCATTATATTTATAAATTTGTAAAATTAATCATTAATTTGCACACGATTATTCTACCGATTATAATTATTCTGTACGTTTGACTGCGTTTGACTGCGAGCCGAAAGGTCCCAGATTCAAGCCTGGACTGGGGTTAACAACATCTTTTCATAGAAACATTTTTCTATGCGCCCTACTCTCAGCAGTAAATGGCAAACCTACGAGAGTAATACATTGCCTATGAAATGCTCTCAGCCGCCGTTCGGATTCAGCAATAAACACGCACAGGACAAAATGGTGAGAGAGAGCTCGGCCTAAGTTCTTATAGGACTGTAGCGCCAAACTATTATTATACTATTATAAATATCCTGTATGAGGAACATCTTTTCATCCGAAAATACAATTTTATCTTATACTTGCCTGCTCAGAAGTATTTGCACTTTTCAACTAAGAAACAATTTTTCCTTTTCGGTATGTCCATGCACACGTTGACTTTGACGCCAAAATTGTTTTTCAGTATCCTGTGCATTGATACACTGGATATTTGCATGTACTTTACCATAGAAGGATCTTAAATTCGCTGAATTTTGTTGAATTCCTTTGAATATTTGCAGTTACAAATTAACCAACGCTCATGCAATGCATAGTAGGGCGAATCGAAATTTGTTCCCAAAGTTGTAATAGGGATTAAAAGTTACATTGTGCTGCTAAAGCTTACCAAAAAAATAGAGTAGACGAAATGTGTGTTCTCGCATTGCAGATGAAGTTAAAAAACACTTTAAATCCATATGTTTATTTTTTTACCTTTTACATAATGTTTTTTTTGGATCGTAATAGATCCAAAAAATTAGATATTCAGCGTTATCGTGAAGACTTTGGGGAATATTCTATTCCCTCGGAATTTTTTGTTCCCAGATAAAATTTTTTGGTATCGTCAATCTCCCAGGAACAGCAATTCCTCCGGAATTTTGTTCGAAATTCGAATGCAGTTTTTTAATGCGTTTTTATACCCTACACTAAGAGTGAAAGCGTATATTCAGTTTGGTACGCCGTTTGTAACACCCAGAAGGAAGCATCTCCGGTATGGAAAAGTATATATATTCTTGATCCGCATGACCTCCTGAGTCGATTTAGCGATGTCCGTCTGTCCGTCTGTCTGTCTGTTGAAATCCCTACTACTAATATACCTACGCTGTATGTGCGAAATTGCCGAGATCGGTCCATTGTGACCTATGATCCGACCACTTATGTTCATATACCTCATATAAAATGTACATATAAAGATCAATTTTCATGTATACGTGCTTAGGTAAACTTTTTTGGTCAAATATATATTGATATCATGCTCAAATACATGATAATAATGTTTTCCGGCGAAAAGACTTGTGGTTCACAAAAAAAAAATCGAAATTCGGTACACCTACCCATTTGTAAATATGGGTATCAAATGAATGGAAATTCTTCATTGGTTGAATGTTTGTAGTTATTTTCAGGATTCGTATACCCTGATGACCTATATATCACTTTGAATGGTAACCACACATATGTGTAGGGTATTTATAGTCGGCTTAGACCGACTATAATTTTGATAATCCTAACTATCATCATTACACCTACTTTAAAATTTCCCATGTGATCTAACCTTCCCAACTGGGTTTGGTTATCTTTATCATTTCAGATAATAAAGTTTTAAAATATGTATACAGATCTTTATTATTTGCAGTTATCTATAATAGAATATTCCCCAAGTCTTCACGATAAGGCTGAATATGGACAGATTTTATTTTAATGCGTTTTTCAAGAGTTAAAAAAAATCAAGATATTCCCCAGCCGGTGAAGTTTTTGCAGTGATTGAATAATAATATATCTGTAATTTATTTGTGCAGAAATATGTAAATAACTTTTATTTAAATAATTTTGGTGCTATCCATAGATATTTGTTAACATATTATAAATAAAAGTATAGTTAATCCCGATGAAAAAATGGCGTAATTTTTTCGCCGAAACAGGGGTAATTTTTCCTCCAAAATGTTGTTCATGATACGTAGTTTTTTTAGGGAAACATTTTTTCCCTTTTCGAATATTGTTCACGATACCTATTTTCCACCAAGGGTAAAAATTCCCTGAGGAATTTTATTCACGATAAGGCTGATTGTTTCTATTAATGGCCTCCTAAAATTTCATCAATTTTGAATTAAATTTGAAGATGAAAAAGTACGAAAAAAATCAACATTTTCTCTGGTTAAACCGTTCTAAAATCGGCATGAATGGTTATTTTACATATAATTTTATTTTATATATATTATGAGATTTGCTGAATCTAGATCTGCTAACGGTCAATTTATATCGTGTAAAGTTATTGAAAAAAAAATCTAGTCTGGTGCTTTGACAATTATAAGATTTTATTCAAAGAATTCAAGAATTGCAGTACACAATTCTAATTTTAAAGGTTTATTGCTGTTAAATATGCGCTTATATTGACAACATTTTAACGCAGATTTCTGGACTAATGTTCATCGAACATAATACCTGAATTTCGATTTTAAAAAGTACTCCCCTCGTGGTGTAACAGGACTTAACAATATACATAAAAAATTTAAGCTCACAGCTTATTTCGTGCATACATTTTATTTAGATGTTAGCTCTCGATCGTGGTCCCGTTAGTCGCTATTTTTTTGTGTACTATGTCCATTCAGTGGTGATCGCAGTTATCAATTAATTTTAGTCAAAATTGATTACAATATAAAGGGTTTCAACAGGGACGCTACAAAAGTAGAGCGACAGGGACAGCAAACGACGCCATATTTCTTGCCGCTCTTTTGACATTTCTCTTCAGTAAGGTTTGCCATTTCATGCCAAGCCGCTTGACCACCAGAAGCGTCGTATGTTCGTGAATTGGGCTGAGCAACAACTTGAAAATGATTCGGATTTTCATCGAAAAATCATCTTCAGCGATGAGGCTCATTTCTGGCTGAATGGCTTCGTCAATAAACAAAATATGCGTCATTGGTCAGACAGCAATCCACACGTTTTCCATGAGTCATCATTGCATCACGAAAAAATTACGGTTTGGTGCGGTTTATGGGCCGGCGGCGTCATTGGGCCGTACTTCTTCCGTGATGATCAAGACCAGCACGTTACTATGAATGGAAATCGCTACCGATCAATGATAACCGAATATTTTTGGCCCCAATTGGATGATATGGACTTGGAGAACATGTGGTTCCAACAGGACGGCGCCACAAGCCACACAGCGAATGCCACAATCAATTTATTGGAAACCAAGTTTGGAGAACGTGTTATCTCACGAAATGGTCCAGTCGATTGGCGCCTCGGTCGTGCGATTTGACCATGCAAAAGAAATCGAATTCCATACATAATGGCATAGAACGTACATTTACAGGAATAAAGAATTTCATTGATATCCAAAACCGTTTTTGTTTTATTTAAAAAAAACTTTTGTAGCGCCTCCGATGCGCCACCCTTTATGTCAGTACTGATTTATTTTAAAAATGGGACACCGCACAACAATATAACAACGCGAATTAGTCTTATTTCACTTCAAATACGAGAAAACCTAACAAAAAAAAATGGCTGAATTCGTAAACTTGAGTCCCTCTTCTGTGCAGAGCACCCTCCAGTGCTTTTTGCATGAAAATCGTGTGGCCAATAAGAGAAGAAATGCTCAGAATAAAATATTTACGGAAGCGGACGAGCGACTTGTTCTGCGTAAAACAAAGAAATATACGAAGTTTTCTGCTCAATAATTGTGATGTTGAGAAATGGATGTTGAGAGAGAGTTGGGCAAAATGTTTTGGCGAAAGTATTCTCCGACTCCTGCGGGCCAACGATTTTAATGGTTGAGTAGCACGCAAGAAACCTTTCACAAACAAACATAATCAGCTATGTCGACTAAACTTCGCCAAACAGCATGTTGTCCATCCGGGTAGATTCTGGACTGGTACATATTCTCAGACGAGGCCAAATTCAATATATTTGTATCCAACGAAATGCATTACGTGTGGCGTAAGGCTAATACCGAGCTAGACAATATACACCTCAAGCCTACAGTAAAGCATGGTTGCGGTTTGGGCCTGCTTGGCTGCATCCGGTGTTGGAAAATTAGTTTTTATTGATGAGATTATGGACAAGGCAATGTATCTGAACATTCTAAATAAAAATTTACTTCAATGTGTCGTTACTTTGGGGGTACAATAAGAATTCGTTTCTATCATAACAACGACCCGAAACATAAATCGGGAATTGTCCAGTCATGGTTGATTTGGAATTGGCCGCATCTTATGACTACGACTGCACAGTCACCAGACTTAAATGTCACTGAAAATGTGTGGACAATTTTGGAGAATGGCGTTCGCAAGCGGAATATTTCCAATAAAAATGATTTGAAATATATTCTGATGGAAGAATGGCAAAAAATCTTACCAGAGATTACAGTAAAATTTGTGGAATCAATGCCTAGGCGTCTTTAAGATGTAATTAAACAAAAGGGCGGTCACACAACATATTAATTGACATGCACATAATATTTTTTTAAGATACAGTGCTGTGCACGAAATAAGCTGTGGCGTTGAATTTTGCAACATTTTCTGTTTTTTGCTTTTTCTTTTTTTAAAGAAGTTTATGTAAAGCAATTTAAGTTTATCTGTAATGATATATATACAAGTAAAAAAATGTCGTTTAAAATTTTTCCATATTGGTATTCGTTACTAAGTTATAGCATATCAAAGTTAAACACAGCATCTGCACCAAATAAGCTGTGATCCACTGTAAATATTTCCATTCTAACTTGAACTATTTTCAAATTATTGTCGGATTCGACAATCATTTTTTATGTGTATACTCCGAAAACCAAAAATTATTTTTATTTTTAAATACAAATTTGGCTTTCATTGCGATAATAATAATAATAGTTTGGCGCTACAGTTCTGAAGAACTTAGAACGAGTCGCGGGACCTACAGTTTAATGGCGAATCCGAACGGCTGGTGAGAGCTTTTCATAGGCAATGTTTTACTCTCGAAGGTTTGCCATTTACTACTGAGAGGTAGCGCGGTATAGAAAAATGTTTTCTATGCTTATTGCTCTTAAAAATGTCTTTAAGATGTTATTGTTCCATTTTTCCAATTTCTAAAATTTTCGTATTTCGCTAATTACGATCAAAGTAAATATTACTGAGTTATTAAGAATCTAATACATATTCCAGCATCTCAATGTAACCGAGGAGTATATATTCGATATAGAGTTTGCATACAATTGGTTTCGCGTTCAGTTTTTTCAAATAAATTTAAAGATTTGTTATATGGAAATTAAAACGAAAATGTTGTCAACAGGCATTTTCAAATTCTGATGTTTTCTGCCACATTTTTGGTCAGAAATGATATTAAAATTTATAAGGCGTTGAATTGCGATATAATTTGGTAGGTTTTGTTTCAAATTATTCGCGTACAGATCCAGTTTTGTGAACTGTTTTTCTCTGTTAACTTCAATCTGTAAAATTCCATTTCCTCATAACCAATGTTTTCGGCAGCGATGCCAGCAAACTCGGAAGAAATCTTTATTAATAATGTAGAAAAGGAAAAATTATCTGAAAAGATCGTAAGACAGGAATCATTGAAGATTGAGAAAATATATTGATTACTTTGAAAATGTATCGATTGAGAATTGAATTAGTTTAAAATATCAGTCAAATAATTATTATTTTATTTAGTAACGTAAAAAGAATCGCTTTCTTGGCTACTAAAACTGTGTATTTCATGCAACAATTAAATACAACGCTATAGAAAATTAATATTTCTAGTAAAATTAACCAGCATAAGTGTCGGGCTAGAAACCAAATCACAAAGAAAATCACAAAGAAAACAACATAAGCAATAATTTATCATATCGCGCAAAATATTTATTTTCTGCACAGTCAGGTCGTAGCCGGTAATCAGATATGTATATTTAATGAACTGTATGAGAATCACGTAGCTAATGAATGATATATGTTTAAAAAACATGAATAATTGGGATTAACAAATGAAATAAATAAACTTAATGTATAATTTTAATCTATAATATATACCATACAACTGTTATGAATCGCAACAGTCGTATGGAACATATTTTACTATCAGATCATTTTTTTTTTTTTTTTTTTTGTTACCAGTACAAAACACAGAGCAGAACTTTTTGAAAAAATTCCGATAATACCATACTAGATTGACTTATTCAAGCAAAGATTTATTAATAAATAGAAAAGTACAACGTAATTAATACTAACCTATAGGCTAAGTTCATGCATTTGAAGAGTTTCGTCAGCGATGTCTCAATCTCCAGATGTGAGGTAATCAAACCGACATTATCATAATCACCTCTTTGCAGCTGCACCACCTTCCGCGGCACATATAGCTGCACCTCCAAACAGGAGTTCGGTTCATCCGATTTCAATAGACTTGGATCCTCCGGATCCAACATCTTTATTTCACTATCATCCAGGTCATCTTGCGCCTCCTCGGCCTCGAAGTGCGACACCATAAACTGGCCCGAGTGTATAGACTCTTTCTCCGCTGCTGCAGCTGCAGCGGCACTACTGCTACTGGCACCACTCAGACAAGCACGCGCCATGTTTTCTGTTTGCTCATAGTTACCGACCTGATGCTCCATTGTATCTAATATCATTGTCTCAAACAACGTCTGGCAAATATACAACGTGCACAGTTAAAACGAATGCTGCGGCTTCTTGCAGTTGCATACAAAAATGGCAGTTTCAAAAAACACTACACCAAATTAATCGTTTGTTTTGATAATGGAGTCTGTGAGTTAATTAATTAAATTATTTAACAAGAGCCACATTTATCGATGCGCGCCTATACGCTTTAAACACAAGCACGTTATTAAACTTAGGTTGACATCGCCTACATTGGGGACAGCCCGTTGTTGACCAGTGCGACAAAGTCGAAATGTCACCAATAGCCTGCGATCCTGGTAACAATAATTTGAACTTTGTTTTGTAAGTCTAGAAGAGCGCCTTAAACACAATGTTTTGCACTTAGGTCGCTTTACAATGGACAGCAGCCAGTTTGTACGTCATCCACGTATATCCTTTAATGTCATTTATCATTTTACTTGTGTTTTCATATTATTTACAATTTACAGGTTGGAAATATTCATGTACAGTCAAATGTTTCCAGTTGTTTCCGACGTTATAATGGTGTCAGCAGAGCCAGATGCATAGCTATGAATCTTATCTACGGGATCATGAAAATCAAAACATTGACGTCGACACTGAACTGATAACCAACCACCACGCACAATATTTGTTCTGCTGCTACCTTTAACTTATCTCAAAATTAAACTATTTTCACGCACAGTTCTAACATTCTATTCAACTGTACCGTCGTTGATTGCTTTCAATTATTTATCAACACTTTATCAATATAAAAATTGTAATCTTAAATGTTATCTAAAATATAAAAGCATCTTTTAGTAAAAAAAAAAAAGAATTTCATTGACAGTATAAAGTGGTGCCAGTAAATTTAAATACTAACAACGTGAACACAACCAGTTGCAGTTCTCATTCTACTCCGTAAATAATAATAAAAATAATACTAAATACTTAATACTACTAAATTATAAAAAATCCGTGTGACATTTTTTTATCTTATTAAATAACCAAGAATAATAGAATAATAAGATTACGCATTGCGCATGTGCACCCTGTATTGCTGACGTCAAAAAGTATGGAATGTCAAGTAAAAGAAATTTAAATTTAGACATTTCATAAATTACAAATATTTATTTCATTGAAAAATATTTTTTTTAACATTTTTGCTGAAAAAAATTTGTGGGAAGCAGGCTTCCGGCAGTTTTCTTAGTGGGTGAATCAACTATCGTGCTGATCAAGACATTGCAGTACATAGGCATGGGTGGATGGCAGTTAATTTAAAATTCAAATCTAAAATATATATTTGTTGTCCTGACGGACCGGAGCTACACAAATGCTGTTGAATTATTTTTAATTTAGAGCATTTCGATGGTGTTTTCTTATCTTTTAGTTTTGATGGCCGATTCAGTGCAGTTTTGCACACATAACTATTAATCACACGCAATTTTTTCAAAAATAATTCAAATGTTTTGTTTTTTTTTCACAACAACGTTCTGACACAATGAAAAATTTACAGTTGTCAAAAAACTTCTACGTACATGCGCAGAAGATTCAAGTTTGGAACAACGTTCTGCGCAATCTTTGTTTCTATTATTCTTGTTAAATGACAATGTCGATTGTTATTCTTGAACAATCGAATGACGTTTTAATATAACAATGTGATTGCCAAACCGACAATAATTTGACAATCTGATCATGAGATCTATTTTGAACATCGAAATTGTTACAATATTGTCGGATGTATTCATATATTTATTTCGAAATTTTACTTAATTGACGAATTTCCTATTTTTTGCCACTTGTGAAAATTTTTGACAATTATTTATTTCTGCATGTATCCATAATTTTTGCAAGAAACTGGCAACCGAACCGAGAGGATTTTTCTATGTGTACATTTATACATTTCAATTAATTTGACTTTGTGCAAATGAACAATAAGCTCGGAGGAATCGCAGTCGGTGAAGACGAAACAAGATAAGTGAATATAATATTAATAAAATACGCTTTTATTAAAAACATCTTTGCAGAATGTTCATACATTTAAAGTCGCATATTTTGAGAATCTCCGATGGCTTCAAACGTCTTTCAATTCAAAAACGACAACTGCAATCCAGTTAAATAGGTATATCTATTATTGTTTTGGTCTTTGTTGACACGAAATCGATGATGGAAATATTATGTTTAATTTCAGTAGATTACAAAATTATAAAACCACACTAAGAAAACAGAATGCTTATGAGAGTGTTGCTGCAACTAAAATACTACTTGCATTAACAATTCCAATATGCAGGAAATACAAATAAATTTGCACTAAAAGTTTAAATAATGTGTCATATTTGTTGTAGATTCACTGCAATTACTAGAGAAATAGGTTTCATGTAAAATATTATTCATAAAAAGTTTGTTTCTTGTAAAATAAAAATATGCAAGTGGTCATTTTGTATACTATTGTATGGTATGAAAACGGTGTTTTTATTCTATTCATTCCGTTTTTCATACATATCTACGGTACGTTAACGGACCGACGTAACGCAATCTCAACGGACTTACTCCGTATTTTGTCCAGAATGGCGGTCTGTTAACTTCCGTGAAAACGTAATATCAGTGAATGCACTCCGTATTTCATCCAGTATGACGGTCCGTAAACGTACCGTCAAAACGTACTCTCGACGAACTCACTCCGTTTGTCATCCAGTATGACGGTCCGTTAACGTACCGTCGAAACTTACACAAAAGGGATTCGAAATCCGTTTCGATGTTCCTATTTATCCGTTCACTGGACCATTTTCCTATCCAGAAAACGGAACTTTTACGGAATCGTATTCCGTATTGCCGTTACGTATACGGCACCGTTAACGGAACATTTTGTTTCTTGGGATATAATGTAAGTGATATGTAAACATTTTCGAAATGATTGCGAAAACCTTGTTAGTACGCTTATTAAGAAATCTGAGCCTGTAAACCATGGTTGAAGTATATACAGGTTAAGTCATCTTTCAAAATTCAGTCGCCATTTACTTTTTTTGGAAACTGTTTGAAAGACTCAACATTTGTTTACGAAAAATTTAAAACAAAACATCAATGCTTTGTTTACAAATTCATAAAAAAATTGAAACTCAGAATTTTAAAGTAAATAAATTACAACACTTCGGTACTTTTAAAGCTGTCTATGGGCTCCAGAAGAACATCGCAGTGTATAACAAAAGTGAAAATGTGAATTTGTGGTGTGAAATTTTAATAAATTAGCCAATTTAAAGTGGATAAAACATAACCTTGAAATAAAGTTTAAATTGACAATTAATTTTTGTATTTTTTAAATTTTCTTATTGACATTCTCAGCATAGTGTATGCCAACTAACTGTCTAAATGAACTAACCTGTATGTACTTCAACCATGCTGTAAACATTTACAAAAATGTTTTTTGCGAAGGCACATATGCTGTTAAAGTAAATGTCACCCTGTTCTAATATTTTGCAGCTTTCTGAACGCACTCAAGAAATTATAAATTTTGACAACTGAACAGAGTCAATAACTTTCCACACGATGTAATGAAATGCGTCTCAATTTCTTTATCTGTACCAATGAAACGGAAAAAGAATAAAGACTATCGAAATTTTCTCGTATTTATATTGAGGTGAAAATGGATATTTAGTTAATTTGCTTAAGCAAAACACAGCACCGTGCGTGCCTAAAAGTCTACACATCAAAATGATTTCAAAAATATTGTGAGTAGTCGTTTAAATATGAATAAACAATTTATAAAAGACTTGGACTGTAATTTACAACGGAAGCCATATTGTTACATATCTACCGTGCGAATTTTTATTATACATTGTTTTAATATCAAAAGAAAACATTAAACTATGCGTTCTTCCGCTGGAGTAAGACCATTTATCGGCGAAATATAAATTTACCACTGGAATTATAAATTATTGTGAAATCCGCTGATGCAATATATATATTTTGATATTATGTGGCAATTTTCAGTGAAATGTGGTTATAGTAGAGTTGCCAACTCATATACAGTGCAGGGATTTTAGCATGTAACAACGTTGCCAGTTTTGTAGGAAAAATACTGTTTATGAGAATTTTTAGCATTTGCGGGATATGAGAATTCTCACACTATATTGAGATTCTTTTTCCCTTGAGAGAATTTTTTTCTCTCGAAAGAGAAAAATCCCTCGCGTGAGAAAAAAAATTCTCACAAAAGCGATATTTCCTGCACGAGAAAACACACTGCTGGTAAAAAAGGAAGACAGAAATAACGGAATCTCAATCTCATTCACTTCAACATAGAATTATAAAAATATTATATATTTTTAATTGAGGTACTGTGAGAATTTAATGGATTTTGCGGAAAATTGTGAGAATTTGAGAAATTGTAAGAAATTGTGAGAATTTGAGAAATTGTGAGAATTTGAGAAATTGTGAGAATTTTGAGAGAATTTGTGAGAATTTTCCTACGAGAGATTTTGTGAGAATTTCATGAGGGAAAAAGGTATTTCGTGTGAGAATTTCATCTGGCGACACTGGCATGTAATATAACAACACACAAAAATAATCCTATCGTGATATTAACAAAAATCCAGTCTAAAGTAACAACATATTTGTTAATAACAAATTATTTGTTCGATGAACAAATTTATTTTGTTTGAACAACAAAAATTTTCACACCATGCAAAAACTAGAACTTAAAAATAAAAAATTAAAAAGTTATCTCATGGTCACGTGGTACCGCATACATATCAAAAACCAGTTTTTTTAAAAACAGGGAACTGATCATTGCATTTTTTCCTTGTCATAACCCGATCAGGGGGGAAGTTCACTTTACCGGCCGAAGCGAAAAAAAAAAAAAAAATGCTACCCCCTGTATTTTCGCAAAAAAAAAAAATACCAAAATTAAAAAATCGCGCCGCTCGGACCCGTGGTAACCTTGAAAAATCAAAAACCGGTGCACCCACTTACAAGTACATATGGGTACTCAAATTCCAAATCTGTAATTGTTTTTTAGATCTGTCAATCCTTGCGGCCCCTACACCAATTTATGTTATTTCAATTATATGTATATGTTGTATGAGTTACTTTTATGTAATAATTGAAGTATATAAGAATGTATAACCTTAAGATTTTTAAGCTTATATATAGTTTTTTTTTTTCATTTTTTGGTTTTTTTTATAAAAAAAATATTAATTCATTTTTTTTTTTTTTTAATTTTTTTAATTTTTTTTTGCATTATTTTAATTTTTTTAATGTTATGTTTTAATTTTTGATTTATTATTGAATTTAGAAGGAAAATGTTGTGTTTTATTTGTTTTTAGCGCCGTAGGCGAAAAATTTTTCGAAAAAATCGCGCGGTATTTTTAAAAAATTTTTCAATTTTTAAGTAGAAGGTATATATCTCCTTTTGATTTAATTTTTGATATGAAATAGTCTTTTTTGTATGAATGTAGCGCCGCTGGCGAAAAATTTTTCAAAAAAATCGCGCGATTTTTTTGAAAAATTTTTCATTTTTTCAGAAGCACTTAGATATATATGTACATACATTCTAAATATATGTACATACATTCGAATATACTTCAATTATTACATACAAGTAGCACATAAAACATATACATATGATTGAAATTACATAAATTGATGTAGGGCCGCTAGGATTGACAGATCTGAAATCGTGAGGAAAATACCTTTCATTTGAGTACCCATATGTACTTGTAAGTAGGTGCACCGGTTTTTGATTTTTCAAGGTCGGGTCCGAGCGGCGCGAATTTTTAATTTTGGTATTTTTTTTTTGCAAAAATACAGCGCGTGACAATTTTTTTTTTTTTAATTTCACTTCGGCCGGTAAAGTGAACTTTAGCCCCCGATCAGTTACATGATGATATAATATATAAATATTATAAATTTACCATAGGTAATTTTGAATAATTTAATAATTATAAACACAATTAGAACAATATATTAGCCTGAATCAAATACTTCGCTTCCAAATAATTATTTAGAACTATATTAGATAGATATCAGCATTCGAAATTATCTAATAAAAAAAAGTATTTATTTTTGAAGTACCGCATTTTTTCAAAATTTTGAAAGTAAAACAACCAGTTTTTTTTAATATCTGTTATGTCGAAGTTACAAATAAAAAAATTTTAATTTTTTGTCAAACACACAAAATTCTGTAGCGCGATTCTGTAACTTTTTAACGACAAATGTCGATATCGCTAACTAACAAGAATTGTAGCTTGCGATAACGATCGATTGATTCACTAACTTTGCTTTAACAATTATTGTAGATAAAAAATTCGATATGATTTTAATGTTAAAATTTGTGAAAAATATGGCATCATCTAAATTTAAGTGTCAAATAAAATAAATTAAATTAGAATACAATTGAAAAAAGTAAATATTTTTGTTTAAAAAACATTAAAAATTAAGTGCATATGTTATTACGAATTTTGTACAGAATAACACTTAACGTTTTTTGTCGTTAACTGTACTTTACGATATCGATTTTTGTCGTTAAGTAGTTACAGAATAGCGCTACAGAGATTGAAATTTGAATTAAAAAAATAAATGAAAATTAATTTTAAAATTAATTTTGACTTTAAAATTGTGATTACAAATCTAAAAAAAAAACTATTTTTAATACAATTGTACGCATACTTTGATATATATTTTTTTTCATCTCCATAGAATTTTATGAGATATTAAAAAAAAAAATCATGCTGATAAATGTAAACATTATACAGGGTGTTTCGTTTGTTTGGTTTATCGATGTCAATATTTCAGGGGATTATTCTATGACTCAAAAAAATAAAAAAATGTAAAATAAAATGATGTCATTTTTTACACCCTGTTTAAGATACAGGATGTTTAGTAAATGCACATTACTGACAAAATCTAGTCAAGAAAATTAGTTATAAAGTATAATATGGTGATAAATGAATAACAATTTTTAACTTTCTTAACATATCGTCGTTGTAAAACGAATTGTCACCAAATACATTTTTATGAAAAACTTAATTTTCGAGTTTGTTGATTAATATTATAAAAAGTAATTGGTAATAAAAAGTAATTAAATATCAATTGATAAATTTACATTTTCTTATCATGTCGTAAAAAAATTAAGATCATCGATTAAAAATTGACAGATACATAAAGATTTTTGTAAATGAATATTTAACATTTTGAAAATGTATTTGGTGACTTTTCGTTCTACAACGACGATATTATACTCTTTCAAAACATATACTTTATAACAAATTTTCTTGACTATGTTATGTCAGTAATATACATTTAATTTCAAACAGGGTTCAAAATAGGACATCATTTTATTTTAAATTTTCTTATTTTTTTGAGTCATAGAATGATCCCCTGAAATACTGCCATCGATGAATCAAACAACCTGTATAAAAATAAGAGAGTGATCGTACCTTTAAGTATTAGTATCATGGCAAATTTTAATTGAAATTATCAAAAAACAAACATAATATTCTTTTTCAAAAAAAATATATTCCACTTTTATATTCGAATAGTTGACCAAAATTATACATGCTCTTCAGTATACTACAATTTTTAATTCATGTATAAAATGAAACGTTGAGTACGTTTGTTTTGAGAGTTTTTATGTTGATGGCCTTTAAATCATACGAGAACTTAAAAAAATCTGAAATATTTGTATATGAAAAAATAGTTGGTAAAAAAAAATATTGAAAAAAAAAAAAACGTGCGATTCGAAGACCAAAGGGGACTGGAAAATAATCATAATCACAAGATAATAAAAAGATACATGATGAGGGGGTTTTAGTTGTTTCTTTTGTTAAATTTTATGATTGTACTACCCAAAACAATAATTTGGTTGCTTCGTAGATTAAAAAACGACAAAAAACGAGATATTCCACCTCTGACGTACTACTTTCGGCTGCCGATCACCTGGCAACACTGTTGTATGCGCCTTTTTTTAAAGTAACAATGTAAATTCTGTTAAAAAAAATTATAATTAACTTCATGAAATATAAAATACTAGTCTATTCTTCTCCCTAAACGTCTAACTTTGATACGTTAAACAAACTTACGCCAATCAGATTGCTTAAGTAAATTCACAATTTTATTTTGTTTTGACATTCATGTATTTGGCTGGAATGGCCACGCTCACTTTCCAGTGGCATTTACATATATCATATGTGCAATCATAATTGTTAAGTTCTAGGATTATGCACTGAACGTAGTATATGAAAAGTTTCACTTCCGCTAGTCCGATTCTAATTTTTCGAACATAGTAACTCACCAAACCTAACGATATTTTTACGATATCGTTTAATGACCCAAATTATCATTTTCGATAATCGAAAATGATACGAGAATAATAACGTTTTCGATAAAAATGAACCTATCTATAACGATGTCGTTATTTTTGTCGCTATAAATATCGAAAAAAGATCATATCGTCACTGTCATGCCAAAGGGGCGAATGTGCATTTTTAAAAATGTTGGGAAATCAAATTTTAAAGTTTGAAGTGCTTTAAAAATTAGAAAACTTTATATTTTCTTTAATTTTTTCTATTATTTTAGTTTATTCGTCAATTATTATAACGTATATAAAATATCTTTAGATTTGGACAACCTACTGAATTATAAATACGGATTTTGTGAGGCTATATCCTGATCAAAACACAAATATTTTTGTTTTTTCTGATATAACTTTTTATTAGCGCAAGATAAAATAGTAATGTAGAGGCATTAATTGTTTGTTTTTAAACCAATTTAATTAATGATGCAGATCAATAGGTGCTTTGAAAACAAATAATGTTCTCGTCGAAAAAGGCATTTTGAATTATAAAGCGAGCACTGGTGTGAATGTTACTAACATGGCGACATTATCACAGGTTCGAATCTCGGCCGTGGTCCTAATTTTTTTTTTTAATTTTTTTAATTCTTTTTTCTTCACTTTTTTTTTATTAATTTCAATAGCTAGAAGTATTTTTAATGTGACAAAAGTTAGTTGCTTTATTATTTATTCATCTATGAATACATTTTTTCATAATTCGTAAGTAATAATTACAAAAACAAAATCAGAAAGAATAAAAAAAAAAATTAGAAAAAAAATGCCCTGTCCGAGATTTGAACCTGCGATTCTGAATTAAATTTAGTATGTGTAATGGTTTACAATTTAATCTTTTATGGTTTAAAATTATTAAATAAACTGAGATTAAGCTATTTGAGTTTAAATTGTAAACCTTTATGGTTTAAAATTATTAAATAAACAGACAAATAAACTATTTTAGTTTAAATTTTAATACAATCGGATTAAATTTAAATTTTTAAACCATTTGGATTATTTTATAAACTAAAAAAATTACATTTCCATGTTTAATAAGAACTATATTAAATTTCAATCTGAAAAAGTTTAAAAATGGGTGTAAACTATTGGTAAGTTTAAAAATTAGACATAAAAGTATTGAAATCATCTGTAATCCAAAGAAGGCTTTAAAAAATATTCCAACATTTTTTACCGTGCACGCGATTTTGGCAGCACAGCATACTTGAGGATAAACTACATTCAAAAATGTAAAAAAACGCAAATGTCAAAAAATGCACATTCGCCCCTTTGGCATGATAGTGACTATATTTGATAAACAAATTTTATTTGTTCAGACAATCATTTCAAATAACACAAATCAATTTCAAAATATTTGCAGTTTTATATTGTAAATTAATCATCATTTTATTGAATACAAAAATTATCGTCAAATGGTTTGCAGGGAAGATACTATCAATATCTAACTAAATCCAAAAATCTCACGAAATACAATAGTTACAAATAAATATAGTCAAAAATTTACATTTTCTTAAAAACACCTTTTTCAATTTTCAAATACAAAAAGTGCCATTCCCCTTTTTCATATTTTCTCCATTTTTCACAGCAATAAATGCATAACTAATAACTATATGAATTCAAAATTTTATTTATTTATCTCTGTTAACAATGCCTGGGTTATACACTAAACTTTTACATATGAAATTGCCACTCCCATTTTTCATATTTTCTCCATTTTTCACAGCAAGATATGAAGACTGAAATTATTATTTTCATAATTAAAACCAACGAAAATAGACTATTGCCCAGCAAACATGATAATCGACATTTTTAATACGTCTATAGTTCGCAATCAAATCGATGAAATGTCGATAAATTGTACAGGCGGAAATACAATTAGTAATCGGTTAATATGACATTTTTAATTGTTGACTATGGATGAAATTACATCTAGTTTAAACTAAATTTAATTCGAAAATGTGACGGGAAAGCCAACATTTTGCTAACCTCATGTTTTTATTTTTGTAGAGCCATCATGGCATATTCAAAACCCATAAGCGCGTTCCTGGAACAAGACCCCATCTATTTACATCTACAAGATCAGCCCATATCATACCCGATATCAAATAACCAACATGAAACCATCGACAAACGATTCGAACAACATCACAATGGAATCGCTTGCTTTGCCCGAGGAGCTATACTGGGACGGCAAGATGGAGCCAACATCTCCGTTGTCTGCTAATCTCTTTAGCATCTATGATCCAGCAGATAACTGGCAACTACTTGACAGCAACTTTGCAAATGGTGCGTAATAAAGCAATTAATGTATTTTTGTATTTTTAACCTTTCTTTTTCAATGTAGAAATTTCTATAAATACAGAACTATTATTTGAAATAAAACCTGGCTTCGAACTAATTGATGAGGATGACTTAGTCGTTGAGTTAGACAACCTTAAAGAAGGTAAGTTAATATGGATTGTTTAGAAATTAGAAAACAAATAAGAACCGATACATAAAGTTCAGCAGAAATGTAAAGCATTCCTACAGTGTTGGGGTAAGTTTAGTGAGATCTATTTTAGACTGATATTTTTCATGTCATGTCATATAGAATAATGAATAAGAACGGTACTGCGCGTCAATCAATATATTTTGTATAATAAATCGATATCGTACAAAAAGTTGGCAAAACAAAATAAATATAGTAAGAATAAAGATATTGAGATTGAAGGATAACCTTCCATAAAATAACAAATTGAGATATAGGCGTCCATTAGGGTCCTCTGATAAAAATATAGACAATTTTGTGGTAAGTTTTCTGAACGCAAATTGGTAAATTTACACAAGACTAGTCTTAATTAATATCGCAAAAAAGTTTCGGGAAAAGGACCGTACGTACCGCAGAAGCAATTAAAATTGTTAGAGAACGCATTCGTAGTATCTTGCAAGGACATCCCAAATAGTAAGAGACATGTTCCCAGATATCATGACGAAGATATCAAAATCATTGCATAATATTATCTGGAAGAAGTTTTACAGAAGTATCTGAAGCGCAGTGTCTGTGGAGGATGGAGGACTCGCTTATACCGCCAAACTCGTTCAAAATTGGTTCAAAATTGAGGTTAATTTAACCGATTTTGTACCCAAGAAGAAGTGGCTTCTAGTTCCCCGAACTGCAATTTCTTGGATTTTTGAATATACATTATGAAGCAGCAGTTTAAAAAATACATATACAACAATTTGAATGATTTTAAAAATTTTTTATTTAATAATAATTTTTAATAATTTCACACACTTATTACATTCGCGATTGATTTGAGAATTAAATTAAATACATTTACCCAAATGCCGACGTTAAAAAAAAAATTAGATCTGTTCTCTCTTGTTTTCTGCATTTTTTGTATCTTTTCTTTTACGAATATCAAATTGTAAATTAACGAATGTATCGTAAAATAAAAAAATCGGAACGAAGTTAAAAATTACGAATGCTGAGTTGTATTTACAATAAATGGTATATTTTAAAAAATTTAAATTTACGAAAAAGTATTTCGTTTATTGTCGCATTGCATATTTTGAGTGTGGAAAAATAGTTGAGATAATTTACTTTAATTTTGTATATGTACACTTTGTTCCTAAAGTTTATAGATATTTCGTAATAAATCACAGAATAATTCCGGACGTTCCGTATGAACATTTTTGCTAAAAATAATTTTATATTTGACAGGATTAATAATCATTATTACCAAATAAAAAGTGATGTACGAATGGAATTTTCAGATTTTTTTAAAGATTTTAATTATTTTACTTATTTATTTATTTATTTTTATTAATTTCAATCCAAAGCCACAATTTAAAAAACAATTTTTTTGATATTTTTTACACTTTTGGTATTCAAAGTTCCGAACTTGATAGATTTAAATTAGCTGTTAAAAATGTTCTTGAATTACTACACTAAGAAAACAAAGATGATTACTAGAAAAATCACAGCCATAAATATCAAGTTATTTACAAATTATTTAGATCGTCTTATAGACAACCACCTCTTAAACATCCGACAAGTACGATAAATATATCTTTCAAATTTACGATTATGTATTGCAACAATCATGTAAACATCTTACAAGCAAGACTTTCATAAACATCTTGTTTTCTTAGTGTAGGAAATCGATGTTTACATTTTTAAAAATTCCCAGGAAATTATGCATTAGAAACAGAGGATTCAACTCTTTAAAAAATGTTAATTTAATATGGTATTAAATGTATCTGTTTGGTTCAGTACGTGACAATAGGACACCCTTATACAAAAATCTGTGTCACCACAGTTTTGCGATTCTCGTTGTGCTGTTAAGTGATAACCAGGGCTAACAATTATATGGACGAAAAACAAGGAAAATATGTATGGATTATGGACTAAAAAACTAGATAATTATGGATAAAAAAACTTAAAATATGAATCAAAAACTAAAAATATGGATATAAATTTGGTTTTATTTTAATTAATCAGCCCTCTCATGAAATTTTTCCCTTGCAAAAAATAAATTATACTGATATAATTTTTTTTTTCAAACATTTTTCTAAGGTTGAAATACAAGCGTAAATATTATTCATGATGGGGTTGATTGAATCATATTTTTCTTATGTAAACGGTTGATATCAAATAGGTCTATAAGACTTTACCGCTGCTTTACACCCAACCAAATTTGCTACAATCCTGTGATATCCTGCAGTAAGATTGTTTGATTTTATCGATTGCACTCCAAATATGTTTGAAAGTGTCAAAATTGTAGTGAAATTTTTTCGAAATTCAGACATATGAGTCAGTTTTTATTAAAAATATGGATTTATATGGATTTATTCATATATATGAATTTTTACCGAAAAATTCTTATAATATGTATTTAAATATTTAATATGTATTTCCATATAAAAGCGATCCCTGGTGATAAATATGGTTAATAGTTTGCAAAAATTAAAACGGCGGCAAAAATGTGATATAATTTTGTGAAATCTTTTTAAAATTCAACGCATAAATTATACTTGAAATCTAAATTGATTAAATTTTGCTAGTAAGGACTGCGTCGAATAAAATTGTCCGTTACATAAAAAAATTTGATCATAGTAGCTCTGAATTAAATGGCAGAAAATAATTTGTGTCAGTTATAGACAATACAAAATTTATTTAACGCGAAAATGGAAAACGAAGCGGAAGTGCGAGAAAATATAATTAAAATTTTTCAAAAACAACCAAGTTGGTCTTTTAAAAAAATTGACAAGGAGGTAGGGGCTAACCCTAAGATCATTTCTCGCGTTATCAACCGCTTTAAGGAAGAGTATTGATCGGAAGAAAGGTTCTGACAAAAAAAAGGCCCACATGATCGTGAAAAGTCGAATATTTTAAAGAAAGATCCAAGCATATCCGGAAGGAAATTGGCGAGAAAGGCGGATTGCTCAGAATCTTTCGTGCGCAGGACTAAGAAAGAAGCTGGGCTGAAGTTCCGGATAGAAAGGCCGTCAATGAAACCGCAAAACAACGAGCTAAAAAGCTGAACCAAGATTTTTTTAAAAAATTCGATTGCTGCATAATGGACGACGAAACTTATGTTTTAGCGGACTTTTCTCAGCTACCTGGGCAGGAATTTTATACAGCCGATTCTCGAGGAAATGTCGCTGAAAAAATCAAATAAAACAAAATGACAAAATTCCCAAAGATATTCCTTGTTTGGCAGGCAATTTTCAGTTGTGGAAAAAGGAGCAGCTGATTCGTGGCATCGGTTACAATTAATAGCGAAATATATGTGAAGGAATGCTTGCAAAAGAGATTGCTTCCATTTTTACGTCAACATGAAGTGTCCACATTTTTTTGGCCTGACCTCGCTTCATGTCACTACAGCAAAACGGCCTTAGAGTGGATCCAACAAAATGCAGTGATTTTGGTGCCTAGAGAAGCCAATCCACCAAACTGTTCAGAACTCAGGCCGATTGAAAGATAGTAGGCTTTAGTAAAAAGGGAGATGAAGAAAACAAAAAAAGTGGCCAAAAACCTTCAAGACTTTAAAAGAAAGTGGTCTTCAGCAGCTGCGAGGTTGTCGGTAACTACCATTACAACATTAATGGAAGGGGTTCCGGAAAAATTAAAACTTTTAATTAAAAAATATTAATTTCTGGTTTTTTATATTTTTTTTTAAATCTAAAAATAATTTGCAAAATAAAATATTTTATTCTATAAAAATTCGATTACTAGATTTCTAGATTTTTTCATTTTTGTAGCGGACAATTTTATTCGACGCAGTCCTTATATATTCTTATTTACAGTTTTATTGATGTTTTAGATAATGAAGTTTTACATAACGATAGAAAATTCATTTTTATAAAAAAGTCTCACAATATAAACAAGAATCGATTTCGACCTGAGTGAAGTGAAAAAAAATGGAAATGTTCACAGAAATGGTATGTGATAATTATCACTTCACGATAACGCAGATCTAGATTCGGCCCCTTGGTTGATATTATCAAATTCAAGGCACACATCCACCGAGATAACCCCATTTGTACATTCTTCCTTTAACCTTTCATCCTCGCCTACAATCAAAACTGTGCATTCCATGAGCGTTGGATAATACGTACAAAATATATATAGGTTTCGATTACCGTTTTAATCCCTGGACCAACATTCGAATGAAAACATGTAGAAAAATTATTTATAATTATCTCAAATGAATTATAAAGTATAGGAAATAATAATTTGAAATAGTTTAACATAAATTCATATACAAATATTATATTGTGACAGTCAATATCAAAAAGTTCAACGATTTTTGAGATGAAAACAACACATGAAATTATTTGAAATTGATAAAAACCAGTTTTTATGAACTTGCAGACGTTCAAAGTACAATCTTTTATAATGGTGTTAGTGGGAGTTGTTTTTTATTTCTATATGTAAAACATATGATATTTACCAACTACCAGACGTTCGTTTCAATCAATCGTTTATATTTAGATGATTCTCGCCATTTCTTTATAGAATTGCACTAAGCTACAAAAATCAAATGGGTTGGTTTTTCAACTTGTTCGCAAGTTAATCAGTAAATATTTCAAAAACAAAATTCCGAACAAGTATTGGGAAATTTTGTTGTTTTTGTTGATGCCCCTGTTCTAGT
Source organism: Dryomyza anilis (assembly GCA_951804985.1). Taxonomy (NCBI): domain Eukaryota; kingdom Metazoa; phylum Arthropoda; class Insecta; order Diptera; family Dryomyzidae; genus Dryomyza; species Dryomyza anilis. Next base: position 78,805,265 of record OX638131.1, read on the forward strand.
GAATCCCGTGAATAAGGCGATAAATAATTTGAAATACATGAAAATGTGAAAGCAAATATTACGACTGCACAGAAATAAGAAACACGTTCTTAGATCTGTTTCAAGGACTTCCAACAGTGAAGATCAATGATCTTCAAATCGAATTCAAACGAAGAGACGACGAAGAGCAACAATGAGACAAGCAGGAAGATACTAAAATATGACCAGCTTCAATGCCTGCCTGTGTGGAATTTGTTCATGTGTGTGAATGTAAATATTTGTAGCAGATTGGTTGGCTTTGAGTCTGTCTGTCTGTGTCACATTTAATTTCTCTCATGTAAAGATAATCGTTTAATAAAAATTGTATCGAAAAAATACGAACAATCATTTCACGCAAATTAAAGGTTTTTGTACTGCATGAGAGTGGTCATTACAAACAACAAACAAAAGCCTATGAAGTGGTTCAAAGAGTGAGAAATAAATAAAAAAATAAAATCTTGCCAGATTAGCAGAAAAATATACTATATAGAATGTTATCTGCTCGAATTTAATCTTTGCGTGTAAATAAAAACAAGAGGCCAGAGGCCTGAGCTACTATAATTTTGTCCATGTTTTTTGCTGTTGTCGAATGGAATTTAAATACTACCTATTAATTAAATAATAAAATTAATAAATAATTGAAGAAAATAAATTGTATATATTTAATTAAAATTCTTGAAGAAAAAAAATATAATATAATAAAAACAAAAAATACAAAAAAAATTATAAAAAAATATAAAAAATAATAGAAGTAAAACAAATATAAATGAAATAAATAAAGGGAATTAAAAACAAAAATGATTGTTAGGTTTTTATCGTTATAATCAACATCAAGAGCATAAGGTGAATGGGGCAGGAGACGGTAGTGAATGAATTGATTCTACAAATCTTTTGTAAAACCGATAGGTTCTAGCACTAATATTTGTTCCTCTGACCATATACTCAGTAAAGGTTTTAAATAAATGTCAATGAAAATTTTAGGTACTTTTGAGTCACTTTTTGGATAAAATTACGGTAATTTACATAACTTATTTTCTAAAAAGACAAACTTAAAACGCAATTTTCCATTTAATATTCCGATATGATTTAACGATATACACCCAGAAAAAAATTCACTCAAATCCTATTAAAATTGGTCAATAGGACAATTATTGATTTAATGGTATACAAAAAATAAATCTTTTCATATAAACTCAATGGCAACGTCATGGTATTTTCTAGTGTTTAATGGTATTTTCCGATTAAAATAATAATTTATCCTATTGAATATTTTTAATAGTAAAAAAACTATTATTTATATTCGATTTTTTAGATTTGGAAGTTCTACACTTGTTTAAGTAAACAGCCGATAAAATTTAGATAAGTTATGATCAAAAATTTAAACATGTTTAGAATTAAAGCAGAGGTTTGCAAATCACTGTTTAAAAAAGTTTAACTTTTGAGATGAGATAACGGTCCTAAATATTTGATTAAATTACAGGGAAATACACGCAGCGATATAGAATTTTATACTGAACTATTGTTAGGGGGGGCTAGGTTCAAAAACATACGCATTCTGGGGAAACTTCTGTTGTGTTTTCAAAGCCTGGTTGATAAATTACAGCATTTGATCAAATATCTTAAAAACATATTGGAATATTAGCATTCATTGATCTTTTAGAAATAATCGTTTCGATTAAGAAGGGAATTTTCGGGAAATAATTATCCGGGGAAGAATTTGGAAAAATGAATTGCGCAGGAAAGCACGGACCCTACTAGTAAGAAATTAAATAAAAAAGATGATAAGGGAACATTAAAAAACAAACGAACGAAAAAAAAATCAAAAAAATATATATAAAATTTTAATATATAAAATTTTAAAAACAATAAAAGCTACCACAAACATTTGCCCACCAACTTGTTACACGCCTTGTAATGTGAAGCGAGTGAATGTCTAATCATGATTGTATTTATATATAAATGTCCGTCTGGCTGTTTGTCTGTCTGCAGGCCTGTCTCTCTGTACACTTTCAGTCCACTCTCCGACAGACTGCTCGTATCAAGCTTCGAGCTTCGTGGTTCACAATCATTCGCACCGCACGCCTTGTAGTTGTTGTCGCTTGTTGCGGCTGCATTAATTAACTACTTTATTTAGCGTTCGACTGGGTTCAGTTGCTCACTCGTCGCCCATCGCGCAGTTCGAGATCTTCGATCACTCGCGCTGTATTGACAGCATTTTTGCGCTCTACTCGCGTAGTCGGCTAGCTATTGGAATACATCGTTAAAAGTGTCCGTTCGCATGGCAGCAACAATTGGAGAAAATAACTCTAAACAATTAACACAAGACATAAACAATTAAATTGAACCAAATTGAATTCGAATCAAATCGATTCGCTTGCATCTCATCGATTTATATGTGAAGACAACAAAAAAAAACTTTCTTTTGCCCAGAGGTTTTCGTTTGTTACTCTCGACGTGTGCGTGCGTCCGTCTCTGTGTCAGTGCGCGTGTGTATTTTATTTTTTTGGATACGCGCAGCAGATACCAATACGTCCTACGGTTTTTATGCAGTATTTAATTCCGTTTCAAACTGTTTTCGTTCTTTCGGCGGTGCCTTTGCTTACGAAGACGACGGCGGTAACTACAACAAAGTTAATGTAATTGCGGTGCGGGAAGCATCCAAGATTTTAGTGCGCTGAACGCTCAACCGTGAGCATGATCCCTCACTGTGGATATCGTTATACATGGAACCATGAAATTGTGTTCAACTCGCAGAAGCTGGTGAAGCGACGTTAGATTTGCAGCAGCAGTAGCGGCAGCCAACAAACAAACAAACAAAGCAATAACGACTAAGAACAATAACAAATCTGACAAAAGCACGTAAAACGCATACAAAAAAACGTAAATCACGCCAAACGTGTGTTTGCTAATCTCTAGTTTTCTTTTGTATTTTTTTTCTTTACGTCATTATCATAATCACAGCTAATTTAGGCATTCATTTATTTTGATTGAGCCATAAAAAATCAGCTCACCCTCAAAATACATTGTCCTTTAAAAATAAAACTAAAACTATAAAAAAAAAATAAAAACAAACAAAATTATTTATAAAATTTGGGTAGACTACATACTACCTGCGTTGACTTCAACAACATATTCTGTGATTTATTTGAGAATTTTTTTTAAATTTGTGTTTTTTCATACTTTCACAATTTTATTTACATATATAAATATTATAATAAATACGCATAAATATAACACTAAAAATATTTACATTTATTTTAAGTTCGTCGCGCATATTTTGTTGACTTGTGGCATAATTTATTTGTATTCCATTTAATTAAAATAAAATCGCGTACGTCTTTAACTCTTGTGTGGTTCGAACCGGTACAATCCACACGGAACACGGTTCGGTTTGGTACGGTGTAAATCTGCTGCTGCAAATATGAATGCTTACGTCATTCACAACATGTATGGTTAGTATCACCTTAAGTCCCTGCCCAATGCACCTATAAACTTTTAGAAAATATGTATGTTATTCATCCATTAAAGTACATATCCAGCATAATATGTCAGGTCTGTTCAGACTTCAATTCATGCCTGAAACTCTCTGTTCATCGTCTTAAATTCAACTGAATTCTGATGTCCATAAAATGTCTGCGATTATACACCGAAAAATTACTGCATTAAAAATAATGGACAAATTCTGTAACATTAATACATTTGTACTTGTTTACGTCCAAAATTAAATGTATTTGTTTTGGTTGATTGATGTAGTATGAAAAATAACTACATAATTTTACTTCATTTCTAATCAAAATTTGAAAACATGTGTATTAAAATAACCACATTTTGTAATTTTTTATAAGAACTGAAATATTTATCTACATATTCAGCCTTATCGTGAATAAAATTCCTCACGGAATTTTTACCCTTGCTGGAAAATAGGTATCGTGAACAATGTTTGAAAAGGGAACAAAAATGTTTCCCTAAAAAAACTACGTATCATGAACAAAATTTTGGAGAAAAAATTACCCCACCACTTTTTCATCGGTGAAAAGAATTAGTTAAAATCAAAACTCACTTTAATTTACTATACTTTTATTTATAACATCCCAGCAAACCAAACGATAATTTTACGATATCGAAACAAAATCATTTATAAGCTCAAATTGTCGTTTTCGATAATCTATAACGATACGAAAACGATAGGGTTTTCGACAAAAACGAATCTGTCTAAAACGATATCGTTGTTTTTGTCGTTATAGATATCGAGATGATATCATAATTGGATTTGTTTTCGATAAACAAATTTTATTTGTTCAGAAAATTTCATTTTTTGACAACAATTATAAAGAATTAAATTTTCGAATACTTTGAGTTTTATATCTAAAATTTATCATTATTTTATCGAATTTAAAAATTATCGTCAAATGGTTTGTAGGGATGTTAACAAATATTTATGGATAGCACCAAAATTATTTATTTTCACTACACAATGCAATTTGATCCAACAACACTGTTTGACATTTGGCAAAACAGCGATTTAGCGTTGCCTGATGTTCAGTTCTAATTGCAAATTAAACTTTTATTGAGTGAATTATTTGTGCATAAAAGTATAGTAAACTGGAAATATTAAAGATTTGTATACATATTTTATATCTGAACTATTATTTTATAACTTTATTATCTGAATAGATAAAGATTACCAAAAAACGCATTAAAAAAATCTGGCCATATTGTAAAACTGCATTCGAATTTCGAACAAAATTCCGGAGGAATTGCTGTTCTTGGGAGATTGACGATACCAAAAATTTTACCTGGGAAAAAAAATTCCAGGGAATAGAATATTTTCCAAGTGTTCACGATAAGGCTGATTATTACATCTGTATTTATTTTTACTACATTTGTTTACTGCAAGTAATTATATAATCATTCGCAGGTGTCTTCACAATCACTAGCACACGTGTATCACGAATCACGCTAAAATCACGTGTTTTTTTACTAATGTATTCAGCATTCATAAAATACTGAAAAAAAAAATTAAATTGGTATAACGGAGCAAACTATTAAAAAAAGGATTTCTATCGTCCTTCTTTCAGTAGAACAGTCTTTCGTTTTTACCCCCTTGTCCGTCAAAATTTATTTCCAAGATACAGTACTTTTTTAAATTGTCCTTTGTCTGGGTGCAATACATGTTTTTCAATAAATAAAAATAATAAAATGTCCATATTCATTAATATCTAATATTTATAGTTTTTGTCAAAATATAATATTTTCTGAACAAATACATTTTGTTTATCGAAAATAAATCCATTTATGATATCATCTTGATATCTAAAACGACAAAAACAAAGATATCATTTTAGATAGAATCGTTTTTATCGAAACCCCTATCGTTTTCGTATCATTATAGATTATCGAAAACGACAATTTGAGCCTATCAACGATCTGGTTTCGATATCGTAAAAATATCATTTCGTTTGCTGGGTAGTTATATAAATTAATTTAGCTGGAAATTTATTTGTATGAAATTAAATAAAATAACACCCTAATGTTATTTAGTGATTCAAACAATTCTTTAGGAACAAAGCGTGTAGAACGCAAATAAATTTTTCTCATAAATATACAAAACTCAAATATTACTAGATTAATATGTTTGAGTGTTTTTGTAAAACATTATATTATAAAACCCCTCTCAATCCAACAATTTCAGGTTCTTCAAATCGGAGAAATTAGTTTCAGATCATTGTCGAAAACCACCAAGACGTAGTTCTCGTCCTTGGAGTTGCATTTGGAGCTCGCTTCTGCTTGCGCTTCTGCTTCGAAAACGGTACTCCATCCGAGTCCGGTGAATTATTTTCTTTTTGAGGTAGCGCTAATGAATGTTGCTTCTTCACGCTGGTCGCAGAATTCGTCCATTTGCGCGCATCTAGTTCCTTCCAGCCGTCTTCACTTTCATCTTCGTTAAAGATTGTTCGGAATTTTTTGGTTTTGTTCCTATTTTACCTTGGACAGCTTCACATATTCTTGACATTCCATGAATGCTGCACCATTCTTTATTCAAGCGCGCTTCTGCTCCAGTCGTGTGTAGTAGTTGTGGGAATCTTTGTCAGCTACTGATGCACTGCCAACTGCATGAGCGCCGCCTCGTGCTCGTTACAGCATACATCAATCCACTTGAATTCCTCTTAAATTTGCCAGTCAAGTCTCGCGCCTTGAACCGACTTATTTTACACCATTTCTATATGTGAATGCGTCCAAGTCGCCTACGCCATAACATGCTCTCTTCAGCCATGCATAAATTACTTTTTGCGCATTCTCGCTGTAACACAAATTCGAATAAATTTGCTTTAAACCTTGCCACACCAACTTTGGTCTCATTTTTGATGCATTATCGCCCATAAAATTAACATTTAGACCAGGGGCCCTATTCTTGTTTGATGAGAAGTACACCCAGAAAAAAATACTAAATAAATAATAGTTTTTTACTATTAAAAATAGTCAATAGGATAAATTATTATTTTAATCGAAAATACCATTAAATACTAGAAAATACCATGACATTGCCATTAAGTTTAATGAAAAGATTTATTTTTAGTATACTATTAAATCAATAATAGTCCTATTGACCAATTTTAATGGGATTTGAGGGAATTTTTTTCTGTGTGTATGAAATAAGAATGAAAATGAATATGACAGAATATGAAAATAGTTTGTATCTCATTTTAATTCTTATTTTAAATTTTTCATCAAACAAGAATAGGGTCCCAGCACTTATTAATTTTCGCACATATACAAAGTTGTTGCACAAATCCGGAATAAACAAAACTTTTTCAAAATTATCATCATACCATTATTTGAATATCCTTTAGATTTATTATTATTGGCTTCTGCAAAGTTTGTAGTTTTGAACTATGCGAAAATAATTGGTTCTGCATTCTTAAAATGATCGTAAACTTCTTATAACACGTTGAATTTTTTCATTAAAAAAATAAGAATAACCCTTATTTACGGTCCCTGACAAATTATCCAAACCGAAAGAAATTTTGTGATAATTGATGAATAAACCAAAATTTAAAAAAAAATTACACATTTTTAAAGCACTTCAAACTTTAAAATTTGAATTCAGATAATTTTTTAGAATGCACATTCGTCCCTTTGGCATGACAGTGATGATACAATTTAAGAAATAATAGACAGACTAATTGCTACAGTCAAAATAAAACATGTATAAAATACACAAATACGTTTGTGTATTTGAGGAAATATTCGTGGAAATGATAACGAAATATATTTATGACGAATGCTGAGTTCTTAAAAATTTCTAAAAACCTCATTTCCAGAGTTTATATCTTAAAACTTATAAGAATATAAACATTCATTGGTATGGAAATGGAAATTTATTTTCAACAGTATTCAATTTTGTAATAAATAGTCGGTGAAAAGGAGATTAAAATTACTTAAGCACTTTTCTTAAAAACGTTACGTAATATTAAACCAGATGGGAATTATGATAGTTAGGATTATCAAAATTATAGTCGGTCTAAGCCGACTATAAATACCCTACACATATTACCATTCAAAGTGGTATATAGGTCACCAGGGTATACAAATCCTGAAAATAACTACAAACTTTCAATCGCTGAAGAATTGTCATTCATTTGATACCCATATTTACAAATTGGTAGGTGTACCGAATTTCGATTTTTTTTTTTTTGGAACCACAAGTCGTTTCGCGGGAAAACATTATTTCCATGTATTTGAGCATGAAGTCAATATATTTGACCAAAAAAAAGTTTACCTAAGCACGTATACAGTAAAACTGTACTGTAGATGTACATTTTATATGAGTTATTTAAATATAAATGGTCAGATCACAGGTCACAATGGACGGATATGCACATACAGCGTAGGTATATAAGTAATCTAAATTATGAGTTTCATATATCTAACTCTTCAATTGTTTAAGTAGTTGTGATTTCAACAGACAGACGGACAGACAGACGGACAGACAGACGGGCAGACAGACGGACATATAGACGGACAGACGGACATCGCTAAAACTCAGGAGGTCATGCTGATCAAGAATATATATACTTTTCCATACCGGAGATGCTTCCTTCTGGGTGTTACAAACTGCGTACCAAATTGAATATACCCTATCACTCTTAGTGTAGGGTATAAAAAACTGAGTATGTAGCAGTCAAAATCAGCACCAGCGAGTTGTTAAAAATACTCGGTTTGTATCCTAATACGTTACGTTTTTAAGAAAATGGCAATCGTCATTTAAAGTCGGATCAATCCGAATTTCATGTGGTTTATTTCTAAATATTAGCTGAAGTATTCTCAATGGACTACAAGAGAAATGTGATCGAAAACTCAACTCTGTAAAAAGTTATATACCAAAATATGTAGAAAAACACGTGAATTTCCATATATCTGAAAAAACTGAGAATAAGATAGTGATTAGAATCTTGAAATCCATCGGAAAAACATACTAAGATCGTGGATAATTAAAAAAGATCTTCATTTCTTGTCTAGTGTAATTACTGTTAAAAACTAGTTTTCCCAAAGACATTATACGCAATTTTTGTATTTATTGTCAAGACCAGTTTTAATATACTAAGGAATAGTAATAATCTTACACGTTTTTTAAATATTTGAATATAAACTTGGAATTTTTTTATTTAAACAATTTTTTAATTATTTATTAAACATTTAGGCCCGTTAACTCATCTCAACTTTAAACATTGTTTAATTCTAAACAGTGTTTAAACAATGTTTAAATTTGTATGTCTTATAACTTATGCTTCATATGAAATTTGCTCTGAGAAAAAAAAAGATTCACAAATTGCAATCCTTTCTTAACATTTCTGCACCAAATTTTAAAAAATAATTTGATATTTTATGAATATTTTAGATATTTTATTATTATTTCAATACAAAAATAATTTCCGCATTTTTAAAAATAGTACAGGTGAACTTCTTTAAAAGAGTATTAAAAATTAACACAAAACACCACGCAAAAAGATAAATTAACACGGAGTTGAAATTAATTTTAAGGAAGGCCGCAATTCACCAAAAAAATGCCCAGTTGCGTTTCAGAAATCTGTGCAAATACTGCGTTGTTGAATGTTAAAGATGCAATTTTTTTAATGATCTTTAAAACGGCAGTTTGTTTGAAAAACACCACACAAAACGCGAACTGAGGACGTACTTTCTAATAAAAAGAACACAGAGCCCGACTAATTCATGAACAAACACTTTTAAACCGCAATGTACCCATTTGTATTTTGGCAAACATAATTTTTGTTTTTGTTTATTATTGTATTTTTGATGTTTCCTTTAATTTTGTGACATTAATTTCTCATTGGAGACATTTTTTGAAGTTATACACTTGTTTAAGTAAACAGCCGATAAAATTTAGTTATAATCAATAGTTTAAACATGTTTAGAATATAAGCATAGGTTAGTAAATCACTGTTTAAGAAAGTTTAACTTTTGAGATGAGATAACGGGCCATAGGATCTTTCGTTAAACAAGAAAATGATACATGGTTATACAGAACATGGTATAAACTGACTATCAAAAATACTGTACATATGTATTCAGTTTCGTACCTTTTTAAAAATATTTATATAGAAAGAGCTAAGTATTCGGCTAGTTTTAAAAATATTTTCAGAATTAAATATATTAATAAAATAAAATTATAACATGATTGAAGAACTCTACAATATACAACAAATAAATGAGCAAAAACTGAGTTTTTTTTCAGTGTTTGTCAAAGTTCTATATATACACGCACACAAAACATAAAAGCTCAAATGCACGCATCAATTAAATGCCCTTCACTGATTTAAATATTTGATGATTTTTATGGATACATTGTAAAAATAACAATTAAAATATTGATGTAGAAATTCAATTACGACGCACATGCAAGGCTTTTCTATCCGAATAAAACTGTGATTTTCTTTTTATCGAATAATTCCTTCAGAATGAATTTTTTAATAGAAAATAATATGCTGTGTTTTTATAGCAACATCAAGTATAAAACAGCAATAACAAATAGTTGGAATATTTTCATTAATATTAATTTGTGAGAGTAACACGTATTAATAAATAAATTAGCCAACATTGATAACTGCTCCGCATTGGAGACATGTAAATGGAAAACTACTTGTTGCAGTTTTGTAGTTGTTGCCTTGCAGCAGCAACTTTGTTGTTGTTGCTCTTGCTTGGAAACAAGTATGCTAATGTGTCCAGCCAGCCAGTCAGCCAACTCAACTCAACACAGCCCTGCCCTGCCCAGAGATCACAGAGCGCCACTGCCTGAGCAGGTGTTGCATCAAGGCCACACCATTATAAAACAATAGCAATATCAGCAGTAGCAATAGCAACAACAAGAACAACAACTTACATGTTGCCAACAGCAGTCGGCACATAATCGATGCTGCCCTCTGTTGGCACTACGAACCTAACGGTAGACTGACAATCGTATCAACCAAAAATTAAAAAATACCTACTTTGTATAGTTACTGACTAGTTTATCTGTCTGTACACGCTGCTGCTTGAAATGTAGTCTTGTTTCTAGATTTTAATTTCAATTTGATTTATAATCTATAGAAAAATATACAGACTATAATTGGGACATTCCGATAACCTTTTGGACTCGTTTTTCTATTAGGTTTTGCTAATGCGCAACTCCAACGATCGAACGAACGAACAAGCGGACAGAACGGATCGCATATAATGTAGCTGTGGGCTTTAGAACGAGATTATTATTATAAATATTTATTCAAATTCGAAATTCAAATAAGAGCACAAAAAGTAGTTACAGTAGTTGATTTGCCAAGCAACTGGCAATGAGGCTGCAAAAAGCACATATATCATCTCAGTATTTTATTGACGTGATGTCCTTCATAATTCATAAACAATATACATACAGCTTATATAGAGCATTCGCCTCTGACCCTCATTCATCCGATCGGTATTTTCATTATTTCTATACTATTCGATTTGTGACAAATGGAAAATCCAGAATGATCGTCGTTATTAGTTATGTAAATCCGCGATGAGTACTAACCAAGAGAAGGGGGTTTTACTTTGGCCTTTGTACTAAGCGTCATTACTACGTAGCAACTCTACAGCATTATGATTTAGAAAGAAATGTTTAAATTGTACTTATTCATATTTCCAAGTAAATCAAGTACGAGCAGTGACCAGGGGCCACATTAAAATAAAACAAGCATAAAATACATGAAAAAGTTAGTGTATTTGACGAAAATCTATAAATATTCGTGAAATTCGGAAAGTTACAAAATTTATTTATGTTCAAATTCGTATATTTACGAATATTTCACAAATGATATTCATAAATATACGAATTTGAACATAAATAAATTTTGTAACTTTACTCCACGATTAAATTTGTACATATGACGTATAATGAACTCACTCTGTCTCTCTCTCAAATTCTCTCATATAATTGTCCTCTTGTAATAAATGGCACACACATAATTTCGTCCATTGGCTCTTACGTTGAGTTGGTTCCGTCTTACGTTCTACGAAAAAAATTATAAATTTAGTAAAAATTACCAAATTTGAATTTGAATCTGTCAATACTAAAATCCATTTTACTTTAGCAAATATTCAAACCATTCATAATTTGTCTCTGATTTGGTTTGGAAATTGGAAAAACATAGATAGAAACATAGTAAAACATAGATTTTCGGTAAACAAAATACAGCTGTTCTGAGAAAGATGTCAAATATATGTTTGTGTGAATTTCATCATTTATGAAATTTTTCTAATTTGCTTGCAAATGGATTTTTTGGATAAAAACATTATTTTAAATTGTTCTGTATTCTTTTTATGTACACTTAAGGCCTCTTTTAAGTGATATTTTTAGTGAACGGAGCCAAAAAAATCTTCCGTTTGACACAATATTCGTGCGGTTTAAGGGCTCAGTTATGTAAACGTATCGGAACGTAGCGTAATGTAGTCAACTGTCACGTACTGTTCTGTTATACATACAGTGCGTGTAAATAGTTAACCAAATCATAGCGTAACGTAGAATTCCACGCTACATGTGATATATTTTTATCACTCAGTGCCAACTTCGAAAACTTCTGCGGATCCGATCTGCTTAAAATTGTTAAGATTTTCTCTTGAGAATTGTTTACTCAGTCGGCACCCCTGTTCTAGGTTAGGTAGTGTGGATATTGCCAATACAAATATCTTAAAATATAAATAAAAATAAATGCTTTTTATATAAAAATTTGAAGTGCAATTAAAAGAAAAATTACGTTTAAAGTTTTATTGAAACTTTACTTTTGTTAAGTTCTATATTTTTTTTTACACCTAACTAATAAGAGTGAAATGAAAATGTTAAACAGTAAATTAACATTTTTCCAATTTATCTTTCATAGTATATAATTGTAATAATAGTAATTAAACTTAAAACTTAAAAAAATACTAAAATACTGTTTCTGCAGATAGTGAGGAGTATTGAGATAAAAAAGTCAATATTATTTATATTTATAAATAAATGAGGAAACTATGGTATAATAATGTATGCAAATAAGATATTAATTATTTGTAAAGAAAAACATTAAACAGCTTATACTTTTTATGTACCTATTAATACTAAAGGTTGTATTTGTTTTTCATAAAGATAAATAAATCCAATTTCTTAATCGACAACATATATTTACTTCATTGACAATTTAATTAACTCTGTAAATATTTTTTTAGAACACTGGAATGATTCAAAATTGGATTCTTCTCCGCAATATCTGGATTATTCGATAAGCACTCTAATTCCAAGTCCATCTTCATCAGTTACAAAGGTGCAACATTATAATTTCGCTTACGCTTCCGGAACAGACGTCGATGCTACTTTGACACAGCTAACACCTCCCCAATCACCGCCACACACATTAGTTTCTCCAGCTCAATTGACCACACCGTGTCTCATAAATGTATGTCAAACCGCCACTAGAAGTATAATTTTCAATAACTCAAATAAACGATTTTCCTTTTTTAGGTCAACGATGTTCTTGTCGATCACCATTTGTCCACCGTAGCAGTTTCGCCAACGCACTCAACCAGCGATGTACCCATCGAGACAAAGACGACCGCACAATTCGAGAACTTCGCCTGGAACGGCAACAGCTCTACTGTTGTAGCTGCAAAATTCATCGATGAGATTGAGCGAGAAACACAAATTGTTGACGAAATCGTTAATAGACGTGCGCAGGAGTTGATCGACTGGAACGATGATGCCGAATCCATGTCGTCCTTGTCGCCGCAATCGTTCAGCGATGAAGAACCCAACTCACCAGCTATGGGCTCAATGTGTTCCATCAGTCAGTCGCCACTACATGGCTCTGAAACCGATGGTGAGAAAGAGGAATTATCAATGTCTGCCGGTAGCAGCAGCAGTAGTAGCAGCGATTGCAGCATAGCTCCGATCAAAAAGCGCACACGTCCCTATGGGCGCGGCGTCGAAGATCGAAAAATACGCAAGAAAGAGCAGAACAAAAACGCTGCCACTCGTTATCGTCAGAAGAAGAAGCAGGAGATGGAAATCGTTCTGACCGAGGAGCAAGAGCTGTCAAATCTGAACAATGACCTCAAGCGTAAATTAGCTGAACGCAATCGCGAAGCGAAATATCTCAAAACACTTATTCGCGAGTTTTACAGAAAAAATAAGATATAATTTAAATTTATCCAACAAACTACACATGTAATATTAATTTTAATTCTTAATTCGTTCTTTTTTGTTTCTTTTTGTCTCTCTATCTTTTTTATTATTACTTTTAAATGTAATTAATTATTGTTTTGCAAAGTTGTATTCACGTAGTGTAATCGCTCCTCCCAATGTAATATTTTATTTGTTTTTTATTTCAGTCCAAGCATAAACACAAAGTGAAGCATTTATACTGTTATTTGTGGCTGCAAATTATGGCACGCATGACAATATCTTTTTTCGGATATTCGAAACTCATTTGCCGTCTGCGGCCGCAGGTTTATTTTGCTGGCCCCTCAAGCCCCCTTTACTAAAATGCATTTATTCAGTGCAATAGCCTTACTTTGTTAATTTTTGTGTATGGATACAATGTAAAAACAATTCTTTAATTATTAACTAATAAAAAGGGGTTTAAAAAATCACAAGTCTCTTGAATTTATTTAATAAGAACGACTGTTAAGTTTAAATCTGGTTTTATTGTCATGTTTATTTTGAATAGTAACTTTTTCTAACATTTTATCTCCTAAAACTATTTCAATTTTTGAAGAAAGTTCACTTTTGATCTTTAGATGTTGATTTACCGCATAGAAATTCTGTATACGTTCTGCGTCCTTGATCAAATACTTTGCATAATATATCTCTGTTGGTAAATTTATAAGCGCTCAAATCAATTTTCCAGTTTTCGTGCAACTCAACTACCAGGCGGCAAAGGTTTGCTACAGTTTTGCATCGCAACGATTCGCCAAAAAGCGTATAATTTCCAATGATTTGTAATTCACGCAAATGCTGACACTGTCCCAATAGAGGCCCCAATAATTCATCCGTTAGTTGACAGAAGCTCAGGTCCACTTTGTGTAAATTCAACGCAATTAAACTTAGACAGTGCAAATAGTCGGTATCGAATGTGATGTAATGCAATGTGAGATCCTTAATATTACTCTCACAACCGGTGATTGTGATCGGATGCAGTATTTGGAGGACGTCTGAAGTTGGCATGGAGTAACCGACAGATATATTCACAATTGTCAAATGCTTGCCAAGAATTCGCAATTGTTTGGTCGTAAATATGCATCCCTCTCGAAAGTTCATATTAAACTCCTTGAATCGTGTTATTGATAGTAGAACCATTTCATCCATTCGCTGGCTAATAACTCCGAGAAAGTTTAAAAGTGTGGAAACTGGTATAAAACGAAAAATCGCCAATATGCAGTCATTATTCAGCTCTAGTAAATTCATGGTGTTCAACTTGATTTCAGCCAAGAATTCCATAACGTTGACAAATATCTGCAAATAACAAAGATCTTAATTCTTTGAAATATAATTACATTAACAATTTGTTCATTCGGAGTATTTAATACTTTTGTAGAACACCGTGAAAATACAATAAGATAGTATGTTATTAGAACCACCTAAGGTACACGATAGGGAAAAACTTCTAAAATCCAGAAGGAATCAATAAGTTTACGGAGTGATATACAGCTAAACGGAAAATTCTTAATTTTAAGAAACAGATCTACTTAGTTGTCAAAAAAGTAACTAAGTGTTATTATTCTTTTTTTGCAGAAATTTCAATTCTTAGTAACTAAGTGGAATTATTCTTGATATGCAGATATTAATTTCTTAAGCATTAAAAAGTAACTAAGTGGAATTATTCTTAATAAGTATTAAAATGTTGTTGCTGTTTTCTTCCTAAATACTAATAAACGCGTGTTCGTATAGCTGAAGTTTTTCGATCTAGTCCGTTGTCTGTCTGTCGATATGTTGAAAGTAACTAAAAGCAATTATTTCGAAGATAACATTTTTTATATTTAGAATTTTTTTACCTATATTTATTTTTTATATTAAATGACTTGTTTGAATACTTTATTTAATTGAATGTTTATTTGGTTTTATTTTTATTATTTTATCTATATATTTTTAAACCGTTTACTTACTTATTATACACTTTTTTTTCTTCTGCTGTTGGTTGATGTATAAACCTTTCGCACGTTACTCATAAGCAATGTATATTGTATTTTAGATAACAATTTGGTATTTATGATCAATTTAAAAAAAAAATGGTTTACGAACTGAAACCATACCATTATTCGTAGGAAAAGTCGTTGTTTACTATATTTATAGCTCGAACATTCATACATAAACAGATGTTGTCTTATCTGGCATACAAAGTATATCATTCCGTTTTTTGATAAAAACGAAAAAAAACTTCTGCATATCAAGACAAATTGTACTTAGTAACATTTTGATATGTCTTTATATCTTGAAAATTGTGTCTTAGTTACTTTCAACAAACAGACACACTCACAAACAGATGGCGACCTCGCAAAACAAAGCATTCGAGCAAATATTTCAGACACAGAAACATAGATGAAAGCAACAACAGATACATGAACACGTGTTCTTTTTCCGAAGAATACAGCATAAATTTTCGTGTTATTTTTAGTTTTTAATAATTAATAAATTAACTTTTCGAAATCCAATAGAATAAAGATTGTTTACATTTATCTATATATAAGTAATTTGCTTTATTAATATTCATATAATAAATTGTAGAATTTTAGTAGTATTTTATTGATATTAGTCTAATTCTACTATTTCTATTCGAACCGAATTATTCTCGAATTATAGAAGTTTATTTCTCTACATGTACAAAAATTATTAAGTTATGTGAAACTTCTGTGAATATTTTACAATCTATACAAAATTGTGTACACAACCTATCATAAACGATATCACGGACAATCTTTAAAATATTGTTTTGTATTATTCCTCGAAATTAATAGAGTGTGACACGAACATTTTTTTATACAAAATAAAATGTTTTTTCAGCAAAACTAAATCAAACCCCGGAATCTTACCTTTCAAATAGACCATTTAGTGATATATACATATATAAAGAAAATATTATAGGTGAATATGAAATTACAGTTGAATATTTTATCGCGTACTATCGAGCTACCTATAGTCCACCATAGACTAGATTTTCACATTACGCCAAATCCTGGAAAAAAACCAAAAAGTGACAGATAGACACCTTCTCATCGACTACAAAGCTACCTTCGACAGTCCGATAAGGAGCCGACCCACCAGGTCTGAGTTCGGTATACCTGCGAAACTTATAAGGATGAGCGACACACGTTGCACATTGAGATTAGCAACAACCTCTCTGATACGTTTAATTCCGAACGAGGTTTCAGACAAGACGACTAACTCTCGTGTGACTTCTTTAATTTGATAATGGAGAAAATAATAAGAGCTGCCGAACTCCATCACAATGGCACTATCTTCAACAAGAGTGTCATGCGGCTCGTGTATGCTGATGATATCGTCATCTTTGGGCAATGCATACGAGTAGACTGTTCAGCATTCTCCAGAATGGGTCTTATGTGAATGAGAACAAGATGAAGTACACGGTTAAAAATATTGGGTTATTTTTTAAACTTTTTTGGATTGTATATATGTCTCGACCAAAAAATGATTAAATTGTAATAATCCTAAAAGATTAAAAAAAGTTTGTAATACCTCTCTGCATTACATTGTAATACATGTTGTATTACTTTGCATGTACTCCTACTGGATTAAAAGTAATGCTGAAAAAGATTGAAAATACGGATTTGATTTTGTAAAAAAAGTTTAAAAAATATATATTTTATTTTATAAATAATATATTTTTATTATTTTTATTATTATTTTGTTTTTATAATTAATAACTCTTTGTACACTCTTTAATAATTGTTCGTCTCTTTCGAAATTATTTTCATGTCATCAGCGAACACCTTGTTCCCTACAGATCTTCTAACATACCGCCAATTAGCTTTACTGTCATTTACTATTAGAGCTATTAAAACATATTGTCGTCGAAAAAGGCATTTTGAATTCGCAATGGGCGATTCGATGTTTGAGGACAACGGTCTAACAAGACGATGCAGCTTACTAGCACAGCTAACGACCATCAAGTTGGAAAAATGTGGGAGCATAACCGAGTATGTCAATGGCATTATTTCCACCGAGAACAAACTGAACGCAATAAAGTTTAATGTAAGTGATGAATGGGTCGGGTCACTTCTTCTTGCTGGTTTGCCGGAGGAATACAGACCAATGATCTTAGGATTACAGAGTTGCGGCGTCGAAATTACAGACGACTTTGTAAAAACTAAACTTTTACAAGATGTACGAGAAGATTCAGGAAGTAACAGCGTAACCGCATTTTAGCACCGAGATGTTACAACTGCAATGGAATAGGCCACATTGCCAAGAACTGCGTCAAAGATGAAGCTGTCAAGAACCAAAAATTCAAGAATCAAGTGAACAATTCAGCATTTGTATCCGGTAAAATCGACGAAGACAGTTGGTACATTGATAGTGGCGCGTCAGCACACATGTCGTGAAGGTGTGATTGGCTGACAAATTACAAGCGATGTTCGGGAAATAATGAAATAATGCTGGCTGACAATAAAGTGGTTAAGGCTGTGGTGATTTTTGCTTCAGCACAACAAAAGGGTCGATGGAATCAGTGACACTGGTTTACAATGTATTGCATATTTCATATTTGGCTATAAATTTACTTTCTGTTAGTGAGATTGTACGTTGATTTTTGATGAAAATGGATGCAAGATCTACAATCAAACTGGCGAAAAATTGGCTGCAGCAACGTTAACGAATGGTATGTACAAACTTCAATGTAATACCCATCCTGTTCAAAGTGCTATGGTAGCAACGTTTGCAAACACATATGAATTATGGCATCAGAGGCTCGGATATTTAAATCCGAATGTAATGAATTGACTAAAAAATGGAATAGCTGTCGGAATCAATCTTAAGTCTAAAAACGTGATTGACTCATGCATTTCTTGCGCAAAAGGCAAGCAGAAGCGAAATGTTTTTCCAAAAGAAGGTCACCGAGTTGACAGAAAGCTGGCATTGGTGCACACCGATCTCTGTGGGCCAATGGAGATGGAATCAATTGGCAGATGTAAATGTTTTATTACATTCATTGATGACTACACCAGAAAGATATTTATATTCTTCATGAAATCGAAGGCAGATGTGAAGCATATTTTTGCTGAAAAAACAAACTGACTGCAAAATTCATATTCTTCGATCTGATAATGGCAGAGAGTATATCAGTAATGATATGAAAACTATATTGAAAAATTCGGGAATATGCCATCAAACTACAGTTGCCTACAATCCCGAGCAAAATGGACTTGCAGAACGTGTAAATAGAACCATTGTAGAGAAGGCAAAATCGATGATTGCACACGCGAATTTATCAAAGGAATATTGGGCAGAAGCTTGCAGTACAGCGGTATATTTAGCAAATAGATCACCACACAAAGTTCTGGCGAGCACTCCGGAGGAACTATGGCAAGGTATTCCATTGTATCCTGTTGTGGATACAATGGAATATGCACACATTTCTTCAGTGATGCTTGAAGACTACGAGGCACCGCTGAAGAATCATTCTCATCTGCCTGTGGAAATGAGAATGAAGTGGGGGATGATGCTAGCAGCGCTGAGCCTGATGTCGTTAATCCAGAATATGAAATTTGCAGTGCTGAGCATGAGCTCGTTGTTGATCCAGAAATAGTACCATTGAGACTTTCGACGAAGATACAAAATCAACGAAAATTCTATTGTTGTATGTGTAGTTCAATTGATAAAAACGATCCGCTTACTGTTCTAGACGCTATGAGTCGGCCAGATAAGGAATTCTGGTTAGCTGCGATGCAAGATGAATTTAATTCATTAGAAGAAAATAAAACATGGATTTTAACAGATCTGCCTGTGGATAAAAGAACCATTAAATGCAAATGGGTATTCAAAACCAAAAGAAGTGATAATAAAGATGTTTGTTATAAAGCAAGGCTTGTTGTGAAGGGGTGCAGTCAACGCAAGGGAATCGATTTTGAAGAAACATTCTCCCCTGTTGTCAGATACTCTTCAATTCGTTACTTGCTAGCGGTTGCGGTTAAATATGACATGCAAGTAGATCAGATGGACGCAGTTACTGCCTTTCTTCAGAGCAATTTATATGAAGAGGTGTATGTGCAGCAACCAGAAGGATTCGAAGATACAAATAACTCATTGAAGGTAAGTAAATTACAAACAGCCCGGTACGGATAAAAACAGGCAAGTTTAGCTTGGAACAAGATGTTAGACTTTGTGTTAAAACAATTCGGCTTGAAACGTTCCAATACTGATCCCTGTGTATATTACAAAGTAGACGACAATACTAGAATATATGTGGCCATATACGTAGATGATATCCTAATATTTTCGAATAGTGCAAAAGCAAAGAATGACATAAAAGATTATCTAAAGACACATTTTAAAATGAAAGATTTGGGAAGAGCTAAATATTGTTTGGGAATGATGATAGAAAGAAATTTAGAAAATATACATTTTAGTCAAGAAGAATACATTCAGAAGATTTTAATGCGATTCGGAATGGATGATTGTAAGCCTGTTTCAAGTCCACTAGATCCAAATACGAAACTGTCTAAGTCGATGTCGCCAACAACCGAAGAAGAAAAATTAGAGATGTCTAAAATTCCATATCATGAAGCTATCGGTAGCCTAATGTTTGCGTCTCAATGTACAAGACCGGATATTTGGCAAGCTGTGAATCAATTAAGTACATTAAATAACAATCCTGGGAAAGCTCATTGGAATGCGTTGAAAAGGGTATTTCGCTACTTACAAGGAACCAAGACGATCAAGCTGGAATATTCAAAAAAATGGAAATGCTGAAATTATTGGATTTTCAGATTCAGACTGGGCTGCAGATGAAGACGAACGTCGCTCAATAACTGGCTACACACATAGAAAATTATTGTCGAATCCGACAATAATTTGAAAATATTTTATGTTAAAATGGATCCACAAATATTATTATCAAATTATTGTCGGATATAACAATAAAATTATCAAACAAGTATTGAACATAAAATTTTTGATTTTAATA
Source organism: Dryomyza anilis (assembly GCA_951804985.1). Classification (NCBI taxonomy): domain Eukaryota; kingdom Metazoa; phylum Arthropoda; class Insecta; order Diptera; family Dryomyzidae; genus Dryomyza; species Dryomyza anilis. The sequence continues at coordinate 78,825,982 of OX638131.1, forward strand.
ATATTATTGTTAGTTTCATTTTCCGCTTTTAATGACATTTTACATTCTAAATTAATAACATAAAAAAATCACACAAAAAAAACACACACTGGCTCAACATTTTAATGCATTTTTATTTGAAAAATCTATAGAAATCGACATCATTGTCGGTTCGCCGACATGTTAGCATGTATCACTGCTGGTAGCTTTGTTGCAGGCCTTTTCCACAGCACGTCGTCGCTGCCTCATGGCGTCAGTCATCGGAATCGAGGACGGTCCTGAGATTGGATATTTGCTCGGCATTCTGCTAATTTTATTCGCAGAAGTGTGACGTCTCATGTGCAGGAAATCTCGTCTAGGCTTGAGGATCATTATACCATATAGTTCCGATGCGACCGATTCGACACCGCGTCAATTGTGCAACTCGACATACCCGATCTGGTGGCCGAGAACGGCGGCCAAATTAGGGTCATCTTCGATTCGGAGGATGTCGCGTTTCACCTTCAGATGCGTGTGCTGATGTAACCGATCATATGAAAAACATTGGTTTGTGTGTCGACGATATCGCGCGAAGATAACAAATATTTTTGAAGACAGAAAACTTTTTTTTTTTTCAAAAATATAAATAAAAATTGTATATGTCAAATTTATGCTACAGGGTGTCATAGAAAATCAATAATATTATGTTCAAACTAAAAATAATATTATCATTTGTTGCTTTCAAGAAATTGATAATATTTATTTTCAAAATTCGACAATTATTTTCTATGTGTGTATGTCTTCATGTAAATGAATGAATCGATATCGTGAAATAGCAAGCGACAACCAACCATAGCTTTATCTTCGACGAAATCTGAGTACATGGCACTAGCAGCAGCTTAAAAAGTCTAAATCTTGAAATCGAAAGTACAAATGGCGGTGCTACAATAAGGATCAACTGTGATAATAAAAGTGCTTTACATCTAGCCACTGCAAATGGATACAACGAAAGATCCAAACATATAGATATACGTCATCACTTCATAAGAGAGAAATACGAAAACAGAGATGACCAATTTATTAGTATTAATCAGGGCTCGGGTGGAACTGGAACCGGAACCGGACCGGAACCGTTTCATTTTTATAGAACCGGAACCGTTTTTGAAATTTTTTATGGAACCGGAATTGGAACTGGAATCGTTTTTTTATTTTTTATAGAACCGGAACTGGAACAGAAAATCAGAACCGGAACTGAAACCTTTACTAAATAAATTAGATCAGAAATTAATATATCAAAAAAATAATAATTAAATCAATTTGGACAATGAATTTGGAAACAAAAACAAATATTAATTAAGTTACACAAGTGGACAATGTCATTTTAAAAATGTAGAGTTTTGCAAATTTTCTTTATACATATTTATTGTCATAAAAATATGTTTTGTATTTTTGACAAATATTTCATTCACTTCCCCAGACAAAAATTTAAGCAGGCAAGTGTTTCGAAACAAGCAGGCGAACAAGCTACCTGTACGCATAAAAATCACGTTTTATATGAAGCTTTGTGGTAGGCAAAGGTGGGAATGTGGACAAAAGCTGCTAGTTCCCTGCTATAGCATGAAAACAAAATTGGTTGGGAATTGACAGGCATAGGTAGGGTATGGTAGTCAAACAGGTGTAAGAAAAATGGTAGGCACATAAAGGGTAAAGTATGCAATGTGCTGGAAGCAAAATGGTAGGGAGCATAAACATATAACATAAATCATCAGTTCCCATCCATCCCACAGTACCAAAAACTTCTTGTTATACAATAACACCGACGAATTTTGTTGGTTAAATTTTCGCGAAAAACTCAAACGCTTCGATTCTCCATTGCTGGATTTGCATATGTTTTCTGAAGGAACTCCGAATTTTTATACCCTACACTAAGAGTGAAAGGGTATATTCAGTTTGGTACGCCGTTTGTAACACCCAGAAGGAAGCATCTCCGGTATGGAAAAGTATATATATTCTTGATCAGCATGACCTCCTGAGTCGATTTAGCGATGTCCGTCTGTCCGTCTGTCTGTCCGTCTGTCTGTCCGTCTGTCTGTCTGTCTGTTGAAATCCCTACTACTTTTAAAATTGAAGAGCTAGATAAATGAAACTTATGACTTTGATTACTAATATACCTACGCTGTATGTGCGAAAAAATTGGCGAGATCGGTTCATTGTGACCTATGATCCGACCACATATGTTCAAATACCTCATATAAAATGTACATATAAAGATCAATTTTTATGTATACGTGCTTAGGTAAACTTTTTTGGTCAAATATATATTGACATCATGCTCAAATACATGATAATAATGTTTTCCGGCGAAAAGACTTGTGGTTCACAAACAAAAAAAATCGAAATTCGGTACACCTACCCATTTGTAAATATGGGTATCAAATGAATGGAAATTCTTCAGCGATTGAATGTTTGTAGTTATTTTCAGGATTCGTATACCCTGGTGACCTATATATCACTTTGAATGGTAACCACACATATGTGTAGGGTATTTATAGTCGGCTTAGACCGACTATAATTTTGATAATCCTAACTATCATAATTACACCTACTTTAAAATTTCCCATGTGATCTAACCTTCCCAACTGGTTTGTTATTGTGTTTGCAATTTTGCAAACTTTTTATCAACAAAATATTCTGTCGCTAACTTGTTGATCAAGTTTTAAAAAATACAAAACAGAAATTCCTATACAATGTGTTTGCCTGCTACTCCCAGGCTACCTTTCACTTTCAGTTTCCTACTATGAAGAAGCTTTTTAAAATTTCAAAACAGAAATTCCTGTACAATGTGTTTGCCTGGTACTCGCAGGCTACCTTTCCCTTTCAGTTTCCTACTATGAAGAAGCTTTTTAAAATTTCAAAACAGAAATTCCTATACAATGTGTTGTCCTGCTACTTGCAGCCTTCCTTTCCCTTATAGTTTCCTACTATGAAGAAGCTTTTTAAAATTTAAAAACAGAAATCAATTCAATTTTTTTTTCTTTCATTATTTTTTAATATATTTTATGAATCTTTCTTAAAGGTTTTTGTTTGGGAATTTTGAGGGTCAATTAAAAATACGAGTGGACATTTTTCGAAAAAAAAAACAAAAATATTAATGAATCAATACTGTTCAGAAAATTTACTATTAAAACAAATAATGTCCTATGATTTTTTTCCAAAAACGACACGTTGGGTACGGATTACTAATTACTTTAAGTCATAATGAAAAGAACTTTTGATATATTCAAAATATAAATTATGACGTTTTCAAAAATGGATTGTTTCAGTTTTTGTTTAATGGAAATTATTTATTATTTGTTAACAACTCTTTTTTATTAGACTGTATATTTAGGCAGTATAAATAAATGAATTCAATTATTATGTATTATTTTCAAAACTAATTTAATAAAAAAAAAAAAATTCTATTCGGAAATTTTATGTGTCACACCCCCCCTAAGATTCTTCTTAGGACCGGCCCTGTACTCAGTTCTTCCTATAACGTAGAATGTTTGAGAAAAATACAGGTGAAAACGATTATTTTTCAGTCATTTATATATATATTGTTACGAAAAGAGGTAATTTGCCCCACTGTGCAAGCATTCAACAATAATAAATGAGACGCAAGACAATTCAGCGCACTAAGCAATGTGTTAGAAAGAGACGGAAGATCATTCAGCGTACTGGGCAATGTGCGAATGTGTAAAACACATGAGTGCGAATGAGATACCAATAGCATGCGTCGTTCACGAAACGAGTAGAAATTTCTCGAAACAAATCGAAGCTTGTCGAAACGTGTCGAACTGATGCATGCAGTATATAAGGGAGCCGCATCTGAGGTACTTCACTTCAGTAGTGATTGTAAAGTGGTCGAGGGCATCTCGTGTGATAATTGTCAAGTTAAATTGTGGACATGCAGCAGTTCTTAGAATTTGTTATTAGTAAAGTTGTTTATTAAAGTGAATTAATAAAGTTAATTGTTATAATTTAAACCAAATATAAGAGTGTTTTTATTTTGTACACAATCCAGCGATACGAACTCGTAGAACAGTTTTCCGTAGACTTAATTTTCGTAACAATATATATAGCATATTTTAAAAATAAACCTGTTGGGAAGGTTAGATTACATGGGAAATTTTAAATTTGGTGTTATTATGACAGTTAGAATTATAAAAATTATAGTCGGTCTAAGCCGGCTATAAATACCCTACACATATGTGTGGTTAACATTCAAAGTTCAAATTCAAATAAAAATTTCTATTTTATCCTAATCCGTAATTTCTCCTAATCCGGGAACGATATCGCGATGAATTTTTTTTTTGATTTTTTACCACATTGATTGTGATTAGAAAAAAGTTAGTGCGAACAGAGGATATCGTTCGCAGTCCGTGGAATAAATTTGAAAAAAAGGCACAAATGTATGAAATTAAAATACTAAAAAATTGAAAATTAAAAAAAAAAAGTCGTTTTGTTTAAAAATGTCATCATTTTGTTCACCGTGCGGCCTCACGAAAAAAATATTTGCTAACCGTCTATACAAATTTAATTTTGTTCGGGAAAAATTACATTTTGTTTTGTTTAGCAACTTTGGTAATCAAAATTGTCGTATCGGTGACCACTCGTCCTTCTTTTATTTTTCAAATGAATGGAATTTTTCGTATTTTTTTCATATATTTGTATGAATACATCATTACTTTAGCCGCGGTAGCTCAGTGGAAAGGTCCCCGGTTCAAGCCTGGACTGGGGCTAACAACATCAGTTCATAGAAACATTTTTCTATACCGCGCTACCTCTCATCAGTAAATGGCAAACCTACGAGAGTAAAACCATTGCCTATGAAAAGCTCTCACCCGCCGTTCGGATTCGGCAATAAACTGTAGGTCCCTTTGAGTACAAATATAACACGCACAGTTCAAAAATGCTGAGAGAACTCGGCCGAAGTTCTATACAGGACTGTAGCGCCTAACTATTATTATTATTATACATCATTACTTTGTCTTTTTCTTTTAAGTAAAACTGCATAACATTAAAATACAAAAAACGAAGCAGAAATGTATTTTCCGAACGTTTAAAAAATGTATTTAAGTTCAAAACGTTGCCCTTCATTTATTCGTTCTCCAAACAAATAAATGAAGTGTAGTCAATACAGTGTTTCAAATATATATGATAGATCAAAGGACAAACACTTTAAGTCTTGATAAATAGTTTGATTCTTTCTTTACTCATGAGAGAAGGTATTTTTTTTTTTGTTTGGATGGCTAACCGAGTGGAAATTGATTCAGGTTAGCCTTATATCGCATCCGTCCCTGATCAGAAAAGGATAAGGCATCACTATTAAATGCCACATAAAATGACCCGATCAGGATTGACTATGGTAATCCTAGTTTTAAGTCCACTTAAGGCAACCTGTTCCATCCTTTACAATAACCCTTGAGCTAAAGCCTACTTAATGGAACCTACTCAGACATTTATTAAATAATTTGATTAGACATCGTGTTATTATAATACACTGTGGTGCTAACTATAGCCGCACCATTTTTTTATGCGATTCTCTGCTTCCAAAAAATATTTTTAAAAACAAACAAAAGTCGTTAAAAGCTCATGCAAAAAAAATTATTTCTTGATAGAAAATCTCCAATTATCTTTACTTTTGTAACCGTGGTAATTAAAAGTTTGTTTTCATAGTGGTGCATAACTATAGAGGTTAGTTCTCAACATCGATATGTATTTTCCAGAGTTCATACTCGTGTATGGGAATGCTAACTCTAACAATTCATGAACACAAAATGTTCCCAAAAGTAGTGTGGTCACTTCAATAGAAATTTAAACTATCGTGCCCGTCCAAATTAAACGTTTTCTCATCGGAAAAAATAGTGTTACAAAATAATCGATTCATTTTGTAAGATTATTTGTAATATTTATTTTGTGTTAATGGTACCACTGTGCTACCGCGGCTACATCAAGAAGGCAACACTCATTATTAAAATAATATAAATTAAGTCTAACTGTGTCAATTTGTGCTATTTATTAAAATCCGTCTATAGTTATGCACTACTATGAAAACAAACTTTTAAATACCATGGTTACAAATATCTGTCAGTTCTGTCAGAGTTTTCTCGATATGAGAAATTATTCGAAATCGGAACGATATCGAAGAAAAAAATGATCAAAGTTCGAGATTGATAAATGTATAAATACCGTATCTTGTCAAAGAATTTGAATGTACGAAAATCTTTAAAAATTAGAATCGAGAAAGCAACGAGATCGAACTATTTTTATCGAAGTTATTCGAGAAAGATTCGAGGTATCGAAGGTCTCCGAGACATGGCAGACTGGGTTAGTATAAGGATAAGATCGGAAAATTTCGAATAGCGTCACGTTTTAAATCAGGGTTTCCGTATGTACTTCCTTTTGGTTTTGAAATAATGGTCACCGTATATTTAAAATGGAATAAATCAATAAACTTAATTTATTTAATTTTATAATATTTGCTTGTCTTGCTTGATACTTTGGTGGGTTTCTTAAAAAATAATAATTCTCCTGTTACTTTATTGCTCCGATAGGAGATCTCCTGTTTTTACACTTATAGAGAACGGCAACACTGGATCTACTCAACAAGGCATATAACCTGCACTAGGTCATTTTTCAAATATATTTTCACTGCATCTTCTAGTTTTTCAGTAAAATAATTGACTGTTTTGTGTGTGGGCAATAGTTGGAATCGACCATAATGGGCCATATTAATAAAAAAAAGTATTTACTTTTAAGCAAGCTGATATATTTTTGAGCAAATTTTTTAATTTATTTCAGAATTTTTATAGTAAATGGTCAGCTTAACGTTTTTATTAATACCTACCAATTTAATATTTTATATTTTTGAACATTAGCAAATAGTTTTTAGTATTTTAATTAAATAAAATGCGAAACATTTCGGAGCTTTTGCTTCAAGTTTTGAGTAAAGTCGATTTTTATTAATATGACTCATTTTGTGTCATATTTGATTTCTTTACATTGTGATTGCGAAGCAGAAACTGTTCAAAATTAAAATGTTCATTAAACATGTCAGTCGATATCAAAATGCCAACATGTTGGCATTTTTTTAGAACTTTGCCATATCGAAAAACAACAAATTTGAGTAATTTTCGAACATGAAACTGACACAAAATGACATAGTGAAAACCAGGCATTACAATGTCGAAACATTGCCATTATAACAAGAGGACAATTATATGTGAGAGTATAACAGAGAGAGAGAGTGTGAGTTCATTATTCGTCAGAAGTATGAATTAATTCGTGGATTATTTTAACGAGAGATTTTCATAAAATATAAGAATTTAAACAGGAGTTTTATTGATCTAGCTCTGCGAGTTTTTCTGTATTCGTGATTTCAACAGACAGACGGACATCGCTAAATCGACTCAGGAGGTCATGCTGATATATACTATACTCCATAGAGATGCTTTCTTCTGGGTGTTACAAACGGTGTACCAAATTGAATATACCCTTTCACTCTTAGTGTAAAATGTACAATATTTCGCAGTATAGGTAAACATTATAACAAATATAAATAAATTTAATATGATTATACTTTCATTCTAAGGACCTCAATATGAACTCACATTTAATGGAAGTCACAAAATATCACCAAAGTTCTTCGATTTTCAAACTAATAAAGTACAAGGCGCCGATGAACATTTATTTAATTCTTTAATGTGCTTAATTGTGTAATTTATAATTGCAATTCAATTCAATTTAATTCCAAAATTTATTATTATTATTTTTTTAATATAAGAGAATTGAGAGTAGGATTTTGAAATTATCGAAATAATTTTAAATAATAATTTATTATAATTGGGATTATAATTTAAATAACACAGCACAACAAAAAAATATCTGCAATCTAAGTATGATTTTCCGATGTACGTCAAAATTATAATCACTACCTTATACACAGTTTTTACAGATTCTCTCAAGTTTTTCAGTTATTAGATACGTAAAACAAATATATGGTAATTCTCGTGTTTTTCTACATTATTCGGTCTTTAACATTTTACAGATTTGAGTTTTCGATCACATTTTTTTTGTATTCCATTGAGAATACTTTAATATTCTGAAATACAACTAAAATTTTGGGTTGATCTGATTATGACCAGTCACACGCAAAAATATTATTTTTATGGTGTACCTATTATTAATTGCATAATTTTATAATTAAATAATAGTATATATCGTATAGCAACTTGATCTATAATTGTATGATCCTCTTACTTTGTTTTTTGCAAATCACTCTTAAAGTCCTAAGCTTAGAGCGAACTTCACAAATTAAATTAATAAATGTAAATTGGTCAGATAAAAAAGAAGAAAAACACGAGAATTGACATATATTTGTATTACGTAACAACTCAAAAATTTGAGGAAATCTGAAAAAACTAGTGTATGAGGTTCTGATTAGCATTTGGAAGTGCATCGAATCACACTAAGATTGTGGATAAATTCAAAAGGCATCCCTTTGCTATCTAGTTGAATAGAGTTCATACATTAGATACATGATTTTTTCCCCTGGGTGTATATTTTAAATACCATGGAATCCAGTACTAAATACGACTGGTATGTGTTTCTTAGTTCCCATAAATCTTATTGGGAATGAATCTACATATTGACATAGATTACCTTTTTTTTTGACAATTCACCTAATTTTCGTCCATGTTTAACGCATTTAATGTATCGCAGCAATTTTGTATTCATTTGTGATTTGCAGCACACGAATTCCGAAATTTTGTGATGATTTTTCATAAGCTTTGCAAACTTTAGTCCTGAATGATGTCCTGTATGCGTGCGCCAGAGAATCTGTGTTGCTCTTTCGTCATCAGACACATGCAGTCACCCAGCCCGATTGCTATTTCACTACTAAACTAAATTTTCCACATCGTTAATTTATATTAATATGATTTTGGTGTCACATCAGCCAGTGACTTGGGAGCAGAGGCTGCGACATTTCTGACTTTTTTTTACCCATAGTCATTTGACACAGCCAGGCAGGCAGGATGCCTGTTTGTCGTCCTGCATGTCCTGCTTTCTTCTTCGCGTTTCGCCCTGGCGTCAGCATCGGTGGGTGAGGCTCTCTCTAAGTTTATCTAAATTGATATTTTTCACACTCACGCAGTTCAATGAATTTGGGAAAATTACGTTTGGGACTTAGTGCCGAGTGTGTGTATACAATGCATTTGTGTGAGTGCGTTTATTCTATTAAATTCAAACAGTACTCAGACGAAAACAACCGTATTAGTGGAATCAATTTCGAGTCCGAAATGTACAAGAATATTCGGCGCAGGAACATATATTTTAAACTAAATGTGAAAAATAAAAATAGTGAAAATAACAATGGTGCATTTTCATAAAATATTTAAAGTCGACTTTAACATTAAAATTATCTTTTTGACATTTTACACTTTGTGAAAATTGTCAAAAAATGTAAACTTGTTGACTTTAATTGTCTTTGAATATGCGTCCCCGATTTTAATTACAAATTAATTAATTCTGACATATTTTAAATCAAAAGGCTCTCTTATAGGATCATTCATGTTGAGGTAAACATGGCCAGCTCATGTTATTTATGGAATAGGTCGGGTAAAGACAAGGCAAAAATATGTCAAATTAATCTAAACATTGATTATTCAATAGACAAATTCGTATGGTTTCTGACACAGTTTTGTCAAAAAAAAAAAACAAATCAAATTTATTAAGCGTTTATCTTTGGTAAGTTTTGTTGAAAAATATCCGTGCAGTTTCAATTTTGTGAACTGTTTTTCTCACTTAACTTTAATCAGTTACTACACGGATAGAAAAGATTTGTTTGAATAATCTTGAATGTATGTAATGCCATGAAAAAAATAAACGCCTAAAATTATTCGTTCTAAATATAAATATGTTTGAATGAAAACTAAATTTTGTTAGACTGGCATTAGAATAATGTCCTGTAATGCAATGACACTTTTGTTTGCATAAAACTCCAAATTGATTTTTTTTTATTATAAATCAGCAAAATCATTTTATTTAATTATGCCTTATTTTGTATTGAGTGCACATTTGATTTTTTTATTAATATTTTAAACTACACGATAGTACTATTTTCTATTTAAGAAAGAAATGTAATATTAAAACCAGTTGGGAAGGTTAGATTACATGGGAAATTTTAAATTTGGTGTTATTATGATAGTTAGAATTGTCAAAATTATAGTCGGTCTAAGCCGAATATAAATACCCTACACATATGTGTGGTTAACATTCAAAGTGGTATATTGGTCACCAGGGTATAGGAATCCTGAAAATAATTACAAAATTTCAATCGCTGAAGAATTACCATTCATTTGATACCCATAATGATCAATTGTTCAAGTACACTGAACATATACTGTATAAAAATAATTACATTTTAATGCAAGAACTAATTTGTCGGGCTTACATTTTAAAAATACTAAAAATCAATGAAATGGATTTCATTAATTGAATGAAAAGTATCTATTGAAATTTTACATACAGTTAAGGAAAATGTTCATATAATATATTATATTATGAAATTGTTAGTTCAGTGTAGGTAAAACTCACCAAATATATATATCTTGTATTTTTTTTTGATAATTTGTTACCAAAAGTTCTATATACATATGTGAGATTTCTTATTAAGAAGGCAAAAAAATGATCCTAACAGAATTTAACGAATGGCATTTTGACTTTGCAAATTCACCAACAGTAATTTATTTGTATGACATTTATCAAGAAACTTCGAACAAATATGTTTGAAAAATGCATTTAGTTGAGAAAATTTATTTTTATAACGATGATATATTAATTTAATAAAGACATATAATGATCTAGCATAAAAGGGACAATACATTAAATGTCATTGCTAATGGACACTAATGTGTATATATACAAAGAAATTGAATGAAACACAAAGCAAATTTGACTTGTATAAAATAACTAGATTAGTATGTAGCAAGAGTAATTTACGCTTGTAAATAACAAACAAATCAGAAATATTACAAGAAAATTAAGGACACGAATATATAATCCAACAATTAATTGATAATTTTGCGAAATTTAAACACAGCGAAAATATAAACTTTTACATCACTTTAAACTCCGGTTCAAAAAATGTATGAACGTCAGCCTTATTTAAAAACTTTAAATTTCAAAGTGTTTACTTTTAATTTAGAACAAATTTTATATTTTATTGTGACACTTTTAATTTGAAAGTGGAACTTTAACTTCTAAAGGGTCAATTATAATTTAATTTTTAACATTTCCGAAATCGCTTATATATTTGTACAATTCATCAATTTAATGCCGATTTAAAAAAGTGATTCTATAATAAAAGAGAAATATGCATAGATCTGATGAAATTAAAAAAAAAATATATACTTCATTGAAATTGTAGGTAACATAGTTTACACAAAATTTCCAATATTTTATATCAATTATATTAGTTAATTTTATTGTTCCGAATTAATTACCAAATAATCTATATATATAAAACTCATTTTCCGTTTGTTTGTTTGTGCGCTATGCAAACGTACACCTGTGGACGGATATTCTTAAAATTTGGAATATATATCCTAGAGACCCAGGATAAGGTCACTACATAGACCACGCCCACTTTTACGCCCATTTTTATTTTTGATGTATAACTCAGATTCATAGCAAAACCACTGAATGTATTTTTCTGATAATTTGCATTACTATTTTATAAAGTCCATGGATTATCCTAAACCATATATAGACTAGATTGGACAAAGGGGAGTGGCACTTCCCATAGAACCCAAAAATTCAGTTCGCTATATCTCAGCACTAATGATATCGATTTCAACTGAACTTTAAAATTCGATGTTACTCATCTTACTTAATCTCACCACACCAAAACTCACTACGCCAAAACTCATCACATCCAAACTCACCACACTTAAACTCACTACACTTAAACTCACCACACTTAAACTCACCACACTAAAACTTATGCTGGAAAAACACTACGGGGAAGAATTCTACCAGGAAGAATTTGACGGGCACGAGTCGTGCACGGGTCCAGCTAGTCTTTAATAAATATAATAAAAATATTGATATTAAATCATCTTATATAGCCTAAAGCTTGAAGTACACGATTGATGTAAAGCATCAACAATCAACACAATTTTGTCGAATATCAATAAATGAGGGAAAATTTCCTGTTGACACAAATTTGTATCAACGGAAATGATTATTTTTGTCAGTTTCAAAACAAAAAATTAAAAAGAATCAACCAAATTTCGTCGATTTTTGTTGACTACTCGAGCATCATCAACATACATCATAGTCTTGACAGATCGAAATTCTCGTTCGGGATACAATTGGGACTTGAAAGGACTACTTTGGGGGTACAAATCAAACAAAGGGTAATTCGGGGACATTCAATAAATTAATATTAATATAATTATTTAACAAATAAATGTAATTTTCGTAGTTATAAAATTAATACGTATCTTATTTTGGGTTCTTAATACACAACAATTTAATAAATCAAAATATAAAATGTTTTAAATACATTTTTTTAACCAAACTGAGTTCGTAGAATAATTTCTCTTTTTATGAAATAAAATCCACAAATCTCGACATAGATTTGTAAATACACGGATAAAAATCTTGGACTAATTTCTAATCCATGGATTGTATTACAGACTGTTTTAATATATTTTGTATTTAAATGTATACAATCCAAGTTATTACAATTTGTTGTAATCAAATCTGCATTCAAAATTAATACATTTTGGAATACAGGCCATATTTGAATACAAAATGTATTCAATATATCTGTGGCAATATGAAATATTTTTAAACTTTTCAGGAAAGCACTTTTAAACTTTACAACTGATTCCGATTTTATGGAAAACTTAGATAAAATAAAAGTCTGCAAAATGTTTTTGTTAGAATTTTTCCGAAAGTTTTTTTGGTTTTGCAGCAAAACTATTAATATATTCTAAATAACATGAAAAGTGTAAAATATTTGATTCGAATAAATTGCATTTACATTTCAATTATCTTTGCTTTTCTTAGTGTGAACATATCATTTCATTATTTCCGATAATCGGTACGATAATCTTGTAACGGACTTTCCTTATCACGAACATTTGAAGGGTCATTTGGTGCCGGTTGGGCCATTTTTCACAGCCTTGTTTTACCTACACTAAGAAAACAAAGATGATTGCCAGAAATATCACAGCCCTAAATATCAAGTTATTTACAAATTATTTAGATCGTCTTTGAGACAACCATCTCTCAAATATCCGTCAAATACGATAAATATTGCTAGCAACCATCTTTCAAATTTACGATTATTTATAGCAACCATCAATTAAACATCTTACAAATAGGAAGATAGTTGAGGAATATTTGGAAAAGGTACTCCATTAGAATTCGCGGAGTAATTTTTATTGAATTAAAATAAATTGAATCAAATGTATTTATATTTAACTAGAATTACAACAGTATCTTGGTTATACATCGCCATTGTCTTTATAAATCCTTTGAAGGTATAATTGTACAACGACTTGAGACTTCTTCGCGGAAAATCCAACCGTCCGGCGATGGTGCCATCAAAGTAAACTCTTAAAAGAAATAATTTTCCATCACGTGTTGATAATTTCAATACCAGGGAATATTATTTTTACTTTTACCATTAAAATGTAATATTTGAGTTGACACTTTTTTACACAATTGGATTTTCTTAATTGTTGTGAACAAATCGAGCGTAAGAAAAAAGTACGCCATTTTCCTTTTTTATAGTAGTCAAATGTCAAAATACCTCAAAATTGTTGCTGCAAATGTCCAAGAACTCAGGATGTTTGCTATCAGTCAACCGTAAATATCTCAATTTTCATTGCTGTTGTGTAAAACATCTCGTAACTATCTGCATATATGTCATACTTAAAAAATATTAGTAGTTTTGCTGCAACATTATTGAAACTTATGGGATGTTTGAATATTTGCTAAAAGGCGTAAATTTGAACAGATAGTTGCAGCAAGACTTTCATGAACATCTTGTTTGCTTAGTGTAACATTACTTTGTTAGGACCCGAGAAAATTGGTTTAATCGTAATAAAAATAGTATTCCATTTAATGAAAATAATTATAACATTTTTTGACACTTAAACAATATACAAGAACTAGCAAAAAAATGAAAAAATATTCGAAATTTATATAATTTGAGATAATATTAAACAATACCAATCGATCTCATTTGAATTTTGTACTCATGTTTCATAAATATATTTTCATAATATTGTTAAAGCAATTTGGATAGGAAAGTGCCACAGGAGAATTTTTTGTTTCTATTTATTCATTCAAATTAAAAATTTATTGGTAAAAAACCAATTCAAGTGTTCTTTTAATAAATAATATCAAATCAAGCAACATACATTCATATTTTGGCAGTACTATCTCAGAATTTATAAAATTTAGAAGTATGGTTAAACAACATAAAATTAGGATATTGGCAAAAATTAAGCTTCCCAGATGGTGTGGTTTTAGAGGTTTTGTGTTTTAAAATGGAAAATTCTGTATAAATATCACAAAAATTGTGTTAATCAATTGAAAATAACTTAAGTAATAGTGAAGCAAAATAAAATACTGAAGTCTCATTTTTTAGAGTGGTCTGTTTTAAACAATGTTTCAAAATGTATAAAGCATATATTCACAAACAATTTTAGGACGTTTTTAAAATAAAAATGATCTCTTTGGCATTTTATTATTTATGAAAATTGACATAAAGTACTTTTAATTTTAAAGTTGACTTTAATTTGTCCATTTTTTTATTTTCATTAAAAAAAAATTCTGCACATATTTTGTATCTGAGATCTCCCTGAGTATGAATATAAAAACGTTTTTCCAATATCAATTCATTTAAAGGTTTCATTCCCATTTGAAAAGCTACTATGAGATATTTTAAAAATCAATTCCATTTTGTTTAATGCGAATAAAAGGTGTAAACGAATTAATATCGTACTACCATTTTCATATTTATACTCAATGATGTCTCTTTTTAATGTTCTACCTTTATTCAAATGTTCGACCAAAAATTTGATCCAGATAAACTGGGATACAAGAGTATAATTTTTTTTTATCAAACTTAAAAAAAATATAGGATTTTCTCATGTGTGTAGCCAACAGTTGAGTTTTGTCGTACGATATAAACGGGTTCAGAAGTTATTTCTGTGGGCCCAATGCATAACAGCATAACTCGACTTATGTCGTTATGTCGTGTGTACCACCATCGTATTCCCGGTATTCGATTTAATATTGTGTCAAATTTTGGTGATATTCTCTTCTTTAGTTCAAAAGTTATAAGGGAAAAACATCACAGCATAACTCGTTTTGCCGCATTTTACATATGGAATAACGACACAACTAGACTTACGTTGTTATTACACACTCGAAAGTTGAATTGTCTGAGTAAAATTATTAAGAAATCATAACAACATATCTCGAGTTGTGTTGTTATTCCAAATTTTAAAATTATGTTTTTTATAAAAAAATTCCACTTATGTCGTTATTCCAAATTTAAAAACGTTTTTCTTATAACTTAATTCGAGTTATGTTGTTATTCCAAAATAAATTGTTGTTATTTATTGAACATATCTCCACTTATGTTGCTATTCCAAAATAAGTTTTATTAAAAGTTCAAAAATAAGTCGACATATGCCGTTATTCCAAAAACAAAATATATACTAATTTACGACTTATGTTGTTATTCAATGGTAAAAATTCGCAAATTGTTCTTTAATCAGTTAATACTATTAAAAGATCTAATTTATATAAATATAATTACTTAAGAAATAATTAAACAATATTTCTGTAGTTATTTTATATGGTTTTGGTATTTGCATTTTTGATATTGTATTCTTCTTTTTGCTGTTGTTAATGCTTTAGGTTTGTATTTTTGCAATAATTTGTGGCATTATTTTTGCATTTCTTTTTAATATGGCAATGTTTTTGCTTTTGATTTGTGCTTTTTTTTACCTTATTTTGGATTTGAAAATGTATATTGCATGGGAGGAGACACGACAGCTGTCCTTATTTCGCCCATATATAGCCTATGTTACCTCTGAACACCATAGTATCCTTGCGTATAAATTTAAGTCAAATCGATTCGGCAGTTTAGACGTGACGCTCCAACCAATAGTCAAAAAGACAAAGGTAATTTCAGTTATATACGATAAAATAAAATGGCACAGCAGTTCTGATGAATCTAGGCCGAGCACTTTCCAATCATTTAAACTGAACATATAAAATATTTACTCCAATGGTAGGACCTACAGTTTAAAGCAGTATTAGTCACAAATATCACAGTGCTGAACTTGAACATACTTGGAAATTATTAAATTATACTTCTGACAAACATATTTTAAATATGAAACAAATGCCAAAATTAAATGTGACTAAAATCGAATTAATTACAAATACGTTTGCTTGTATTAAATATTACTTAAATATTATGCAAATCTTAAAACACTTGAAGAATACTTGAAAAATGTACTCCATTATAATTCGCTAAGTAAATTTTATTTAACTACATTTAACGCAGTTTTCTGGTTATACCCTACACTAAGAGTGAAAGGGTATATTCAGTTTCGTATTCTTGATGAACATGACCTCCTGAGTCGATTTAGCGATGTCCGTCTGTCTGAAATCCCTACTACTTAAACAATTGAAGAGTTAGATAAATGAAATTTATAATTTAGATTACTTATATACCTACGCTGTTTGTGCTGTTTGGCGAGATCGGACCATTTTGACCTGTGATCTGACCATTTATATTAAAAAATACCTCATATTACATTTACTGGTTGTACTTCATCTTTGTATAGCCTTCCCCGCCAAAATTGTACAATGGCGTAAGTTTTTGTCTATTGAACTATAATAGTGTAGGCACATTTAAAGCTATTAAGTAGTTTTTAGTAGTTTTGTTTTTTAAATATACCTCGAGTCTTTTCATTTACTTGTTTGCAGTGAGTATATTGTAGCTCGATTGGTTAGTACGTTGGACTACGAGCAAAAAGTCCCTGGTTCGATGTCAGCAACTGTCAACATCTTTTTCAAAGAAAACATTTTTCTATACCACGGTACCTCTCGCAAGACAATGGCAAACCTCTGAAAGTAAAACCTCCCATGAATAAACTTTTTAGCAAGCCGTTCGGATATGGCGTTAAACAGTAGGTTCCACCACTATGAGTACGGCGTAAAGTCTCCAAGATTGTAGCGCCAAATTATTATATTGTAAATAAAACCATTTCCCTAGACGTGTGGCAAACATTTTGTCTTATTTAAAATATAACAAGAGTTTTGTTGATGGACAATACTTCTGGTATATTTGTACATTTGCTACAAGCCATAAATTCAAAACTGAAGTTTGTGTTTCATATTTTTGTTGATTTTTAAAACCTCTTGATAGAACTAATACACGACATGGAAATTATAGAATAGAAATTGGAAATAAGATTGACTTAAAAATAATATAAAAATAAGTTATAAATCTATCTTTTTATGATAAACCAAAATGATGAATCGCAAATATTCCAAATAATGTTTGTAAAAATATATGGGAATTGACAGTTATATAGTTGAATAGTTTCATAGTCGAATTGGAAATTCCACGAGTATTCCACTATCATAGTCACACATTTAAAGTATTCAAAGCTTATTATATAAAAGTTATCCAAAAATGTTAATAAAATGTAGTAAATAATATGGTTTTCTTTTTGTAAAGAATATTCAGTAATTTTAATATTTTTAGTTTTATAATATTATCCTTGTTAAAGAAACATGATTACATAAAACGAACCAATATTTAGTATGGTAAAACGACATAAATTTAGCATATTCGAAATTTTCGATTCGGCATAACAACATAAGTCAACCTATGTTGCTCGTTTTATGTTTTTGCTTTGTGTAATAACAACATAACTCGACTTATGCACATGAAATATCAATATTTCAATTTGGAATAACAACATTTAATACTAATTCCGCTATAATTATTAAAGTAATAAAAAATTTATAAAACTAGTATTTTTTACAAAATATACTAATAAAATGTGAGATATTTGCGCTGGTAAAACTTAAAAATCTTAATACAATTTTATGCTATAATTAGCAAAATGTATACCAATTCTGGGGACTTATTGATTAAAGGACATAATAAATTGTTTTTAATAAAAAACCAGTTGGGAAGGTTAGATCACATGGGAAATTTTAAAGTAGGTGTAATTATGATAGTTAGGATTATCAAAATTATAGTCGGTCTAAGCCGACTATAAATACATTACACATATGTGTGGTTACCATTCAAAGTGATATATAGGTCGCCGGAAAACATTATTATCATGTATTTGAGCATGATATCAATATATATTTGACCAAAAAAGTTTACCTAAGCACGTATACATAAAAATTGATCTTTATATGTACATTTTATATGAGGTATTTGAACATAAGTGGTCGGATCATAGGTCACAATGGACCGATCTCGCCATACAGCGTAGGTATATTAGTAATCTAAGTAATAAGTTTCATTTATCTAGCTCTTCAATTTTAAAAGTAGTAGGGATTTCAACAGACAGACGGACAGACAGACGGACAGACAGACGGACAGACAGACGGACAGACAAACGGACAGACAGACGGACATCGCTAAATCGACTCAGGAGGTCATGCTGATCAAGAATATATATACTTTTCCATACCGGAGATGCTTCCTTCTGGGTGTTACAAACGGCGTACTAAACTGAATATACCCTTTCACTCTTAGTGTAGGGTATAATTATATTAATTATATTATAGTTTTACGTCATAAGACATATAATATTTTTGTAAAGAAATTTTATAAACAAATTACAAACCAAAATATTTTTAACTATGTACAAAAATTGCTGTAAAAATAAAATTGTACCTAAATTCCAATAATTTTTAGTTCGGAAAAAATGATTTTTCGACATAAATAACATATTATTTTAAACAAAAGTTTTGGAACACAAAAAAAAATTGTTTTTCGACAAATAAATTTTTAGCTATTCAAATTTTTGTAAAGACAATTGAAACCCCATATGCAGTTTCGTACGCCGTTTGTTATACCCAGAAGAAAGCATCTTCGGTACGGAAACGTATGTATATTCTTGATCAGCAAGACCTCCTGAGTCGATTTAGTGATGTCCGTCTGTTGAAATCACCATTACAGCAAAATTAGAAGAGCTAGATCAATGAAACTTTTAATTTAGATTACTTATATATCTACGCTATTTTAATAACAAGGATAAGATTGGCGTGATTTGATTGTGACCAGCGAACCGACCATTTATGTTCAAATACCTCATAAAAAATATATATTGCCTTAACACTGCAAAAAAAAGGGCTCTCCCAAACATAATTTTGCAGGCATTAACATGTATGTTTGGAATTTTATGTAAACATAATATATAATTGACTGATAAATGATTTGTAAACAGGGTTGTATTGAGACTTGAACAGTGTTGTAATGAGCTCTGACAGGGCCGGTTCTAAGAAGATCTTAGGAATAGAATTTTTTTTTATTAAATTTTTAAATCTTGTAAATTCTTGTTAAAAAATCTTGTAAATTCATGTATGTAACTGCAAAAAATTTTTCCCTGTGTATACATGAATCAAAATTGTAATCACACGATATCCAACCGGATTTTGAATTATATCAAAGTGGGCGGGAAAAAAGTTACATAAATATAAAAAAGGCCTCAACGTCACGTGGTACCCTTTAAAAATTAAAAAATTAAAATTTTAAACTTAATTTTTTGGAATATGAGAGTGACAAGATTAACTTTTAAAAAACTTAAAATCCCTTACATATATTAACCCTTAAAATAGAACTCGCGATTCTGGACAACGTTTGTTCTACGACTTTGCGCATAGGTGTTAATTATATGAACCAGATCAAAAATTCCTCGTTGGTTCCTTGCGGAAAATCGTGGAAATTGTAAATAAAAGCATACAAGTATGAATAATTGTGGTTTGTTTTGATGAAACAGTTCTTTTTTTATGGATTGACTTCGGCCATTGTTGATGTCATATTCACACCATTTATTTCAAAGCACTTATTATTTTCGAAAATCATGAATTCTGTAGTTTGTAAAAAACAAACTTAAGAAAAACATTTCTATAGAATTTCACATATGCTCAATTTCGAACTTCCGGTGCTTGATGGTTCCGCAAAGAACCAATTTATTTCAAACACTTACAATAGCTTCTAGATACTAATGCGATCACGACAATTTTTCAGTTTCGATTTCTACAAAATCACTACAATAATATTTTTCTGAAAGTACTCAATTTTACAAAAGTTAATTTTCTTGAGGTTAATTGCCCTTACTGGACGTACAGCCGGCAAATGAAGTTTGTTTTAAACGAGAATCGGCGCAAACGGTGGTGCTTGGATCAATAAACTTTTTAAACGTCGAAGCGGGAAGATTAAATAAAATGTCTTGAACAAAGTTTGGATTTTCATCCGTTGGATCCTGGCGGAACCAGTGAGTATTTCAGGGTTAGAGGTTTATTTTTCAGTCAGCCAATTTTTTTAGAATTTTATATTACACTGTTAGAAGCGCCGCAGGAATTTTTTTATTCAAAAAAATCGCGCCATTGTTTTTTTTAATTATTTGTAATCTAAAGTTATTTTTTATTATTAGTGTATTTTTATATTATTATAGTTATAACAATAATAGATGCGCCGCAGGCAAATTTTTTGGAAAATTTCATTGTACATGTACTGTTTTAATAGTAAATTTTCTGAAAATATCCACTCGTTTTTTTTATTGACCCACAAAATTTCCAAACAAAAAACCCTATGAAAGATTCACAAAATCCTGTACCTTCATGTATATAAATTGTAATATATGTTTGTTGCAAAACATAAATTTTCCCTGTGTATGTATGAATCAAAATTGTAATCACACGATATCCAACCGGATTTTGGATTATATCAAAGTTGGCGTGGAAAAAAATTGTCATGTCTTTGCAAAAGTAGGACTAACAATTACAAAAATACCTTTAAAAATATCCTGTATCCTTTAAAACTTTTATATTAACTTAATTTTTTTAAATATGGGAGTGGCAAAATTAAATTTTAAAAAACTTAAAATAGCTTACATACACGTTAAGACGGTCACGAAGATTTTTTTGACCAGATAATTCCGGAACTCTGAAAAATATTTTTGTATTTTTTATGACTTACAATTATAAAAAAGGTGTATTTTTGTATATAATAGTCAACCAATTGTTTCAGTATTTTATATTGCAATATGACACTGTTAGAAGCGCCGTAGGCCATTAAAAAAAAAAATCGCGCATTTTTTTTTTGTTTAATTATTTGTAATCAAAAGTTTTTTTTTTGTGTATTTATACCCTACACCTGTGAGGTACAGGGAATATTAACTTTGTGCATATATTGTAACACCCCTTAGGAGGCGTGTTCGGTATAGAAAAGTATATATATTCATGATAAGCATCACCACCCGAGTCCGTTTAGCTATATCCGTCCGTATGTCTTGCTGTCCGTATATACGATAACTTGAGAAATACTGCTAGAACGCGATGAAATTTCATTTCAATACTTTTTAGCCAAAAGTTAGTTCTGTCAATGGAAATGAGCTAAATCGGTCAACGGACACGCCCACCTCCCATACAAGTTACTTATATATAACATTTTAGGAACCAATAACTCGAAAAGTATTCAAGATATACCTATAAAATTTAAAATGTATTGTTAGAACTCACCTAGAAATATGTGTTCATAGAAATATTCGTTTTTCAATAGTGTACATTTTATTCGCAAATTATGAAAACAAATTTATGAAATATTAGCCTTAAATCTCCACATATGCCTTGAAAAAGTAGGCGTGATCTACCGACATTTATTTTTAACATTTTTTTTGATTATTTTTTTTTACTTTCATATAAATTTTTAAAATTATTGGATATACGTCGAAAATGGCTGATATATAAATAATATTATGAGTGTAAGAATGTTCAACATAACTAAGAACTTTAAAGGGTAGGTATACAATTAAATGTTCCATATCAATATCCCCACCAAAGTGTAGGGTATTCCATAGTCGGGCCCGATCAACTAAAAAAGTCCGTCCGTATGTCAGTTTTCAAAACTAATTTTGTAAATTTTTCGACTGCTTCTAGATATTTTCATTTGGATATTTTTAAAAATAAAAATAAATTTTAGTTATATTTTTCCAATATGTTCGAATCAGTTCATATTTATTTTGTAATTGTATGACTATCTAAGTATAAATATGGGTTATTAAACTGCTTTTTGAAAAATTCCGAATAAATCCAATTATTTTTGTATTTGTCCGAATCGGATTTTTTAATTTTCTATTTAAAAATTTGTGATATTTTCTAAATATAACCAACTCGGACTTTATATATTGACCATTTTACACTATATAAAAATACATGACAATTTCTATGTTTTTATTTTTCGAAAATTTCCGACTGATTTTAAATATTTTCAAATTTATCCGAGTCGGATTTAATACATTAATTCGATAAATTATTCGTGTTAAATATTTAAAATATTACGATTTTTAATCATTTATTGCTACTTAAAAAATTGTGATAATGCCGAATATATACAACTTTTCGAATTTTTACAATATTTCCGACTTGTATTTTTCCGAATAACCCCCTCACCATCCCTATAGGTTTGGCCCGGACGTACATTATAATATCCAGGGAACATTTTAAGTATGTTGAAATGAAGTAAGTTGAAGTAAATGGAGTAAAATGAAGTATGTTTTAATGTAAACATAATAATTACTACATCCAAATAAAATAAATATTTGAACAAAACATAAATATGTTCAAAATAAAACATAATTTTGAACGAAACATATCAGTTGTTTCAGTTCAAAAAGTAGTATGTTTGCATAGAAACATATTTAAATATTTTTGGAAAAAAATCCTGAAAATAAAATAAAATGTTGTTTTTTTTTTTTTAATTTTTTTATTAAAAATCTTTAAACATGCACAGTGGGAATTTATAATAATTGAA
Source organism: Dryomyza anilis (assembly GCA_951804985.1). Taxonomy (NCBI): domain Eukaryota; kingdom Metazoa; phylum Arthropoda; class Insecta; order Diptera; family Dryomyzidae; genus Dryomyza; species Dryomyza anilis. The sequence goes on from OX638131.1 coordinate 78,849,089, forward strand.
TTCATATACAAACGTTTAATTGCATAAATAAATAATTCGTTCAAAACTGCAAGTACAAGTGACAGCATCAATGAATGCACAATAGCACCAGCAGACGCTAAACCAGACGATCCAGGCTCGCTTTATATTTGGTACAGTTACAGTTGATCTCAGTACAGCACTTAGCGTAGGCCAGGAATTCAAAAAAACATGACAAAAAAATCGAAACACAGATTTTTATTTGTGGTTTTTTCACATTAGTTTCAGAAATTATATACTGTACTATATTATACTCTGTTACAATTTGTACTTTTTGTAACACAATTTATATATTTATTTAATTTATAAATAACAAAATTATTAACGACGCGAACACGTTTTCTCAGCGAACAACAAAAGACACGTACGCAGAAATGCAGATCACCGAGTGTCAACTTTGTATACAAGAATACCTTTATTTACATTTGAATTATTTTTATACCCTACACTAAGAGTGAAAGGGTATATTCAGTTTGGTACGCCGTTTGTAACACCCTGAAAAAAGTATCTCCGGTATGGAAAAGTATATATATTCTTGATCAGCATGACCTCCTGAGTCGATTTAGAGATGTCCGTCTGTCCGTATGCCTGTCTGTCCTTCTGTCTGTCTGTTGAAATCACGATTACAGAAAAAGTTGAAGAGCTAGAGCAATGAAACTTTAGATTTAGATTACTTATATATCTAAGCTGTCTGAACAAGAAAATTGATCGGTTTATTGTGACCTGAGAACCGACCACTTATGTTCAAATACCTCATATAAAATTTACATCTACAAATCAATTTTACTGTATACGTGCTTAGGTAAACTTTTTTTGGTCAAATATATATTGACATTATGCTCAAATACATGAAAATAATGTTTTCCTACGAAACGACTTGTGGTTCCCAAAAAAAAAAATCGAAATTCGGTACACCTACCCATTTGTAAATATGGGTATCAAAAATTCTTCAGGGATGGAAACTTTGTAGTTATTTTCAGGATTCTTATAACCTGGTGACCTATATACCACTTTGAATGGTAACCACACATATGTGTAGGGTATTTATAGTCGGCTTATACCGACTATAGTTTTGATAATCCTAACTATTTGTTTACTCAATTCAAATCAAATATTTTTCGAATTGAAATATTTTTTTCAAATGCCATTTAAATAAATAGATATAAAATTATTTGAAAACAATTTCAATTCATGAACAAGTTTAATTTAAAAATAATGAATTAGTCCCGTCTCTGATTTAAAGGAAATCAAGTTAATGATTTTTGTTATTTGGTCGAAAAATAAAAGAAAACTCATATGTTTCGTATTCTGATGCCAGTAAGTTCAACTGGTGTCTAGTTATCAATCGTGTATGCAAAATTTAGTAATTTTAACGTATATTTAAGAAAAAAACACAGGATATGTAGAGACATCTGTCGGGTAAAATTACGCGCAAGAGATCGGATATTCTGAGATTATAATAAACATTACCATTTTGAAATTAATGTTGATTATACAATTCACCATGATAAATACGCGATCATTGAATTTATATAAATTAATTCAATTATATATTTTCTTTGGTATATAAAACAATTATCAAAAACTATCCATATTTCTTCCATTTGTGAAACTTCATTGGTTCTGAAATACACAACATAAAAAACCCTGTTGCGTAAGTCGGATACAAAAATATAAAATACTTGTAATCAAATATGATGCACATCGGAGGGAGTCAGAGTCACAGCTCGGCGTAATGTCCCATATAATTTCCCACTACCATATACACTGCCACTTTTCCCTCTTGTTGTTGCAAACTGAACCATTTTAATGTATTTTACTGCTAAATAAATTATTTTAATACTTGTTATATGTATTGTTTGAAAAATATTTTATATTAAATTCTAAAATAAAAGTAGTGATGTGTAGAAAATTTTAAAAAGGGTTTATAACATTGTAATGGATTACGATCTAAATACATTATTTTTTTCACAAAATACTCAAAGATTACACAAAGAAAATTATAAAATTTTAACATTTGAGAAAAGTTGCATTGCAAATAAACACGTTTTTTGGCTCTACTGAAAAGTTTCTGAAAAACACATAACTATTTGTTTTAGGCACAACGACGAATTGTGTCTTTTTTTAAAAAAATATATTTAAAATATAAAATGTACACCGAAAACAATACTGTATTAAAAATAACCAAAAATTATTTAAAATAAATACATATGTATTTGATTTTCGTCCAAAAGCATATGTATTTATTTTTACTAAACTGATGTAGTTGTTTTTATATGGAAAATTACTACATAATATAACAGCTTTTCTATATAAAATTTCAATACATATGTATTAAAAAACCTACATTTTGTCTTTAATTATACGTCCAGATATATGTAGATAAATTACTACATATGCCTTTAATTTTACAATAATATGTGGTTATTTAACTTTGTTGTGATAATTTATTAAATAACATATTTAATTTTTTTAATTCGGAAAATTATATGAATGAATATTAATATAATTTTTTAATACCAAAAATAAGATACAACAATTATAAATCTGAAAACTATTTAGTTGTATAGTACAAATACAACTAAAGATTGTTACCCACAACCAGAATTGTCACTCTACCACAATTGTGAAATGAAACTTTAGATTTAGATTACTTATATATCTAAGTTGCCTGAACAAGAAAATTGGCATGATCGGTCTATTGTGACCTGAGAACCGACCACTTATGTTCAAATACCTCATATACATAAAATGAATATCTACAGATCAATATTACTGTATACGTGCTTAGGTAAACTTTTTTTTTGGTCAAATATATATTGACTCATGCTCAAATACATGAAAATAATGTTTTCCGGCGAAACGACTTGTGGTTAAAAAAAAAAAATCGAAATTCGGTACACTTACCCATTTTTAAATATGGGTATCAAATGAATGGAAATTCTTCAGCGATTGAAAGATTGTAGTTATTTTCAGGATTCGTATACCCTTGTGACCTATATACCACTTTGACTGGTAACCACACATATGTGTAGGGTATTTATAGTCGGCTTAGACCGACTATAATTTTGATAATCCTAACTATCATAATAACACTTACTTTAAAATTTGACATGAGAACTAACATTCACAACGGGTTTAGGATATTTTCGATTCCTACCATTTCTACCATGGAAGGTTTAAAATCCACCACTTTTTTTTAATTTTGTAAAATTACTAATTTTTGTACTAAAAAGTATGAAACTCAAATCAGAATATTCGATGAAATAACCCTATCTATAAAAATATAATCCCAGCAGACACTGAAGTTACAGTCACATCCTGAGTGGCTTACTTTCAATTAAAAAAAAGAGGCTCAACTTTTATACGTATAACCCTGCAGTGTAAAGGACTAGTTGAATACTGTTTTCTGTAGACACTCAACTAACCCGAATTCGACCCCATTTACATACAACGAACTGTAATTTTTTCAATGCTCATGTCCTACGATCTGTCAATTGTCCCCTCTTGCATTACATTTAACTAGTTTCTTTTAAACAGTCTGTAGACTAATTTTTTACAGTCATTCCATAAACTAGTTACTTTAATCTTACTTTAAACTGGTTACTATATACCAGTTGGAACAGTAGAGCTGCAAGCTATTCGACGACAATTGACATAGTCAAGCTTATCAAGATCTAACGGTTTCGCTGTCTAGGTCAAGTTGTTCCAGTCAAGAAGAAATAAAACAAATCACACGATGGAACCCACCACAAAATTAAAAAGGAAGATATTTCCTACAAAATAAATAAATGAAATATAATTTGTATTTCAAAATTTATTTTGTTTTTGACTATTTTGACACGTTCCACAACGAAACAATTTTTTTAACTGATTTTCCCTGCATCCATTTTATCTAGTTACCGATCTAGAAACATGGTTACTAATTTGAATACTACATATTTATGCTAATAGTTTAGATTTCACTGCAGGGAACTTATATACGTAATGAGCAAAATGCGTTATTCAAGTAAGATGAAAAAATGCTTTATTTTTAATTAGCATTTGGATTTAAAATATGTCAGAATTAATTTATTTGGAATAAAAAAATCATTGATATTATGATTTTTTACATTCAATTTTTAATCTAATAAACTGAATCTTAGCCTAACTAGAATCTGGATATTTATTAAGTTGTTAAAGAAAAATATATAATTGGTTGAAGTTTGATAATACTAATGAATTGTTTTAGAATAATATCGGCCTTCTTTATTCAATAAATATATAAAGAATATCTGTATTTTGGGCATTTGCAACAAAAATAACAATAATTTAGAATAACATTATTTTGTGAAATCTACCATTATTTTTTTATCCAATCTACCAATAAAAATAAATTTAAAGTGACAACACTGCCCACAACCACAAAAAATCTACACACAAATAATGAAATAAATAAATAAATAAATAAATAAATAAATAAATAAAAATACAAATAAAACAAATTCCTGATCATAAGATGGGATCACCACTAAGTATCATCAGTTCTGACGACTCAAAGGAATGGCAAGCAGTGTATCTTTTCGGTTAAAACACATAAGAATAAAATGCTATGGTAAAACCATACCATGGTAAAACCATAAAGATGTCATAATATGGTGATTGTGTGAAATCTGGATATGGATACTGACAACCAAAGTATGAATGAGTGGAATAATATGCCCACTGACAACCATAGTATAGTTGTGTGAAATCTGGATATGGTCACTGACAACAATAGTATGGTTGTGTGGAATCTTAATTTGGTCACTGAGGACAATATTATGGTTGTGTTAAATCGGGGTACTGCTTGTAGAAAATCGTACCACTGAGGATCACATTGAGGTACACAATATTGTCACTGAGAATCATATTAGACAAATTATTTGATTGCATACAACCATAACCCCGCAATTATAGTATGATGCCCTTCAAATATGATCAGCACAGCCATTTTTTTCTCTGCGTGCATCTGGTGTGGTCATGAATACAATTCAGAATGTGTTAAATTTTGTCCAATATTTCTAACCGTGTATACACGATAATAAATAAAATCGGTAATAAATCAAAATTTTGTGTTTTATAACATTTTTACAAAAATCTAGCATGGCTTTTGATATATTCTCTAAAAATTAATTTTTGCTATGACATTTAAGTTTAAACCTCGATGAAAAAGAATATATGTTAGAATTGAATTCAGAAATATTTTATTCTTTTTAACCATACATCATTATTTTTTCATTCATTTTCTCGCCTTATGTATTGTTTCATGCTATCACTCGTCATCACTATTTATATTTTAAAATTTAAATGCCAGGAATATGTAATATTATTCTTATATTTGAAGAAAAAAAATAAAAAGAATTAATGGACGTCTGGCAACCCTAGTACATCGACTTTTGTTATGATGCAAACTGAAATTGATACAACATATGGATTTTGATTTTTTTATGAACATTTTCAAATACTTAATTGCATTTTTATTTATTTTTGCATTTTTTATGATGTGACCTTTATGTTCGAATCTCATTGTCATACAAATTTTTTTAGTATTGAATTCTGGAATACTTTATTATGTTGTTTCAAATTTGTTTACTTTTTTATTCACTTTGACTTTAAATTATTTCCCTGCAGTGAAATATAAACTAGTAGCATAAATATGTAGTATTTATATTAGTAACCATGTTTCTAGATCGGTAACTAGTTAAAATGGATGCAGAGAAAAACTAGTTCAAAACTTGTTTTGTATAGGAACGTGTCAAAATTGTCAAAACAAAATAAATTTTGATATACAAATTATATTTCATTTATTAATATTGTATGAAACATCTTTCTTTTTAATTTTGTGGTTCCATTTTGGATTTGTTTTATTTGCTTCCGCCATGGACTCATACAATTTAACACATATCCTATTTGAAAGGTCGTTACAACCGTGCATTGATAAAAATCCGCGACAGTGGCACTTCTTACGCTGTCCACCATCAAGTCTCATTTCAAGACATTTTTTGACTGGATCAATTTTTATCCATTCGTCCCACATAATCTAGACAGCAAACCCGATAGATCTCGATGCGCTTGACTATGTCAATTGTCATCGAATAGCTTACACCTATAGTGTTCCAATTGGTAAATAGTAACCAGTTTAAAGAAGGATTAAAGGAACTAGTTTATAGACTGACTGTAAAAAAATAGTATATAGACTGGTTAAAAGAAACTAGTTTAAAAACTACTTTAATGTAATGCAAGAGGGGACAATTGACACATCGTAGGACATGAGCATTGAAAAAATTACAGTTCATTGTATGAAAATGGGGTCGAATTCGGGCTAGTTGAGTGTCTACGGAGAACTAGACCAATACTAGTATTCAACTAGTCCTTTACACAGCAGGAATCTTTCTTTAAGGGCAAGATTATAGTAGACTCGTACTAATCGCAAAATTCATCTGGTTATGTAGTTGGGTATCCCAAAGAAACCGATTAAAAAAAAGTTATATGTCCAATGATGCAGATCCTGGTCAATTTCTAAATGAATATTTTTTTCAAAAAAAAGATGAGATCTTCAAATGCTCAATGATTAAAATTTCCTCTACAAAAAGAAATATATGTTAAAGAATATTTTATATATTTTTACAATTCCATTGAATCTATCACAAATATGTAATTTTTCGTCGTATTTATGGAAAACAACTCTTAAGTTATACAAAATATTAGTTTATTTGTATTTACTGTATATTGGAAAAATATAATTTTATGTTGCGAAATATTTAGACCACTTTATGAAAATAAATACGCGTTACTCAATTTTGAAAAATGCAACTCTTATCGTAATATACGGATTTGTTGATTTTTCTTGTATTTAGCATATGTACTGAATAGTTATTTTAAGCCGATAGACGTATTATGCAAATCCCAGCCTGTGCACAGGTAAAAAGGGTTCGTCCAACAGTATTTATATTTGATATCTTATCAATGCTCAGTAGTTATCAACTGCGTGTGTAATTCGCCCGCACTGCGAACACTCGAACTAACCTATTTGGGTGTAAATGAAATTGATTCCGATGCGGGAACACAAAATACATACTAAAAATTTACTGTTGTCGACCTGATGTAATAAGCTAATGGAACAGGGTATTTACCACATATGCCTACATATATAGTTTTAATAGAAAAATGGGGTAACATTTTGTTTAACGAATTAAATAGTTTGTTTGAAAGAATTATAAATGCACACAGAAAAATCGTCTGTTTTGGCATGAGGTTGAGCGAATCGATGTTTCATTGCGACAACCGAAATATATTTTTGTAAACTTCTGTCAATAATATAATTGTACATTATTTTACTAAACCCAGATAGTTCCTAATAATATAATAATAATAGTTCGGTCTAAGCCGACTATAAATACCCTACACATATGTGTGGTTACCATTCAAAGTGGTATATAGGTCACCAGGGTATACGAATCCTGAAAATAACTACAATCATTCAATCGCTGAAGAATTTCCATTCAGTTGATACCCATATTTACATAGGTGTACCGAATTTCGATTTTTTTTTGTGAACCACAAGTCTTTTCGCCGGAAAACATTATTATCATGTATTTGAGCATGATATCAATATATATTTGACCAAAAAAGTTTACTTAAGCACGTATACATTAAAATTGTTCTTTATATGTTCATTTTATATGGGGTATTTGAACATAAGTGGTCGGATCATAGGTCACAATGGACCGATCTCGCCAATTTTTTCGCACATACAGCGTATATTAGTAATCTAAGTTATAAGTTTCATTTATCTAGCTCTTCAATTTTAAAAGTAGTAGGGATTTCAACAGACAGACGGACAGACAATTTAGAGTTGAGCCATTTTGACCGTATTCTTTTTCATCTTTCATTTATGTAATGTGTATATCTCTTAAACTCCGTACGCCCAAATTGTATTTCTCGCTTTATGCAATAAGGGCGCAGCTTTAAAAAAAAAGTGTCCAACAAAGCTAAAAGTTCAAATTTTAATAGAAAATTGTAACCAATAACATCGGTTCATTACTTAATGACATACGAACATTTAAAAACTTTAAACGCAAATTGTATTTCTCGCTTTATGCAATAAGGGCGCAGCTTTAAAAAAAAAGTGTCTAACAAAGCTAAAAGTTCAAATTTTAATAGAAAATTGTAACCAATAACATCGGTTCATTACTTAATGACATACGAACATTTAAAAACTTTAAACGCAAATATCTCAAAACTCACGCCCTTATTGCATCCAACGCTTCAATTACACTGTGCGGCACTAAAATTTGAACTCCATTTCATAGTTTTGCTCATATAATTTATTTAATATCCTAACCAATACAAAAATTCAAATATTTCCCAGCATAGATACACAGAAAATTGTTCTATAATACAAAAATTCTATTTTACATGTGAAAAATTTTATTTGCGAGATATAAACCAAAGAAAATTAAATGTTGACAAAAAATTATAAATTTTTATTATAAAAATAATGTTTACTTTGTTATATAAGAAAATGCATTACTGCCTTTGATTAAAAAAATAATAATACTTTATTCAAATAAGCTATAATTTTCAAATATTTCAATTAAGCATTTAAAAATGTTAGAATTTTTTGTAAATTTTGAGTTTTCTATATATATATATATATATATATATATATATATATATACCTATATCTCGCAAACTAAGTTTTTTTTTCACGTAAAGTAAAATTTTGTATTTTTGCGCAAGAGTTTCCCTGTCTAATGCAGAAAAAATATTTTCATTCTTGTCATTGGTTAGACAAAGCGTCACAATTTTAACTAAAAATTTATGCAATTTTCACTGCGCTAAAATAATTGTAATAATGTATTTCTACGACTTTATTCAAAATTGAAGTAAGAACTATTATTCTTTATTAGTAGGCTTACATTTCAGAAATAGTACGTGTTGGAGAATTTAGTTGTTTAGAGACTCTAGTTCAATTTTAATGACGAATATTTTCCTGAAAGACATTATGATAGTTTTCTGACTTTTTCTACTGGTTATAACTCCTTAACGAAATTGTTAAAAGGAAACCATTAAAAATAGTGGTAAATCGTTAAGATACAAACTTAAAGTATTCAGTGGAAATCATCTTTAGGAAGTTCCCTATAATCGCTCCTTAGACATCAGAAACGTACTATGAACCATTTCGCTTCAAAATGACGAACTATATTGGTTACCCTTTGAACCATTTAGGACCCAATAGCGCCTAACCCAGACGTGTAGAGGTATACATTTATACTACACTTTTTATCGGTAGACCACATAGAAGCTCAATATAAAATCAAATCGAAGTTCAATTAAAAAAGGAGTCATTTTGCCGCACTGTGTTATAAATGTATCTTTCCTAGTAACAAATCTCCTTTACTGATATTTCCCCGAATAGACTGACCTCGAAAATAGGTTAATCTGTTAAATAAATCGTTTTATGCTAACGGTTTTTTTAATTATTTCAAAATATGGAGGTACGTGGTAGGCAAAAAAAAAGGTTTTCTACTAACGGTATTTTTAAATATTTGAAAATATAGAGATGCAAAAATATGAACAAGCTGATAAAGTTCGAAAAAGTGATTTATATTTTGCATCATTTAATGATTGGAATTATTATACTCGTGATCATGTTTTTCTAAGTGAATCTATTGCCGAAATCAAACATATGCTTGCTTCAATAATGTTTTTACATGCGTCACTTATTGCATAAATCATTGCGTGATTGCTGCAAACATGTTTGTCAATGTGAGTCGCCGACTCTATGATTGAAAATCAAATGAATGTGTTGCTCACAACAACAAAGCACAAGTACTGTCATAACAAAACACAAACAAGACGTAGTTGAAGTGAAGAGGTCTATGATGATATGAAATAAAAATTCAAATATTGAAATGAACTGCTTATGGCACTAAGTACTCGGTACATTTTACATTTTTTTATGGAATTTACATTAATATTGATAATTAGAAAAAATTCAAAAGGTATTAGAAAATCAAATATATATTGCTTTTCGAGCAATGCGTTGTTTTTATCGCATACATTTATTTAACAGTTTTTTTTCAAATAATGTTAGTTGTATTTTTTAAAACATCGTAAATACCGACAAAAACATTACTGCGTCGAACACCGAGCAGCAGATTTGTTGTTGATTTCAATGTTCATTTTCTCACTCGTTTCTAGTTGAGCTCACTCGGCGCAGCTAGTATTCGATGCATGTAGTTAGGTAAAACACCCTAATTCCGCCCCAGTGCATAATTCCGCCCTTTTTGGTTTAAAACTTAAAAAGAAAAATTGCGGACATTTTTGAAGTCAACATTTAATTTTCAAGTAAAGAAAACTATGATGCATTTATTGATATTCATAAATATATATTTTTTGGATATATATTATTATTATTTTTAAGCTTTAAATAATTTTGGGTGGAATTAGGCACTAAAATTAGGGCGTTTTACCTTATCATTTGGTTTTGTTATTCAAAACTTTGAATGTTTTGAAAAAAAAAAAAAATGTTTTGACACTACTTGACACCAATGAAACAAATACTGCAGTGAAGTGTTAGTCGCTGCAGCGACTTGAATAATGTCGATTGCCATTGCAAAATGAAATTAATACTGAAGAGTGCAGTAGTGCATATTTTGCGAAGGAAATTCAAACACATTTGTGCAGATGTCTACGGACCCTCGGTGCTCAAAAGTTCTTTTTACAAATCATATATATGATCGTTCCAACGGAGGTCACATTGAATTGATATGTCAAAAACATCAAGATCAGCTGACACAGCGGAATTTCAGAATTGATGGAGTGATGTTCTTAAATAACACCATCCATCGCTACTAGTATTGATCGAACATGGAAAAAAATCGATATCCATTGAGTAAAAGTATTACCGACACCCTATGCAATTAATTTTTATACGTGTGCTCATGTCACACTCGATTAAAGGCCTTGGAAATATCCAAAACAACCTTACTTTTCCCGAAAAGGTGAATACAATTGTCTACTTTTCGGAGAGAACCGTCATCAAGTCGCAGGCGGAAACCATATTGGCCGTCACTAAGAAATTAGTTGTGCTGAATATAGTTCACAAGGTGAAAGTTTATTACGCTTGCCATTACCTTGGAGAGCGCAGAGCATCCCAGCAGCGAAATGGGTAATGTATTACTTTTGTAATCTATGAATTCTTTGATAAAATTGTAACCTAAGTAAATATTGCCTACTATATAAATGGAAAGAGTAATGTATCATCGATATTTTGCATAAGTGTATTACCCACTACCTAGATAATGGATCGACTGTAAACTTTATAAATACATTACTTAGTAAGGTATCACGTATAATAACAAATAAATAGATTATCTAGTAATAGAACCGAGTAAGGCAATATTGCTAAAATTGTTAAAATACATTACCTAATAATGTATTTTAGCAACGTATAAAGTTATGCAGATGTTCAATGAAAAAAATATAAGTAGAGTTATATCCATTTATAAAGAACCGTTGTATATACATCGTTGTGTTTATTGTAATTTAATTTGACTTCATTTGCTTTGTTTCGTTTGTCGCGAGTGGTTGTCTTTGGGCCATTCCATGAAATTTTGCGAAATGATAAAGGGTATTGAGACATGCACTAACCAATTTTATTTATTTTTTCCGTCCACTACTTCCAGAGATACAGTGGCTCAAAGTTGGAAAAAAGGGCCAACAATCACTTTGTATGGTTGTTCATATTTAAATATCTCTTGAACTAGATATGCTAGAAATTTCATTGATGGCTCGTTTTAAAGCTAATAAGCTAACAAGCTTTTAGAAAAATTAAGTTGTAACCTCTAAACGTGACATGTGGCCCGTGGTCATTATCCTCGCACTTCAAAATTGATGTCCTTAAAAAGTACCCTTTTTAAAATTCTGAAAAAAAAATTTGTCAATTTATTATAAATGTTCATGCAAAATTTCAAGATGGTATTTTGATGGCATCAAATTTTAAAAAATATTTTCTAAATTTTTATTTATTTTTTGTATAGAAAAAAAATGTTTTTTTTTACAGTAAAAGTTGTAATAATTCCTGAATATATATGTAACTTTGATTTCTAAAATGGTGTCAGTTTTATCATACTGAATCTAGTTTTTGAGATACTGATTTTGGGATATAGTTTTTACGATTTTCGAAAAATGGTATATATCTTAAAAACTAGAGACAATTTGATGAAACTGACGCCATTTTCGAAATCAGAGTTACAAATACATTGAGAAATTTGCAATTTTTACTTTTGAAAAAAATTATTTTTTTTAATACAAAAAATATTGAAAAAATTTTGAAAATTACGAGTTATTAACGGAGTTTCTAGCATTTTTAGTTCAAGAGATATTTAAATATGAACAAACATACAAAAGTGATTTTTGGCCCTTTTTTTCCAACTTTGAGCCACTCTGAGCCACTCTCTGGAAGTAGTGGTCGGAAGGTAAAATTTCAAATTTGACTTCTTTTGGTCGATTTGGTGTGAATGGCCCCTTTAAAGAACGAAACGAAATAAGTATACGGTTAATACATTTATTTTCAGATGGAAATTATTTAATAAATTGTAAAAGGTCTGTCTTTTAAATGGTCTGTCGTCGGATTCTCAAAACTGATTCCGACAAAATGCTGCCGTCAAACTGAAGCAAGCTCTTTATATTTTTTAACATTTATCATTGTGTATCCGATTATTTTGTAGTCAATACTAAATTGATAACATTTTAATCGAATAAGTAATCGATTATTTTTTAGTCAATGCTATTATTGATAACATTTTAATCAAAGATTTCATGGATTACGATGGTATCAATTATTACTTGAATCCTTTGGTAACTTTGGAATTCATCGGATAAACAATAATAATAATAATACTGTAGTGCCAGTTCTATAAGAACTTAGGCCGAGCTCTCTCACCATTTTGAGCTGTGCGTGTTATATTTGTACTCAAAGTGGTGGGACCTACAGTTTATTGCCGAATCCGAACGGCGGGTGAGAGCTTTTCATAGGCAATGTTTTTACTCTCGGAGGTTTGCCATTTACTGCCGGTATAGAAAAATGTTTCTATGAAAAGATGTTGTTAGCCCCAGTCCAGGCTTGACCCGGGGACCTTTCTGCTCGCAGTCCAACGCACTAACCACTGAGCTTCCGCGGAAATAATAAATATGCAACACCAACTTTTTAGATTACTCGGTAATCTATATGATCGCAAACATTAATTTCCTAGGACATCGCCGTGAAAAGAATAATCTATTCTGTAATGCATTGCCCATAGGTTTCGACTACTAAATAGATTACTATTGATTACCTTTCCCTGCTGGGATATTGCAATGGTTCGGTTGTTTTTCAGGATTCGTAGCCTCGCTCTTTTTGGGACTTGTTAAACATTGGAAACCATCTTACAATATGGAAAAACTCCTGTCCTGTTGAGCAAATTTAAAAGGTTACGTAATGATAAAGCCAGCGATGATGGATTTTTTCTAAAATGTATTTTTCTCTGAAAGAATGTCGCAATTTAAAAAGGAATTAAAATATAGGTACTAATTTTCTAATTCTATTTTAGTTACCGATTTTCCATATGATGTAAATGAGAAACTCTTTCAAGTACTTGAATGAATCAAACATAGAAAAATAACCCTTCAAACAGCAAGTCTCAATTCATCCAACGAGATATGCCATGGCACTATTAGCACCATCAATTAGCGGTTTACCCGTGTTCACAAATGCTTATGATGAAGGTACCTGCCTCCTACTCTGTCGCACGTGAAACGTGACAATACCTTAATAATTCATGCTCTCTATTGTCCTTACACAAGTGTGTTGTTTTTCCACAGTCGAATGCAAATGTACGAACGCGTAGCACCAAAAACGGCGAGTGCGTGTATGCCACATAGTCCACCTGGTATAGGGTAATGCTATGCAATATAACCGAAAGACAATTAAAGAGTTCGATGAAATCCACCTAAGAGCTTTTCTGCTAAGACCCTAACAATATAAACAATCTAAACAATAAAAATACAACGTAATAATGTTATATTAATTTGACTTTTAGAATTATTATATGCATGAGTGAATTTCCATACCAATGTACCCTATATACCCAACGCAAATGCTGGCGAAGGCTATCTTGGATTTAATGCTAAGTACCAAATATGGAACAAACTCACGCTATTTGGATGACGAGTGCGTAAAGACAAAGAGTAAGGTCATGAATTTTAGTAACGTTTTAAACTGTCAATGTTTGAAATTATTTCATAATATTACAAAAAAATTTTACAGATTGCTACAACATTTATTATTCAAAGTAAGGATGGTTGGTCACATGGGAAATTTTGAAATAATATATAATAATATAGTTAAGAAGCTTTGATGAATATATTCGAGACGTTACTAATTGATGTATGTAAGTTATATCGGCAATCTGTCTACGTTCGCGAAGAAACTTTAAATTTTAGTAGTTTCATTAAGAGCGAAGCCTAGGAATTTATTTGGTATTCCATGCGTCAATATGTACATTGTAGAAAGGAGACTTCAAGTATTTTTATATTTAAAATAACCAATTTTTAAATAATTTCCTTTATTCAATTGGATTACAAGACATACAAAAAAAAAATCAATTGAATAAAGGAAATTATTTAAAAATTGGTTCGGTAAAGGTAACGAAAAACATTCTCAAGTTTTACATAAAATTTTATATAACTACAGTATGTAGTAAAAATTATAGCATATGTAGTAAATGTATGTAGTAATTTAATGTAAATAACAATAATTTTTCTTGATAGACTAATATTTTCGAATTGTAAAAAATGCAGTATGCAATAAAATTAAATGAGTGTATGTATTTTTTTTTTTACTTTAGCTTAATGTAAAGTAAATACGGTTCGTAGTAAAAATTAAAACAGATTTATCTACATATTTATCTACATATTTGATTTATCTACATATTTGAGGACGTAGAAATGAAGACAAAATGTAGTTATTTTATTACAAATGTAGTCAAATCTTGCAGTAATGCAGTAAAATAATGTAGATTTTTTCCATACAAAAATGTTCTCAAAAACATCAACGAAGTAAAAACAAATGGATATAATTTGTACATAAATTAAATACAAATATATTTATTTTTAAGATATTTTTTTAATACATTGAGGTAGTAATATTCATTTTTGAGGCAAGTAGCGCAGCCTCCACGTCATGTGCAATTTAGCAAAAAAAAAACAAAAAAAATTAAAATAAGAAAATAAAAAAGTAATATAATAAAATAAATTTACACGCATTTATACGCATTTTTAAACATATATTTCTCCGAAAACATATTAAATCAAATACTTTTAATATTTTTTTATAAATGTATCTAAAAAAAAGTACACTTCTGTGGTAAGATTTTCAATGTATATACAATTTTTTGTATGCCTTGTAATTTAGGAGTTATGAACGTTTAAAATTGTTTGCTACGTTTCATCATTTTGGAAGTAGGTTTTAAAGTGGCCTTACATTGTCTTAAAAGTCTGCTCTTCTGGTGGACTATTTTCAACATGGAATGCACAAATTCTTAGCTCTAGAATATAAGTAACATATTACATTTTAATTATGTAGATTTTTTTTTTTAGTTCCGTATTAGAAAAAATGTTGTGTTTGCTACGTTACACGAAATATATATTATGCTTCCTGTCCGATCTACGTTAGCATAAAATGTAAAATTATGCAAAACAAATGGATTTAATTGTTTATTTTAACAAAAGATAACACGAAGTCAGTGGTCTTACGACTGGACCCTCAAGAAGTTCGAAAAAATTGGAATGCACTTAAATTGCACTTATTATTTTGTTTAAAAACAAGTGGGAAAAGTTAAGTCACATAAGCAGGACTTAAAGTCGGTCGGACCCGATTATTGAATACCATACGCCTTGGTGGGGATAGTAATGTAGCATATTTATTTGAATACCTAACTTTGAAAGTTAATAAATATGATGATCGCTCGCATATATATTATACATATGTAACATATATTTTTAGGTGAATTATAACAAGTATTTTTCAATTTTATAACTATATCTTGAATACTTTTCGAGTTATTGGTTCCTCAGCTCATTTCCGTACTCAGAATCATTTTTTCGCATTCTGACCAGTATTTCTCAAGTTATCGGACAGACAGACGAACATGGCTAAACGGAGGCGAGTCGTGATGCTGATCAAGAATATATATAATTTTCCATCCGGCCACGCCATCTAAGTGGCGTTACAATATCTGCACAAACATATTATACCCTGTACTTCATAGGTGTAGGGTATAAAAATTGTGTTAATAGTGTTAAACCTACATCCAATAAATACGTGTGAAAATATAAATAAGTAGGTTTTTTTAGAAGGATTCTAAAAATAATTTTTCCTATAGTTTGGCTTTTATTTTTATGTTATTGCTATTGTTTTTGTATTTTTGCTTTTATATTCTGCTTTTGCTTTTGTGTTTTAGCTTTTAAATATTTTTTTGTTTTTCAGTTTTTTGTTTCATGTTCGTAGCTGCCGAAAGTGCCGTGTTATATTGTTTTTAAAGTTTAGGTTGTATGGGAAGTAACGCCCCCTTGTCCAATCCCGCACATATGTAGCCTATCATTCCTTACAGACCATAGCGCATCTGTGGTAAAAATGTTATGAAAATCGGATGAGCCGTTTAGACGGAGATGCGGAACAAACAAATCAGATTTATTGAATTCATAGGATATATATATACATATATATATATATATATATATATATATATATATATATATATATATATATATATATATATATATATATATATATATATATATATATATATATATATATATATAAATTTGAATTTAAGTAAAATAAATTGTGAATAGTGTATTGGTGCATCGAAAGCAACCAAAAACATATTTTCTATATGTAAATTATACTTAGGAAGAAATGATATTTGGTCGCTGACTAAAAATATACAAATTATTTAATATCAATTTAAATGTAAATATTTTGGGCTGTGGTGAGTGATCATTTACACTGATATACACATAAGTAGAAATTTTCCTGGTTTTTGTTCATTTGTGGTTTCATTCGATATATTAATTTTTTTGCATAATTATTGAGTATTTGGAACTCATTTACATATTTTACATATACTTGGTTTGGAAGGCATGTGCTTGTGATTTTCTGAAATATGAGCAACATTGTGGTTTAAACACCATCCCCATTGCAAACCGAACCAAAGTAATTTGCATTGTAAACTCATAAAATCCGAACAGTTTAACCGTACAAAATGGCGTTAAGCGTTAAGACCGAACGACACCCCGAGCGAATGAACGAACCGACCAAACGAATGTCGACCAAGTGGCGGCGTTTGATTACTTTACAAATTAAGTCCAGTGTTGCAGTCGGCAGCGCCATCAGGAGTCGCTACTGGTCTCCAGGCGTTCGCGCGTAGCATGGAGCACAAGCATCTGATATGAATATCAAACGAATTGAATTTCAAAATCTACATCCGTTATGTGTTTAATTGAGAGTACTCGACGTTGGCACGACCCCAGTGTTACATTAACGTCACATGAACCAAGACCCATAAATAGTGTTATTTGATGCATTATTAAATTTTAACGATCTTCTAATTTTGATTGTTTATCCTTTGACTCGCACAAGCAAAAAATTTATCCTCGTTATCTGTGACTCAACCACTGGACCCATAAGTAGTCGCTTCATTATGAAGTACGTAGCGTTTGACACACATTGCAATTATATACATTACTTAAATATGAGATTTTTCTGTTAAAATACAGAAATAATTTATACAGATTTTTAAAGAATTATAAAAATTCGGAAACAAATCTTTAGAAGTAGGGGAAAGGTCCGTAGGTTGGACATAGTTTTATATTTTGTCTATAACATTTTATGTACAAACAAGTTAGTGGAATAATATGTACCAATTTAAAGTGCAATTAATGGGCTATCTTTTATAGAATAAAAAATACAGCCTACTTTCAAAAAAAATGCAAACAAAAATTGGTCCGTAGGTTGGGCCACCACGAAAAAACGTTACACACCTTTCAAAAAAGATCGAAAATAAATTATATTAATTTTATTATCGTTTTTAAACCAATCTATATTATTTTTCATTTAATGAAACTTACAAAATCATGAACTAGTGATGGTTATTCATTTTGATATTTTATATGTAAATGTGAACCGAAAACCCTAAATTGATAAATCATTCAAAATTAACTAAACATTTTTTGATCTGATACTCTATATTAAAAAAAATCACTATGAAACTTGCATTTGAGCAATTATATGCTAGGAAAATCTTTGTGAGTGCTTCTAATAATGTGAAAATGGGTGGCACAACCAACGTACCTTGAGTGACCCAACCTACGTTTTTATAAAATTTTGAGAAAAATTCTTCATAATTTTTCTTCGTCAAATTTTGATAGAAAACTTGTTATAAGAAGGTATTCATGAGCGACATTTTAATGCATTTAAATTTGATTTTATAATGTAAATTGACCACCTAATCAACACTTGAAAAAGTCAACAAAAAACTTTTTTTTTAAGTACATCATAGTATTCATCTGGATGATTTATAAGCAACAGACCATTTAACTTCAAAGTTTCGCGAATAGTTGGAGTGCAATGTTACTTAAGATGTACCATTAAAACTTTAAGATCGCCTGCGTAAAAAACAAAAAAATAGCGGTGGCCCAATCTACGGACCGGTCCAACCTACGGACCTTTCCCCTACGATTATTTCAAAATATAATTTAAAATTGAATTTGAAATTTATTTAAATATTACGATATTTAAACAAAAATTGCTTTAATCGAGGCTTTACATGAATTTACTATATTAATGTTTCTGTAGAAATATATATTTTTCATCATATATACATATATGTATGTTTGATATTTCCGTTATTTAACACACCCAACGTCAAGAAAAGGTTCTATGAATTTGGTAATTCGTGATTGTTACTGGGTGACAACGTATTTAAAAATAATAGCATTATTTTGATTATATGTATGTTTGACATTACGAAATCACAATTAAATAACAACGCTGACTACTTTTAGCACTCAGTAACACTCATATTAATACTTTTCATATAGTTCAAAAGTTCTTTTTGGAGGAAGAATTTGTTTAAGAACCTCTAATTACTGTTAATACCAGATAATGGCTGTTTGTGAAATATCCAATTAATCCTTAATTCATTGAACTCAAAATAGGAAATTAAATTATTAAGTATAAATAAAATATGTGTAATAAAAAAACAATAAATGTTTAAGTTTATAATTATATAATATAAATAAAAAAAATGTAATTTAAAAAAGGAAAAAATGAATATTGTGTAAAGAAGTTATTAGCACTAAATTTTCTTTTTTTAAAACTAAAATATGTTTGGCTGTTATTATAACAATGTTTGGCAATGAAATAATACTTTTGTTTGCATAAAGCTCCAAATATATATGTAATGCCTGCAAAATTATGTTTGAGTGAGCCCTTTTTTGCAGCGTGTATTATGATTTCCCGAAGGATTTCAAGATTCTAATCACTACCTTATACTCAGTTTCTTCAGATTGTCTCAAGTTTTTTAGTTATTATGTAATACAAATAAATATCAATTATCTTGTTTTTCAACATATTTTGGAATTTTAAATTTAACAGATTTGAGTTATCGGTCCAATTTCTTTAATATTCCTTTAATAAACCACATGTAATTCGGATTAATTTGACTGAAGTAATGACCAGTCAAACATAAAAAAAATAAATACCTATTATTTATTGGATATCATATTAAATTTTCATAATTCAATAAAATTATATGTGAAACTAGATTCAGTGCGACACAACCTGACAACACTTGGAGTGCAAAACTGCTGCCAGCGCGCGCAATGCAGAAGCGTCTGGGGAGGTGTAATAGCTGCGGCCGAGACCCATCATTGTTTGTAATAGCCAAATAAATAAGTAAGTAAGAATCTCAAACTTGAAAGTTTTTGCTAATCACTCTTTAAATCTTCAGATTAAATACAAATTCACGCTTACGATTTTTAATTTAAATTTTATTTTGTGGATCAATATAATTTTTTTGTACATCAATTATTCATAGAATTTCAACAAAACCTTAAACTAGTAGAATTCAGCTTTGCATAAATGTAGTACTTTGCTTGGGTTTGCATCAGTATACTACAATAGAGTCAAATGAAGATGTTCATACTTTTAAAATAAAATATAATTTTGCTTATGTTCATATCGAACAAAAAAAAGATAAATTTTTTAATCGAATTTGTGAATTTTACTTTAAGCTTACGACTTAAAAAGTGATTTGCAAAATCAAAATAAGAGGAAGTATAGAATTTTGCGTTTAGTAGAGACTAGAATCTTGACCTCCATCGGAAAATCATACTTAGATCGCCGATAATTTTTAAAATATAAATAAGTAGGTTTTTTTAGAAGGATTCTAAAAATAATTGCTATACACTCATTTCATTTTTTTCTTTTATACATAGTTTCACAAAATTTATTCAATATTTGTAAATTAAATTTGAAATAAAAAAAAGTAAATGTTATACAATTATGTTCATTATTTTATCAAAATTTATTTTTTAGTAAGTTTAATTCCATGAATTATTACTATTCCTTTAAAAATTGGGATACTTTTCAGTCAATTTCACTCAACAGTCTGAATTTTTGTTTATAGGATATTTTGTAGATACAAACTAGTATAAATAATAGTGGGCAGATGTCTGCCACGTCTACTTACCACATATCTCAAATCCAGCTAGGTTAATCTGCTTGCTAATATTAAATCAGCATGCAGTTTAGCAGATAATGAAAATTGCATTTTTTGGAACCACACCCAGAAAAAAATTCCCTCAAATCCCATTAAAATTGGTCAATAGGACAATTATTGATTTAATAGTATACAAAAAATACATTTTTTCATATAAACTCAATAGCAATGTCATGGTATTTTCTAGAATTCAATGGTATTTTCCGATTAAAATAATAATTTATCCTATTGACTATTTTTAATAGTAAAAAAACTATTATTTATATAGTATTTTTTTCTGGGTGCAATAAAGAAGATGCATGAAAGATACCATTAAATGGTGTTACTACACAAAAAATTGTTTGAAAAATAATGTTTATAAAGTTGTTATCCCTTATGTTTGAGGTACAAATATTGTCAATATTTTTTAATAATAACCAAGGATTGAAACCGTAACCGAAAACGATATCCGTTTAAAACCGTTTCATTTTCAAAACCGAAACCGAAACCGTTATACGAAAATCAGAAATAAACCGATATCCAAAACCGAAATAAACGGTTTCGATTTTATACCGGTTTAAAACGGTTTTTAAAAAAGCATTTTATATAGAAGATCTTAAGTACAAGTCATGTTTAAATGTCATTTAATAAAATTTTGAGTTCCCAAAATAATTTTTTTTTGTTGTATAAAAATTCACATGTTGTTTTTTGAGAAACATTGTTTCTTTGGTCTAAATTTTTTTTCATTAATTTGTGTAGCGGTAATTCGAATTAACAACAAAACACCAGCAACTCCAAGCACAATTTTTTGTAAAAAAATGATAAAATTTTGAATGATGTTGTTTTTTTATTTATTGTATTTATTAGTAAAATAAAGTGGGACAATTTTTGAAAAGTTCATTTGAATAATTTTGAAATTATTTTAAAGTATTTATTCAATAGAATACCCTTTATTAGTCTGAGTTTGATTGATTTTTGAATGATTTTTTCAAAATACCTAAATTTCGGACATATATCTGTGCTCTCAAACAATAACAACATAAGTCATTTTTTACTACTTTTCAGGAGAGCATTTTAAAGGTTTAACTAATTATAGCATAAAATTGAATTAAGATTTTTAAGGTTTACCAACGCAAATATCTCACAAATTAGTGGTATATTTTGTAAAAAATTTTAGTTTTATAAATTGTTTATTATTCTAATACTTATAGCGAAATTAGTATTAAATGTTGTTATTCCAAATTGAAATATTGATATTTCATGTGCATAAGTCGTGTTATGTTGTTATTACACAAAGCAAAAAAATAAAACGACCAACATATGTCGACGTGTGTTATTGTGCCGAATCGAAAATTTGGAATATGCTAAACCTATGTTGTTTTACCATACTTTATATTGGTACGATTTATGTAGTTATGTTGCTTTAAGAAGTCTAATATTATTAAACTAAGAATATTGAAATTATTTTTCAAAAAGAAAACCATATTATTAACTACATTTTATTAAAATTTTTGGATAACTATTATATAATATGCTTTAAATGTGTGACTATGATATTGGGAATACTAATTTTTAATTCGATTCTGAAACTATTCAACTTTTTAACTGTCAATTCCCTCATATTTTAACAAACATTATTTGGAATATTTGCGATCCATCATTTTGGGTTATCATAAAAAGATAGATTTTAACTTATTTATATTCTGATATATTCTTTTAAAATCAAACTAATTTTTAGTTTCCATTTAAAAAAACAACAAAAATATGAAACACAGACAATAATTTTGAATGTGCCTTGTAGCAAATGTACATATATACCAGAAGTATTGACCATCAACAAAACTATTGTTACATTTTAAATAAGACAAGATGGTTGCCACACGTTTAAATGAAATTGTTTTATTTACAATATAATAGTTTGCGCTACCGTCTTTAAGAACTTAAGCCGTACTCAAAGTGGTGGAACCTACAGTTTAACGCTGGATCCGAACGGCAAGGTAAATGTTTTTTCTCTGAGGTTTGCCATTGTTTGGCGAGAGGTACCGCGGTATAGGATAATGTTTTCTTTGAAAAGGATGTTAACAGTTGTTGACATCGAACTCGGAGACATCGAACCCGAATAATAATATGTTGGCGCTACAGTCCTATAAGAACTTAGGCCGAGCTCTCTTAATATACTCACTGCAAATATCTGAAAAGACTCGAGGTATATTTTTATAAAATCTACCAGTTCAGGAGATGTTTGGGTATATAAAAAGTTCTTTCATTGTTCGCACTTAATAGCTTTAAATGTTGCCTACGTTTTTATAGTTCAAGCGACAAAATCTCACGTGATTGTACAATTTAGGCGGGGTAGGCTATACAAAGACGAAGTACAATCAAAAAACTGCTTTAATTTCAGTTAAATAAAATTTACCTAGCGAATTATAATGCAGTATCTTTACCAAGTATTCCTCAAGTATTTCAAGATTTGCATAATATTTAATTAATGTTTAATACAAATGAAAGTATTTTCTATTAATTCGATTTTAGTCACATTAGTCACACGATTAGTCACACACATAAAGATGTTTATCTGAAGTATAATTTTAATAATTTCCAAGTAAGTTCAAGTTCAGGACTGTAATATTTGTAACCAATACTGCTTTAAACTGTTCGTCCTACCATTTGAGTTCAAATGTAACATGTTCATCTTTAATGGTTGAGAAGAGCTCGGCCTAGATTCTACAGAACTTTTGTGCCATATTATTTTATTTTATCGTATATAACTGAACCTATATAACTAATCTTTGTCTTTTTGACTATTGGTTCGAGCGTCACGTCTAAACTGCCGAATCAATTTGACTTAAATTAATACACAAGGATACTATGGTGTTCAGAGGCAACATAGGCTATATATGGTCGAAATAAGGACAGTAGTCGTGTCTCCTCCCATTCATTATACATTTTTTAAACAACATCGTAATCAAAACTAAATTAAGTCAAAAGAAAAAGCGGAAATCATAAGCAAAAACACTATCAAATTCAAAAGAAATGCAAAAATAATGCCAAAAATTATTGAAAATTACAAACCTAAAGCATTAACAATAGCAAAAATAAGAATACAGTATCAAAAATGCAAACACCAAAACCATAAAAAATCAGCAAAATAATATTTTTTAATTATTACTTAAGTAATTATATTAATATAAATTAAATCTTTTTATACTATTAACTGATTAAAGAACATTTTAAGTCGTAAATTAGTATATATTTTGTTTTTGGAATAACGGCATATATCGACTTATTTTTCAACTTTTAATAAAATTAATTTTGGAATAGCAACATAAGTGGAGATTTCTTCATTGTAGAACAACAAATTATTTTGGAATAACGACATAATTCAAATTATGTTATAAGAAAAAAGATTTTCAAATTTGGATTAACGACATAAGTCGAAATTTTTTATAAAAAACTTAATTTTAAAATTTGGAATAACAACACAAGTCAAGACATGTTGTTATGATTTCTTAGGAATTTTACTCAAACAGTTCAAATTTCGAGTGTGTAATAACAATAACTACATATGTCTAGTTGTGTCGTTATTTCATATGCAAAATGCAGCAAAACGAGTTATGCTGTTATGTTTTTCCCTTATAACTTTTTAACTAAAGAAGAGAATATCACCAAAATTTGACACAATATTAAAACGAATACCAGGAATACGATAGTGGTACACACGATATAACGACATAAGTCGAGTTATGCTGTTATGCATTGGACCCACAGATATATTAAGGATACTTATAATAAGGTAACAAAAAAACAATGGTGGTGAATGGCATGTGAAGTCAAAATGTTACTTTTCATTGACTTGTGGTCACGATTGAATTTTTATTTGGCGAAATCAATTAAATAATTCATATAACACAATATTTTCACTAAAATAACAACAAACATTGCTTAAATTACATTTCCCACTTTACCCCAATATCACAATTTGAACATAACTTAGCCAATATAAACATTGTTAAATAATTTGAAAATTATGGAAAAAAAAATAAATTTCATACAAAAACCGATACCGTAACTTGGAACCGGTATACCGAAACCGTTTCGTAATAAAAACCTACAACCGAAACCGTAACCGAAACGCGTTAAAAACCGAAATTGAAACCGTTATTCGTTTAGGTTTCAATCCTTGATAATAACTTTTCTAAAAAAAGTAATTTTGGCCGTCTATACAAGAAATCAGGACCACCACTGTGACACAAAGATAATACCAGTTGGGAAGGTTAGATCACTTGGGAAATTTTAAAGTAGGAACATTTTATAGTAGGCGTTATTATGATAGTTGGGATTATAAAAATTATAGTCGGTCTAAGCCAACTATAAATACCTTACACATATGTGTGGTTAACATTCAAAGTGGTATATAGGTCACCAGGGTATAAGAATCCTGAAAATTACTACAAACTTGAAATCGCTGAAGAATTTCAATTCATTTGATACCCATATTTACAAATGGGTAGGTGTACCGAATTTCGATTCTTTTTTTGGGAACCATAAGTCGTTTTGCGGGAAAATAATACTTTCATGTATTTGAGCATGAAATCAATATATATTTTGTTATTACAATCTAAACAAAAATAAATTCGATTTCGATTATAATTTAATTACACTTCATTCCTAATACATGTATGGTAATTTCGTATTACTTTTAAATTACATTCAAACAAATCTCTTCTATCCGTGTATAAAAAGCATAAATCTCACTAAGGTTTTAACGCAGCTATCGAATGGCCGTTGTTCTAAATTTCAAATACATTCTAACCTTCTTTACCAAGGCTGTTACTAACGTCGATGAATCTAGGTATTTTTTTGACCGAAATATAGAGTATATATAGTTATATGCTATGTTTTATTACTTTATTATCAGGCAAACGAGTTGAATTTCATTATTTTTTTTGTTTCTATTGAAATGTAAATCCTGTGCACTTCTGTCTCATCTGTATTAAATTTACATTCAATTATGTGTAAATTGCCATAAAAGAGATTTCCACAATTACACTTTGTGATGCATTTTAACAGCAGTACTCAATTGATGGAAATTAATTTTAAAGCGTTTTTTCAATATTTGAATAAATGATGTAAAACAAACAGTAAATGACTTATTACTAAAATTTAAATATGTATTATAGAACCATTTTCTAAAATCGTTTTAAATTATTGGGCATAAATACACTTCGATATTAAATTTAAAATATAAAAAACGAGTGGGGAAAGTTAAGTCACATAGACGGAAATTAATGGACTCGGATCGTGATGCTGATTAAGAATATATATAATTTTCCATACCGGCCACACACTTAATATACCCTGTACCTTATAGGTGCAGAGCTGGCATGTCAAACACGCGTCAACCCGTCAACATTTTATCTGCGGCGAATACTTTTTAAATAATATTAAAAAAATAGATATTTTCAAAAATTGAAATATTATTAATTTGTTTTATTTTCAGGAGTTACAATGATTATTATTTATTGTTCTGAATTTTTGGGCATCGCATGTATTCGATTTAACAGGCCATATAAGATATTAAATTACTAATCCTGGTTAAAAACTTATTGATTTATTAAAAAAAACAATATTTTTGTAGGTACATTATTTTCCAAAATTTAATATTGAGTATTTTATAAGTTTTTGATATAGAGTCTTAATTTATTTTCCTAATTGTCATAACAATAATTTTTAGCATTTTTTCATCAAGTAATATTGTTTTTTATGCATACAATTTTAAATTTATTTGTAAAGTTCTAATTTTCCCATGTCTATATTTCGCCGATATATATAAAAACAATATATGGTAGCGTATAGTATTGAACGTCTAACCCCGAAACGAAAATTACATTATTGTTTTTGGTTCGACTATTAAAGATAAAAGGAGAGAAAATTAATTAACACTTAAAAATCTCAAAAAATAGACTTTACTTAACACAAACATTTTCTGAATCAGCTCCAGTACAAGACAAAAACAAAATTAGGACTTTTATCAAAAAAATATCGACAAGTTTTTAACCAAGAGTCTTGCTTTGCACAAACTGGATTTCGAATCATTTTTAGTTAGTAAAACTTTTTGTATTAGGGACATTCAAACCAAATCTACCAGAGTTCCAGACTCACCTTCTCCAGAGATACAGTGGTCCAAAGTTTCAAAAAATGAATAAGTAATCACTTTTTGTGGTTATAGAGAAAAATCTTTTGACTCAAGAATGCGTTTAAAGGATAATAAAACAAACTTCGTCATAACCCCTAAATCCGAACATTTAAATTAATTGTTCATAAAAAGGAAATCTTTTTAAATTTATTCAAATATCAAATATATATACGGTATTTTAAAAAACAAACATTTTTAATATGTTTAAGCATTATTTGTCTAAAATTTTTGTAACTAGGTAACTAGTCTGCCATGAGATGTATGCCTCTAAGTTTTCTAGAACTAATTTGGATAACAATAATTCAATCTTGTTGCTAATTTTTAAAATTTCGTAATTTAAGTGGAGTAAAATTTATTTTAGGATATTTAAACATTTTTCCACTTCGATATCGTATTCTTTTTCAAATAATTATCGAGATATTTCTATTTGATGCAATATTAATCCAGAATCTTTTTTTTTATCATTTCGAAAAAAAAGTGCGATATGTCGCTTTGAACTATTTTTGCAGTTTTAGTACGATTTGGCCTTCAATATTAGTACGAGATCTAATTCGATATCGTATGATTTTGCCGACATAAAAAGTTGCAACAATTTTGGATGATTGTCGGGTGTCTGTTTTATAAAATTTTCTCCAGTGTTTGACATATACTCCATTGTAAATACCTCAGATAATTTTTTTGGCAGGATCAAAGAAAATTGGAAATTTTTTTGATATATTTCAAACAGACAAAAATCGCATCATTTTTTCCAAAAAAAAATTCGCCAGCAGCGCTTTTAACAACGATCAATGTAAAATTTCATAATCATAACATTTTTTACCAAATGTAAAAAACGAGCAATTTTTTTCTTATGATACACATGCGGCCCTCCTCATCTTTGGAATTTCCAATGCGGCCCGTGATGCCAAATGAGTTTGACATGTCTGGTGTAGAGTATAAAAAGTTTATTATATGTGAAAATGGTCAAATAAGTAGATTTAAATTTTAAAGTTTTTAATTGTAGGGTCGGTATCTGGTCTGGTTAGTGCGTTGGAATACGAGCGAAAAGTCGCTGGTGCGTTCGACTACGAGCCGAAAGGTCCGCGATTCGATCCCCAGCGGCTACCAACATCTTTTTCATAGAACATTTTTCTATGCGACACTACCTCTCGGCAGCAAATGGCAAACCTACGAGAGTAAAACATTGCCTATGAAAAGCTCTCACCCGCCGTTCGGATTCAGCAATAAACTGTACACTCAGAGGAAAAACACATTTTAAAATCAAGCACAGTCATAATTGTTTTTAAAATTTTCAACTTTTGATAAACAACCATGTTTTAATATCGCAAAATTTTAATACTAGGTTGAAATACATCGAATCAAAAATTACAACTTTAAATTAAAAATGCATTTTTAATTTAAATTTGCATCAATCTAATATCAAGATCTCAGCAACTTTGATTTAAGATTAAATCAACTTATATTAAAAATACAGCAGTGTTAACCTTTAAATAACATTGAACATTTTAAGTCAAAGCCAACCATGGCTGATTTATGATAGAACATTTTTGAAATAACATTGCATTGTGCATAAAGGGGCATTTGAATTTTTCTGTTTGACGTGTGGATTTTTCTGTACGTTGTCATCGATTTCGATTTCGATTTCTCCTCTTGGAATCAAATTTCGCGAACAATAATTTGTGTGGACAAAACGACAGGTATTTATTGTAATAAAATTATTTACTACTGCTGAAAATTACTTTTATCCTTAGTTTGGAATTGATGACAAAGCTATGTAGGTGCCCAGCAAAGTGGCAAAATTGCAATAAAACAGCTTTATTCATCGAGGCAATAATGGCGAAAAAGAAAATATGAAGTATGTACCACATGGCATTTTGCGTTTATTGTTCAAAAAGTAAGAACCATAAGTTAAATTTCAATAATGCTTTCGGCTTATAGTTAAATATTTTGATGCTTTTAACTTTTTCAGGATTTAATGTACTTGTTTCAGAATAATCTATCGGCAAGTGTTTTCTGGAGTGATACAAAACACATTAGCATCTGACAAATACAAACCGGGACGAATTCATAAACATAATTGTTGAGAGGTAATTGGTGTAAAAATTGATCAAATTGTTATTTTAAGCATATCATCAATTATTGCTTCTGCTTTACATTTATATTCTGTACATAATATCAAAATATAATAATAAATACATTTAATTTATTTTACATTAAGACTATTTATTTATGGTGTGAGTATAGTGGTGAATATAAAAATTATAATGTTTCCATGTTATTGTAAGAATGTTTCTACCTTGAATCAAAGTTGAAACAACTTCAACACAAACATTTTTCATCTTAAATTAGGATTGCACATTTTTGATATAGTAGTAAACAATGTTAACACAAGAATAAAACACTTTGAATTAAAAATGCAACGCGTTCTCATTTCAATCTTAAATCAACGTTGTTCGTTGGCGAATTAAAAAATATCAACCTTACTCGACTTTCATGACGGCTTTTGCTTGATTATACCCTACACTAAGAGTGAAAGGGTATATTCAGTTTGGTACGCCGTTTGTAACACCCAGAAGGAAGCATCTCCGGTATGGAAAAGTATATATATTCTTGATCAGCATGACCTCCTGAGTCGATTTAGCGATGTCCGTCTGTCTGTCCGTCTGTCTGTCCGTCTGTCTGTCTGTCTGTTGAAATCCCTACTACTTTTAAAATTGAAGGGCTAGATAAATGAAACTTATAACTTTGATTACTAATATACCTACGCTGTATGTGCGAAAAAATTGGCGAGATCGGTTCATTGTGACCTATGATCCGACCACTTATGTTCAAATACCTCATATAAAATGTACATATAAAGATCAATTTTTATGTATACGTGCTTAGGTAAACTTTTTTGGTCAAATATATATTGACATCATGCTCAAGTACGTGATAATAATGTTTTTCGTCGAAAAGACCTGTGGTTCATTAAAAAAAAATTAGAAATTCGGTACACCTACCCATTTGTAAATATGGGTATCATGTGAATGGAAATTCTTCAGCGATTGAATGTTTGTAGTTATTTTCAGGATTTGTATACCCTGGTGACCTATATATCACTTTGAATTGTAACCACACATATGTGTAGGTTATTTATAGTCGGCTTAGAC
The DNA here is from genome assembly GCA_951804985.1 of Dryomyza anilis. Classification (NCBI taxonomy): domain Eukaryota; kingdom Metazoa; phylum Arthropoda; class Insecta; order Diptera; family Dryomyzidae; genus Dryomyza; species Dryomyza anilis. The sequence continues at coordinate 78,879,286 of OX638131.1, forward strand.
CGACTATAATTTTGATAATCCTAACTATCATAATTACACCTACATTAAAATTTCCCATGTGATCTAACCTTCCCAACTGGTTTAAAGTTGTTTTTGCTTGATTTTACAATATTTTTCCCTGAGTGTATATAGGTCCCACAAATTTTGAGTACAAATATAACACGCACAGCTCAAATGGTGAGAGAATTCAGGACTAGTGTTGTCAAGCATAATATTATTTAAACGAAGTTTTGTTTGTTTTGAAACATAATTGTGATATAATTAGCGGATTCTGCTCGACAATATAATAATGTTCACACATCGTAATATATTATTACATTCTGAACTAAAATATAGATAATTTATATTATAAAGCTACTTACGCTATATATTTAGTAAAAGAAAAAAGGGGGTCAAGCCCCCTTTTTTTGGAAATTAAGTTTTTGATGACATATGATAGATTTTTATATTTTATTGCAATTTTTTGGAATAAAAAGGTTCCAGTCCAGCAGTTTAAAATACATTTTTAAGCCAAGTTACATGGAAAGTTTTAGTTTTTTCTTTGCAAACTCCACAATACATACGATTTTATACGATAATATTTCTTTTAATCACAAAGTCTCACAATTGCCATATTTAAACAATTTTTTTTTTTTAATTTCCAGCAAAATAAAAATAGGGCTTTTTGGTACCAAACCCTTCAATTACATTAAAATTGTATTCAAAAATATCTTTTCTATTCGAGAATACACGAATGGAAATATTTGTTTGAATATGCTTGAATGTAATTATAACGTAATTTGAAATCACCATATAAATATTAGGAATAATATATAATTACATTATACTTGAATTGTATAAATTTTTGCAAATTGTAATATAATTATACGATATTTAAACATAAATTGCTTTAAACTCGGATTTATATGAATTTAATATATTAATGTTCCTATAGAAACATATAAATTTCAACAGATATTACTATATGTAATGCTAATTCATAACGTCTTTTTGGTGGATGAATGTGTTAAGTACCGCCAATCATTGTCAAGACCAGATCGTGACTGTTTGTGAAACATTCAATTAGAGGGTAACTATTTTCGAGAAATATCTTCCCAAAATTATATTTCGTTGAAAAACCGGGAATCCCGGGAAATTTCATTAAATTTAAAAATATAATAAATAATATGTGAAAATTTATTAAAAAGTAAATTTAGAGTATTTATATTATTATTTCACAACATGTTATATAATATAAAAAAGTATAATAATTTATACAATCAAAATAATTTCACATTTTACGAAATATTTGTTTCCTAAACTGCATGATAATTCATAAAATACATGAAACATTTCGTATAAATGTATTACGTAAAATTATAATAACAACAAAATTAGAAATATTTCGTTTAAATTACGTAATTTAATTTTTTACGACAGTAAATTTTCGTAAATTTTGAAGATATATGTAGAATTTTACTAAACATACGTGTTTTTTATAAACAATTAGCTTATGTATTTTTCGGAGACAACGTTATCGGCTACAATTCGTTTGAATACCGTGTCACTACAATTTTTGATGCATGTATCAAACGAAACGATGAGTACGCTCGTTTTGAGGTTTTTGTTGCCAGCATATAAATCATACGACAATTAAAAAAAAAAAAATAATTTTTGTATATGAAAAATAGTTGGCGAAACAAAAATATTGAACAAACGTTCGATTCAAAGAGCGAAACGAACGAAAAGTTTGAAATACCTTATATCAGTTTTAGACGAAGGGGACTGGAAACTAATCGTTGTCACTCGATAATAAAAAGATACATGATTACGGGGTTATTAAAAACAGAAATGTTTGCGTCAAATAGCAACTCCGAGATGCATTTTTTTGTTTTGGTATCGGGGTCGCAAACAGATAGTTATAAAATACAAATAGTTTAAATTTGTGATATGTGTGAGTTCTGTTTGTGTCAAAAGTGCCAAATCAGTGCATAGTACTTCATATTTTATTAATGAAATACTATAAAAATGAATATATTCGTAAAGTTACGAATCTTCTTCACCAATTTCATTTTTCTTTATATATCTTGATTCACTTATTCAAGATATCGACCCTTCCGATTCAAATATATCTATGGGAACAGGGAAAAAAATTGATTTTCGGTTTAGAAATTGTTATTGAAGTTTTGGTTCTGGTTTTACATACCTCATTTTGTTACTCAGAATAGATCGACCGACTTTTGGCTAATTGAAATTTTTAGTTCCAATCATTTCAATTCATTTATTTGTGATTGGAAATTTAATCGATTTTGCTTTCATTGAAAGTTTTTATTGATATGTTTGAAGCTAGGAAGTTACTAAGGGCCCGAAATAAATTTTATATATAACCATTTTTAGGTACATTTGTCTCAATTTGGTTACTTGGGACATTTTTTTAAACAGCATGTATTGCACCATCTAATCTACACTCAGAAAAAAGTTTCCTCATAATAAGGAAAATGAACATGAAATAGCGTTATGGAAAAAACTTCCTCATGTTTAGGAAATTTTCCTTATTTTAAGGAAAATTTTCTTTATAATAAGGAAATTTTACTACTATTAAGGAAAAACATCCTTAAAAAAAGTAAAATTGAACTTGACGCTATTTCAAGTAAATTTTTCTTAATTTAAGGAAATTGTTTTCTGAGTGTATATTCTAATTTGACAACATCATAAAACTTGCTAAATACCCCAATTGCCCAACGGTATATTATAATTCTGTACGATAAAGGTAAATCCTTAGTCTACAAAGACAAAATATCATAATTTAATATTTTTTTCCTTGTAAACAAATTATATTATTTTTACTTTATTTCAGAAACAATAATCCCGCGAAAGAACCCTCTACATTCAATTAATCCGTAATTGAGCTCAAAATAGCAACAACAGATGAAAAAAAAAGTATTAAGTATAAATAAAAGATGTGCAATAAAAGAAATAAAAAATAGTTTAAGTTTGTAATTATATAATAAGAAAAAATAAAAATGTAATAAAAAAAAAAATTTGAAAATTGTGTAAAAAAATATGAGCACTAAATTTACTTTTTTTACATTAAAATGAAATGTAAACATCAATATGTTTACATGTAAATAAAATCTTTTTCACATTCAAACATATACATATTTGCAAGAACTCCAAAATTATTCAGTCTGAAAATAAATATGTTTGAACGAAAACAAAATATTTGGCTGTCATTATAATAATGATTTACAATGCAATAATAATTTTGTTTGCATTAAGCTCCAAAGATATGTATATTAGGGATATGTATTTTAGGGAGATTCCTTTTTTGCAGCATATATATATGACGTATAATGGTGAACTGTTTCGTTTTGAAAAGTACTGTAATTATTTATTTGTTTATCTAGATTTATTATTCATTATTTATTATTTCAGAAATAAAAGTTCAAATTGAGGCTTTGGTACATATACATTTAGTACTTAATACAATAGAGTGACAAACATATCAGATGAACTGAAATAAAACAGAAAACACATGTCGTTGCACTTCTTTGGATTCCTGGAGCAATTCGTTCTCGAATCCTTACAGTCACAAAACAATTGCGGAAACGGCAATGTGCGATTAATTAAATATCGCATGACAACAAATACTGTTCATATATGTCTGTAACTGGATCAAATTTCATTGAATGCATAAATAATTGGTTGATTAGATATTATGGTGTATTCTGATTCCACCAAGAAATAATAAATAAATAAAAAAATAAATAAAAAAACAACAATTAATAATTTTCATTTCATTAAATTAACATTTTTTGTAAAAATCTATTGTGTTTTCTTGAAATCAATATTTTTCTTCTTAATTGTATACAATTTCACATGATCTGAAGAGTTTTTTTTACTTGTATAATCAACCTTGAATAATCATATAACAAGAGTTATAGTGAGTTTGGGCACCAACGATTTTATAGGTCGCTCATATTAAATCAGATTCTTGTTATCAATGGGCAACACGAATAACTCTGCTCTTCATTTTGTATAAACATAAAAATGAAACTTGATACACAGAGAAAAACTGTCCGACGTAAGTGTGGTGATACTTTTGACATTCATACAATTCTCTATTTTTATAACCTATACTAAAAGTATAAGATCATCCGTTCGTTATAACCAAAAGGAGGGTGTACTGTAGGGCTTCCAATCCCGGGATCCCGAATTTTCGGGATGCCGGGATCCCGGAGAATATTTGTACCGAAATCCCGAAATGAAATCCCGGGATTGCCAATCAAAGTAACGTGTAGAAAATATTAAAACTATTAAATTTTACATTTCCAGTCGTTAGCATATTTTAATTATTTTTCAAATATCGAATTGTAATACGGCCTAAAAATTACATAATGCTGTGAGAGAATACAACAAAAAATTTGATCGACAAAATTTCCTGTGCTTAAGCATAAATTTAAAAACAAATTTATATTTTGGTTTTTTTGATCATCCAAATAAAATTGTTTTGTATCGGAATAGGGTCAAAAATTTTTGATATATTAATATCCTCCTGAATAATATTCCGGTTTTATCAAATAAAATTACGATTTCATGGTGTTTTATTAAAATTCCCAATTTATGAAATTTTAAGAGGACATTAATAGATTTAAACTCAAATTTTTGGAACATATTCTGATACAAAATACATTTTAATTACCCTAAACATAATTTTTTTTTAAGTTGTTTTTTTACCTTCAGTTGCAATGTGCGAACGTCAATAAAACATAAACAATATAATGAATCAGTAAAAATTGATTATTGGCAGACTTTAGGATTTTTTTTACTATACGTCACAGAAATTGATCGTTAACATATTTGGATTCAGAACTACAAAGAATGTATAAACACAATTATATTAGAGACTGGTTTAATTTGAGAAAATGTAAAATGTTTGTTATTTTTAAACTTCAAAAGCGATGCGCGAACATAAGATATTAATAGATTCAATCGCTAATTTTTTAAGCCTACTCCGATCCAAAACAGCTCTATTTAGATGATAAAATATTGATTTAAAGTGTTTTTAACATCATCTGCAATACTCAAGCACAGGAAATTATTTACCGACTCAATTTTTTTGTGATAAACTCGCAGCACAATGTAAATTAAGACCTTTTAAAACTATGGGAAAATATGCCGATCCGAATTAATGTGTAAAATTTACTTATTTGGTACCTGTAATGCAAATTTCAATCATTCGGGACATAATCCGGGATATATCCCCGAAAGTTCCGGGATTTCCAAAATGCTTCGGGATTAGAACTCCTAGTGTACGGTATGGAAAAGTATGTACAAGTATGGAAAAGTATGTAAAAGTTTGGGAAACTATCGGTAACTTCTGGTAAATACATATTAGGTGGCAGAAATACTTATTTGCCGTAAATTATAATGGCTTATTGCAATCAATTACATAATTCTAGTGTTTGCACAACACAATATCTAATTTCTTAAAAACATTTAAAATGTTTACCTCTATAAAAGTCATTTCAATTATTAGTCCCAAACACTCATTTGTTACCAATAAATAATGAAAATGTTTAAGATATGTAATAAATACATGATATTTCTTTGTGGCAAACACTAAGTGTTTCCCAGAACGCAATCTATTTTAAAAGTGTTTGCCCTAAATACTAATAGCTTCTCGGAAAAATGCTACATTGGAAGTGTTTGCCCCAAAAATAGTACAGCTTCTGATAAAAGATGCATCACTTGAACAATTGAACTTATCCGAGTCATGCAACACTTGCACGAATAAAAGTGGATAAGCTTCTTTTGTCGAATAAGAAGCAACATTTTCTTAGTGTGCGAAATCTGAAGCTAATTATTATCATATATAGCCACTGCCATCAATTCTTCATAATCGGTCTTCACATCATCCAAAACAGATGACTGCTGAAACACTGCCGCAATTCTGAGCAAATCATCTGACGAAAACCCAGTCAGTTTAGATGAATTTTTAAGACGCGTCCAATGTATGAGACACCTGGTCCCAGGCATAATGCATCGATGTGTTGTAGTGTTTCATTAGTGTCCATCAATATCAGTCGAAATAAAAGGGATATTTTCGCCAGACGTTCGTTTACGCGACTTGTCGAATAATCTACCCTGGAATTCTGCATTATTCGACATGTCGCGTAAATGAGTGGCTGTCGCTATAAAAAAAACCTTTTGCTTTGACTGAATTTGGCGAACACAACAAATATTTGCCGGAAACACTTCAAGTCTTTTTGGCAAACACTACTAAATTTTAAAATATTTGTGGGAAGCACTTTTCGTCTTTGTGGAAAACACTTTCCGTGTTTGTGGGAAACACTTCAAATATTTTTGGGAAACACTTTTCGTATTTGTGGGTAACATTTTTCGTGTTTGTGGGAAATACTACAATTATTCGTGGGAAACACTACTGATCATTTGTGAGAAACACTTCGATTATTTCCTACAAATGAGCTTGCAAACATTTTAGTGTTTGTTTGAGAAAGTGTTTACAGGGAACGATCTTTTTTTTTTTGTGTATATATTCGTTATCAGCGTCATTCTTCCTGAGTCAGTTTAGCGATGTCCGCAGATTGTTGAAATCATATTATAGAAAAACTAGAAGAGACAGATAAATTTAACTTCGAAGTTAGATTACTTGTACATTTACGCTGTGTGCTATTAAAAATGTAAATGATCATCTATTGTGACCTGCGACTCGAGAACTTTCAAAAAATTTGTCAGCCGTACCCGCTTCAAAAATTTGTTGCTTCCGATTTGAATGAAATTTGGTGAACATGTAATATAAGTGGACCTCCTTGAAACCTGTTAAGAAGGATGGACTTGTATGACTGGTTATCGAGATATTGGGGTTCAAATATGGCAATTTTGACCGCGTAGGCTTGTATTTAATTATTTATAACTTCTATCAGAGTAGCTCAATTGTAAACATCTATGACTGCTTTAGTAAGCATTTCCAATGCACTTTACAATAAAACTATTTATTTTTGAACAAATAATTTTTTTTTGTATTTTGTATTTTGTATTTTTAAATGAAAGCTTGTCTACACAAGTTTAAATTTCTAAAGACTGATGTTCTTCATACAAACTTAGCTTGTGTAGCTGGTTGTAGCATACGAGAAAATTTTGAAGGGTTTGTTGCTCTGGCAGTCCCGCATGCTAAGACTTAAAACTTTTGTAGAGCATTCAATACTCGTAATCCTATTTTCATTTATACATAATTTTTTTTTAGGAAAAAAAGGCAAGCTTTTATTTAAAAATACAAAAACAAAAATATTTTTTTTTCAAAAACTGCAAAAAAGTTTTTAAAATGCAACAATTTGGTCAATTTTAAGGTCAATTTTTAGATTGATTTAAAATGACACGTGTGGCGGTAGATAATATCGTCGTTGTAGAACGAAAAGTCACCAAATACATTTTCAAAATGCCAAATATTCATTTACATAAATCTGTCAATTTTTAATCGACGAATTTTTATACCATATGATAAAAAATGTAAATTTATCAATTGATATTTAAACGTTAAAAATTCATCAATTTTTTTTTATAATATAATCAACAAAGTTTAAGTTTTTCATAAAAGTGTATTTGGTGACTTTTCGTTCTACAACGACGATATAATCTTTTGGACCCTTAAAGTTCACATTAAAAAGTTTTATATTAAAAAATATTTTTTATTTCATTTTTTTTTTTATTATATATTTACATTAGGAATTTTCAGTGTATGTTGTTTTGTGCATGTGTATGGTTGAAGAGTTTGAGGAGGAGGAGGAGGAGGAGGAAGGGAAAGATTGCTAAATTTGTATGTTCGGTGCAAATAAATAGAATTTCATTAAAGGGTGCCTCGTCACAGCGGCGCCAGAAATTTTCATAAAGCAAGGATACCGATGACATGACGGCAAGCCATGTTCAGACCGACACACAAACAGCAACAAGACGAACAGGGACAAAGGGTGACAAAGGGATGTTTTACCCAATGTGTATAGCTAGATGCGTTTGGTTTTATTTTCAATACAGTTTTCAAAATCAGAGATAATTATTATTTACATATGAACTTCAGTTGCGTGCGACGCCGTGACGTGTGAAATCACGAGAATAAAGCGTGTAATGAGTGAAGCTGTGTCCTTTGGAAGCTAATTATAGCAGTTATAAATGGCGTTGATGATATCTCGCAAACCATATTTGTGTTTCAGTCATCACAAAGTTGAATACAGTCTACGAAAAATGCCACAGAATGCAACCATTATATATTTTGTACCCCAACCTAATTTTATTCTCGAAAGTATATGAAAGTATTGTTGGTAATATGTATGACATAAAGAAATTAAATTAGTTGTGACAACTAAATATTTGTCTACATACGGTCATCATAATGTTAAAAAAATATATATAATTAGTATTATTTCCCGAGTGGAAATTTAATACAGGATGTTGTCATTATCTGATCAGGCTTGCATGACTACAAATAAGGTAATGATCCGTATGCCATATTAGTGCCGTATTGAAGTTGCTATTCTTTGGAATTGCAGCCTGAAGGACTTAGCTTTCTCACCATTTGAGCTGTGGGTGGGTTTTTCAACAGGGACGCTACAAAAGAAGAGCGACAGGGACAGCAAACAACGCCATATTTCTTGCCGCTCTTTTGACATTTCAGTAAGGTTTGCCATTTCATGGTGGAAAGATATACGAGCCAATAACGAGTCGAAATTATTAAAATTTACTACCGAAAATCGGAGTCAGTGGCCTCAACGTTAAGAGCGCTACGTCCAATTTATGGTCGTCATAATCATCCTAGCAGATCAACCATTGAGCGTCTAGTGGAAAAATTTGAATCCACAGGCACAGTACAAAATGTTCCCGTGCCAGTGAGACAAAGAAGTGCCCGTAGTGTCGAGAATATTGCTGCCGCTGAGGCTTCAGTTCAAGAAAGCCCAAATGTGTCTGCCACACGTCGTTCTCAAGCGTTGGGCATCTCTGTGACGTCCTAGTGGCGAATTTTGCGAAAAGATCTTGGCCTACATCCCTACAAAATCAAATTGACGCAAGAACTGAAGCCGCTTGACCACCAGAAGCGTCGTATGTTCGTGAATTGAGCTGAACAACAACTTGAAAATGATTCGGATTTTCATCGAAAAATCATCTTCAGCGATGAGGCTTATTTCTGGCTGAATGGCTTCGTGAATAAACAAAATATGCGTTATTGGTCAGACAGCAATCCACACGGCGTCATTGGGCCGTACTTCTTCCGTGATGATCAAGACTGGCACGTTACTGTAAATGGGAATCGCTACCGTTCAATGATAACCGAATATTTTTGGCCCCAATTGGATGATATGGACTTGTGGACATGTGGTTCCAACTGGACGGCGCCTAAAGAATTTCATTGATATCCAAAACCGTTTTTGTTTTATTTATTTTGTAGCGCTCTTATTTAAAAACCCTTTATGTATACTCAAAGTAATGGGATCTACAGTTCATTGCCGTTTTGCCATTGTCTGCCGAGATAGCACGGTATAGAAAAAAGTTTTCTATGAAAATATTCTGTTAGCCCCGGCCCAGATTTTAACACCTTTCGGCTCGCAGTTCAATGCATTTACCTCTGAGCTATCGACGCGTCCTGTTCTTACACTCAAAATAAAACATGCATAAAATACAGGAAAAAGTTAGTGTATGTGACGAAAATTTTCGTGATATGATCAACGAAAACATTCGTACATAGTACCAATGAACTTTCGCAAAGTTACGAAATATATTTATGTTTAAATTTGTATATTTTACGAAAATCATTTGTGAAAATAATTCATGTATTAATTTGTACATCTGACGAAAAATGAATGATGAACTCACTCTCTCTTTAATATTCTCCCATATATGTGTCATCTTGTTATAAATTCTAATTTTTCCACATCGTGATGATCGATTCCAATTATGGCACACACACAAAAATAATATATTTTTTATTTCAGATAATTTTTAATAATTTCACACACTTTTAATACACTCGCGATTGATTTGCGAATGAAATTCAATACATTCTTGTTTCCTTAATTTTTCTTTTTTTTTTTTTGGTTTTACAAATATCAAATTGTAAATTATACTAATGCATCCTAAAATAAAATATCGGTGCGAAGTTAAAAATGACGAATGCTGACTTGTACATACAATAAATCGTATATTTTACGAAATTTAAATTTACGAAATGTATTTCGTATTGTCACATTGATTATTTAAATTAGTCTAAATCCGGTTCGCTTTTAAACAAAAATTTTTTTCTAAACACTACATAATTCATAATTGTTGTAATGTTAGATGTATTACAAAAAATTTCTATTTATCAGATTACATTACTTTTTTAAAATAATGTTCTTAACCGAATTAAACATAAAATATAATTAAAACGATTTGTGAAAGTTAGGTCACATGAGTAAGTTCGGTCACATAGGGTCTTTTATAGTCGATCGGGCACAACTATAGAATACCCTTCACTTTAGTTGGGATATTAACGTGGGATGTTTATTTGTATATCTAAAATTTTAAGTTCCCTATTATACTGAACTTCCTCATATATTATTAACATATCCCCATAATTCAAAAAGTGTATATGAATGTATAAAAAAAAATAAATAAAAAAAAGTAGAGAAATAAAAGTAGGCGGACCACGCCTATATTTAAAACATATATGCACATTTGTAAGGCTAATATTTCATAGAGTTGTTTTCAATAATTTACGACAAAAATTCCCACTATAAACAACCGGGAAATAATGTAAAAAAATGAATGTGGGTGGATCATGCCCATTTTTGGAACACATATTTTAAGGTGAATTGTAACAATACTTTTTAAATTTTATAACTGTATCTTAAATATATTCCGAGCAATTGGTTCCTAAAGTGTTATATATAAGTGATTTGTATGGGAGGTGGACGTGTTCTTTGACCGATTTGGCTCATTTCCGTACACGGAACAATTTTTTTGGGAAAAACACACGCCTCCTAAGGGGCATTAAAATATATGTATAAACTTAATTTACGCTGTACCACATAAAAAAGTACACACAGAAATATCCTTTTTTGGCATGAGGTTAATTAAACCAACGTTTCTTTGTTGCAACTGAAATACATTTGTTGTACCCTCATGTCATTAAAATGAACGTATTTTTCTTTAATACAACCGAAATTGCACGTTCGGTTGTCGTAACCGCATGATTGCATTTTTTCATTCTGCCAAAATTGACATTCGTGCATTTGTTACGGCAAATGAGTACGTTATTGTATCAACGAAATAAATGACAAACGGCAACCTCATGTCATCAGTAGTTCGGTTGCCAGATTTTTGCCAACTAACAATAGAAAATCCATTAATTAAGTAACATTGCGAAAGAAATACACAAAAATAATACATTGCACTTTAGCTAGTGAAATATAAAATAAATAAAAGTTATGTGACCATACGTGCTAATGGAAATAGTTTATTTTTTAATTTTTTTATTTGTTTATGAGGAAATATGTATTTTTTTAGTGTTTTTTTTTTCAGGGAGCAGGTAGATATACTTTTAAATTGTGTGCGCGACATATTTACGCATGTATAATACATATAGAATACTTTACATACTTTACATACATAACAGACTAGGAGGTTACCACAACCTCTAAGGCCCATTAGGAGGTTGTCGTAACCTCATGATCATCGACTTGGAGGTTACCACAATCTCATGTTCACCAATTTGGAACTGCCCCAACCGAATTAAGAAGTTAAAACTACTTATAAGTTGTTGCCACAACCGAATGATTTGGTAGGGCAATTCAATTGGTTGCCGCAACAAATCAGTTTTCTGTGCGTACTCTGCTAAATATAATTTCGCAGGCATAAAATATAATTGCCTTGTCATGAACTCTGCACTTCATTATGTTTGTATACTAATACTCGGCATAATTTAACTGTTTCCCCTTATAATGGTGTGTTTTCAAATTAAGGATTGAAAACTAAACGAATAACGGTTTCGATTTTTTACGCGTTTCGTTTTCGGTTACGGTTTTAAGTTTTTATAACGAAACAGTTTCGGTATACCGGTTCCAAGTTACGGTTTCGGTTACGGTTTCGGTTTTGATTTCGGTTTTTGTATAAAATTTCTTATTTTCCATAGTATTCAATGTCTTCAACAAAAAAACCTGGGGTAAAGTGGGACATAGGTAATGTCGGAAATTGCAAATTTTTGGCAATTTTTGTTGGTTTTAAAAAATAAAAACAATTGTCAAGTGCTTCTAAATATGGAATCAACTTTTCATCCATGGTTATAATCAAATGAATATCTTTTTACCACATATCATATATAAGATAACAAAATGTTTTTAAATCGCTCGAATATTATATATCTTTTGAAATACAAACTGGTTTCGCAAATAATCTAACATTGTTTATATGGTGCTAAGTTATGTGCAAATAGTGATATTGGGGTAATGTAAGAATCATTTTCTGGGGTAAAGTGGGAAACGTAATTTAGGAAATGTTTGTTGTAATTTTAGTGCAGAAGATGGATTTTGTACAATTTCCATCCATAAAAGCCAAAGAAAGTAAATTTCAACAATTCAAATATCACTCAAAAATCAATTAAAAGACTTATAAATGGTATTCTGTAATGCAAACAGTTAGATAATGAACTGGTATATAGAATAGACCCTTTAAAATAATTTAAAATTTTTTAAAATTAAATTTTCAAAACGTGTCCCCCTTTACCCCAGACTCCCCTATATAATTTACTAATGGGTCATTCCACGTCAGAAATATCATTCTTGGCACCATGTCTTTCGATATTGATGAAATTTTGTGGAGAGTTAGTGACCGAAAAATAAAAAATAACTGTGTACTCATTTTTTTTTTTGATTTCTCCAACTCCAACAGAGATAGTGACCGAAAAATAAAAAATAACTGTGTACTCATTTTTTTTTTTGATTTCTCCAACTCCAACAAAGTTATGCGAACTGAAACATCAAAGTACTATATTAGATAATTATTTGTATCTCTGTAACTAATTAACATAATTTAATAAAACTAATGGTTTATGATCACACATTCAAATAAATAACACATTCAAATAAAAAAAAATAATATATATTTAACTTAGAAAAAGTTTAAAATATGTTTCAAAACAGTTTTTTTGAAACTCTGTAGTTTTCCCACTCGCAGAGTGTTCCAGAATTCGAAATTTTTGCAGCCAAAAGTCTGCAATTTTTCGTCTCGAAAATTGAATCTGATTTGACCAACGTAATTAGAAACAAATGCTGACTACAATGAAATAAGAAAACGTTGATTTTGACAACTTTAATGTACCTGCGGCGGGTGCTAGGTTGACTTGAAAAAAATGGAATTCATAAAAAATGATATGACATCTGGTTAAATTAAGTATGTGTATTACACGGATAGAAAAGATTTGTTTGAATATGTTTGAATGAAATTAAAAAGTAATACGAAATTACCATACATGCATTAGGAATGAAGTGTAATTAAACTATATTCGAAATTGAATTTATTTTTGTTCACGTGTAAACATTATTATATTGTCCAGCAGAATCTGTCAAATTTACCAAAAATATGTTACAATACCAACATAAAATTTTAATTGCATTTGAATAAGCTATTTCTTGGCAATTTACTTGGTTAAAACAACGTATGTTCGCAACGCTCGTCCTAATTCGATAATTTATCGACTGACGAATTTGGCAACGTTGAACATCGTTTGAACATATTGATGTTTACAAACAAACAAAAAAGAAATTGGATTTAAAAAGGTGTATTCTTGCAGCTCTCTTCTTGTATACAAAGTTGACACTCGGTGATCGGCATTTTCTGCGTTCTTGTCTTTTGTTGTTCGTTGAGAAAACGTGTTCGCATCGGTAATAATTTCGTTATTTGTAAATTAAATAAATATATAAATTGTGTTACAAAAAGTACAAATAGTAACAGAGTATAATATAGTGCAGTTAATAATTTCTGAAACTAAAGTGAAAAAACCACAAATAACAATCTGTGTTTCGATTTTCAAACAGAATTTGGCATGTTTTTTTTACAAAAGCCTCCGTGAATTCCTTGCCTACGCTATGTGCTGTACTGAGACCAACTGTACCAAATATAAAGCGAGCCTGGATCGTCTGGTTAGCGACTGCTGGTGAGTTTAAAAATTTGTATATGAATTCTATTATTATAATTTTCCACTGTGCAGTTAAAGATTTTTAATAAAAATTAATAAAAAAACAACATTTTATTTTTATTTTATTTTCAGGATTTCTTTCCAAAAATATTTAAATATGTTTCTATGCAAACATACTACTTTTTGTACTGATACAACTGATATGTTTCACTGGAAACATATTTATATTCAGGTCGTTCAAAATCATGTTTTAATTTGAACATATTTATTTTTCGTTTCAAATATTTATTATGTTTGTACGTAGTAATTATTATGTTTCCATTAGAACATACACCATTTTAAGGGGCAACATTAAAATGTTTCCGTAATATTATAATGTAAGTCAGAGCTCATTACAACACTGTTCAAGCCACAGTACATCCCTGTTTACAAATGATTTATCAGTCAATTATATATTATGTTTACATAAAATTCCAAACATACATGTTAATGCCTGCAAAATTATGTTTGGGAGACCATTTGTTTTGCTGCGTGTTTATAATTTACTTGAAATTTATATATGTATATTTTTTTTGGTAACACTTTGGACTGCATCTAATTTTTTGGGGTTGGGATTCAGTGGTTTCTTATAGATCTCAATGTCGTCCCAATGGTTGTCTAGATTTGGTTTGTGCATTCTTGCGCCTCCGTGGTATAGAGCGATTTTTTGACAAATAATGTGTTTTTTTAAACCACGAAAAACACAAATAATATTTTTAAAAAATATATTTTATTTCAATAATTGACACACGTATACATATTTATGAATGTATGATACATATTGGTCCACAAAACCTAAAATCCACAAAAGTGCTCAAATTATCAGTAATACAAAATTATGAAATAGCTTTCCAGAGCAGCATTAGTTCAAAAAGTAGTATGTTTGCATAAAATCATATTGTTTTTGAAAATAGTTAAACCGGATCGAACACCCTACACCAAGGGTGAAAGGGTTTATTCAGTATGTTACGCCGTTTGTAACACCCAGAAAGAATCGTATCCGGTATGGAAAAGTATATATATTGTTACGAAAAGATGAATTGTGTGTTTTTTGAAATATTTTTTTAAAATTAAAAAAAATTCTGAACAATTTAAATTTGTTTATTTAATATGAACACTTTTTCGATATCAACTCGATATCTATAGCGACAAAAATTACGATATTGTTATAGATAGGTTCGTTTTTATCGTAAACCCGAACATTCTCTTATTATTTTCGATTATCGTTTTGTAAAAATATCGTTTGGTTTGCTGGGTTATTACAAGCTTATCCAAAATGAGTTGGGATCAGCTTTTGGCTAAAATATATTGTCACCAAATTTTATCGTATTCTGACCAGTATTTCTCAAGTTTCCTCGTATACGGACAGCAAGACAGACAGTCGGACATAGCAAACGGACTCAGATTGTGATGCTGATCAAGAATATATATTTCCATACCGGCCACGACTCCTAAGGGACGTTACAATATCTGCACAAACTTAATATACCCTGTACCTCATAGGTGTAGGGTACAATAAATTCAATTTCAATTATAGTTTATTTACACTTCATTGCTAAGACATGTATGGTAATTTCGTATTTAATTATATTCAAACAAATTCAAAGAAATCTGTATATCCGTGTAATAATAATAATAGTTTGGCGCTACAGTCCTGTATAGAACTTCGGCCGAGCTCTCTCACCACTTTGAGCTGTGCGTGTTATATTTGTACTCAAAGTGGTGGGACCTACAGTTTATTGCCGAATCCGAACGGCGGGTGAGAGCTTTTCATAAGCAATGGTTTTACTCTCGTAGGTTTGCCATTTACTGCCGAGAGGTAGCGCGGTATAGAAAAATGTTTCTATGAAAAGATGTTGTTAGCCCCAGTCCAGGCTTGAACCGGGGACCTTCGGCTCGCAGTCCAACGCACTAACCACTGAGCTACCGCGGCTACCGTGTACTGAGGCAAAAAACATTATGTAACTAATTAAAGTGTATATAAAAATAACATATTTTTTTATTGGCATACATAGAATTTAAATTATATTGCGACCACATCATCACAACAACCTCTTAGCCCCTAAAGAATAAATGCTGATATTTCATAAAACTTTATTTTCCAAAAAAAGGTATGTCTAATATGTCTAACAGCCATGTAACCAAAAATAAAACCTTTGGTAACCCGTTGCCAATTAGTTGACCGCGCTGGACATTATAAAGGTCTCGGGTTCAAGTCCCGACTTGGGCATGAGCGTTCTTGGCGATATTAACCACGTAGGGAGTAGATTCACACAAAGTACAATGGATATAGTATGTCTGAGTGCTGTGAAAATTAGTAGATATTCTAAAAAAATGAAAGGGTATAAAAATGGACCAAAGGTTTGTTCATTTTTTTTTTACTAGTTGGGTTTTTTATGTATGGGGTTGAATTAATCTACTTACAAGAAGCCCGATAATTTAATGTCGGTATTTGTATATTCACCAATTATAAAGAAACTTTTGCCGATTAGAATTGTTAATGTAATCTAAAAGTTTTACTTAAAAGAAACATCGAGTAGACGTGTTCACTTGACACCTTTGGAATTTTCAAAGATGAATGAACAACTTTTAAAGCACATCAATTACATTTTTATGCTATATACAGCCAATATTGTGAATATTAAACATGGAAAGGACGTACATAATAACAGTTAGACGCGATTATTTACATATAAATTGCTGCAAAAAATACAAAAAAAAACGAAAAACAAAGTTAATCATTTTTTGTTTCGTTCTAGAAAATAATCGCTGTTTCGATTTTTTTAATTCTGACTACCCCGTGAGTTTAAAGTGTTAATTTGAAATAAATGCAATAAACCCGAAGCGTAGTTCTTATGCCATAACTCTAGTAAAAATTCCGGTAGGACCGTACTCATGAAATAATCATGCTCTCAAAGTAATAATTCGTTCCACACAAACGAAAAATTATAACTTCGCTTGTGATTTTCTTTTCCGGGTAATAACATTGTTTTTATCAAACGAATTTTTCGAATTTCTGCGCAGCATCAATTATGTTTTTGTATTATGTAAAATGACGCCCTGATTGCGAAAATATGGTTTACTAATGTTTCTTTGGATAGGTTTACAAAATATGGGCCAATAATGTTTGAACCGAGCTTTCATAAAGTTGCTCACATATATTTGTAAATATCTCGCGTTCTAAATAACACATGTGATCAAGTGTTATATCGAATGAAAGGTAATTAAATATCTAATAAACATTTCTCAGAACATATTTAAATTGGTTTATTAGTTTAAGAGAACTCGATAGGAGAACTTGAAAAAAGCACTTGTTTCAACAGAAATTAAACAAAAAAATCATTTTAAAAAATGGAAAAAAAAATCAACAAAGTAAGATGATACACAAATTTTAATTTTCCAAAATTAGTTGAAATTCTTTCGAAGAAATTGATCTATCAATGACAAAAATATTACCCATATATTTTTGTCATTGATAGATCAATTGAGAATAAAAAAAGTTATGTGAAAACAATATAATTGAGTGCCATACAAATAGGTATAAAATAAAAAATAAACCAGTTGGGAAGGTTAGATCACATGGGAAATTTTAAAGTAGGTGTTATTATGATAGTTAGGATTATCAAAATTATAGTCGGTCTAAGCCGACTAAAAATACTCTACACATATGTGTGGTTACCATTAAAAGTGGTATATAGGTCACCAGGATATACGAATTCCGAAAATAACTACAAACTTTCAATCGATGAAGTATTTCCATTCATTTGATACCCATATTTACAAATGTGTAGGTGTACCGAATTTCGATTTTTTTTGTTGAACCACAAGTCGTTTCGCCGGATACCATTATTTTCATGTAGTTGAGCATGAGTCAATATATATTTTACCAAAAAAAAGTTTACCTAAGCACGTATATACAGTAAAATTGATCTGTAGATATACATTTTATATGAGGTATTTGAAAGTGGTTGGTTCTCAGATCACAATAGACCGATCATGCCATGCTTGTTCAGACAGCTTAGATATATAAGTAATCTAAATGTATCTTGATTTCAGAGGGACAGACAGACGGACATCGCTAAATCGACTCAGGAGATCATGCTGATAAAGAATATATATATACTTTTCCATACCGGAGATGCTTCCTTCTGGGTGTTACAAACGGCGTACCAAACTGAATATACCCTTTCACTCTTAGTGTAGGGTATAAAAATGTGAGCGGATCACGCTCATTTTTTGATCACATATTGATAGATGATTGCATGTAATTAATTTTAAATTTTATAACTTTATCTTTAATTCTTAACGAGATATGTGATCCTAAAAAATAAACCCATATCTCGTAGTGGATGTAGTAGATTACGTTGACTAATTCGACTCATTTTCGAACTTTGAATTACTATTGTACTAAAATATATTGAAAATAAATTTCACATCATTCGAAATAGCAGCTTTAAAGTTATCGTGTGTAGGCGGACAGACAGACGGTCATATCTAAATCGACTCGGAAAGTGATTTTGATCAAGAAAATATATACTTTTTCATACCAGCCACGCCTACAAAAAAGCGTTAAAATATTCTCACATACATTTTATAACATGTAACCCATGGGTATAGGGTATAAACATAAAATGCTATTTTTTTAGTTAATACTCAATTTTAATGCTTTCACATGATTTTTTCTGTTCTCAAAATGTATCCATATATTTCTTTTATTTTTACATCATTTTCTTTAGAAATGTGCAGGCTAATTTTGGAATATTACAAACTGTTTTCAATTTTTCGCCATTTTTTCAATGCATTTTTGAATAAAATGTTGGTAGAAAAAATTTACATTTTTCGAGTTCTTCTATAGAGATCTCTAAAACCAGTGAACCAATTCCAAAGTGTTGTAAGAAATGTTTATTGGATATTTAATTACCTCTCATTCGATATAACAATTGAGCACATGCGTTTTATAAAACGCGACATATTATATATAAATATATGTGACCACCTTTTTGAAAGCTCAGTACAAAAGTTATTGCCCGAAATCTCGTAAACCTATCCATAGAAAGTTTTTTAATTCATATATTCAATTTCTGCGGGTCATTTCCAATAATACAAAAATAATAAAAGTTTTTTACTCATTTTGTTGTGTAGTGTAATTAGTCTTATATAAAAAAATGTGGACTAAAAACAAAAATTTTGAAATTATGAGGAACAACATTTTTTTTGATTTTTTTTTTTTACTAATATTTTAATACAAAAAGCATGAAATTTTTGCATATATTTTTCATATTTTCTGATTATTATTTTGCATATAAATCCGCTCTCTACATATATAGTTAATACTGCAAATAATATCACATACCTACACAGAGAAAAATCCTCTTTTGGCATGAGATTTATTGAACCAACGTTTCAGTGTTGCAACCAAAATACATTTGTTGTAAACTCATGTCATTAAAATGAACGTACCATTTTTTACTCCAACCGAAATGTTAGTCCGCGCAACTGCACGTTCGGTTGTCGTAACCTCATGATTGCATTTATTTCTGCCAAAATTGACGTTCGTGCATTTGTTACTGCAATTGAGTACGTTATTTTATCAACAAAATAAATAACAAACGGCAACCTCACGTTTATCAGTAGTTCGGTTCCAGGGAACAGGGATTAATAGATATACTTTTTGAAATTGTGAATAGCAGGTTGTAACAACCAGCAAGTTACGTCAACTGAATAATTCGGTAGGACAATTTAGTTGGTTGCCGCAACAAATCAGTTTCCTGTGTGTACACACCAAATTGTTCTAAATAGATTGTAGGGTAACTACACCCACCTTCTAAGATCAGTACTGACCTGTAGGTAAATTCTGAAAAACTTAAATATGCATTTAAAATGTCGTCAATACACACGAGTTCGGTGAAAATTATAACAAATGATTGCAATTGACAAATCCGTCACATACAGTGCAAACGAATGACTCAATGAGAACGACAGACTGGCAGCAGCAGATCCAAAATGCCAGAGGAATTGCAAAAAAGAAAGGAGCAGTGCGAATATAAACCTCACGAAGGACGTGGACCATTTTTCCCTATTCCGTTTCCCGTTGCCCGCGGTTAATCAGCACGCAGGGTGACACATTGCTATTGACATTTGATAGGCGTTGTCACAGTGTTTTTCTCGGCTGTGTTGCGTAAAGTCGTCGCCTGCAAAATCCCAGCACCGTAATCCAGTTACTCATTCTTATTCTCCCGACGCCTCATTTTTATTGGCATCTCAAATAACCGCGGGAGTTTTTGAGTTTCTCATGCAGATGATTACTGGCCTATTTGGTATTCAGACAAGCTATTTGTTTAAATTAAATAAAATGTTATCGTTAATTTTTCCATAAGTTAGTAAAAAGTGAATAGAACAGGTTGTAAACACAACGATAATCTTAGGCCGCCAGCAATAAGCTAAGACATCAACGTGTAAAATTAAATTTAGAAAAGTATTAGCTTCTTTATAATGCTGTATAGGAAGGTTTCAAAATAAGTAAAATCAACATGTACCTGTTGCATTGTTTAATTTTTTGTTTCAAACATTTAAATATACACTGGAAATAGTTGATATATATTAATTTATATATAAAAAGTTAACATTAATTTCCAATGGTGACACTATCTAATATGAGGCTTATAGCCGTAATCTGGCATTTTCATGACAAAGTCTAGTCATCGAAATGTTGTCATTCACCCTGTCATGCCTTTGTTCTAAATAATTGTTACTGTATTCTACTTTAAACGTGACAAATTGAAACTCAACTCAGTGGTGAAAAGCTTTTTCCAATATTAACTGTCAAATAAATTAAAATTCAAATGTTTAATATTCGAATTTAAATATTCGAACATATTTCACGTGATATTTCCCCAATAAAAGTTATTTACGCAACGTGTTAATAGTGAGTTTTGGCGGTTCTGCAAGTCGCAAATCTAATATAAGTTAGGTAAAACAAATTTCAATTCCAAATATATCAAACTGATTTTTCCATCTGAATGTCGCAGAAAATCGAACCGCGACAAAAATCCGTTGATATATAGTGCAATTCAATAAAGTGCATAACTAAAAACTAGTAAAAAAACACATGGTTTTAAGAATTAACTCCTTGTCATCTGCTCTTTAGGTGGTGACAAATTTCATAGCAATTGTCATTGTTTTTTACTGTGACTTTACTGCTAGAATACCATACCATACAATTGTCACTCACCTCATTTTAGTCATTGCTTTGTCATTGGCATTGCTCGTTAAAATAGGGCTACTAAAATATATTTCTGAATTTCACATGGAAAATTATGTATTTTAATTGATATTTTCTGAATTTAAAATCTAAAGTTATGAATATCATTTGATAAATGGACCATCTGGGTTTAAGTGAAATTTCAAATTTAAAATTAAAAATTACAATTGATATGTTAAGAATTTCAAAATGGAATTTCCGTACTACTATTGATATGTTTTGAATTTCAAATGGGATTTCTAAATAACATATTTTTTGAAAATCAAATGAATTACAATTGATATGTTTTATATTTTAAACAGGGACTGCAGATGAACCGCAATCGAAACCGTTTCAATTTTTGGATCCGAAACCGGAATCGGAACAGGAATGATATTTTAAAATCTTGGAACCAGAACCGGAACCGATTTTCCAAAGGTTTAAGTCCTTGATTTGAAATGTAATTTCTTAGTACAATTGATATTTTTTGTATATCAAGTGAAATTTTTGATTTACATTTTATTGTTTTGAAAGTTAAATGGAATTTCTGAATTAAAATTGATTGTTTTAAAATTAAAACACAATTTTTTTATTACAAATGGTTGCAATTGACAAAGCCGTTTTGATTATTATGATGAAGTTAACATGCAGTTGGAATTTCTGCAAATGGAATTTCTGAATTTAAATTGAATTTTTGAAAATTTAAACATACTATGTTTCGGAATTTGACTCGGAAGAATACATACATTATATTTTTCTTTATTATGTTCATTATTTATTAGTTTTAATGTAAAGAACAGCTAATAAAATAAATGTTGTTGTAAATAGATGTGCGTAGTACCTAAATTTGTTTACATATTTTATTCTAAATTTTATTACTTTTATTTTGTACCGGTACCGGCATTTATATTACTTTATTGGACAAGAAAATTTAGATTATACAATTAAGTTTTTGAATATTTTTCGGTATCCAAAATTAATGTGATTTTAGTTATTTTTTTTAATACAACAGATAGCGAACATATACAACTCTAATCAATATTTGAATTATATAGTGGTAAATATCGATCGGCTGCAGACAAATATACATTTTTATCTTATCGTGGCGCATTTGTGACGAAATTATCTATTGGCCAGAAAATTTCATTCGGATAACAAAATACAAAAAAATCACTTACTATCCCAAGTTACACATTTAATTAGTTTATAGTGTAATTGCTATTTCGAAAATACTGAATTCATGTATCGAATTCCACAATCAATTTTGAAAATATTTCATAAATTATTAAATTTAAAACGGGCCCACAATTGTGGATTTGTATTTAAAATTTATAACAATTACAGTTCAATAACATATTTTAAACAATTTTTATTACTTCTAACGATGCTCAAAATACTTTTAATTTAAATCCAAATTCCTTTCAAAATACCTTTCAAATCCATATAAAGACCGAGTGTAAATCGTGCATTTTTAAATCAGATAGTATCTGTATTTCTCAAAACAAACGATTCAATGTTATTTTTCACTTTGATCTAATATGACTTTAATATAATATTTTAGCGCTTAGATAATTACACTAGGCAACAAATGTAGGTCTTTTTTAATTATCTACGATCTTAGTATGATTTTCCGATGGATTTCAAGATTCCAACGACTACCTCATACTCAGTTTTTTCAGATTGCTTCAAGTTTTTGAGTTATGACGTAATCCAAACATATGGAAATTTTCGTGTTTTTCTACATATTGTTACGAAAATTCAGTCTACGGAAAACTGTTCTACAAGTTCGTATCTCTGGATTGTGTACAAAATAAAAACACGCTTATGTTTAGTTTAAATTATAACAAATAATTTTATAAATTCACTTTAATAAACAACTTTACTAATTATAAACTCTAACAACTGCTTCATGTCCACTATTTAATACTATTTAATACGTACTCGACCACTTTACAATTACTACTGAAGTGAACTGCCTCAGATGTGGCGCCTTATATACAGAATGCATTAGTTCGACACGTTTCGACATGTTTCGAGAACCTTCCACTCGTTTCGTGAATGACGAATGCTGTTGGCACCTCGTTTGCACTCATGTGTTTTATGTGCTGATCTTCCATCTCTTTCTCGCACATTGCTTAGTGCGCTGAATGATCTTCTTTCTCTTTTTAACACATTGCTTAGTGCGCTGAATTGTCTTGCGTCTCATTTATTATTGTTGATTGCTTGCACTAAGGGGCAAATTACATCTTTTCGGAACACTGCCCTCTACCTAAATCTGTTCGTCCCGAACAGATGTTAATCCTCGGGCTACAAAGCATAACCAGATATCCTTCCTTAAATCCCTCAGAGTTTGCTCTCATATCGAATCTGGACTCTATCTTACCACTTGGAATTTGTATCCTCTTTTTGCTCTTTGTGAGTCAAATAGGCGACTAACTTCTGATATCCGACCCAATAGAAATGTTTCCTAACTTCTTCAATCGTTTTATTAACGCTCAAGTGACATCCATTCGATCCACAATGGCATTTCAGTACTATCGCTTTTATTTTTGACTTGCGAACAACTATCAAATTTCGTGCAGATCTGCCATTTTCAGTTTCCTACACACGGTACAAACAACTATTTTGTAGCATCTGGTTCCAGTAAGCCTTCATTACACTATGCGCACCCATTTTACCACCAGAAATGAAAGTTACAAATTCTTATGGATTTCGACATTCTAAGAACATTGACGTTTTCAGTTTTTTCCCCACACGTCCGGTTTCAAGGATATTTTACAAAAACTAAAAAGCACGTTTTTGAGGATTCTATTGGTTGGTAATCGTTGATTGTAATGTCAGACTTATTTTTATTTTATTCAAAACATGCATAACAGAACACAAATTGTATAAACATATCAATTTTTAAAATTCCTTCAAAAAGACCTGAGATAAGTAGCAAAACGGAATCATTTTTAGGCTAAAAATATACCCATTTTTGCGAATTTGTTTCTCAATACCCAATTGTGCACCATTCTTGTGCTTTGCATTATAACTTAGAAAATCTCATAGATATCAATCCTGTTTTATTCAAAAAATCGTAATCGTCAAAATTAGGCATACAAATTATAAAAAGTGAAAAGTTTAAAAGATAAAATACAAAATTATTAATCATAATAAGTTCGTTGAAATATTAGTAACTCGTATTTTTTTACTCTTTTACAATATTATTCTGGTAAGGGAGAGAAATGGACTCAGAAGAAAATGTACCATTAAGTACTTTATGGTACGACCATTGATCTTATGATTCATGTATTAATAGTTTTTTCTTTTTAAATCAAAAGTGTTCTAATTAATTTAATAGTATTTGAAAAATTCACTACCATAAATTTAAATATTTCAATATTATTATTTTAAATAGAATAAATACTGTTGTTTTAATGGTTTCCTCCTATAATAATAAACGTGGAGTAAAAAAACACCAAACGAATACAAACATGTTCGTTTTGTACGTCATTCTGCGTGTTAACTCAAAATGGTCGCATGTATTTTTTTTGTAATAATCCACATTATTAAACGCGACATTGGTAAGGACTCAATGTATTTAATGTAAATAAATTATATTTATATATATATTTATATTTTTATTTATTACAGAAAATAAATAATACATCGAACTTCTATTATGGCAACGGACTCAAAAATAACTGCAGACTCAAGTACTACAATCAATTATTGGAAACCAAAGCAAACATTAAATGTGTTATAACCTTTTGCAGCAATAAGTGTCTTCTTATGTGTGTTTTATAAAAGTGAATATCAATTTCGATATTTAAATAAAATAATATATACAATAAATTAACTAAAATACATTTTTGTTTTAATAAATTATTAGGAAAATGTAATTCGACTTTACCATAAAATTAATAATATGTATCATTAAATTTGTATAGGTCTTTCTTATTGTAATTAAAATATCACATTATAAAATGTATGGTACAACCACACATTGTATTAACAGTTTCAATATTACTGAACTAATGGGACGCATCCTACAGACCAATTTTAAAGGTATAAATTATTGTTCTTCTTTTGAAATACTATCAATTTACCATGATTTTTTTCTGGGTGTGGGTCAAATTTATCAATTCATTCGACCTCTTGATACCAGTTATGGGTTTCAGTATTTGTAAAATATTATTATGATTCAAGATTTATATCTGGTATTAAGATGTACAATGAATTGATAAATTTGACCCAACTATCTCCCTTACCACAATAACATTATAAAAGAGTAAAAAAAATACGAATTAATAATATTTCTACGAATTCATTATGCTTAATAATTTTTATTTTACTTTCTAAAACTTTTCACAAATATTGACGATTACGATTTTTTTTTGAATAAAACTGGATTGAAATTGATGAGATTTGCTAATTTATAATGTAAAGCACAAGACTATTGCGAACCTGGGAATTGAGAAAAAAATTGCCAAAAATTGTCTTTTTTTTTAGCCCAAAAATGAGTCCTTTTGCTTCATATCTCAGGTCCTGTTAAATAAATTTTAATAATTGATATGTACATATAATATGTGTTCTGTTATGCATGTTTTGAATAAAATAAAGATAAGAATGACTTTATATTCAAAACTTACCAACTTCTATTGGTCCTCAAAAACGTGGTTTTTAATTTTTCTCAAATCTTCTTGAAACTGTACGTGTAATGAAAAAACTGAAAACGCCATTGTTCTTAGAATGTCCAAATCCATAAGAATATGTAACTTTCATATTCTTGTCGAAAATTTTTGTCAAATGTGCACACAGTGTTATTGAACTGTTGGAACCTATATATTTCTATGATGGCTTTCTATGTTGTTCCTTGAACGTCCTAATTTTTGAGATGTCGAGGTCCTTCTTTTGATCATTTCGTATTTGGTCTTGGCTCCATGGATCATCTGGAACTACACCCAATGAACGAATGTTAATTATGTTCGTCTTATGTTCTTCTTCCGCCGTGCACTCTCTGTATTCCATTTTACACACTCGTGCCGTGCCATTTTACACACTCATGCTTAGGTCTCTTTTCTGGTCTGTATCCCTTAGGTGGTTGTACCCAATTGTTATTTTACTGTCAAGACTAATTTAAATATATAAAGAAATGCTAAAATTCTAATAAATTTTTACATACATATTTGGATAAAAATTCGAAAATTTTTAGACCATTTTTGAAATATTTTTTTTGTATTTAGGATATCATAATATAAATAATTTATGGGTCTTTGATAGGTTGTACTTTTAAAAATTCGGTCCCTTTAGTAAGGGCCTTTACCTAATTCGTGTTAGGACTTTTTTAGTTATTTTTAAAGCATTTGAGATACAATAGCTGTGCTCCCGTGACAGTTAAACCAGATCTATTTTCGGCGTTCGAGTGAAATAGATCTGGTTTAACTGTCACGGGAGCACAGCTATTGTATCTTAAATGCTTTAAAAATAACTAAAAAAAGTCAAAGAATGGTTTGAATATGGATTAAAACAAGTATTTTTCAAAATTACTTCTATTTCCGCGATCGCCGGATTGAAAAGTGTTCAATCCCGAAATCCCGGGATTACGAAAACAGGTCCAAATTGTATTCCCTACCTTTCACCCATACACAGGGCAGGGAGGTTCCCTGATCGCTAGAGACGTTATAGCTGAATTAAGTCAACATTTTTGAATTTGAACGCTTTCATCCAAAAACCTTTAAAAATGATTACGCTGAAGTTGATTTAATCTTCGTTACTAAAAATCATATAAAAGCAACTACATCAATATACTAAAACCTTTTGAAATATGTATTTTTTAAAATTTTAGTTAATACAAAAAAGTCTTAGATATTCAATGTATGAATCATGAAATCGCAATGCAATCTATCGAAAAATAGATAATATTATTTAAACGAGTCGAACATTAGCGCCTACTGTGTACATTTTATATTTACCCTCAAACAGTGGAAAGTCCGTTACGCCAATATTGCCTTCTGTATTATATAAAATACTCCTTAGGACCAGCCGCCAACATCCTCTTCTTTATAATCGGCCCTTCTTACTTAAGTCTGTATTCAGTTGATGCAGCCAGCGCCCGTCCACATTATTAAACCACTATTTCGAGTGATGGTCTAACATATTAAACCGATTATTGTTCTCGACAAGTTCTTGTAAAACAAATAAACATCATTCCAATAAATGCGATAAAAGGATTCGATTCAATAACGATAAAACTGACAGCAACGCAATAAAAGAATGTAAAACATATTTAGTTAAAATTAAGGAGAATATGATAAACAATGGAATACAATATTATCGTAAGGTAATTTAAATATTTAATGTTAAACTTATTCACATAGAAAAAATCATGATCATTACTCGCTCGAATTTTGATGACCTGAACATATTTTAAAAATGATAATTAAAATTAGCCTAAAAATGACAAACCACCTAATAATTATTAATTAAAAATTTACCAATGTTTAAATAAATAACATTGAAATAAATAACGAAGAACATTCACAAATGTTCTAAGTTAAAGCCAGAACACCGAGAAAAAAAGTTCACTTTTAATTTTAAAGTTTACGCTATCAATTTAAAGATTTTACGAATTTAAAGTGTAACACTTTAATTTAAAATTTATCACATTCAAATTCAATGTATATCATTTAACTCAATTTATCTTCATGCTAGATGAACATAGTTCATAAGCACAATTTGATAAACTGTACGAATAATAGGGATGTCGGAATGTTTAAGAATTACAACAAAGATCAATAATGAGACGAGAGAGAGAGGTAACGCAGGCAATGGTCATACGATCTGACGCTCATTGAGAGCATTTTTTGTACTCTTACAAAAAAATTAAAAGTGCCATCTTAGAAGTAAAAGTCCAACTTTAAAAATTAAAATATAAAATTTATTTAAAATTTAATGTAAACACTTTGTAATTTTAAGTTTTCAAATACGGTTGACTTTCATACATGCAAACTTTTAATTATAAAATGTTTTGCACCGGAGTTTAAAGTGATTTAAAAGTTTTATTTTCTCGGTGTGTAATTCTTTATTTAAAAGTTTTCATCGGTTTTTTATTAGATAGGAAAACACATATACTGCAAAGTGCTTGAATTTAAAAATGGCACAAAAAGAAACCATGAAGGATCAGCAACATCGAATAATAAACTTTAGAAATAACGCATTTTTTGCTTCACCTTCGTTTGTTGAAGGTAAATGTGTGCAAATAAGTTATGTCGGGCAATCCACTACTATTTTTGAGTTTCTTGAAACTTGGCACTCATCGGATAAATTTGTTGAAATTCAACATTTTGCACGTAAACCATATGTTAATTATAGAAAAATTGGATCTCATTTAAATGTAATGAAATGCTTTTTGTAGTGGTTTAGTCGTTTTTAAAACCTCTAACACAAACATCACAAACATAATAAGAATTATGGTCCAAAAAGTATAAAACTGATTTTGGTGGTCAACACCTAAATTTTTATTATTTTTTTTTACCATTGTATAAAAACATTGCTCTACACGCATTATGGTGCAGTAAAAGCAGCAAATATTGAATGCATTTGAGGCGCTGATTCCGAAAATAGCATTAATTTTGTCAAATTGGCTACAGTTTTTGAGATAAAGGCCATTTTTCAATTTATCATTATTTTGGTGTGCGTGAAAAAATTTGTTTGTGAGATATAAGAAAAATTTGTTTAAATAGTTGAAAAATTTTGGTAATAAAATACTTTATTACCTAGTGGACAAAAATGTTAAAAAATATTTGTACATCCAGAAAAAAATACTATATAAATAATAGTTGTTTACTATTAAAAATAGTCAATAGGATAAATTATTATTTTAATCGGAAAATACCATTAAATACTAGAAAATACCATGACATTGCCATTGAGTTTATATGAAAGATTTATTTTTTTATTTATTTTTTTATACTATTAAATCAATAATTGTCCTATTGACTAATTTTAATGGGATTTGAGGGTATTTTTTTCTGGGTGTATGAACTTTTATGTTGCGCCAAGTATCCTCTTTAAAACCTAATTTATATCACATTTTTATTTTTTTGAAAAATTTTAACTACTACTAGCTTATATCTCGCAAACAAAAAATTTCAGATATGAAAGCAAATTTGTATTTTATGGAGCAAGGTTTTCTGCTCTGAATTAGCTCTACAAATGTATCCAAAATTTGCTGTAACTTTTACTGCATAATTTGTAATTTTGTCGGGCTGTGTAATGGACCAATTCTGAAAAATATATATTTACTATATTTTTGTTGTCAATTAATTTTTTCTGACGTTTGAACTGCGTTTATTAATTAAGCTTGTCTATAAATAACCAGTTATATAATTTAGGGCTTAAAAGGTACATTGTGCTGCTAAAGTTTACCACAAAAAATTTGAGTAAAAAAAATAATGTCCTGTATGATTTAAAAAAATTATAGCAAAGGCTTAAAATAACCATATGTATGTTTGAATAGTAAACAATTATATTGCTTAATGCTCAAACAAAACTCATATATTCAAATGCATCCAAATACAAAATCCGCGATAAATCATCAAGGATATATCATCAATGATATGATCATCAATCATTTTTTTAAATGCTTTTTATTGAAAAATTATTTTTTAGTACAAATATAAAAAAAATATATATTTTGAAAGAACAATCAAATTTTTATTGGAATATTGGTTTTTGGTGAAAAACAGTATTTTATAAAAAAATAGTTTATAGCGAACACATTTTATGTGATTTTTAATTAATAACAATTTTAAAAATTAATTCAATTAGAGAACGTGAATTAATTTATGTAAATTCTATCGTTTGAGTGGATTTTATACTGTTAGTTTAATCGAAATTAGATTTTGTAACAAGATATGTTCTCGGTCAAAAGTATTTTATACACGGATAGAAAAGATTTGTTTGAATATGTTTGAATGTAATTAAAAAGTAATACGAAATTACCATACATGTATTAGGAATGAAGTGTAATTAAATTATAATCGAAATTGAATTTATTTTTGTTCACGTGTCAACATTATTATATTGTCCAGCAGAATCTGTCAAATTTTCCATAAATATATTACAATACCAACATAAAATTTTAATTGCATTTGAATAAACTGTTTCTTGGCACTTTACTATGTTTCGAAACACAGAAAATTCTAATGAAATCTAAATACAACGTATGTTCGCAACGCTTGTCTTAAGTCGATAATCGACTGACGAAGTTGGCAACGTTGTGCAGCATTTTCTACCTATCTTCTGCCATCGTTTGAACATATTGATGTTTAAAAACAAACAAAAAAGGAATTGGATTTAAATAAATGTATTCTTCCAACATTCTTCTTGTATACGAAGTTGGCACTCATCGAGCAGAATTTTCTACCTACGTCTCTTTTGTCGTTTGAAGTATGTATAGGGTCATTTTAAACATACTGATGTTTGAAAACAAACAAAAAATGAATTCTTGTACATAAAGTTGACACTCGTTGATCGGCATTTTCTGCGTACGTGTCTTTTCTGGTTCGTTGAGAAAACGTTTTCGCGTCGGTAATAATTTTGTTATTTGTAAATTAAATAAATATATAAATTGTGTTACAAAAAGTACAAATAGTAACAGAGAATAATATAGTGCAGTATATAATTTCTGAAACTAATGTGAAAAAACCACAAATAAAAATCTGTGTTTCGATTTTCGAGCTGAGATCAACTGTAACTGTACCAAATATAAAGCGAGCCTGGATCGTCTGGTTTAACGTCTGCTGGTGCAATTGTGCATTCATTGATGCTGTCACTTGTACTTGCAGTTTTAAACGAATTATTTATTTATGCAATTAAAAATTTGTATATGAATTCAATTATTATAAATTCCCACTGTGCATGTTTAAAGATTGTTAATAATAATTAATAAAAAAAACAACATTTTATTTTCAGTATTTCTTTCCAAAAATATTTGAATATGTTTCTATGCAAACATACTACTTTTTGAACTGAAACAACTGATATGTTTCACTGGAAACATATTTATATTCAGGTCGTTCAAAATCATGTTTTATTTTAAACATATTTATGTTTCGGTTCAAATACTTTTTTTATTTGGATGTAATAATTATGTTTCCATTAGAAACGTACTCCATTTTAAGGGGCAACATTAAAATGTTTCCGGGATATTATAATGTAAGTCAGAGCTCATTACAACACTGTTCAAGTCTCAATTCAACCCTGTTTACAAATGATTTGTCAGTCAATTATATATTATGTTTATATAAAATTCCAAACATGTTAATGCCTGCAAAATTATGTTTGGGAGAGCCATTTTTTTGCAGCGTGTATGATTGAAATTTGCAGTACGCACAATTTCATTGTAATGAATGTGAAAAATTGTGAAAAATTTGAGTTTTAGACCTAAATGAAAAAATGTTAGGGTGATAAATTATATTTATTTATGTAATTTGTTATTAATAAAGGTTACATTCATACACAACGGCTTCAGTTTTATCGCTATTCGAAACCCGGATTTAATTCGTCAGAGACCGTCATGATATTATAAGTATTTACTATTTTTAAGTACTTTCTGTATTTTATAAATTGTAATAATTATTAGTCGAAAATGTCGTAATTTTTAACAATTGTGAATTTGTTAATAGTCAAAAAGCAAGTAAGATTTTAGTCCATTAAATGTTAGATTTACTTTTTCATGAAATTGAATAAACTATTAAAAATTGATCTACTAGCTTTTTTTGTAATCCCAAAAATCCCGGGATTTAACGATGATCCCGGGATTGACATCTCTAATTCGCACATATCAGATGAAGTTAAAAAAAAAAAACATTTTAAATCCATATTTTTTTACCATCTAATTAAAGTTGTTTTGGATCGAAATAGAGTTAAACAATTAGAGATTGAATCTTTTAATGTCCTCCTAAAATTTTGAATAAAATCTTAAGCTGGAACATCCTCCTTGAAGATGAAAACACCCACCAAAACAATTCATTATTATTTAATTTTGAATAAAATCTTAAGCTGGAACATCCTCCTTGAAGATGAAAACACCCACCAAAACAATTCATTATTATTTAAGTTTTTTTTTTTCGACTGAAAATTTTTGTGGTAACTCTAGCAGCACAATGTAACTTTTAGGCCCTATTACATTTTGAAATAAAAAAAGAATTGGTTATGTATATGTCAAACATCGAAGTATAGGTATTCAAATATCTTGAATATTTTTCAACCAAACTAGAATACAAATATTTTTATTTTGAAAAATTATTACATTGTTCTCATGGTATTTTCCGTAAACAAGCATGTTATATGTATGCAATTTAAGAATGTTTACGTACTTCAAACATAAAAAAAATGAAATAGAAAATGTTCGAAAATAGTAATCCTATGAGGTGTCACTCTTAACCTTTATAAATTGTTATAAAAGTATGATCACACAAAGATCACTGGTGAGTTTTTTTATGATCATTGCCTGTGTTGTGTTTTCAATTTGTTGTTGTTTCTTCAAAAACTTGCAATCGAACTTAGCCATGATCTGGGCATTATTCTGTTAGATGTCGGCTCTCTTCCAAAAGAGTACATCAAAAAAACCTTCAGAAAATAAAAAAATTAAGGATCTAAACCAAGGATTGAAACCTAAACGAATAACGGTTTCGATTTCGGTTTCGGTTTTTTCCGCGTTTCGGTTTCGGTTAAGGTTTCGGTTTTAAGTTTTTATAACGAAACGGTTTCGGTATACCGGTTCCAAGTTACGGTTTCGGTTTTTATTTCGGTTTTTCTATAAAATTTTTTTTTCGCTAAGCATCTTAAAAAATAAGGTCTGTGAAGCACTTTTAAAGCGGTAAATACGTTCAAAAGTGCTTCAAAAGTCGCTTCAAACAGATAAAATAGACAAAACAATGTTTTTTCTTTCTCTTTTTTTCGCTACGCTAGTTCGTACATCGATTGTACATATGCTCTGTGCTATGCACATTATTATTTTTGTTTTACTTTAATACATAGTTTTTTTTGTTAATTGTAAAATCATGAAGTTGTTCTTCACCGCTGATTCGTTTGAAAGTGCAACAACAACAAAAATGCCAATAAAGCAGCATCCAAGCTTTTGATATAATTTTTGGCGGGACATTTTTTGTACCACAAAGAAAACTCGTTGTTGTTGCCAACTAGATAGCTGTTCTAGATACATACATGTAGAATGGTGCCATGCGACTGTCGGTTGTCATGCGTCTGTCCGTTGTCAAGCGTCTGTCTGCTGTCAAGCGTCTGTTTGTTGCCATGCGATGATGCAGGATAGCAACGAAGAGTTGTCGTTGTGAAAGTGTGTGAATACGCATCGTAATTGTTGTTATTGTTGTTTCTCTTCGTTCTGTTAGTGTTCGCTTTATAGCGTTTGAGATTGTGTTTCGAAGATAAATGTTACCCTGCAAGATATTAATTGTGTTCTCTTGACATCCGTATGCTACAAGTACCGTAGCATACGGATTTTTTTAAACTCTGACGAAAACAGAAATATGCCTATACGAAATATTCCTTATATTTATTATGAATGTAAATGTTCATTTTATTATGGCCTTGAGATTTTGAATTGTCTCGTCAACATCACTTGTTCTATACAATTATTTTTAATTAGTTAATTCTTGTTAAAATATAATTCAAATTTTGATGTTATTGTATTTTTTTTCAAATAATTTATTTTTAGTTGAAGAAATTGAAAATATGGAAAGTAAGTAAAGATTCTTGCATGCAAGACCAAAAAAGGTATTGCCAGAACCAGATCATATGTACCTATGCAAAAACAAGATTACCATTTCTTGTCTTGTTTTTGCAAATGATCTTCACTAACCGCTACACAAATTAATGAAACAAAAAACAAATTTTAGACCAAAGACCGTTTGTTTCGTAAAAAAAAACCTCATGTGAATTTTTGTACAACAAACATTTTTATTTCGGAAAATCCAAATTTTATTAAATGACATTTAAACCTTATTTTTAAGATCTTCTATATAAAATAAAATAGGTTTTCTGTGTCTTTTTATTATACTTTTATAAAAACCGGTTTAAACCGGTATAAAACCGAAACCGTTTATTTCGGTTTTGGATATCGGTTTATTTCTGATTTTCATATAACGGTTTCGGTTACGGTTTCGGTTTTGAAAATGAAACGGTTTTAAACGGATATCGGTTTCGGTTTCGGATACGGTTTCAATCCTTGATCTAAACCTTTCTGACCATCTTTATTTTGTATATTAAATTATTTATATTTATATTATTTGTACATTTAATGTTTTGAAAACGAGTACACCATTACAAAAACCAACTCATCACCTTTCAAGTGAGACTAACTTCAATATTCAACTTATACACTCAGAAAAAACCCATGAAATCACATACAATATATTAAATTATTTATATTTATATTATTTGTACGTTTAATGTTTTGAAAACAAGTACACCATTACAAAAACCAACTCATCACCTATCAAGTGAGACCAACTTCAATATTCAACTTATACACTCAGAAAAAACCCACGAAATCACATACGACGGTTATTGATTTAACAGTAATAAAAAAAATAATTATTTTCAAATAAACTCAAAAAAAATTGAATACCTAATATTTTCTAGTATTTAATGGTATTTACCGATTAAAATAATAATTTATCATGTTGAAAAAAACTATCGTTTGTATGGTATTTTTTTTTTAGTGCGGTTCACATGTTATATTAGTTTAACGGAATGCAAAAAGTTGTATTTTCACTTTAAAAAAAATGGAACCAGTTTGTCCAAAAAAATTTCCAATGACGCAATTGGGTTCTGGCCAAATCCCCATGGAACCAATTGTCCAAAAAATTTCCAATGACGTAAGTGGGTTTTGGCCAAATCTCAATGGAACCAACTGTCAAAAAAAATGTCCAATGACGCAGGCGTGTTCTGGCAAAATATCAATGGAACCCATTCGTCTGAAAAAATGTCCATTACGCTTTTTGTAAACTTTTGACAATAGTTATCACTTCACAGCACGGTATAGTTATTGCAAAATAATAAAAATATGCTAACGGCTTAGAAGTTTTTATTTCACACTAGCTGGACCCGTGCACGGCTCGTGCAAAGATTTTGTGAGTGCAAGGATATGGAGCGTGCTTCGCTGTGGACGTTTTTTATTGGTTTTATAAATGTAGTAACCAAAAAAAAAAAGCTAATTCTCTGCTAAAACCACTTTTATCATAGACAATTCTTTCTCAGACTGTGCTTCCCCGTAGAATTTTTCCCAGTAGAATTCTTCTACGTAGAGTTTTTCCCAGTAGAAGTTTTAATGTGGTGAGTTTTAGTGTGGTGAGATTCGGTGTGGTGATTTTTAGTGTGGGAATTAAAGTGTGGTGAGTTTTAGTGTGGTGAATTTTAGTGTGGTGAGTTTTAGTGTGGTGAATTTTAGTGTGGTTAGTTTAAGTGTGTTGAATTTGAGTGTGGTGAATTTGAGTGTGGTGAATTTGAGTGTGGTGAGTTTAAGTATGGTGAATTCGAGTGTGGTGAATTTTGGTGTGGTTGATTTTGTTTTTGCTTTTGTGTTTTGCTTATGTGTTTTGCTTTACAAACAGACAGACAGACAGACGGACCAAGAGTTTTATATATATAGATTTTATATATATATAGATTATTTTCATTGGCTATCATGGCATTTTATTTCGGGATTTTCGGTCCTGATTTTCTCCGTGATCTCGGGATTGGATTAAGTTTAAGGCTATCACGGCATTTCATTTATGGATTTTCTGTCCTGATTTTCTCCGTGATTTCTGGATTGGTTTAAGTGAATAAAAAATTCGAGATCTAATCTGGAATTCGATCGAGATTTCAATAAATTGTAACTCGATCTCGGATCTCGTCTTAATTCATGGAGAACATCTCCATCTAGGATCTCGTTTTGAAATTCTAAACGAGATCGAGATTTTTCTCATCTCGTGCGCATCACTAGCGAGCATTTTGGCATTTTTCTGAAATTGAAAATGAAACTGACACAAAATGACATAGTGAAAACAACTTTTTCACTATGTAATTGTTCCCCTTTTCTAGAATATTTTCATTTCTCATTTTTGTGGGGTCATGGGAGTACCGAAGACCATTTTTGTATTGTTGTTCTTAATAAACTCTTTAAATGAAGCTCAAATATCTACTATATATTTTGGGATGTAAGTATGTCTGTATGTATGTATGTATGTATGTATGTATGTATGTATGTATGTATGTATGTATGTATGTATATATGTATGTATGTATGTATGTATGTATGTATGTATGTATGTATGTATGTATGTATGTATGTATGTATGTATGTATGTATGTATGTATGTATGTCTGTATGTCTGTATTTTTGTATGTTTCTTATACACGTCTAAACGACTGATACAATATGTATGTTGGGTCCGGGCAGAGTATATGCTATATCTCGGTGAGTTTGGTGGACTGGGCGTGGCACCTCCCGTATATCCGAAAAATTAAAAACACATTATATCAGCAATTAGGATAGCAAATTTAATGAAATTTTGGTAAGCGTTATATTTAACCATTCTAAACTGTCTCCCGGAATGTTCGCGGGATTGGACCACTGGGCGTGGCACCCCCCATAGAAGGTTCTTTTTCCAGATGGTGTATGTCAACAGTTATTATAGTAATATCAAGATATTTCACACCAGGGTATCAACCACCACAATTTTTTACTCACCACACCGAAATTCACAACAACAAAATTCACCACAGCGAAACCCACCACACCAAAATTCACCACACTAAAACTCACCACACTGAAGTTCACCACTCTAAAATTCACCACACTAAAACTCACCACACCAAATTTCACCACACTAAAACTTCTACTGAGAAAAACTCTACGGGTAAGAATTCCTTCGGGGAGAATTCTACCGGGAAGAATTCAACGGGAAAGCCTCTACTGGGAAAATTTTACAGATATAAATAATAATTATTAATAAAATCACTTCATATCCTTGCATTCACAAAATCTTGGCACGATTCGTGAACGGGTCCAGCTAGTATTTCATATTTTTGTATTTGAAATAATGGTCTTATCGAATTTTTCTCTCAAAAATGTTACTTCCAGGAACAATAAAAGCTACGTACTTATATTGTGAAAATCTGCATCGTCGAATTATATGGAAGTATTGTATGGTCATTGGTAAAATCTTGTATTATTTCTGGAATGGCTTTTAACAAGAAAACTAGCTACCATTATTATCCATTAACTCTTTTTGTGTGTTTTATAGTATGTGCTGTATATCCATCCGAACTATCACCAAACAAATATTTATAATGACTGCAATCGACGTAAACTATATAATTTTGTTCGTTTGATATGTCTCCAAACATCGTACACTTGCCTACAAACAGCACGTGGTACCACAATACCAAACATCCGCCACGTCACGCCAGTCCATACCACCCCACCAATGCATATCTTTCGCCTTATCAGGCCGTCCAAAGGATGCAACAGTGCCATTGTTGGCCGACTAATAAAACCACCCTACTTCCGTTACGTATCTCGTCGTATATAATTGATAACTTTTTACACTCGGCTGATTTCACTCCACTCAACGGTCATCTGTGCGCTGTGCTGCGGTGCGTTGATACCATCACTCAATGTTGTCTGCGGTCTTTTGAGTTTCACTCAAAACGAAGAATTGCTGCGGCATGGATCGTAAACACTGGCGCCGAAATCACTCAACATGCGCAGTGTCCTCGACGACAATTGACGCGAATGTGGGTGGATTGGCCAACCCTCTGATTGACGCACAGAAGCGCAACAGTTACTTGTTGCTCGTCTTGTTTGGATCGCATTCGCAAAAGTGCGCCGTTAGTAGGAAGTTCGGTCTGCTGCCAGACCTTCGTTAAGTTTCTTATCAACAGTTACGGAAATCGGCTCGGTTCGAATCAACAAGTGCCGCTGTGTTCCGAGTGCGCACAGGAATAAAACATCCCCTGAAAATGCGCGTCTACTACTTTAATATTACGAAATAATATTACGCGGTGGTCGGTTCGAACGGAGAAAAGTGTACAAAGTTAACAAACAGTTAGCGTTTAGTGTTGTTTTGTAAATTCAAAGTTAAAGTTAAACCAAGTAATACTTGTGACAAACTCTGATTTTATTTAAATAGTGGCCCTGCCACCTATCATAGCTAAATGTAAGTATATTTGGAGAAATGGATTATAGTTACGATGGCAATATTTTTAAAAGCAAAGGAGAATATATATATTTAAAAATTAATGAGATTTATATTTTACTTTTAAATAGTTTAGAAAGAACAATAATACAATAATATATTTTTGAATTGAAAGGTAATACCACACTCTTTTCCTTAACCGCATGGTCTTGCATATGCAAAACCCTTAAATTCTAAAAACATCGTTTTTTTTTTTTACAAATATTATTGAAACAGGACGTGTAGGATAAAAAATTAAAGTCTATTAGAGTATTCAAATCTATAAGAATATATAACTTGAATTTCTCGAGTTGTAATTTTTTGTCAAATATGTTATTTATGTGATCGTAATGTTTAAAGCAAAAAAAAGTTCTACATTTAATATATAAATCAACGATTCATTTTTATAACAAACATCACTTTACATGAACCAGGGCTTGGAATAAAAATTGTATTCCATGCAATTCCAAATCCTGATCCATAATTAAAAAAAAATTAAGTTCTGCATTTGGTTTTCAAAGTATTTTTATTTCGATCTTGGTTCAGTTCTGGCTCAAAATAAAAATAAAGCTAACGATGCCAGTAATGGTTTAAGTTTCGGATTATTTTGTCTAGTATTTTATTTGGAAGATATGAAGGGGTGTACGTTGGAGCTTCGGAAGTAGAGAAAATATAGAGATGAAATATATACATTTCAGATATTTAGTATATTTTTCACATTCTTTATTATGTTGGCGGTTCTTTAAATTAAACTAGATTTCAGTTTCGAACTCAATTTTAAACGATTTAAAAAAATTATAGTATTACTTTAAATTACTTAATTAATCCATTAGTTTGCCACAATGAGAAACCTTTCTATGTTTTAGGAAATCCTTATGTTAATGACATAACATTTTAAGATAAATGATAAGAAGTAGATCATGGTAAAAGAAGCAAATGCCATTCGACCATCGCATTCCATACAAAATATATGTGTAAATATAACAACGAAATGAATCAATACAATTAATTTTTAATTGAATCATTGCCGATACAACCTTTAATTGAATTGATTAATTATTTAACCATATTAATTAACAGAAAATAAACAATAAGTTACATCAATACAATTAAATAATTTGTTGAAATGACTATTGAATTAATTGCATTAACAATCACCGTTGCTGAGCACACTTTGCGACCTTGAAGCGAATGACCGCCGACAAATAAGCAAACGATGGTATTTTTGTTTGCACGTTTGGTTGCGCGCATATTATTCCCATTTGGTATATGCAAAGATATACCCTATAGAGGTTGATCATCCTCTATGTGTGTCGTCAAAAATGGTGATGATGGCAATGGTCGCATATTGAATTATGGTTCCAACTTCACCATCAGAAAAGTATATGTTATGTACATTCACAAGAATTTTTAACATTCTTTTTTAATTAACTGAATGAGAATTATAAAGACTGTGAAGATAATAAAAATACTTTAAAAACGACTATTTATGCAAAGCCCTTAATTGGTATATTTTTGAATGCAAATCACATTTTTAGCGAATGTGTTTGCTGAATACATTAGAACTCGTTGCTAGACCAGCTAATAATACAGAATTATATTATTTATGGTTGCTGAATTTACGTCGATTTTTTTTTCTGAGTACTGGTGCTTAATTATCTACCGAAAATTCGTAATTTTAAGTCATGGATAAGTGCAAATACATTATAGGTAAGATATATCAAATCGGAACGAAAACCAATAGATATCTACTCGTTAAAATTACGGGTAGTACAGGTAGTTCGTGTCCTCTGTTTTGTTTGTATAAATTTATTTAGAAGTAAATGTAATCCAATTATATGCAGCCTATAGACTTTGATTTGTGAGAAGGATTCCTGGTTCTTTACAATTTATCAGCTTTAGCGAAACCGGGAATGCCACTAATGGAGTTAACATAAGTGCTTATTTCTGATATTTCCTCACTAATCCTTATAAAACTTAACTTCAAGATGTATGAAGGCTGCAAGTGTGTATCCTATAAGACCATGCAATTTTGTTTAATACCTCATTTAAAGCCGCTTCAACGGTTTTTTAATTTCGATGTATGTTTCGGATTCACAACAAAACCGTAAAACGAAACACGTTTGCAATACAATAAACAAAATTGCCTATTAAAAATCTTGCTTACAAAAATATGAAAATTCAGAGTACTGAAGTTCCCGTTGTTTAGAAAGGGATGCTCTCTAAGAATTGCTGTTTCAAACATAGTATATAGTAAATATAGAGTAAATACAAAATAATATAAATTGACGTCCTCAACTAATTTTTAGCTTATGTTTAATAGCTTTCAAGGCTCTCCTAGGGCATAGGGAATCTGTGGTCAAAGTTTGAAGAAGGTCGGATCAGCCATTTAAAAGGACACAAGCAAACCAACAAACAAGTTTTTTTTAATTAATAC
Organism: Dryomyza anilis; assembly: GCA_951804985.1. Taxonomy (NCBI): domain Eukaryota; kingdom Metazoa; phylum Arthropoda; class Insecta; order Diptera; family Dryomyzidae; genus Dryomyza; species Dryomyza anilis. Next base: position 78,920,394 of record OX638131.1, read on the forward strand.
TTATGATAACATTTTACACCATCTGGTCATGGAACTTTCATTGATTCAAATTTAAGCGGCCAATATTATTTTAGTATTATTTTTAATATATAAAAATGAAATGTCCTGTGTGTGCCAGAGCATCACGAGAGAACGAACCGACGGATTTACCTGATTCTTTTTGTATTTTGTTCGTGTCAGTGCAAGAGTGGTTTAGGAAAAAATAAAAGTCGGAAAAACCGAAAGGAAAAGCCGGAAAATCGAAAAAACCTAAATTTGATCCTAGGAACATGAAATTTGGATACGGTGTTCCTCTCCCGACGTAAGCGCCCATTACGAAAGGATTTTTTGAAATTCGCCTCCTAAGGTATAAAAATGGGTGTGACAAAACTGAACGTTTAATTCAAAATATCTGTGTAATTAAGATAGCCACAGTCATGAAATTTGACTCACAAATGTAAATTGTTGTTGTTTATAATTTGTCTAAATGTGGGCGGAATTTTTTTAAAGGGGTGTGGCTCCTCCCATATAACCATAACATATAAATTCGATAACTCCTGACCTCCTAAGAGCAGAGTTATAAATATGGAAACAAAGCTTCATAATAAAAACATCAATAGTCCCAGGTAAATGGGGCGTGGCACCTCCCATATAAGCAAAACTTTAATATTGCTATAACTCCACCTACTAAAAGCAGAATTATAAAAATCTAAACAAGTGAACATATTAAACATTGTAATCGTCACATAGAATGTGGGCGTGTTTGTAAAAATGGGCATATAACTAAATCATTAAATATATGCTATATTTCCTAACATACTAAGAGTAGAGTTTCAACAATCGAAACAAAAGTTCATATTTAAAACTCCAATCGTCACGTGTAATGTCGCCGCGATTAAACATGGGTGTGGCGCTAAAACTTTTAAAATGGTATAACTCCTGACCTTCTAAGGGTAGAGTATATAAAACTCCAATCGTCATGTAGAATGTGGACGGGATTGGAGAAAAGAGCGTGGCGCATTAAAATTACTATATTTCTTTACATACTCAGGAGTAGAGTTATAAAAATCGCAAGAAAGGATCGTATTAAACCTTAATATTCTTCACATAGAATGTGTGCATTCCATACAGAAATATATATATGAAAATACATATTGGAACATAACTAAAATATCTCAAATCCTTATACACCTTCTGAAGAAAAAGTAGCTTTCAGGTTGCTCCGGTATATAACAAAGTATCACAACTCAACACACACGAAGTACACAATGTTTATATTTACACAAATTTATATCTATTGTGTGTAAAAATACCATAATTCCATTAATTCATCCACATTTCTTAAAATTTCACGTCAATAATTTCAATTTGAGTATTATTATGCCAAGTTAATAATTTTATAGCAATTAAACCAATTATTCGCATTAACTTATTTATGATCAGAACCAATGTGGTAAAAAATATCATCACAATATCATTTCCGGATTAGGAGAAATAATATGGCAAAAAATTACCATATTTATTCTAATTTCATACATTTGTGTATTTCGTTGGAAATATATTCCAAGAACCCCGATATACCTTATACGTAGTAAGTTTTTTCTAATCACAATCAATGTTGCATAATATAAAAAATATATTATCCCGATTAAGAGAAATTACATGGTAAAAATTACCATTTTTTTCTAATTTCATACATTAGGCCTTTCTTTGTAAATATATTCCAAGGACTGCAGGCGATATCCATCATTCACTTAAACTTATTTCAGATCACTATCAATGTGGTCAAAAATAAAAAATAAATCTTACCGATATCGGATCAGATTATGAAAAATCAAATGTGAAAATTTCCAAAAAATTATCGAAGTTTAAATATTTCTACAAATTGTTTGTGAATCAATAGAAAACATTTTGTAATGCAAACCTATATCTTGATATTTTTTTATTTACTAAAAAAAAAATAAACGAAATGTACTGATTTGTTTTGAAGTTATATAATATTGTTCAAAAAAGTTCCTTTTTGTCCACCGTGCGATTCGTTAAAAGATGCATTAAAAAGAAAAAAAGGGGCGTAAATGTAACCACACTTTATAAACGATATAGTTCTGCTATTAAAAAAACTTAGCGCGGGCGAAGCTGTGCACGGGTCCAGCTATTTTTAATAGATTTTGGGATGTCGAGTTTAATTCCATATTCGGGTTTTAAATTCTGTTAGTGGAAGTCAAAAATCACGGGTAACTAAAAAAAGTTATTTCATATTATTTTATTACTGATAATTTGAATGTTTTTGTAGATTTTAGGTTTTGTGGACCAATATGTATTATACATTCATTCATAAAAATTGTATACGTATGTCAAATGTTACAATGAAATGTATTTTTTTAAAATTTTATTTGTGTTTTAAGCATTAAAAAAAACACACATTATTTGTCTTAAAAGCGCTTTGTCTTAAAAAGCGCTTTAAGCACTTCAAGAATGAGCAATATAGACAGTCATTGAGACAACATTCAGATATATGAGAAACCCATAAATGGCCGCCCCTGAATGGCCGCCGAAATTTGAATTCTGACACACTGTGTCTGGTGGCAAAATTCGGAACTCATTTTTAGCTTGTATCTATTTGTTTAGAACAGATGTGTTAAATTTTTTATGGATCGGATCAGTGATTACAGAGATATAGAAATCTTTATAAAAAATCGTCATTTACGCCCCCTTTCGGTGGAAGTTTAATGAAGATTTCTAATGACTAATTTGCAGAAATATTGCGGAAATATTCGTCTAATAATTTGGATTGTTTTTTTTTTCCTTTTGATTAATTATGCATAATTAATGTTTTCATTAAATTTTTTCGAAAGTAGTGGGATTTTTTCTATATTCTAAATCATAATCAACCAATATACCATACTCATATAAATCACATATAAATGTTTTATTAGATTTTACACGAATTCTTGAGGATTTATAGTCCAAGAGATACTTGAATATGAAACAAATGTAACTGTTGGTTTTTTTTTTGAAACTTTGTAACACTGTATCTCTGAAAAGTGTTGTCCGAACAAAACAATGACAAATGCATAATAATTCCAACCAGTAAACAGTTGCTCAATATGAGTCAAAATCTAAGAGGTCAAATTTAACTTTTTGGTTATTGTTGGTGTGGAACGGCTCAATTATGTTCTGCACACTTAGAGAACATACACGCAGATAAATAAAATGGTTGCGACATGATCGCGACAACTATGCTATGGTTTTTACAATCCTACATGGTTGTTACAATCAAAGTATAGTATTTTCAATTTTATTTCAACAATAATAAGGTCGGTAAAATCATATTATAGTAGACAATTTATTATAATATGATTGTATTTTTGATGGTTGATAAGAACCATGTTATGATTACGATAAAGACTGCCACGAACAAAGTATGGTCAATACCAATCATAACATGATATAGACTGATCATAATATAGTAATTTATTGTTTACAACCATATAAGTAACTCTCACTTATTTATCTAAACATCATTATTTTTCTAAACATCATTATTAAAAACAAACATATATCCCAAAGTTAAAACGTTAATTGTAAATGCTTAATATGAAGACAATATAATTGAAACAAATTTCTATGAATAACATTAACTGCTCGTGTTTAATACAAATGTGTACAACAAATTTTAGTGATTAATCGTGTGCTCGCGTTGTCAACTTCATGACGGTGACGCTGTACTTTAAACGAATGTTCTTGTGCACGATAAAACTTGCACGATGCTGTCCGGCAATTACAAGCACAGCTTCGCACAGAGTACAGCTTCACGGAGTTTGTAAAATTGTGTTTTTTATATTAAAATATATACTTATATAATAAAAAAATGTAGATAAAATAATCATTAATTTAACATGTGTCTTATTTATAATTTCTTTTCAATCCGCTTTTTCAGGAATTTAGGACAATCCTATTCCTACGTGAACAGTGATCATATTATTATACTATATATGATCACTGGTCACGTAGGGCCATAGTATGGTTGTATGAAATCGAAATACGATTACTGACAACCTTAGTATGGTTGTGTGGAATCATACTATCGACACTGACAACCATAGTATGGTCACTGCTAACCATACTATGGTCACTGCCAACCATATTATGGTCACCATAGTATGGTCACTGACAACCATACTATGGTCACAGACAATATGGTCACTCACAAGCATACTATGGTCACTGACAACCATACTCTGGTCACAGACAACCATACTCTGGTCACATACAACCATACTATGATCACTGACAACCATAGTATGGTCACTCACAACCATACTATGGTCACTGACAACCACAGCATGGTTGTGTGAAATCGGCGTATGGTCATTGAGGACCATGGTATGGTTGTAGAAAATCGTACTATTGTCACTGAGGATCATATTATATTACGCAATATTGTCACTGATGATCATATTAGACAAATTATATGGTTTCCTACAACCATAACCCCCAAATCATAGTATGATGCCCTTCAAATATGATCACCACAACCATGTTTTTTCTCTGCGTGTATCGACGCCCCTTACGAAAACTATTATATTTAAATTGTCTTACGAAAAAAAGTATATATTACTTTTAAACGAATACGATTTCATTTTTACTTAAATGACGAATATTATAATGTACTCAAAAGTTCACAGAAAATTAGTACAACAAACAGTTTTCTGTGGAAAATTATTATGTTTCAAATTTTTAGATGAAAATTGGAGCTTTTTATTGAAATAGATTTTTTCAAAATCATATTGCGTTGCTTTTATGTTTTGATATATGTCATTTTTTAAATTTGTTTGAGCAAATTTAAAATAATTACGCTATAATGATATAAAATATACATTACAATATACTATGTCGGTGACTCAGAAGGTTAGTGTGTTGAAATACAATCCGAAACGTCCGTGGTTCAAACACCAGCGAATGCAACATCAATAAAATAAATAGAAAATGTTTTTCTTCACCGCGCTACCTCTTGGTACCTTCGAGAGTAAAAACAACACTCATGAAAAGTTATGATTCGACGTTAAACTGTAGGTTCCACTATTTGAGTACAAATATAACTTGTTTAAACGGTGAGACTATTCAAGCTATGTTCTTCAGAACTGTATCGCTAAACTAGTATTATTATAATTATTATTAGTACTGTAGGACATGTCCAATTTTATGATTTTCGAGGTCATTTATTATTGTCTCCTAAGAAATCTTGACTGTTACATTAAATTTAGGTTTAATTTCAGGACTGATTTAAGTTTCCAATAGTTTGTGGTCTTTATTAAACGATTACATATATTTCTTACAATGCTTTAATATGTACAGATTTTATATGAAGACCCCAATCATTTATGCATTATTCATGTTCAACAAAAGATTCCAATCTTCGTCGCAAAATTTGAATCATTTTTATTTATATTTGTAGAGACAAGATATACATGTGCATATTCTCGGAAATATCAAAAACATAATAGAGTTCCTGGCAATACCATAAAACATACTATTTATACCCTACACCTATGAGGTACAGGGTATATTAACTTTGTGCATATATTGTAAAGCCCCTTGGGAGGCGTGTCCGGTATGGAAAAGTATATATATTCTTGATCAGCATCACTACCCGAGTCCGTTTAGCCATGTCCGTCTGTCTGTCCGTCTTGCTGTCTTGCTGTCCGAATACAGAATAACTTGAGAAATACTGATCAGAATGCGATGAAATTTCGTCTCAATATATTTTAGCCAAAAGTAGGAACTGAGTTTCAAAATCGGTCAACGGACACGCTCACCTCCCATACAAGTCACTTTTATATAACTCTTTCGGAACTAACAACTCGAAAAGTATTCAAGGTACAGTTATAAAATTTAAAACGTATTATTAGAATTCACCTATAAAATATGTGGTCCAAAAATGGGCGTGATACGCCCACTTTTATTTTTCATTATTTCCCGGGTTTTCTTAGTGGAAATTTGATCCGTAAATTATTAAAATCAAATCTATGAAATATTTGCCTTTCAAAATATATTTTTCAATTTTTTTTTTAGTTTTTTTTATACTTTTATATACATTTTTTAATTTATGGGGATATAAGACGTAATGTGAATAATATTCTGAGGGTGGGGAGGTTCAGCATAATTAAAAACTTTAAAATTAAGGTATGCAATTAAATATCCCACATTAATATCCCCACCAAAGGTGTAGGGTATTCCATTGTCGGGTCCGACCGACTAAAAAAATCCGCCCCATGTGACCTAACTTTCCCAACTCGTTTTCTCATCAAAAACATTAAGATACTGTTATTCTGAACCTTAAAAAATAACATATTTATTAAGGGAAAAAATATATAATAGTTTTCGTAAGGGGCGTCGATATATTTTATACGGAAAAATAATAAAATTAATTAAAAAAGTCATTAATGTAAACTCTTTTAGACACGTAGTCGTTTTATTTAAATTCAATACTTTTATTGAATTTTATCACACAGGTCTTAAAATAATACTTCTCATTTACAGAGGCAATAAGCTTTCAATTCAATTTTATTTCATAATACTACATAATAACAGATAATAAATTAAATTAATTTTGAATTTAAATACGTGCGCAATATTTTTTGTAAAATTAAAAAAAAAATTATAATAAATTATGTAATATCAAAATTAATTAAATAAATTTTATTTAATTTTATTATGTATTTTTTCGTAGTGTACGTGCTCGTATGCATTTGACACATGTCAATTCGACATCTATTTTTAGATGATGCCAATAATAATAATAGCGCTGCAATAATTTGTACTCTCAAAATAGTATATAAATATTATTTATAAATATTTATATACAATGTCATAAAAAATAAAGAAACAAAAAATAAAAATAATAAAATCGCGCAGTACAACTAGTGAGAAAATATTTCAGCTTTTTTTTTAATAACACAGCATGACCAAAAAATTATCTGCTACCTATTATGTACTGATACATTTCAAGATTCAAATCAAACATCACACATATTTTTATACCCTACACTAAGAGTGAAAGGGTATATTCAGTTTGGTACGCCGTTTGTAACACCCAGAAGGAAGCATCTCCGGTATGAAGAAGTATATATATTCTTGATCAGCATGACTTCCTGAGTCGATTTAGCGATGTTCGTCTGTTCGACTGTCTGTTGAAATCCCTACTACTTAAACAATTGAAGAGTTAGATAAATGAAACTCATAATTTAGATTACTTATATACCTACGCTGTATGTGCGAGATCGGTTCATTGTGACCTGTGATCTGACCATTTATATTCAAAAATACCCCCTATTAAATTTACATCTACAGATCAATTTTACTGTATACGTTTTTAGGTAAACTTTTTTGGTCAAATATATATTGAAATCATGCTCAAATACATGAAAATAAGTTTTCCGCCGATACGACTTGTGGTTCCACAAAAAAATCGAAATTCGGTACACCTACCCATTTGTAAATATGGGTATCAAATGAATGGAAATTCTTCAGCGATTGAAAGTTTCTAATTATTTTCAGGATTCGTATACCCTGGTGACCAATATACCACTTTGAATAGTAACCAGACATATGTGTAGGGTATTTATAGTCGACTTAAACCGGGCACCTCCCATATAACCCAAAAATTAAAAATACATTTTATCAGCAATTAGAAATTTTGGTCAGCGTTATGTATAACAATTCTAAACGGTCTTGCAGAATGTGGGCGAGATTGGAGCACTCGACGTGGCATCCCCATAAAAGGTACATTTTCCAGACAATGTATGTCAAAAGTTATTATAGTGATATCAAGATATTTACACCAGGGTATCAACCACCCCAAATTTTATAAACTCACCACACCGAAATTCACCTCACCGAAATTCACCACAACGAAACTCACCATACCAAAACTCACCACACTAAAATTAACCACACTAAAACTTCTACTGGGAAAAACTATACGGGGAAGAATTCTACGGGAAGAAATTCTGCCGGGAAGAATTCTACGAAAAAGCGTTCTACGGGGAATAATTTGACGGGGAACATATAAATAATAAAAATATTCTTTATATTAATTAAATCACTCACATCCTTGCATTCAAAAAATCTTGGCAGGAGTCGTGCACTGGTCCAGCTAGTATATGCATATAGTGTAATTTATAATTAATTCTCAATTCAAACTTTTGTTTTAAAACTTAATACAAAAAATACATAAGTGAATCTTGGTTTAGGTTTCCAAAGTTTTCAAATATATTTTAAAAATATTACATACTATGGGAATTCACGTATACCTCATAAAATTTGTAAAAAATAATAGACAAATTCGTATCCCATCAAAAGCAGCACATAGTACAGATTTGTTCACGTATTTTCATTACTTTAGCGCAAAGATCATTTATATGAATGAAAGTAGAGAATTCCTTGTTCTATGACACAGTTTTTCTCTATTTCGAACCTCTATTTTTTGAAGAGATTTTTCGAGTTTCGAAATATATTTCAACATAGATTTCAATTCTTCACAAAAAAAAAAAACATTTATATACATATCTACTTTTTCTGAGAAAATTACGTTTTATATATTTTTATACATTTTTAAAAGTCTATGTAAAGTTCATGTTGTATTATTTGAATGAGAAACCACTTTGCAGTATATTCTAGCCCAAATTAATCAGATTAGCATTTCAATATTATATCTGACTGAACAAGAAAATCATGGAGTTTGCTAAGCTAACCTTTGAATCGAGGTCAGAATGTACTTCCGGCTTTTATAGCCATATTTTCAACAATACTATATATGAGTATTTTTTTTAAATTTAAAAAACACTGTAAATAGACGTCAATTTCTTATATAAATCAATGTGGCAAGTAAAAAAAATGTTGGTGGTTATAGTCCGATATTATCTTTCAAATAAAACCATTACTGGTTACTTCCAGGTAATTCTGAAAAATTATTTTTGGCCAGCTTTTCCTACAATCCGGCCCAGTGTGCGAAAACTTCCGAGACATGCAGACTGGGATATTTTAAAAATGTTTTTAAATCTATATTTTTTTTTTGTAAAGGTTGGTATTTCTCAAAAACTAATACGTCGGGATTGGATTAATAACATTTTAATGAATTTTAGTGATATCAAAAAATTATCTTTATTCAAATTAACAGTTCTGGTACATCGAATGATGACAATAACGCACGACGATTTAATGATAGCAAAAACCCTGCAGTATAACTGTTAGAAATCTGAATCTGATTTCAAGATTTAGTAATAATTTACTAGAAATGGTACGTTGATGATAATGAAATGTCGTGAATTAAATAAATACGCGGAAGTTACAGCCAAATATTTTTTTGTTTTTTTATCCTTGCTAAGAACTGACATATGAGCTTCAGTAGCTCATAGGTCAGTGCGTTGGACTGCGAGTCTTAAGGTTCTACATATGTTCAAATCTTTGCATAAAAACCATTTTTCTATACCGCGCTACCTCTTGGCAGTAAATGCCAAACCTACGAGAGTAAAACATTGTCCATGAAAAGCTCTCAACCGCTTCCTCGTTCGGATTCGGCATTCAACTGTAGGTCCCACCACTTTGAGTACACATATAAAACGCACGGTTCAAATCAATCTATTATTCTTATTATTAGGTCTACAAAATGCTCATACATAGATCAGATGTACTAAGTTGTATTCTACTGGTAGTGGAATTAAGTAGAGCTTTATTGGATATATGGATGTTTCTAATTCTTAGTTTAACTTTCTGAAAAAGCGGGAGCCAGGGGCGGATCCAGAAGTATGATTTGGGGGGGATTGATATTTTTGCGCCTTTTTTCCATTTTTTTCTAAAATGCGCCCCAAAAATTTATTTTGCGCCCTTTTTTATATTTTCTCATCAAATGCAGTGAATAATGAATTATACACAACTGTACTTCTTTAAACCAACTTTTTTCATTGAATCAACCTTTTATTTGCTTAAAAAATAAACAAAATATAGGGTGCAATCGGATCTGTGGTACCCTAGAAAAATTGGTATCCGTTGCCCTACATATTTGGTCATATAGGTACTCAAATGAAAGGTAATAATGCCACATCTATAATTATATAGTTGTTTTTATGATCTAATAACCATGGCGATTAGGATTAGTAATTATGTAAAAAATAAAATTAAAATGAAATGCGGATTGTTGAAAAAGAGATTTAATTATTTATCAAAATGACGAAGAAAATTTTGAAATGAATATATAACGCTGAAACGCTTTTTTAGATTTTCTAGAAGTGGCCCAACAGTTAATTATAATATTTCGTTAGGAAGTTATATCGAAGAAGCGCCGCAGTCGAAATTTTTTCATAAAATATTAAATTTTTTATTTTTTAAAACATAAATACAAAAGTGTATAATAGACTCCTGATTAAATTTCTTTTCATTTAGGTACCCACACTTGTATCTATATATTATTCGTGTATAAAATGAACTCAGTTGTTAAAACTAAAAAGGGTCCTGAGGTTACTGGGGTTATCGGATCATGAACATAATAAATATTAATCGTGAGATTAATATCTTTCATTTCAGTACCTACATGTTTATATAGGTAGATGTATAAGGTTTCGATTTATCTGGGGTACCACAAGTCCGACCGAGCCCCAATTTAGTCTGGGACCCAAACATGGGGGATAGTTTGAAGAAAATATATTTCACTTCATCCGGTTATCTCAAGTTCAGCCAATTTGTTTGTTTGTTTGTTTGGAGATTTTTTGGTAGGAGTAAAGAATTTTTTTACATATATATATCAAACATAATAATTAATTTTGATTTAAATAAATAAGTATCTAAAATAAAAATTATATTTGAATTTTGAAAGTATTTATCAAAAATAATTATTTTTGACTTTAATCAAACTTTTATTTATATTTCTCAAATATAATTATTAAAATATATTTTAAAATTTAACCAGTCCTATCATAAAAATAAGACCATAAATTAAAAATATTCATAGAATGTTATCTAATGGTACCATTTGTTTTACAGTGCCATCATTTCTTACAATGACTTTTTACACATAAATTTGAAAAAAATAATTATTTTTGATCTCTGATTTTAGGAAGGTGTCCATATCTCAGTACCCTTTGGAAACAAAATTCAATTTGTGTATTATATTAAAGGTGATAAATACCGACATCTCGTTGGAAAACTACTTCAGATATACACAATGTATTTTAATGATTATTTTCACTTAACAAGTCAGCATATTTCGAAAACCAAAAATATTTGAATTTGATTTTTTTTTAAGTATAACATTTGTACCAAACTTAAGTTTGATATTTAACCTAGTTTTTTTGTACCATTTATTCAAGAATTAAAAGGTAATAGTTACTTCACCAATTATTAAATTAATTTACAACAGTTTTTTTAATTTCAAAAATACTAAAAACCTAAAAATCGGATTATAAATCGTCGTTATAGAACTAAAAGTCATCAAATAAATTTTGTTTCAATATCGATTTTTATTTGTTAAAAACTTCTTCAATAATAATTTGAAACAATCATAACCTTTTAGCGCAGTGCCGATTGGACGGACATACTTAAAAACTATATTTTGTGAATATTTGATTTTTAATTATGAAAATACACCAACACATCTAAAACTATGAATTGTCGAACTTTTATTAAACTTTCAAAAATGGTATTTGGACTTATAGTTGTACAACGAAGATTTACAAAAAAATATGTATATTTTTTAAAAACTAAAAACTGTCTATGGTTATGCGCCTATAATGTTTAAATTCGATTTAATATTGATACCCCGAGACAAAATTTATGTCATTTTTCAGGAATATTTCCGGCCAACACACAGATAAATGGAATATTTTGGAAAGTGTATAGCAGGTTGTAAAATTTTGTGGAATTTTAATGACAGATTCACGGCATATTTTGGGATCGGGCAGTTCAGCTTGTGATACAAACTCCGCCTATCTGTTTTTAAAATATGTCGAAAAATGTTTCTAAACTGCCTCGACCCTGCCCAGAATTTTTGTATTGGGACATTATGATATAGATCTCACAATATTTAAAACTCGAATTGTGTATTCTTCAAAATCTTTGTCAAAATACAATGCATATTCGTGGACAATTTAAAGTCAACTTTAAAATAAAAGTTACCCGCTATTTTGGACAATTTTAACAAAGATTAAAATGTCAAAAAAGTTTTTTTATAAGTCGCAAAATTTAAAAAAAGCGAACAAAAGGAATATTAGTAATCTGGAGATAGTTAGTAATTTTTACACAAAGGCGCAATGTAGAAAAGCTCAAAGAGGCGTAAACAAATTCAAATAACAATCAAAATTAAAACAGCGCATAACTTACAGAATTTTGTCGTCTTTACAAGCGCAAAATTATCAAAACAAACACAAAATGAAAATGACGCATGTTTTTTTTTTGAAAATTTGGCGCCTTTTTCTATATTTTGCGATCTTTTTAAAAGCCGCAAACATTCTGCATTTTTCCATTTTGTGTTTATTTTTTTGAAAATTTAGCGCGTTTCTCTGTAGTTTCTGGTCTTTTAAAAAGGCCTACAAATTCTGAATATTAGGCGCATTTGCAATTTTATGCTTTTTAGAAAATTTTCCGCCTTTTCTATATTTAACGATAACGGGTTGTATTTTTTTTAAGTTTTCGGCTTTCTCTATATATTGCGATCTTTTAGACAGGCTCAAAATTTGAGCCTTTTCCATTTTGTAATGTTTTGGAAATTGGGGCCTTTTTCTATATTTTGCGCCCTTCTGTAGAAGCGCAAACATTTTGTTAATGAGGCGCATTTGCAATTTTGCGCCTTTCTCTATATTTTCGCTCTTCTATAGAGGCGCAAACATTTTGTAAATAAAGCGCCTCAAATTAGGCGCATTTGCAATTTTACGCTTTTTTGAAAATTTTGCGCCGTTTCCTATATTTTGCGCCCTTCTGTAGAGGCGCAAACATTTTGTAAATAAAGCAAATGCGCCTCAAATTAGGCGCATTTGCAATTTTATGCTTTTTTTTAAAATGTTGCGCCTTCTGTAGAAGCGCACACATTTTTTAAATAAGGCACATTTGCAAGTTTAAGCTTTTTTGAAAATTTTGCGCCTTTCTCTATATTTTTCTCTATGTTTTGATCGCTCCCATCGCCATCCCCCCTGGATCCGCGCTTGGCGGGAGCCACTAAGAAGCTCCACAAACAGAATAGAGAACATGGATAAAATGGAGATAAAAATCAGCAAAGATGGCACTTTCTTCATGAAAAATCATTCCAAAATGATAAAAATACAAAAATAATCGATTTTAAAAATTCTTTTTGTTTTTAAAAAGTTTACGGAGATTCCAGTGTCAGTTCAAAATTTCCATAAACCATTCCATTTTTGGATTTTTACATTTTTTGAATGATTTTTAATGAAAAAAGTGTAAAATTGATAACAACTAAAGATACAATTTATAATTTCAAATGTTAAGTTCTCTTTAGAATTCTCTATACAATATTTATTAAATTTAAAAATTAAGTGATTCATAAAAAAATGATTTCCCCTTTTCAATTCATATTATTTTAAATTTTATATGTGTATCTAATCCGTTGGAGTGTTGTTAAACATAATAAGAATATTTGTACAACAGATTCAAAATCGTTAGAATTCCACAAGAAAACAATGCCAGTCAATTGCAAAGACTTGTTGTCGATTACATAAATTGTGAGTGTTTTTTTTTTATTTTTAGTAATGAGTTTGCGGTTAGGTTAATATACCAAAGCTATGGGGAGCTTTTGCATAGTAAGAATTTCTTTGCGAAAATATTGATTTGTGTATTTAAAGAAATACATTTTTCAGAAATATTTAAAGATATCACTTTATATTAGTAATAGGTTTTTTCAATATTTTTGAATCAACGTTTAAAAATGTTGATTCCAAAATATTGAATAACAGAATGCAACATCTTTCGGTCGCTCTTCTCAAATCTGAAGTCCGTTTTTCTCCACCACGTCTGGGTTACTTACAATTTACAGTAAAAAAATAATTTAAGAATAGGGTGTTTAAAAAGAGTGCACACAATTGTTTAATTTCAAATGGCAGATGTTTGTTGTCCTCAGTAAAGACGTTTTACATAAACATATGCTTTTCTTTCATTTTGATATTACATTCCCAAATCTTTTCTATAACCCGAAGTTTTGTGAATTTTGGACACATGAAAAAATCGACCAGTACGTGAAACTAGGGACCATTCTAAGAATTTTTGTGCACCCAATTTTTTAGATCGATTCGTTTATTGTTTTTATTTGCATTTGAATTGGAAATGCATATTATGTTTTTCACTTTCAAACATATATATGTTTGCAAGAACGCCGAAAATTATTCATTCTGAACATAAATATGTTTGAATGAAAACAAAAATATGTTTGGCTGTTATTATAATAATGTTTGGCAATGAAATAATACTTTTGTTTGCATAAAGCTCCAAAGATATATGTAATGCCTGCAAAATTATGTTTGGGAGATCCTTTTTTTTGCAGCGTACAAACAATGTTATAATGGATACTACTTTAAAAATAAAATATTAAATAAACGATTTGATTCTTTTTATTTCTATTCAATAATTGCAAATAAATTTGTAATAATTTATAATTCTAATAGAGTATATTATCCAAATATTCCTCAACTATCTTTATATTTGTAAAATGTTTATTTGTTGTTTGCAATAAGTAATCGTAAGCACGTTTTTAAATGATGTTTGTCTCAAGTACGATATAAATAAATTGCAAGTATTGAACATTGAAGTATTGGGCTGGGGACTAAACATTAATTATCTCCTTAGCTATAACTCTAATTTGTATAAAAAATTGTATTCATATAATTTCGATAACGCCGATTTAGAATATATTATAAACAAATTAAAATTCAAAATGGCGAATTCAATATGGCATCCAAAAATTCTAAATTTGATGATATGATCATGAAAATCGGTTTACATATAATAAATGTGCCAGAAACGTCGAATCTGATCTTAATAATTTTATATTCAAAAACGCGGCTCTTAAATTTGAAAAAGTAAAATACCCGGTTTTCATAACCTTCAATTTCAGATAAGAATTAAAATTTCAAAGATATATTAAGAAAATAAATTGTATCCAAACAAGGAGACATCAACGTATACATTTATTGTCATTTTTGATCTAGGAAAATATTAAAAAGAGAAATTTTTTGGAAAATAATATTTAGATACAGGTGCTTTTTTTACGTATATGCCGGACTTCACGCGATATTGGAAAAATTGATATGCAGTTTTGTTTTACGGTCTTAGGTGCATGTAGGAAGGATGCGCATTTCTGCACATTTTGAGATTTTGCAAAGATATGCCTTTTTAAAAACTAGTTCAGCTTTTCACAAGCACAACATGAGTTAGTAATAATCGAATAATGACTTATTTATACGTTTGAACAAAAATTTATTGATTTAACTGGTATTTATTTATCTGGAAACTGGTAAAGCGTGTTTAACTGATAATTTCATTGATACAGTTTCTTCATAGAAAGTTAAGTATTATCATATTCCTTGTGTTATATATTTCCGAATAATGACTGTTTTACTTCCAATAATATGTTTCCATATTTTCATTGCAGATAATGTAGTAATTTTTGGAATATAGCTAAATCCATATTGGAGTGATTTTTTTACATTTTTGATATCAGATTCATGATCTGAGACCTCGAAACCATATGTGTACTCATTTTCTTTGAAATACAGTCATATTAAGGAATTTCATCCGTCATATTGGATCCGCCATATTGGATCCGCCATATTTAATTCAATATTTCTAACGTCAGATTCGTAATCAGGGACCCCGTAAACATATGTGTACAAAATTTCTTTGAAATCCAGTAATGTTTAAAATTTTCATCCGCCATTTTGAATTTTAAATTTTTGATATCAAATTCGTTTTCGGAGACCTCGATAACATTAAAGTACCAAATATCATGAATTATGGCCAAACTTTTCAATTCTCAGACCACTGTGGGCTGTAGTAATTGTGGCAAACATATTTGTTTTCTTAGTGCACCACCAATCAAAATGTTCATCTTTAAAATTTCACATGTGATCAACTGGGGAAGTTATATTAATTAAAAAAAAAACTTTAAAAATATTGTAAAACATCAATAAAATGGTTTGTTTTTGTAAGACGATTTTTTTCTTAAAGTTCATATATTCGCGTTGCAGTCCACGGGAACGTAGCAACTTCTTTTGCTCTCGTGTGGCATATTGTTTACCCTCGACGTAAGTATTGTTTGTTTTCAATGAACTCCCACAATTTAGTCGCAGTCGCCGTTGCATCAACCCTGACCCCGCGCTGTGACCATGTTGTTATTGTGATTATTATTTTTATTATTTAACTTAACGCCAACCTTGCCGCTGTCGCTGCTTTTATGCTGCACTTAAAAGCCTGGACGGATGGAGAGTTGCTCTTTTCTTGGCATGTTTCTTTAATGCTTCCTTTGTCCCATGCAATGGGTGTGATGTCGACAGGACAGCACAGCACAGCTTCCGACCCGATGTTCTTCCAGTGGCCGCGGACAAGGTGATTGTGTTACATTCGAGAAAATATTGCTAGCTGCAGCACAAGTACATGTAGTACACGTAGTTTGCGGTCTTTATGTTACCATTATGATTATTGTGTGTTGGTGTGGGATGCCTTAAGGCATTGGTGACTGCCGCGAATGAATAAATCTAAATTGTTCTGCTGTTGTACATGCATTTCGATGTCATCGTCTTCGCAGTTGCTACTCGTAAATTACATGTTTTAAAGTACGCAGATGAAGATGAGAGATTAAAAATATTTAAATTAACTATGTAATAAAAAAATAGGCAAACTGAACTTTGAACCTACCTCGTAAAGCTACCCGAAAACAATGGAAATTAACCTAGGGGGAAATTATATTAATCGGTCCGATTTCTGTCACTTTTATATAAATTTAACAGGCAACTTTGTAATAGAATAGTTCAGTGTTATGAGGTGTTATTTCACGCATTCCTACACCCAGTAAAAAATTTTCTCAAATCCCATTAAAATTGGTCAATAGGACAATTATTAATTTAATAGTATACAAAAAATAAATCTTTTCATATAAACTCCATGGCAATGTCATGGTATATTCTAGTATTTAATGGTATTTTCCCATTAAAAAAATAATTTATCCTATTGACTATTTTTAATAGTAACAAAACTATTATTTATATATTATTTTTTCTGGGTTTATGACAATATCGGCATTGTCATAGGAAGGCGTGAATTAACATATCGTACACTCAGGGAAAATATTTGTAAGATGAAGAAAACCTAACTTAATTCAAGCGCCATGAAAGTAGAGAGGTAGATAACACTAGACAACAAAGGAGACCTTTTTTATTTATCCGCGATCTTAGTGTGATTTTCTGATGAACTTCAAGATTCTAATTACGACCTCATACTCAGTTTTTTACAGATTGCCTAAAGTTTTTGAGATATTACGTAATACCAATATATGGCAATTTTATACATATTTTGGTATTTAACATTTTAAAGAGCCCTAAATACGGTAGTCGTAATCGAGTAAAAGTGTTCGAAATTCTTGCGTTTGAAATTACTCGCCCAGTAGAAAAAATGTCGCAAAACTTTCGCATAGATTTTTGCAACATTCGTGAGCTGAGGACGAATTTATTTTCTATATATGCGTATGTGTCCGGCAATAGGCCACAAATAATAGCATTAGGTGAGACCCAGGTTAGTGAGGGTGCAGATCTACTGGATTTTCACATACCTGGTTATCATCTACTGCCACTGTTTTTTTCCATAGGGGTCTCGCATTATATATTCGCAGTGACGTTGTTTACCAGTTGCATCAAAAACATTGTGTGTCGGGTAGTGAATTTAACACTATTTAGGTTAAATTTAAAATTTGTTCACACATCTTGCACTTGTGCTTTATTTATAGGAGCCTGAATTTAGATATGGTATCTACCTGTAACAAGTTGGATGCCTTATCCTCAAATATATTGGAACAGATCCCAGACAGTTAAATTGTTTTTGCTGGTGACTTTAATGTGCACAACGCCACTTGGTTGAGCCACTCAGGTCTATCAATGCAGGAGGGTGGTTATGTTGAGTTGTTTGCCGAGTGTAACCAACTCACTCAATTGGTGAAGGACCCGACGTATATACCATGCGTCGGCGGGCAGAACAAAAAATCCTAGATCTTTTTCTGACTTCGCATCATGAAATATATGATGTAAAAGTCCTTGCACCTCTTGGTAACTCCGACCACTGTGGTGCTTCCGATGCTTTTTCGTATTTTCGTTTACGCGCTTCTACGACTAAGACACCGTTAAATGATTTTTTTCGTAACTTTAATTGGAAATTGTGTTTCGCTGACAGAGACATAAATGCCGCGGCTTTAATGGTGCTAAATATTATTTTATTAGGTATGCGGTCCTTCATACCTTCTTAAAAATTAGCATTAAACCCAAGGACCACTCTTGGTTTAATGAGACTTGCAGGACTGCGGTCAGGTCGATGGAGGAAGCCTTTCAGAATTGGCGTTCTAACAAGAATGCTGATACTGAAAGACTTCGCATACAGACTAGGAATCGCTGTAATGCCATCATCTCGCGCGAAAAGATTCTTCATGAACAAAACGCGCGTAAAAAGGTGATACTCTACCATAGAGGTTGTAAAAATTTCTGGTGAAGAATCAGACGACATCATCTAGTCCAACTCTTATTAAAAGGGTTCTAGCAAACCTCAATATTAACAAAGCCTCTGGGCCAGATAGCATATCTGCCCATGTGTTGAAGAAGTGCGCGTCAACGCTGGCTTGTCCGTTGCGTAACCTTTTCAACATCTCCTAAACGACAGGAGTTTTTCCATCATGTTGGAAGGTTGCCAATGCCCAGACAGTTCCGAAAAAGGGGGAGGCTACGAACCCTGCCAACTACCGATCCATTGCAATATGCTCTGCGCCTTGTGAACTATCTGGAGCGAAACGATCTGCTCAGTGACCGTCAGTATGGTTTCCATAGGACACAGGCGACCTAATGACGGCCCTCTCAGAAAAGTGGAATAATTGTATTCACCGTTTTGGAGAGAGCAAGGTTGTTGCTCTAGATATTTCCAAGGTGTTTGATCGAGTGTGGCATGAGACCCTCGTATCAAAACTAATTGCATATGGTGTTGGTAATTCATTCACTCGATGGACATCGAGTTTTCTCCAGAGTCGTTCAATACGAGTTGCGATGGATAGTGTTTTCTCAGAACAACATTCCATCCATTCTGGAGTACCCCAGGGTTTTGTCCTATCCCCGTTCCTATTTCTGGTATTTATCAATGACATTTTGTCATTGACCCAGAACCTAATTCATTCTTTTGCAGATGACAGTAACATTTGTCATTCATATTCATTCAGCAAGCGCCCAAACTCTTTGGAGATTTAGAGTAAAAGACGCACTATGAATGACACACTCAATAATGACCTGATTTTAATGCAACCAAGACCCAATGCTGTCTGTTATCTCACAAAAAAATGGATTCACCCCTCCCTCCCATCAAAATGGGTTTTGTGTATATTGCGGAGTCAGCTTCTCTTGACGTTCTGGGCATATCAATTCAATGTGACCTCCGATGGAATGATCACATATTTGATGTGTCGAAAGAAGCGGCCAAGTGCTTCGGTTTTCTTAAACGGTGTAAGACATACTTGACTCCTGCTGACTTACGCACTGTCTACACTACCTATATTCGCCCAATGATGGAATACAATTCGCACCTTTGGGCAGGGGCTTCAAAATCCTCCTTGGAGTTCCTCGACAGAATACAGCAACGTGCGATATATTTAATAGGAGACGAAAATATTTCATCAACTATTGGTTCTCTTGTGCACTGAAGGACCGTTGGGTGTGTAAGCCTGTTCTATAGGTATTACAACGTAAAGTGTTCGAGGGAAATTCATGGCCTGATTCCACCAGGTCGTGTGTTTTCTCGATCTACTCGGGCATCTCTCAGCAAAATCCTCGGCTCTCAACAGAACAACGCATTACAGAGAGAATTAGTTCTTCAATCGCACGATACGTTTGTGGAACAATCTCCCTGCGTCTGTTTTTCCCGACATCTTTGATATTGGTAAGTTCAAAACAAACATCCACCGATACTACTCCATCTTTCCTCCCTCCCAATCCTACAATCCTTTCATTCGATCAACACAGTGCATGAATAGGGGGCATCCCCTGAGCGTTGGTTAATATGTAAAAAAAAAACTGCATCCGAAAACATTTTAAATTTAATCTTTTTCAACAAAAACAACAATTTTAGTTATTTATTGTCTTTTACTGCCCATTATATATATGTATACTACATGTACATTCCCATTTGGGCCCAAAGAAGGACATGCCACAAAAACTTAGGACGCAACTTCGAAATTATTGCGAAAAATTATTGCGTAAATTTGTTATTTGTAATTTTTTCAATCATATGTATTTGTTGACTAGAAGCACTATATAAAAGAAACCTCAAGGTGGAGGTCCTCTGCGGAAAAGTTGTGGACTGCAACCGAAGAGAACTTTTCGCGGTTACCGTAATATATGGCCGAATAGATGAAGAAACTTTAAATTGAAAATGCATTTTTAATTTAAAGTTGTTATTTTTGTTACAATGTATTTCAAACTAGTTTTAAAATTCTTCGTTGTTTTTATCGAAAGTTGAAAATATTAAAAACAATTATGACCGAGTTTAATTTTAACACATGCGTGTTAGATCTGTAAATTTCCTGAATATGTTAAATATTTATTTTCAAGCTGTGAAGTTTAAATAATTGAACTGAATAAATAAAATTTATATCTCTTAGGTATTTCGGCACTAGTAGTAGTTGCAAGGAAGATGAGGCCAACTTATTGGAAATCAACGCAAATCTTATTGGCGAGTTATCGTCGACACAAAACTTTGGACTCTTGCAGCAGCAACAACAGCCGCTCAGGCCGCAACAACAAATAACGAGCTTCTGTGTGGAAAGTTGTGAAATCACAACTCCGACGGATCAGAAAAGAAACTCGCGTCCCATTCGAAGAGCCAGCCGCAGAACATCACAGGTAATATCGACACGCGATATAGTCCACAGTCCGACCGACCTATAATTTATACCATCATTTGCAGATCAATAATAATAACAACAACAACATCAACTATGACATCGACATGACAGACTCCAGTTCGCAAAGTGATGACACGAGTGGTGGGGGCGGCAGCAGCAATGGCGGTAGTGCTCGACCATCAAGTCGCGGTCGAAACTCATCGGGCTCAAATCAGAGTCGTCGACGCAAAGGAGCACTAAATGCGAAGGAGAGAAACCTGCGCCGTTTGGAATCCAATGAAAGAGAACGCATGAGAATGCACAGTCTGAATGATGCATTTCAGGTGAGAATATTTTATAAATTAAGTAGTTGACACGAGCAGTGTTCTCATTCTAATCCGATCGGAGTAGATCTACTCCATTTAATTAGTATTTTTAAAATCTACTCCGGTAGAAGCATTTTCTACTCCTTTCTCATAATTTTCTACTCCCTTTTACTGAAAACTACTCTTTTAGCAAAATTTTAACATTTTTTTTTAATTTGATGAGAACAATTTTTTAGCGCCCCAAATAAAATGTAAATATTATAATATTCCTAATAACTGTGATCGATTATCTGTAAAATGAATGTAATATTTTTGCTCTAGTTGTTAAATTGTAGAAGTTATTATTTCAAAAAAGTTTGCATCAACTCTATTAAGGTAAATTTTGAAGACAACATGTATTTCATTGGGTGTTCCAGAAACATACCAACTCTAGAACGAAACACCCTGTATTCATCGGCATGATATAAAATACATAAAATCAGGAATTTATAAAAACGTTAAATATTGACATATCTTTTAATTTTGTTTAAAATATAATAAAATAATGCATATTTTTACTCCCTTTTCATCTACTCCTTTTACATTAAATGTATACCCAAAGAACGAATCATTGGGGCAACCGTCTTTTTTTGCCAACCGATTTATTTAGTTCTGTCAACATTCGAATGATTCAGTTGTTGGAACACCGCGTATCAGTTCACACAACTAATGAATACAATTGACACAACCAATTTGTTTAGTTGTGGTAGCCAATTTAATTATAAGAAATCTAGCTAGCCCTAGTGATCCAACGTTTTGCAAACACGAAGTCAGCATCACAACAGCGTTCCCAAGATCAGCAATTGACGATGACTCGTTGTGCTGCTGACTTCGTGTTTGCAACACGTTGGAGCGCTAGGGCTGCATATATGTATAAATACAACATATAGAAACACAATAGCAAGTACTCTGTAGAATAGTATGTCTCTTGTTGAAGAAAGTGTATTTGGGCATGAAAAAACTGAACAGTAAACACGAACAAGTCTTAAAACAATTCCAAATGTTGTTTTACACGTGGCACGCACATTAAATCTACTCCATTTTGCAATATTTTAAATTCTACCACGTTTACTCATGAAGTCCAAATCATGAAGTCGATTTGAAAATTTGAAAAGTAGAAATAAGTAAAAAGGGGTAGAATTGAAAATATTGCAAAATGGAGTAAATTTAATGTGTGCATTAGTGAAAAGTGTGAACACTGCAAAAATATAACAATAGTAGATATTAATAAATCTTGTATGTACATGGTTTTAATAATCACGACCGAATTGTATAAAATAATATCGTATTATATTAATATATGAACATATATAAGTGATTTCAAGCCAAATTCGAAAAAAAATTTTTCGAATTATTGAACTATTAAATATATACTGCAAACGTATATATGTTCATTTGTGTCTCGAGGGATTTCCAAGGAATGAATTCGGGAAATAATTTAGATCTAAACTACCCGAGTGGAAATTTAGTTCAGGATGCGATCATTGTCTGATCAGGCAACCTGATTTCAAGAGCCTGATTCAAAACGTGACGCTATTCGAAGTTGCTATCCTGATCAGATTGCCTGATCAGACTTCCTGATTTTAGTGTTGTATAATTCGATGTATATTTAAATTATTCTTAAACTGCTTTTTCCTACTTTGAGACTTTTCAAACAAAAAAATAGTTTTGTGAACAAAGGTATCTCAAAATTTTTATATCTCTTTCATTTGAGTTTAACATTTATTTATTAGAATATTTTATTGGAATAATTTTGATACCCAATTATATTATAAAAGGTTTTTAATAAAATCTTGATCATATTATATTAATACGATATCCAATAAGGTTTTTTTTTTTCATAAGTGTCACATCAGTTTTCATCAAGTTAACTTTATATCAGTATTTTTTATGAAGGTTGGATCATGTAGCCTTACGTGGATTTAAAATTAGGATTACCCTAGTAGACCCTGATCACTATTATTTCAGGTGGCCTTTGGTAGGGATGCCTTATGGTGTTCTGATCAGGGACGGATGCGAAATAAAGCTAAGCTTAACCAATTTCCACTCGGGTAATTCTCTAATCCAGAATATATTCTCAAACGAATATATTATTGTCAACGACGAATCTTACGATAACTAACTAGTACGTTTCGATCTACTAACGGAAACAATAAAGTTATATTTTTATGAACAAGGAATTGAATAGTAAAATTAACATTTTCGCTTGAATAAAATTATTTCGCTAATTTATACTTTTCTGTATTGATAATATTGAAGAGAAAGATTTATCACTCTGAACGTCTGCTAAATACACTAAATTGTATTAATTTCAGTTTATATTAGAGATGGGCACGTGAGTGAGTTTTGATCACGCTCACTCACGCTCACGAAAGAATATTTCCAATAACGCACACTCACTCACGGCCTTTTTTGCTCTACTCACAATCACGTGAGTAAAATTAAGATTCAATCACAATCACGCGTGATTCACGTGAATCACGCTGAATCACGTATTTTTTTTGCTATTGTTTGTTGGTGAGATTGGTCGACCGATCGTGGCACCTCCAATACAACCTACATCTTTAAAACACAATAATGATATTATGATGTTAGGGATTTTGATAAAATATATCTCAATTTTTAACGGAGATGGAAATGTGAAAGACCTTTGATGTGCTGTTCATATAATAAAGTAAAAAATTGCTTCAAAAAATTATTCTCCGTTAAAGAATTCGTGTAAAGTCTTTGAGAATTGTCTCTGGAAAATAATCTACTATTTATTTGTGAATGTAAGTATGTATGTCTGTATGTTCCGAATAGATGGCTGAACCGTATTGAATAAAATTTTGACACGATATGTATGTTGGGTCTGGGCAGAGTATAGGTTATATATCGGTTTGATTGGTGGACTGGGCGTGGCACCTCCCATATATCCGAAAAATTAAAAACACATTATATCAGCAATTAGGATAACAAATTTAATGAAATTTTGGTCAACGTTATATATAACCATTCTAAACGGTCTCGCGGAATGTGGGCGGGATTGGACCACTGGGCGTGGCACCCACAATAGAAGGTATATTTTCCAGATGGTGTATGTCAACAGTTATTGTAATGAGATCAAGATATTTCGCACCAGGGTATCAACCACCACAATTTTTTTAAATTCAGCGCACTGCAATTCACCACACCAAAATTCACCACAACGAAACTCACCACACTAAAACTCACCATACTAAAACTCACCACACTAAAACTTCTACTGTGAAAAACTCTACAGGGAAGAATTCTACCGGGAAGAATTCTACGGGGAAACGTTCTACGGGGAAGATGTAAATAATAAAAATGTTCTTTATTTTAATAAAATCACTACATATCCTTGCATTCACAAAATCTTGGCATGAGTCGTGCACGGGTCCAGCTAGTTATCAATAAAAGAATAGTTCGGGGTGGAATTAACCAGGGATAAATTGACTTTGGGAAAAACTGTTTTTGAAGCGATTTTTTTGGTTACTACATTTATAACTCGAATAAAATCGGTACCCCACACGAACCTCTGGAACAAACTAAAGTTAATAAACAAAAGGAAGTCAATACAGAGTTATAATGTATAGTTGAAATTGAAAATTCATCTTTTTACCAAAATGGGTATATCGGAAAAAAATGCATTCCATGAACGGTCGTATGAAACCAAGCAAAAACTATTGACATGACCCCACATACTAAGTACGGCCGGTTTGCAGAGGTTAGATAAATTGTTGACTGAAACCTTGCAACTTATTCTGAGTTGAAGATGGGGTGGGTATATGAATGTCGTTAGAAAGGATTTGATTTATTATAGTTCTGAAATGTGGGCAGTCGCCTTCCCGAAGCCTTCTGAGTTCTGAGCCTTGTTCTGTAGTTCAACAAAAATATATAAAAATTATAACTGAGATTTTTTTATTTTATGAAATATTCGACTCAGGCACTTTCACTCACGAAAAAATTGTACTCACGCACACTCACTCACGTTATTTTTTGGTCTACTCACACTCACTCACAATCACGTGAGCAAAATTAGGATTCACGCTCATTAGGAATCACGCTCACATGCCCTCTAGTTTATATCAACACAAAAAATGTATGTGTATACAAAATTCGTATTCGTATATCGTATGTGATAGTAACAATCACATACAATCACGTGAGCAAAATTAGGATTCACGCTCATTAGGAATCACGCTCACATGCCCTCTAGTTTATATCAACACAAAAAATGTATGTGTATACAAAATTCGTATTCGTATATCGTATGTGATAGTAAAAATAATTGAAAAAATATTCATATAGAAGAATCGTATATGATTCGAAAACACATACGGTTTCGACGTATTGTAAACGAACAAAAAATATTCCTATATGATAAATTTTCTAAAGTTTATGATCATAAAATACTGGTAATAATCGACCTTTTTGTTCGTAAGTGAACTAGTTTTTAAAATTTTTACAATTATATTTATCGTAAATGTAATCATTAAGGAAATGCATTTTATTTTTATATACAGCTCACAAATGCATCAATATGATATTTACTCTCATTTGGGGCGACTTCGACTAAAATGCTGACAAAACTAAATGGTACGAATTTTCATTTGATCTCGATAAACCGTAATAAATCGATTATCATAAGTCTGCTCTCTGTCCTCTAATTTTGTCCAATTTAGTTAGCTCGAAAATGCGATAAATTAAAAAGTAAACACTGCCTTACTGACAAAATTTAGTTTAGTCAGCAATTTAGTCGAACTCGCACACACCTTTAGTCTGCTCGAAAATTTGCTAAATTGAAATTAAACATTACATGACCGACAAAATTTAAATTTCAATTTAGTCGAATTCGCACACACTCTGAACAAAATTTTGTGGATTGATGATGCTTTGAATCAATCAAGTGTGATTCTGTTATTGAACAGAAAGAAAATATCTTCAATATTATAATTTTATTTATATATATTTTATGAATTTTAAAAATTAAAATTTAGTGTGTTTCTGGATCAATATGATGTTCTAAAAATTAAAATTTTGAAAAAAATAAACATTTTTTTATCTTTACAAATAAAAAATAGTAAATTTAAATAAATATATTACAAAATATATCACTAATTTATGTATGTCGAACAAGTATGATATTGAATGAGAACTTTAAATATAGCCAAAAAAAGAACGAAAAATAAATATTTGGATTTCAATTTGGTTTAACATTTGGATGTACATTTACTTTGTACTTTTTGAGTCATTCATCAAATTGGTAATGAATTCATAATATTAATGTTTGATCAATATTTGTGATTTATATTATGAATTGTTCTTCAATACAATGAATCATGGTTTGTAGAACTAAATTTATCAATAACCAGAAGATTTTTTCTCAGTACTATCCATGTAAGTTATCAAATTTTATTCTAAAATTAAAATAACTTAAAAAATACACTCTTTTTGTATATTTAAAGGGTGTGTGCGAGGTTGTCGAAATTTGAGGACTAAAATTAATTTTGTCGGTAAAACATACTGAATTGCGTTACTATCTTCAATTCCAAAAATAAAGAGCGGATTTAAAGGTTCAAATTTTAACGAAGCCTCAGATTACAGTCGGACAAAAACTGATGTAGTTGCTTTTGTATGGAAAATTACTACATAATTTAACAGCTTTTCTATACAAAATTTCAATACATATGTATTAAAAAAAAACTAATAAAAAAAAACTTTTTAAAAATCAAGCTTTTATAAAAATCTGTACTAAAAAATTAAAAATAAATTTACTAAAAAATAATATATATTTATAGTAGGTATGTATATTTATAATGAATACATATTAATATATGAAATAAATTAAATCTTATTCAAAATATATGATTAAGATATACGTTTATAAGAAATAAATGTTAAAATTTACTAAGAGGCTTCCAAATACAAAAATAAAAGCGTGCGGCAAAGTTATTGAATATTACAGTCCACTAATAAACTTTGGAATTTAATTCAACTTTGCAATAGTTTTCTATATAATTTTGGAGAAGGGGTAGATCTGTATGGAAGTATCTATAAGTTTTGTAGGCAGTGCTGATATCGGATGTCCAATGATATTTTTTTGGCATGTGTTATGTTTTTATAATCTGGTAAAACATAACTTTTAATTAGAAATATTTATTTATATACTTAATTTAATTCATGGAATTTGACTAAATGATGTAGATTAACGTTATATCGTCGGTGATACTGCAAAACCGTCTATCTACATTTTCGAATACCTCTTACAAAAAGAATTTTACAGAAGAAACAAAACTATTTTCAATCTCAATTTTGCACTTAATTTATACAAATTAAGTATGCCTAATTTCTAATTTATCCGATCAACATATCATTAAAAACCCGATTATAACACAAAATTAGGCGTAATTCTCACATGCAGTTAGACGGTTTTGTAGTATCACCGACGATATATCTCCTTGCCATAAAGGGTTGTAATTTCATAGAGGTTTGTGGCACCTGTCAAATAAGCAAACCTTTTAAAATGCTACAACTCGCGACTTATAAAAGTAGTACACAGTTTGGAAAATTGAAGTAAAAGCTCATATTTTATATTATAATCGTCATGTAGAATCTGGGTGTAAATGGACAACGGGACGTGATATATCCTATACAATGTTGCCTTATTCTGGGAAGGGTTATAGTGTGCTGATCGGTTGCGAGATTTAAAGTAGAAAGAGTTGTAGGTTTGTGATGTATAAGATATATATATATATATATATATATATATATATATATATATATATATATATATATATATATATATATATATATATATATATGATCATAATATTCGTTTGATAGTTAAAATTCATATTTAAGCTACATGTGATATTCTGGTAATTTTTAATATTTTCGCCGCACGCTTTTATTTTTGTATTTGGAAACCTCTTAGTAAATTTTAAAATTTATTTCTTATAAACGTATATCTTAATCATATATTTTGAATAAGATTTAATTTATTTCATATATTAATATGTATTCATTATAAATATACATACCTACTATAAATATATTTTATATTTTTAGTAAATTTATTTTTAATTTTTTAGTACAGATTTTTATAAAAGCTTGATTTTTAAAAAGTATTTTTTTATTAGTTTTTTTTATTTTTACCTTTTTAGTCGTTATATGGTCATTAGAATTATTATTTTGCATAGATCGGTTCAGCGGTTACCGAGTTATAATTTTTGCCCTTAACACGATGTAATTTGAACTACTTTCTAATCTTTGAAAATTTCCACAACGATTTCCTATACCAAGCATTGTCGAGATCAGTTAAGTGATAACCGAGATATAAAATTTTGATCTTAACACCCTCTATCGATATAATTTATAACTACACTCTAGAGTATGTTAAATTTGGTGCCCGCAAGAGTAATGGTACCAAGTTTTTCATATATCGGTTCAGCAGTTACCGCGATATGTTTTGTCCTTACCGCTCGCTATCGATATAATTTGGAACTATACACTAGCATATCGTCGTTGTAGAACGAAAAGTCACAAAATGCCAAATATTCATTTACAAAAATCTTTATATACATTTCTGTTAACTTTTAATCGATGATATCAATTTTTTTTGATATTTAAAAATGCATCAATTACTTTTTATAGTATTAATCAACAAACTAGAAATTTAAATTATTCATAAAAATGTAGTTTGTGACGTTCTGCAACGACGATTTGCTAGTGTATAGTTCGAAATTATAGGAAGGAGTCACTTAATGAAGTTTTGCATAGATCGGTCAATGGTTACCGAGATATAAAATTGTGCCTTTAACGCCCCCTCTCGATGAAATTTAGAACTACTTTCTGAACTGCATTAATTTGCATGCTCGAAAGAATTACTGCACCAAGTTTTACAGTTCGGTTCAGTGGTTACTGCGATATAAAATTTCGTACTTAACGTCCTCTAGCGATAGAAAATCAAAGCTCTGAGTAAATAAATATAACATATAAATAAATATGACATATTTCAGTCTTCAATACTATACATATTATATACTAGCTGGATCCGTGCAGGACTCGTGCCAAGATTTTGTGAATTCAAAGATATGGATCGATTTTATTAATATAAAAAACATTTTTATTATTTCTATCAGGGTAGTTTTTATGGGGTTTATTAATGTATGGGTTTAAAATAAATTCTTCCCAGTAGAAATCTTCGCCGTAAAATTCTTCTCCATAGAACGCTTTCCAGTAGAATTCTTCACCGTAGAGTTATTCCCAGTAGAAGTTTTAATGTGGCGAGTTTTAATGTGGTGAGTTTCGGTGTGGTAAGGTGAGGTGTGGTGAATTTTAGTGTAGTGAATTTCAGTGTGGTGAGTTATAGTGTGGTGAGTTTTAGTGTGGTGAGTTATAATATGGGGAGTTTTATTGTGGTGAATTTTAGTGTGGTAAGTTATAGTGTAGTGAGTTTTAGTGTGGTGAGTTTTAGTGTGATGAATTTTAGTGTGGTGAATTTTATTGTGGTGAGTTTTAGTGTGGTGAGTTCGTTTTTCTTTCTTTCCTTTTTTTGTTTTTCCTTTAGTTTGGTTTTTAGTTTTATGTTATTGATTTTATTTTTGTGTTTTTGCTTTTGCTTTTGTTTTGTGCTTTTGCTTTTATGTTTTTACTTTTAATGTTTTTTTTTGTATTTGAGTTATTTGTTTCATGTTCGTAGCTGGTGAAACTGCCGAGTTATATAATATTGAAAGTAAAGGTTGTATGGGAGGTGCCACGTCTTTTTGTCCAATCCCGCCCATATATATCCTATCATTCCTTCCAAATCATACCGCATCTGTGGTAAAAATTTCAAGAAAATCGGATGAGCAGTTTTATTTATTATATTAAAAGCATTTGATCTTTCTAGGTGAAGATCGCATTTTAGAGGGTCCATTAATAATTAATGTGACCTCTAGCGGAGAAAATTCGAAGTTCTAAGTTTGCCAAATTTTTACTCGTTGCCATTACTATACATGTTTTAAATTTCAATTTACTAGATGAAGAACGAACTTTAGAGGGTCCATTAATAGCAAATGCGCCCCCTAGCGGACAAAATTCAAAGTTCTGAGTTTGCCATATTTTTCCCCGTGTCTAAAACTATACATATTCTAAATTTCAACATTCTAGGTAAAGAACAGATCTCACACGGTCTAAAAATAGTTTTAGCGCGCCCTATCGGCCAAAATTCGAACTTGAAAATTTATTTTTATATGTGCCACATCGAATACTGTATGTGTTCCAAGTTTCAACTCGATCGGATATAAGGAAGTATGTTAAATTTGATATTTTTGTGCCCGACATACTAACAAACGAACAAACGTACAAACAAGTGAAGTTAAATAAAAGCTTGTAATAATAAAAACCCACATTTTGTCTTTATTTATACGTCCAGAAATATGTAGAGAAAATACTACATATGCCTTTAATTTTACAATAATATGTAGTTATTTTACTTTGTTATGATAATTAATTAAATAACATATTTATTTTTATTAATTCGAAAAATTATATGAATGAATATTAATATAATTTTTTTAATACCAAAAATAATATACAAGTATTATAAATCTGAAAACTATTTAGTTGTATAGTACAAATACAACTAAAGATTGTTACCCACAACCACAAGAAAAATCTATAAATAATTAAATAAATAAATAAAAATATAAATAAAACAAATATTTTCCTGATCATAAGACGGAAGCATCACTAAGCATCTTCAGTTCTGACGACTCAAGGGAATGGCAAGCACTTAAGTGTTTCTTTTCGGTTAAAACACATAAGAATAATATGCTATGGTAAAACCATGCGATGGTAAAACCATACCATAGTAAAACCATAAAGATGGCATATCAACTATTACGCCTGAACAGAATACAGGCGGCGATCGAAAAACGAGAGAGTGAACATTGAAAACCACAAAAATTTGTCGTCTCTTTGCTTACGTTATGGTGCGCCACATCAGCAAACTACTCATCTGCAGTTGCGTGCTATATTTTTATACTGCTGAGTTGACAACCAAGTATTAAAACCAAAAATATTCAGCGGTAAACTTAGTTGGCAGCTCAATAGTCTTCTCTAATTAAGACGGTTCGGTCAGATGCTACGGACAGTTTTGGTTTATTTATATACCTCTTTCGCAGTCATCCGTCATGTGCAAAAAAAAAACAACAACAACAAACCAGTTTCTGTAATATGAAACCAAAGAATTCGTTTATACCCGCACGAGGGACGACCTTTCGTAATTCGTTCGTCAGTAATCCCACATTCAATTGAAAGTAAAAAACAAAATATCAATACAGTTTGTGCAATATGTAGAGAACGAATTTTCAATACATGATGTAATAGAAATACATTTTTTCAAAACAAAGACATAAAATGTACATAATTTACTACAGTAATTTTTTCGGTGTAGAATAATTTGAAGTAAGATAAAACCATTATAGCGATGGGATTTTCCATATTAAATCAACGAACGGATTTCCCCTACCCCCTCAGCTTATATGGTTCCCGAAATATGACGGCTTAAAAAATGAAAAAATAGGTAAAAATTGGGCATGAGCTTAATGTGGAAACCCTTCTATAGACTGTCTCTTGGCCACCTTTATCACTTGTATTGGGCCATTTTTCTTTGCTGATTTTATTTTTATATTTTGTATTATTTATATATTTTTTGGAAGTTTAATTTTTTAAACTTTTGATTTTTGACACATCAATTTATAAACAACAAGGTGCTAATTAAAGCAAAGCTATCTTATAAATTTGTTTCGTTGAATATTTCAAAAATCCTTTTTAAAAATAGAATCGACAATTAAAACTGTTGTTCATAACCAATGTATAGCAACACTTACAAATTGTCGTTTAGTAACAGTATTTTTCTGTGTGTGTACGATCTATATTTTGGAATGATATTTCTCAAAAGCACATATTTTAAAATTTGCAAAAAAATATATGTTATTGCTGATTTTCTTATTAACAATTGTGCTAAATTTCATAGACGTCGTACATGTTTCTGAGTGTGTACCTTTCAAATGATACACCAATTGACCGTACATAAACTAGTTTTTAAGATAAATGCAATTAAGTTATCCCAACATTCTGATTTTTGACCTGTTTTTTCACATTTTATGCCCCTTCCTTCAGGCTTATATTTTCTACCGAGAAAAACTAAAAAGGACTTAGCGACGATTTTTTACTATTTAATGTCGGAAATTTTCAAAATGAACAAAAAAATTACCAAAACTTAAAAAAAAAATAAATAAAAAACACTTGACAATTTCTATGACACAACAAAATAACAGTTAATTTTGTTGTAATTTTCAGTCGCTGCGTGAAGTTATACCGCATGTTGAAATGGAGCGCAGATTATCGAAAATCGAAACCCTTACGCTGGCCAAAAACTACATCATCAATTTAACGCATATTATTTTGGCCAAAAGAAATGAAGAATCCGCTGCACTAAATTTAAATGGAGCTGCTGCCATGATGAACGGCGGTGGCATTGTAGATATCAATGACGGCGGTGGCTGTTTCGATGCCGCGACTGCTGCCGCCGTCCTCAACAACAGTCCCCCAAGTTATGATTGTGCTGTATTGACGTCCGAGGTGGCGGTGCCAAGTCATACGGTGACCGGTGCTGCAACTACCACAACCACCGTCGGTACTGCAATCGCGATCCCAATACAAAATCAAGCACATGGCCACATTCACCTGCATCCGCTGCAACAGCAACAGCAACAGAATCCGAACATTAACCAGCTACTTATTCAACCGTCCACTGGCGGAGTCACCATGGACAGCAATGGTTTTGCCGATACAAACGACAACAATTTTGATGAACCGTTTAGAGAATTCATCTAAATTTAAAAAATAGAGTGAATTAGTAGTAATAAATGTGTGTGGCTCGATACATTAGTATTTACGCATTAAATAGATACAAATGTTTTCTTTAGATCTTTATTCCAGATTAATAAATAGCAAATATAAAAAATACATCAATAATAAATAATTTATTCATTTAGTATCGAATTTAAAATGTGAATACATTTAGTTTCAAACATACATGTCATTTTTTACGGTTGAATTTTTTTTAATATAACTTTCTATCTTTATTATGACAGTGATATGACTAAAAACAGCATTTATAATTCCTCAATTGTTATATGTTCTTCAAATGGGAGGGGATTTAAATTCGAAAATTTAGAACCTAAGTCAAAAAGTACCACCTATTACGTCCGAACCTTCGGATCGTAGTCCAGTCCCAACTATTCACCTTTATCTGTTTCATTTTAATGTCAATTTTATGTCAATTTACCGGTAAATAAAAGTTACACAATTACCACCATTGACTTGTGGTTTTTGATATCTTTAATATTTATTCATATGTTGAACATTTTTGTGTGGGCATTAATGTACAACATCAACAAAATCCTTTGAAATATCAATAAATGACGAGCAACTTAATGTTGACCCACATTTGTATCGAATGGAAATTTTATTTATTGTGACTCGAGCATCAACATACCCCATATCCAGTTTAGCCTTAAAATATTACATGGTCTTTCATGTGGAGCAAAAAATTAAGAAAATAAGGAAACAATAGACTACTTGATATCTCCGATACAACCTGAACATTATTTATGACAAATTTTCGAAAGAACATAAGTTATACCAAAAATGTATTAGTTCCAGTGTCCACTAAACCATAGGGTCCATTGGGCCCGGGTCCAGGTCGGCCAAATTTTAGGAGCGGCAAATTTTGGAATCAACAATAACTAAATAATTTATTTTCGCAGATTATATGATATACGGTGCCAGATCTACATCATTACAAAGTGTAGATAAAAAGGGACCCATTTCGTTTAAAAAAAAATCCATTTGCAATGAAAACATAATTATTCATTGTATTTTTGAAATTCCATTTCAATGATTTTTGTTCTAAAATTTTCAATTCAAAATGTATATAGTGATTTTTAACATATTTTTCTTTAAAATTACTAACTAGAAGTATATATACAATAAAATCGATTTTGAAAAATAACTTTTACTTCGACGATATTAAACTACACGCCACATATTTTTACTGTATCTGATAATTAAATTGAAATGACCATATTTATAGTGTGCGGTGTGTGCAAAAAATGTTAACTGAATATTACTAAAAATCACGCCATTTGATATCAATTAGTATTGAACTGAATTATTTAGAGCAACAGTTTATTTGAGTTTTTATTTGGGAATGAAAAATGTTTTCAAAATTACAACTAGAATTTCCAAAAGTTTTTGATAGTAATATATGTGGGCCATTCCACACCAAATCGACCAACAAAAGTAAAATTTGAGATTTCACCTTTTCGATTTGAATGAAATTTGGGCAACTAATAATGGTTATTGAGACATGCATTGACCATTTTTTTATTTTTTATACCACTTCTTCCAAAGATACAGTGGTTCAAACTTACAAAAAATGGGCCAAAAATCACTATTGTATGGTTGTTTATATTTCAATATCTCTTAAAGTAGAAATGATAGAAACTCTGTTAATAGCTTCAACGGAGTTTCTAGCATTTCTACTTAAAGAGATATTGAAATATAAACAACCACACAAAAATGTTTTTGTCCATTTTTGTAAGTTTGAACCACTGTATCTCTGGAAGTAGTGGTTAAATAAAATAAAAACAAATTGGTCAATACATATCTCGATACCCTTTATCAGTTGCCCAAATTTCATTGAAATTCAAGAAGGTGAGTTCCAACCGCTGCAAATGCAAATGCGACACAACCTCAAACCTGTTTCTGAAAATGGCTGGGGTAAAGTCAACACTACCCACTTTTCCCGCGAATGCACTTTTTTGCTGATATCTTTCAATTTGATTGAATTATATATTCCAAGATAAAAATATTCGTGCTGTTTTATTCCGGTCCCGCGAAATTGTTTGACCATTATTCATATTATTCACGTTTTATTTTTTTTTTGGCAATAACTTCTTAAATCATGGTCAAATGATTGACAAGTCTCCTTATATTATAAGAATGGACTATTTTGTAAAACTAATAGAACAAAAAGTTTCATAAATTGTATTTTCGCGGAATCTACTTTGACCAAATTCTTATGTGTAGACTTTACCCCACGAGACTTAATATTATTGGCATAAAAATGCGAATTGAATGGAAAAATAAAATAAAAATCTACACGACATGATACAACATAATACTCACAACAAAATATATAAATAATAAAAACATGACGGGCAAGTACAAGTTTACTGCGTTATCAATATGTAACTTTTGGAGTCAAAAATACATTGTATTACATAAAAACTGAAGTTCAAGCACAAAACAGATTTCTCTACTTTGATAACAGTGGCACCTAATGTTACGTGTACAGTATCAATTTGAAGTTGATCTGACATCCCATTCGCGTTTTAAAGCAAAAGTTGACTTTGACCCGATGTCGACTTAGCCCCAGTCTCCCCTAAATTTTAAATTAATTGCTCTTATATATAAGTTAAAATTCATGTAAAAAAAGAATCGTTGAATTAGGTTCATAACTTTATGAGATACAGATATTTAAAAACTTTAAACCCAAGTATCTCAAAAATTTCTTTTTCAGAAAACGACCTTATTGCACCCAAGACTTCAATTGCCATTTAAAAAAAAATATATATTTTTTAATAGATCGTTTATTCATGATTTACACTTTTTTGAGGTTAAGTAGTCCAAGATTACGTGGCAACCGAAATACATTTCTTTAATATTATGCTTTGTTGCGACTACAGAGTACGTAGTTTTTATCAACAAAATTATATCGTCGGTGATACTGCAATACCGCGACAATACATGTGACAATACCGCCTAACTACACCTAGTTGCAAAGTTGAGATTTGGCATACCTGATGTCGATGACATTGAGACGCATCGTTTAGTGCTTGTTTTAACAAGTAATGGCCATGTAATTGCATTTAAAGTAATACCGCCTATCTAAATTATCTAAAAATGTAGATGCAACACCGCCTATATGCAGTAGTTTTGTTCCCTTTCTACTAACAATTTCCAGATAATTACATGAAAGTTTAATACTTTATACATAAAATAAAATAAAGAATGATTTTAGACAGAAAAAAATTTAATATTTATGTTTCATTTAGACCAGGAACAAAGACTGGCGAAGTGTTGTGGTCGACATTAGACTTCTGAAGTATAACATTAATGGAACCATAGAATATAAATTATCATTTAACCAGAGAGTATATATTATTAATAGAGATTTCTTCCGAGTTTGTTGACTCGCTGCGGAAAACTTTGGTTATGTGGAAGTAAAATTTTATAGATTAAAGTTAACAGAGGAAAATAGTTAATAAATCCGGAGCTGTCCGCGGATAATTTGAAACAAAACGCCTAATAATTTTAATTATTTTTCTGTCCAAAAATGTGGCAGAATTTGGCTTTTGAAAATGTCTCTGTTGAAAACATTTTCGTTTCAATTTCCACATAAACAAAAGTGTCAGCGAAACTACCTGTATGTAAACTCTAATCAAATACATACTATCTTATTTAACCAGGAATTTACTTGACAGAAATTTACCAAAACAAAAAAAAATTATTGATTTACAAATATTAATTCTTTCCGTACAATACCGCCTATTTACAAAAATTAAACAATAAAATTTGTAGCGAACACCGACTATCTGAATATTAATGTCTTATAATCCGTTTCTAATTTAAATTTCGATATCATTAGATAAACAACATTAAAAATTATGACATACATAATTTTGTATGAAATAAATGCAGTAATAGAGGCACAAAACAGTTTTTTAATTCTCCAGTAAAATTCACTTTTATGCAGTTAGGGTATTCGCAGTTGCAGATAAGCGGTTTTACAGTATCACCGATGATATGCCAAATATGTCAACGGTAACCTCATTTCAGTCATAACAACAACTGTTCGGTTGCCTGATTCTTGGATAAATCATGTGCGAATTGAACTAAATTACTGATTTTTGGTAAATTGTTTGAAGTGACCGATAATGCAGCCTTTACCACCATCGTAAAATGAAAACAACGCTTTGTTGCAGTGCACAATTTACGATTAAACAACAAAATGTCAAAGTTTACTAAAATTGTATACACAAATCGTTCACAAAGCATTAGAAAAATTAAATTTAATATTAAAGTAAGTATGCTATACAATATATAAATATTAATAAAATAGTAAATTCATTATCTATTTTCAATCCATAAAGATATTTAAAACTTTAACTTAAAAAATCAATTTAAATTAACAAAAAATTACTCACATCATTTTTTCTACCCATCACTTTAATATATTTATATTAATTTGTAAATATATTACATGTCTATTAATTGGGAGAACTGGGTTTTTCGTTTCCTACGACAATACATTTTTGTTTATAATTACAAAACCACAACCTACTAAAACCACAAATCCAACTAAACAAGAAATACATTAGTACATAAATTTAAAATATGTGTTTAGTTTATGCATTATAAGTATTTTTTATATTAAAGCATTGAAATGGGATTTTGTATGTCTATTTTATATTGAATACATTTTTTTTCTTTTATACATAAGCATAAAAATGTCACAGTTTTAAATGTAGACAATTAAGAAAAAGTGGCATTTACGTCACTTATTAAGTAGCACTCTTTATAGGTTTTTGTAATTATTTTTCGCCTGTAATCTACTCTAATTAACACTCAATTGTTGGCGTCACTTTAGGCCCCCCGTGTTCTATTTTATGAAAGGCTGACTGTACCAATAATAGTCACCCCCTGTTTGCAACTATTAGAAGGTCCCCCCGTTCATGTGCGACTCACAACACTGTATACTGGGTAGTGTTAGTACATTTTGTAGCACATGTCTGCAAGCCTAGAAACGCACAACAATTTTTATCAGACTTGACTTAAATCCAGAACAAATATCGATATTTGTTTGCTTATTGTTAGGAGGAGGAGATGGACGATAAGGACAGTGAAATTGCTGATGCAAAACGGAAAATACGAAGAGTGAGTATTTTTAAAAATACTTAGATGAACAAACTACATGTGGCACTCAGTCATTCGCGGACCGGGGAGCTCGCATCCGAGCATAAGCTCGTTGATTACTTGATTAGTGTCGTCGACAATGTTTTTCTGTGAGGATTTAATTACCAATTTCAATAAGTCGCTGTTGACCAGGACAGGAACTATAAAACAGTACAGTAAGCAGAAAACAATATACTATGTCTATTTTATTTTTAAAAATTTAATAAACCCATTTCTACTTATATGGTACAATAATATTACACATATAACATATATGAGCAAATTCACAAAACCTTTAGACACCATTGGATTTATATAAAAATTGTAGTGGATAATTCGAGAGTACATAAAAAAATATCACAATTTTTATTGCTGTAGTGGCAAACATCTTGTAACTATCTGCCAATATGTCATATTTAAAAAATATTAAGAGTTTTGCTGCAAGTTTATTAAAACTTATGGGATATTGGTTACAAGGCGTAAATTTAAAGTGATAGTTGCAGCAAGACTTTTATAAACATTTTATTTTCTTAGTGTACACTAAGAAAACAAAGATGATTACCAGAAATATCACAGTCCTATATATCAAGTTTTTTACAAATTATTTAGATCGTCTTTGAGACAACCATCTCTCAAACATCCGACAATTACGATAAATATTGCTAACAACCATCTTTCAAATTTACGATTACGTATAACAATCACGTGTTGATAATTTCAATACCCGGAAATTTTATTTTCACATTTACCATTAAAATGTAATATTTGAGTTGATACTTTTTACACCGAGCGTAAGGAAAAAGTACGTCATTTTCCTTTTTTATAGTAGTCAAATGTCAAAATAAGCGAACAGTTTTGTTGCAAAAGTCAAAGTCCATTGCAAAAGTCCAAGAACTCAGGATGTTTGCTATCAGTCAACTGAAAACATCTCAATTTTCATTGCTGTCAAATATCTCGTAACTATCTACATATATGTCATATTTAAATAATACTAAAAGTTTTGCTGCAAGTTTGTTTAAACTTATGGGATGGTTGAATATTTGCTACAATGCGAAAATTTAAACAGATAGTTGCAGCAAGACTTTCATAAACATCTTGTTTTCTTAGTGTATAGAAGAAATCGGTAGCATACATCGTGGTAAATCGAATGGCACCACTTGTGATAATAGATGGCGGACTTCATTAGAATGCTAATGGTACCCTTTGGAGTGGTCCGAGTGGTCCACCCAAAAGGAGGTCCAAACCGCAAATCCGTACCGATTTCAGCAATAATTTATATTTTTAAATATTTTTATACCCTACACTAAGAGTGAAAGGGTATATTCAGTTTGGTACGCCGTTTGTAACACCCAGAAGGAAGCATCTCCGGTATGGAAAAGTATATATATTCTTGATCAGCATGACCTCCTGAGTCGATTTAGCGATGTCCGTCTGTCCGTCTGTCTGTCCGTCTGTCTGTCTGTCTGTTTAAATCCCTACTACTTTTAAAATTGAAGAGCTAGATAAATGAAACTTATAACTTAGATTACTAATATACCTACGCTGTATGTGCGAAAAAATTGGCGAGATCGGTCCATTGTGACCTATGATCCGACCACTTATGTTCAAATACCTCATATAAAATGTACATAAAATGATCAATTCTTACGTATACGTGCTTAGGTAAACTTTTTTTTGGTCAAATATATATTGATGTCATGCTCAAATACATGATAATAATGTTTTCCGGCGAAAAGACTTGTGGTTCACAAAAAAAAAAAATCGAAATTCGGTACACCTACCCATTTGTAAATATGGGTATCAAATGATTGGAAATTCTTCAGCGATTGAATGTTTGTAGTTATTTTCAGGATTTGTATACCCTGGTGACCTATATATCACTTTGAATGGTAACCACACATATGTGTAGGGTATTTATAGTCGGCTTAGACCGACTATAATTTTGATAATCCTAACTATCATAATAATACCTACTTTAAAATTTCCCATGTGATCTAACCTTCCCAACTGGTTTCACTTATTTTCACTGAATACCCAAGTAACCATTTTGTCAAAACTTAAGTGTAGGTCACACAATTTCCATTAAAGTGTTTGTTCTAAATCATGCGAAATATATACGTATATACGTATTTGAGACACAATTGCCAGCAAGAAACACCGGGGCGAGGCTTAGTTGTTACAAAATTTGGATCCATTAAAGTGTCGGTTCACCTATTTGTAACTTGAACTGTATGACATAATTAGTGCTATGACATAATTAGTGTATTCACAGCAATAACCACGATATAATAACACAGAAACGTCAATTTGTTGTTGTATCTCTTATAAAAGAGAAATACCACAAGTGTAATATTTGAGAGTAGCCCTAGGGCTACTCTGTACTGTCGTATTCGTACAATGTCGTACCAATACCAAGAAACTGTGAATACGCTAAATAATATAAGTCTTTACGAACCGAGTTTTAGAAAAATTACAACTCGAATTAACAAACGGTTGAGTTTTCGGGTTAAACCTTATATTCTACCCCGTTTAATTTTTACACTCATCTAAAAATATGCAATTTGTTGAAATAGTGATTTCTGTTATTTCTTAAATTATACTATTGCGACTGTCCTGTTTTATAACCCAACGTTCCATGAACATATCGACGCCTCTTACGAAAACCCACACGTTTTAATTTGCTGGCGAAAAACAGCACGATTTTCCCACGATAACAATTATATTTTTATTACATCTAAGAAAAGAAGCATATACCTTTTATAGATACGAAACGAAGTATAACTCTATTTTCGTCACGAAAAGAAAAACTTTTGCATTTAGCTACGAAAAAAAACTCATAATTCATTTCGCCAAGAATAAAAGCATATATATTTCTTCAAGAAAGTGATCCCAGTAGACTGTGCACAAAATCAAACTTAGGACATTAGGAGTTAGCCAGAACCCACTTGCGTCATTGGACATTTTTTTGAATCCAGTTCCGTGATGTGTAACATTGCCAGGTTCGCGTAAAATATCAGTGTTGTCTGCGTATGAATGAAAATATATTAATATTTCATAAAAGAAAAACTTTTGCATTTAGCTACGAAAAAAAACTCATAATTCATTTCGCCAAGAATAAAAGCATATATATTTCTTCAAGAAAGTGATCCCAGTAGACTGTGCACAAAATCAAACTTAGGACATTAGGAGTTAGCCAGAACCCACTTGCGTCATTGGACATTTTTTTGAATCCAGTTCCGTGATGTGTAACATTGCCAGGTTCGCGTAAAATATCAGTGTTGTCTGCGTATGAATGAAAATATATTAATATTTCATAAACGTATTCGTAAACCTTCGCCACTTACATTGTATATCAGCTCATCGTGCATTTTCCGTGCGCCACTTTCGTGTTTGGGCCTGCAGTTATATATATTAATTGATTTGTCTGTTTGCTTATTCAAGCGAAAATCAATGATCTCACTGATTGTGCGAATGCAGTGGCGCATATGTAGTGGTGAAAAAAAATGAAAATTTTCTTGTTGACATTTAATTTATCACGTCACTGGGTTGCCACTAAGTAATTTTGTGTTCTGAATTAGGTGTCAAGATTTTTAACTTCGAAAACCAACGTTGGAATAACATTCATTTATTCGGCTTGATCATGACATTACATCCACACTGGTTGTAAAAGAAAATTCTCCAAATTTATCGAAACTTAAACTCATTGCTTATTGGGTTATACCACAAAGCTGACAACTATGAGAAGAACATATCCATTATACTGTTAAGACACTGGCTTTAAAAGAAGTGCACGAATTGACTAGTATTGTGTGAATGAAACAACGATTAAGAGAAATGGATAAACTTTTTTACTTTCGAGCATAATATATTTATCTCCTTTTATGCCAACTTGATGGATACTTTTTAAGCATTAAACATATCCATCAAGTTGTACTCAATTCAAGTTGTACAACATGTCTGCAAACACTTATTATGTTTAACTTCAAGTTGAGGGATAAATTTGCCATTCTGTTGGTACCATGTCA
Organism: Dryomyza anilis; assembly: GCA_951804985.1. Classification (NCBI taxonomy): domain Eukaryota; kingdom Metazoa; phylum Arthropoda; class Insecta; order Diptera; family Dryomyzidae; genus Dryomyza; species Dryomyza anilis. The sequence goes on from OX638131.1 coordinate 78,962,954, forward strand.
GGTGTCTATAGATTGTATTGGAATTTTTCTCGTTTGTTTTGTTCACTTTGCTTTGTGCACTTTAGTTATTTGTTCTTATTCGCTGCTAAACATTGGAATAAAGCAAGAGTGTTTTTAAACAAATTAAAATTTGCTAAGTTACTTGAACATTTGCTGACATATACTTTGTAAATATTGTAAGTTCAAGTAGGTGATTCTAAAATATTGTTTCAGCGACTTTTTCTTATTGTTTGTTTTTATTTCTTATCAATCGATCGGGAATTGGTGACGGGTACCGGACCGGACAACCTTATATATTTTAACAATATATATTTGTAATTATTGCATTTTACTATACAAGATAAGATCGTATGTTTTTTTTATAATTTACCTTAATTTCGGTTTTATGACTGCATAAATGACTGCTACGGAATATGAGTACTTTGCACAACGACAGTTCGCCGCAATCGCTATTCTATTTAGAAATGAAACAACTACGAAATACAAAATACATGAGATTATCAGAATACCAAGCCGATTGATATAATTCGGCGCTAACGTACTTTATTTGATTAAAATATCAATTATTGAAAAAACGAATTCATAATTTATGATTTTAGATTTCGTCACGGAGAATTTCTTTTTTCATTTACCATTGATTGACTCTGTCTTGACGAAAACGATAAAAAAAGGTTTACATTAGTTTTTTGCAAAATCTTTTTATGTTCGAAATTAATTGCGGGATATTTCATACAAAAAGGTATTAAAACGGTTTTTTGTAGTGTATTTCAAAGGTCAAAATTAAAAAAATTGCCACACTCAAAATTCCTATCACGTGGAGCTAAACAGTGTGTTTCGAAATCAAGAAAATCACATTGCCACGCCCATCTTCCATACAACCTGAACTTCTGATAGGAAATATTTTTAAAAGTATGTACTTAAATTATAGTGTTTAACAATTTGGTCGTTTAATAGTAGCCTTTTAGTAAGTAAAAACAACGATATATTATGTTCTTTTTGACGAAATGAATTATCAAAACTATAATATTTTATAAATATTCTTTTAGACAAATTGACTCGCCGGAGTGAAATCTTCTCTATTTTTTATATGTGCACTTTTTTTGATTAAAATATCTAACGAAGCAATCAAATGTCGTGTTAATTGTCTAAAAATGAAACCCTTTTTTTATACAATTTGAAGAAATAGATCCATGATACAACTACCAGATGGTAGTATCAAAAGTTACTCCCTCTCAACTAAAAATGTAAACAAAGTGAAAATGACAGTAAATTTAAAATTAAAACTTTCAAATAATTGTGATATTTCCTAAAGTAAAAAAAACAAAATGATTGGTATGCAACAGGACCCAGAGCTATTTACTTTTGCGGTTCCGGACGTTATTAACCCGATCGGAAATGCTCTCCCGCACACCTCATACAATGCCACGAACATTTCCGAACGCAGGGGGAAATGCAGGAGCTGCACACTTGCATCAATTTTTTTACAAAAAGCCCTTCGTCACGAGCTCGGCCCTGCAGTTTTCCCGGCACCTACATGCATGCGGGTCACGAAATATAAAAGCGCAAACTCGCAACCGTGTTTCAAAAACACAAACTGCAGAACCAGCCCTCAAAAACAATGATGAACCGCAGGGCAAGTGCGATGACAATCGTTGCGTGCGCAAATATTTCGCTCCAGGGCTATTACAGCTAACGAAGGGCACGTGCAATCTAGTGCCAAACGATCCAATGTATTGAAATACATGCGATGGTCGATGACGACTTGAACAGCAGCTTCATTTAATTTTTCAAAATTATTAAACATAAACAAAAAATATTGAAGTTTGAAAAGGAAATAAAAAATACAAAAGTCTTGATAAAAAAAATTCAAAATAGTTTACAGCATGATACAAATATTTACAGGTACGATCACTCTGACACTAGGTAAGTTTTTTTGACACATTTTGGAATATTTTGTTTTGATTCAAATTTTCAAATTTTGAAATTTATGTTCAAAGAAAAAATTAAAATTATTTTTCAGATTTTGTTTTGATTATAAAAATTTTTGAGAACATTTTTAAGTTATCGCAAAGCATGCCTTGATAATTATTTTTCATTTCTATAGAATTTTATATGAGATTTTTTTAATTGTCGATTTTGTTTTGCTTTTAAATCTAAACTTCAAAAAACTTGCCTAGTGTCAGCTAAAGTAAACATTGGAAAAAAATGAGAGAGTGATCGTACCTGTATATATTTGTATCATGGATTACAGTACTTTGGGACTTCTGACATTTCGGTAGGCACAGAAGTAGAACAAGAATAAATTTCTCTTTTTATTCTAGTACCTTATAGTTGTATCATGAATAGATCGATATAAAAAGATGTCTACAAATCATCAATTAAATAAGAAATTTTGATAATTTCACCTGTTCGTTTGTTTCAGGTTGCTAATATTTATATTCGCTATAACAAAAATTATCGTTTTGCGCCCTCATTTTGTACATTTCAAGGTATTTATTCTTAGGTCACGATATTTTTAAATCAAATATTTACTGAAAAAAGATCGATACAAATTAGTTAACATCGGTGGACTGCAAATAGTTACTTCGGTGGAGTGGTCAATTTAAAAAAAAAGCCTTTGTCTATCGAAAAAAATGTTTCAAAACTGTTTCAATCCTGCCCAAAATTGTGTCTGGGGAGTAGGTACACAACAATATATTCAAATCAATTCAGTGTTTCGATGTTAGAGAACTCTATAAAACGTTATTTCTACATACGCTTTAATGACTTGTATAATCGTTTATATGCTGCATGAATAATTGGGTCAAACTTTGCATGCATTTATATTATACGCTTAAACTACTGGTTTAATTCTTTTGAAATACGTAGTCCTTCAATTTGTGAGAAACATTTCAGCTGGACTCTGTAACTTTTTACATGATATCATAAATGTTCGATGCGATATGCCGTACACAAGTAAACCAGCATATTTATTATAAACACGTTAGGCTCTGTAGAGCCAGCTAAGTTCTTGGACAGTTAGAAATTTTCCCTGGTCAGAAATTTATTCTTCAGAATTGTTATTCTGCTTATTAATTTTGTGAGTTTATAATTTTTAATAGTATGAATCCTTCATTTTTGACTATTCTCAGAATTCAATATCTGCTACCACATTTGCATCAGCTCGTGAGTTGTTAGCTCGCGAGCCAACAATGAGTCTCAGGTGCCTCAACTTTTTGCTATGTAGTATAATTCAATTGCAATTATAATATCATAAATGGAGTACCTTGGAATGGGAAAACCGCAATTTGTTAAAAACACTTCTACACTGTCTTCATACGCAAAGAAGGTACAGTGTTTGGTTTAAAAGTGCATAATAAATCGATACGAGTCACATCGAAGCATTACACAGTGTTACAAAAAAATTCAATTAAAGAAAAATAAAAGTGGGACATTTTTTTTTTCAAATTGGACATATTATAATTAAATTGGGCATTTTTGCGGGCAGCAGCCATTGTATTTAAATTAATATCAGTTTTTTGAAATGTAATTCTCTGTGAAAATGGTCACAGATTTCCATCAATTGACGTTATCTAATAGTTATGCATTTTCTGCAACCAGTATGCGTCCTTCCTAAGCCAGATTTGTATTTTTCACTATATTAAGAAACGTGCATTATTCTGGTCAGTAAAAATGTTGGTTCTAACATAAAAATAACTCGTAATAAAAGAGATTATTTTAAATTAATATAAAAAAAACAGAGAGCATCTAGCGGGCCAGAATGCAGCTGTGAAAGCATGCTGCAAAACAACAGATTTTCGGTAGGTTTCAGGCCGACAAAAGCGGAGTTTGTCTACTATTATTTCTAACAAACGTCATCGTTGATTCTTCCTAATTGCACAATGTTGTTAATTCAGATACTACTACATGCGTAAAACTTTCCAGGAAACTGAGCTTTTGTCAGAAACATGTTGATATTCTGCCAGTAATCTGCCGAATATTTTTTCTTAGGGGGTTTAATTTTATAAATTGTGAGTAACCTAGACGTGGCAAAGCCAAACAAGCTTCATATCTTCCTCAGTGACCACGTATCATCTTAAAACCATTAGCAAATCGAAGATGGTTAAAAAGAGTTCTTTATTTGTTACACTGTGTTATTAGGTATGTTTGCTTAACCGATTAAGGGTTCATTTTCGTGATTCATATTGATTTATGGTCAACGGCTGCCCTCGTTTTTTTATGTGGACGGCAGAAATACAAGGAGAAACAACAGACATTTGTTGTTTAGCTACATTCGTCATATATGCCAACATCTGAAATATATTTCATATTTATTTTGTAATTTCATTCCTATCCCATAGTAAATAATAAAGATGGCATCGGGAGGACTTGCTTGTGTCAAGTTTATAACTTTCTTCTGCAACCTGTTATTTGCGGTAAGCGATGGTGATTTCTATGAGTGTTTTTAGTTATATTTTATTTTTGATATATTACGCAAACAGCTGACTGGCTTGTTGATCCTGCTGGTTGGTACTATGGTGCAGGTGAATTATTCGCATTATTCGAATTTTGTCAGCGATCACATCTGGACCGTGCCAATTATAATGATCATAGTAGGTGCCGCGGTCGCCTTTATCTGTTGTCTGGGCTGTTGTGGTGCACTCAATGAAAGCAGCTGCATGATTTTGTCATTCGCTATCTTGGCGATAGTCGTTTTTCTCACTGAGATTGCACTGGGTATTTGTGGTTATATTAAACATACTGGACTGCAGCAGATCATGGAGGCGCAATTCAACACAACCATGGAAAACTATAACGAACGTGAGGATTATCGTGATGCCTGGTCATTGGTTCAGTCCGAGGTAATTGTGCAATATTTAATATAATTTATACCGCTAAGTGTGTATATAGTTGGGTTGCTGCGGCACATATGGACCCGCTGACTGGGAACCCATTTTTCACAACAATACACTGCCACCCTCTTGTTGTTCGGTCATCATTCTCAACGAGGCCAATGAGTGCACGGTGGCACATGCAAATTCTCAAGGCTGTCTGACAAAGCTGTATTCGCTGTTGGACTCGAAGACTCTGATTCTCGCTGGCGTAGTCTTGGCGGTCGCTGGTATTCAAGTAAGTGCCTGAAGAGCACATATCTGGACAACGAGCACAAATGACATGTTTTGAATTGATGAACCAATATCAAAGACTTCCTAGGTCATTTCTCAAAAGTTGTTCGTTTGTGTTCGTATTCAGTCATCTTGTCTTTGAATGCATTATTTTATTGATCTTTAAATATTTTAGGTGCTAACAATACTGTATGCCTGTTGCCTATATCGGTCGTTTCGACGCAGCTATCAGACTGTTTAATTTGCAGCTCTGTAATAAAATCATACGTAATACAAAGCTCACCTATCTAATAGATTTTATTAGTTACACAATGTCTAATTCACTATAAAGAAACCAATATTTTTTGTCATATACAAAAGAACCCAAATGAACTTTTGATATATTGCGTAAAACGTATTTTAACAGTTTTAACATAAGAATGGTTTTCCATTTGATACTCATGTGAATATGGTACGAGTAGATACTAAGTCAGATTGTTTAGATAAAACTAGAATTTCGTACCCATTTTATTGTAGTTTGTTGTCATTCTACAAGTATAATGAAATAACTATATACTTAAACGAAGTCTGATTTTTAATGTTTTGTATTTCTTATCTACACCGATTTTGAAAACATCTTTATACGTGTAAAAATATCCTGGTGGACATTGTAATCAGTAATTGGTTTTTTTACTATTTTACAAACATATTCTATTGAAGAATCTACATTTTATTAAAATTACCCTGTAGAGAAATTGTATTAATCGGTCCTAGTTCAGTCACTTTTATATGAAACCAACTGACGCTGTTCTAAAAAGGGATAAATTAACCCCTATAACTAAACTTACTTCAATAGGACAGTAGGATTACGCTAAAATATATCCAATTGAATGGGAGATAATTCACGCTTTCGTAGAACGACGCAGTGTTCAAATTATTTCATATAAAAGTGGCAGATCTAGGATCGATTAATAGAATTTTCCCGTAGAGTAACAGTACTCTTTCAATTGTACTGGATTAAAATATCGGTTTGGTTGAAGAAAATAAAAAAGAGTTAACGTTATTATTATCACTGATTACATCTTTGCTGGGTTTACATGTATAATTCATATTTAGAAAGACTGTAATATCAGTATCATAATGGTTAGGGAATTTTTACACATGTTTCAATTTTTTGAAAACAAATATTTATATTGTGATTGTATTATTATATAAATCATATTTTTTTGTGATTCAACTTTGTTATATCAAATTAGAGGGCTAAATTTAAAACCCAATGTATAGTAATTTAAAAAAATTGTTAGTATCCCGTATTACGAAATACTAATGTTTTTTTTCGACTTGATTTTTATTTATATATTTTTTTTAAATTCAATAATAATGGTAATATATGCAACCTTATCAATGATGGCGCTAAAAATGACACACTGAGAATGAAATCGAGTTATTGAAACCAAAATTCAATTTTTTATCGTTAACAACACAGTTCGCTATGATATTTCTCGTCGCTGTCATCGTTAAGAATTTACCGAAAATTGTCGATACCATTGATATCGATAGCGTTGAAAAAATTTTGGTTGTTAGCCAGCTTTATTTTCAACTATTTAAACTATTTTTGTTGTTAATAATCTGTCCGAATTTATTTGTTTACATAAAATGCATTGCAAGTTAAGGAATCACTTTTTTTATAACGATCGCTATCGCAAGCATAAATTGTCGGTAGATAGCGATAACGTAATTGCGGTAGCTCAGTGGTTAGTGCGTTGGACTGCGAGCCGAAAGGTCCCCGGTTCAAGCCTAGACTGGAGCTAACAACATCTTTTCATAGAAACATTTTTCTATACCGCGCTACCACTCGGCAGTAAAACATTGCCTAAGAAAAGCTCTCACCAACCGTTCGGATTCGGCAATAAACTGTATGTCCCACCACTTTGAGTACAAATATAACACGCACAGCTCAAAATGGTGAGAGAGCTCGGCCTAAGTTCTTATAGGACTGTAGTGCCAAACTATTATTATATTATTATAGATAGCGATAACGAAAATAATCGTTATGGAGTTACGGAATCGCGCTACTGAGAAGCATTTTTATAACATTGACTTGGTTTTCAGAAAAATAATAAATAAGATTTCCATTCGTTATTCTCAGAATTTATTTGTTCCATAATTATACGATTACTGCGTCTTTCTTGGCCTCAACTTGCTTTAATATATGTTAAATATTTCACACGCGGGACATGCTAATATGGTATATATAATATCCAACATGGCAGAAATGTCATCTTTGAAACCATTCAAATTGTTTTCGTCGCCAACATGCATTTGCTTCAATACAGATTAATGTAATGTTTTTCAATAATCAGCCCAATCGAGTTTCCCGATGAAGCTCGTCGGCTACCGACGGAAATTAAAAGCTAATCAAGTTTTCCGATGAACATTTATACATTAATAATACAACGCAACATTGTTTTTCTCTTTTATATTTTCATTCTGAAATCAATTACTAAAAATGTAAAATTTCAAGTTTACACATAAAAGAAAATGTGAGCAAATGTGACAGTAAATTTTCACTCAACGGGAAACTCGATTGATTTTTTCCGATGAAAATTTTCGAATATGTGAGTTGCACGATTGCTTTTTATCATTTTCATCGGAAATGTCTCCTGACGTGTTTCTCGATTCGGCTGAATAAAAATTATAAAGAATTTGGTAAATGAAAAAAAAAAATCAAAGTCACAGTATTTCAAAGTTTTGTATGAATACATTTCGCACTTAAAATGAAATTGCTAACACCATTCTCAAAAAATGGCGTATAGATAAAAATTATTCTAGGGTAACGAAATTGTTTAATATTTACAATAAAATGTTTTAATTCTGTGAAAATCGTGTTGAGTAGTGTAATCGAAAATTTTAAAATGCAATTGGCGAGTTTAACCTCTACAACAAAGGTATAATAGTTTTATGTAAGTAGTCCCAAATATTGTTATATATTGCTGCTATATATATATGTATATTTTTAAATTGTAAATGTTTTTAAACCTGTTTAAAAACATGTATGAACTAAAACAATGTACTTAAAATAGTTTATTCGAATTTACATACGATTACCGATATCTCCTTATTAAGAAAATAAATTAATATAAGTAAAAATAAAGTGTCAATTTTAATCTCTATTTTACCATAATAAAACTGATAATGGAATTTGGTATTATGCAATAAATTAAAATTAAAGTTCTTGAAAATAAGCTTTAATAAAGTTTCAGAAAATGTTCTAAATAGTTTGTTTTCCCTCTTGTCAAGAAATTTGAAAACTACTTATAACGCACGTCTTTAAAACATGTATGTATTATGTGTTTTCGATAATAGTTTTGAACTGAGCTCGAATTTGTCAAAAAAATATATGCCCTTTATGGACGTTTTCGTACTGAAAAAACGAATTTTATAATCTGACCTAATAAATAAACTACGTACTCTGTATGTTCAGAGCTAAAACAAAGACGCAAATCTCTTTATCGAGCTCAGTTCAGAGCTATTAAACGAAAACGCCATGATATTTTTAATATAATTATGAATAAAATTTACTCTGTTTTTATTGTTTCGTGCAATCATTTAGTTGCGATAGTTTAGTAGTCGTATATTCGACACATTAACATATATTTTTATTAATTAGTGTTTTTATAATTAGTAGAAAATATATATGTAAAATACATTTTTATTTTATTACACACAATTTATGATAATTAAATTTAAAATATGTATTCACTTTTTATCTTTATTTGTAAATTGTTGTAAACCAGATTGTGCAGCACTACAAAATAAAACTTTTAAATCAAAATTGGTTTATCGTGTCTTTCTAATTTAATTGAAAAGTGAAAAAAATAACTAAAAGTAGGTATGATTAGCAGTAAACAATTGAGAAGCTCATTTCCAAAACATGCTATATGAAACGAACTCTGTTTTGAGTAAAAGGAGAAATATTGTTAAATCATGATAGGGTCAAATTTGAACCACTTTTGATCTTTGTCATATCCTTAGTATATTTAAGGTTTTAAATTAATCGTTTTTGAACCGTATATATGTTTATAAATGCTTTCAAAATTGAAATAGCATGTTTTGGAACTGAAATCTCACATTGCTTTTTTGGAAATAACATTTTTAAAATATAGCACTTTTTGAAATTTAAAACCATTTTATTCTGTGTTTGGTTCATGTTTTTTTAATTAGAATACAGGTAATAGTGATTTTTAAAAATATCCTCGTTCAATAATGTTATTTCCACATCAGGATTTGAGACTAGTAATATTATTAACAAACATTTTTTAATAAAATGGTTTGGATGTAATTTTTTTACTGCTTGTTCATTAACAGATTATTTCCAATATAAGTTTCACAAAATCTTATTTGATTTCAAGTAGGTATCATTCCTAGTACCTTTGAATCTGATATTTTGAATGTTTTTAAATTAGAACCGTGTTTGTGAGACTTTGCCAAACAATGAGTGGAATGTTTCCAGACAGGCTTAGTGTAAATATTTTTATTCTTAAAAAAAGCATTTGTTTCAACATTTTGACTTAAAGCTAGCTACAGAAGGATTTTTACTATTTGGAGTATAGTTTCTTTTCGATGTTTTCATCAATTTCCAATTGACGTATTTTTGAACTTTCCGCAACAAATCTTAATTTTTGGGTTTCGACGCGATATACTTAACTTATAGTGCAGTGTTGTTTTTGTTTTGTTTATGTAAAAAATATATATATTTTTAATGATGTTCAGATTTAATTTTGGCTTTATAATTATCATTTGACCTTCACTATTTTAAAATCGAATAGGTATTTTGATTATAATACGTTTTTGTTCTATAGCACGTTTTGGAAATGTTATTTTCTCCAAATAGAATGTTTGGGAAATAAAATTGTATATAGCACGTTTTAGAAATTGCATTTTCGAAGAATAGAATGTTTTGGAAATGAAGTGTTATTTTAAAGTCAAAAAACTTTGCAAATTGTCTACTTAGAGACCTGATTTTATTTTTACTGATTCGACACCTAAGGACGAACAAAAGTAGATAAATAATTTTTTTTTTTCGATTTTTGACGGGATGGCACGTTTTGGAAATGAGCTCCTCAATTGCACATCATTCATTTTTTACTTTATCTATTTTATACATTTAAAAATCATGACTGGGCTCAATTTGCTATAAAATTTCATTTTCTCAGCAAATCTCTACGTAATCGGTATGCTTATAAAATATAGGGTTGGTTCTCAGCTGATCAAAAATTTGAATGGTGTTATGGGACAAGTACGTCGAGTGCGTTGCCTTTGTTTTATTCCTCATTAAAGTGAACCTTCTAAAATATTGAAAAAAAAAAAATACAATAAAATCGAGTTAATCGGAAAAATGTTCAAAAATTTTAATGCAGATCGCAAGATGTTCTATTATACGGTATATCACGGTACGCCATAATTTCGTTGTTTCAATTAAATATTTTATAATAATTCCGATTGATTTTGAATTCACTGAGCACACACAGAAACAAAAGTGTGTTAATATAACTAAAATGTTAATCAATGTAATTAATTTTTAATTGAAACTCAGCCGATGTAACTTTTAGTTGCATTCACACAAAAAAATAATTGCTTGGCGTGCAGCTGTTTCAACGAATATTCATTTGCATCTACCAAATTTAGTCAGCCTCAACTGATTTTCATTTGTGGTGAACAATAGCATGAAGCGTAACCAACTATTAGTTGAAGCAACTGCAACATTGATTGGAGAAATAAACTTTTTATCAATTTTCAATTTTTTTTTATTTACATTGCTACGGCAACTGAATTCAAAATGAGACCTAACCAATATTTATTTGACTTAACAGAATTATATAACATTCAGTTGTCTTCTATAAAAGCGATGCCAAAGCAGGACAACACCAGTCGCGCAAGCTTTAGATTTTTCACTCGGTTTGTTTTGTGCTGCGGACAGCGCGTGCCACGTGTAAAACAAAATTTGGAATTGTTTTAAGGCTTTATCGTTGTTACTGTTCGGTTTTTTCATGCTCAAATATACTTTCATCAACAAGAGACATACTATTCTACAGAGTTCTTGCAATTTTGTTTCTATATGTTGTATTTCTATATGCAGCCCTAGCGCTCCAACGTGTTGCAAACACGAAGTCAGCAGCACAACGATTCGTCGGCAATGTTCGATCTCAGGAACGCTGTTGTGACACTGACTTCGCAACATGTTGGAGCGCTAGGGCGAGGTAAAATGGCCGATTTCTTATAATAAAATTGGCTACCACAACTAAACAAATTGGTTGAGTCAATTGTATTCATTAGTTGTGTGAACTGATACGCGGTGTTGCAACAACTGAATCAGTCGAATGTTGACAGAACTAAGTAAATCGGTTGGCAAAATAAGACGGTTGCCCCAACTGATTCGTTCTTTGGGTGTTGAATTCCATATTCGTAACAATGAGAATATGTTAATTGGAGAAACTTTAATTACTTTTTTTGTCACATTGATATTAAAGTTGTTATATATATTAAATTTTTTATTGAGAATTATTAAATCATTAATTAATTAGTAACATCAATTAAAAATGTTATTCGATGGACATTTTTTTAATAGTGTTTTTTTAAATATATTGTTTAACCAATTAAAATATTTGTCGAATAGAAATTAAATTTTGTTGTATTAATTAAATAATTAATCAAAAATGTAAAAATTAAAATCTTTTATTTAAATTTATATATCGAATTTAACCTATCTATATAAAAATAATATACATTATGTATTTATTTTGTTTAGCTTTTTATTATTTTTATAGTAAAATAGGTACATTTAAAAAAATATTGTCATATTTTTATTTCAGTGTTACAAATAATAATGTTAGACGCACGACCAGTGTTGCCAGATATTTTTTTGAAAAACCTTTTATTTTCGGAATAAAAACTTTTTTTTTTGCGAGAAAAAACTTGATCTATAAAAAGTCTCAGAACTACTAACTTTTTTACATCGTTCTAATTTATAAAATATACACAGTATCCGTTTAAAGTAATAAAAGTTTAAGTCCCATATGGTATTTTGGATCTTTTTTGTAAAATTGGGTGTTATGACTAGAATTGGAACATTACCCAAATCGATTTTTCCAACAATTTGTAATTTTGCCAAACTAAGTTTTTTTTTATATTATATGGCATTTTATTTATAATTATTTGTTATAGTAAATGTGATTAAATATGGCTTTAAATCACGTTTTAAATTTAGTTAGTACACTCTCAGAAATATATTGTCATTTCCGACAATATTGTAACAATCTCGATGTTCAAAATAGATCTCATGATTAGATTGTCAAATTATTGTCGGCTTGACATTCTGATTGTTAATATTAAAAATGTCATTAGATTGTTGGTGATAACAATCGAAATTCTCAATTTTAAATACAAATAAGTTGGCAGTTTAAAAATTTAATTGTAAAATGTAAAATACGATGGTGCATGTATAATTTATTAAATAATTAGTTAATTTACATCGACAACATATCACAATGCCTAATCCGTTCTAGTGTAAGGGCTTGTTTAACAGATAAATAAGTATTCTTCTTGCAGGGCGTTTTAGAGAAATGTGACGACGGATTGAATTTTGCAGATGCAATGTTTTGCAGTATTAGTATTGAGCCATCTGGTTGTTAAATAGTCCTGCTAAATACAATAATTAATGGATAATATTTATTCTAATAAGATTACTCACATTTTTTGATGTATAAAAGTTTTAAAAATAATTCAAAACAATTAATTGACAAATATGCCAAAGCCACAATACAGGGCTGCCACAAAATCACATTTTTATTAAATGACAATCCCATATTGTTAAAATGTAACAATATATTTCTGAGAGTGTATACGTTTTTTAAATCCGGAAACACCCTGTGAAAATTTCCCTTATCATTATCTCCTCTTTGAATGACATTCCGACAACGTTGCTAATTTGACGCTGGTCAATTTGTTTGCTCGTCTGCATATTTCGTGGCTCCAGTTATGGATCATTTTTAATGAAGAGTGTTCGCAGAGCTGAATTCGTCGCGTCCGTATTGTTTTGTGTGAAGTTACCAAATTTGTTTTCCGTTTCCCATAATTGAATTTAAAACAATTGATATTGCTTTTCATATGCAACAGACTGCCTGTCGGAACATTCCAATTAAACGAGAACGCAAAGTTTTTTTTTGTTAGTTTTCAAATTTGTATTCCAAGTTTGAGTTAGCCAAGTCGTCTGTGTCATCAATTCTTAGATCAACGTGTACATTCCATCGACGGAAACTGCAGAAACTTGTTTTAATTCGCCACCAAGTAAAATGGATGATTTGGGTGAGTCTACAGCATCAACATTTACTCATACAGATGACATCAATGTTGGAAATCTATTCAACTAATTGGGTTCCTAAACAATAGATTATATTCTTTTTCGGTTGAGTAATGAAATAGGGTTTTATATAAACAGCCTGATCAACAATTTGAATTCGGGATTTGAGTCATAACATAATGAATGCATGTAGCAGAAGTATCATTCGTAATTGTGTTTGTGGCAGTCAGCTTAGGGTGTGGTGTATATAGAATTATAAAACATTGGTACTGTCTGTTGTGATTTAGGTTCTGATTGCCAGACAGCACATAAACAAAGCCATCGGGCCCCACCATGTATGCGCCTATTACAACTAAATATCAAAATATAAATCTAATTATAGCTTGATTTACCAATATAAGAGTAATGCTGAAGAGTGCTGAATTTTTATCACTAGCATCGGTGGCTGGAATATGATTCGAAAGGTAGATGGTTAGAAATTGGTGTTTTGTACCAACTATTAAAATAAACAATTTATTGTGAAAAACTTATATTTGGCACTCTCGCCACGCTGAATCACTGGTATTTGCAAATTCATTAAATAAATTATTTCAACGAAATTAAAAATTGCTAAAATAAATATTGGTAAGTAATTGTTTTGATTTGAATTTATTTCGAAACGTCGAAGTCATGGCAGACTTTATGGGGAAATTTCAGTTATGGGCCATTCCACACCAATCGACCAGCGGTTGGAACTCACCTTCTTCGATTTCAATAAATTTGGGAAGCTGATAAAGCTTATTGAGATGAGAAGTAGAAATGCTAGAAACTTTGATGGCTTGTTTTAAAGGTAGTAGAAAGGACTTTAAGAAAAATTAAGTTGTAAATTCTAATCTTTAACATGTGGCCGGTGGCCATTATCCTTGCATTTCAAAATTGATGTCTTTACAAAGGAGCCTTTTAAAAATTCTGAAAAAAATCGTGTAATTTGTTTGATTTAATATAAATGTTCATGCCAAAATTCAAGATGGTATTCTGATAGCATCATATTTTAAAAATTAATTTTCTAAATTTTTTCAAATTTTTTGTATTGAAAAATAAAATATTTTTTTCAAAACAAAAATTTGCAACAATTTTTGTAACTCTGATTTCGAAAATGGCGTCAGTTTCATCAAACTGTCCTTAGTTTTTGAGATATATACCATTTTTTAAAAAATGTAAAAAATATACCCCAAAATCAATATCTCAAAAACCTGAGTCAATATGATTAAACTGGCACAATTTTAGAAATCAGAGTTAGAAATACATTCCTAAATTATTGCAACTTTTACTGTCGAAAAAAAACCTTTTTTTCAATGCAAAAAAATAAATAAAAATTTAGAAAGATATTTTTTTACAATATAATGCAATCAAAATACCATCTTGAAATTTGGCATGAACATTTGTATTAAATCAACCAAAATTTGTGATTTGCTTCAGAATTTTAAAAAGGGTCCTTTTTAAGGGCATCAATTTTGAAGTGCTAGTATAATGACGACGGGCCACATTTTCAAGTTTAGAAATAACAACTAAAAATAACAACTCTTTAAAAGCTTGTTCTATTAGCTTTAAAACGAGCCATCAATGGAGTTTCTATCATATCTACTTATGATATCTAGATATTGAAATATGAACAACCATACAAAAGTGATTTTTTGCCCATTTTTTGTAACTTTGAAGCACTGTATATTTGGAAGTAGAGGTCGAAAAAAATAAAAAAAAAATTTGTCAATGCATATCTCAATAAGCATTATCAGCTGCCTAAATTTCATTGAAATCGAAAAGGTAAAATCTCAAATTTTACTTTTTTTGGTCGATTTGTTGTGGAATGGCCCTTATACCATAATGTTTGACATTTATAGCAAGACATGTTCCACAATAAATTTTTATCGTACAACATAAACATTTCCATCAATTATTGGTAGTGAAGACACCAGTAAGAAACTCAAATCAGAATATTGAAAGGAATAGCCGTGGGTATAAAAATAAATTCTCAGCAAACACTGACCCTCTAATATATTTCTTTTACAGTGTTATTTCATGATTAGGGCTGAGCGATTAATCGTTTTTACCGGAAATGCTGATTAATCGAAATCACGATTAATCAATTATTCGAAATATCGTATTTTTCAATTAACCGAAAATATAATTCGCCAGTTAATTATAACTTTTAATTATTCAAAATTCAAATAATTTTTTTTTGAGATACAAACATTAAAAAAAAAACATAAATTTAGTTCTGTGCGAAAAAGGCTAATATTTAGTCAATTGGCTAATATCGTTAAAACAGTAAGTATTAAGCATACAATGATCACGCTGCTTTATCGATATTAGCCACAATTTAGTCAATTAGTCTTTATTCGCACAGGCCTTTAAGATACAAATGTCTAGAAGATGCGATGTCGTTATTTATACTCATGCAAATTAGGTGATATATCCTATAACTCTAACGTTTAATAGTAGACTCAGCCGTTATTCACCTGAGATATTATGTTAAATATTTATCCATATTAATTACGAAATACTTAAGCGCTAACTATATTGCGCTTACGTTAGCTTAAGTAGCAGAACGTACGAAAACATATATCAGCTTCGTCCAGTTTCGTTCAGTTATGCTCACTTAAGTTAGGAGCGATTTCATTCGCACACAACGTACGGAAATTTAAAAGTTGAAAACAAAATTTTATTATTTTTGAAAATTGAACTGAATTATGAGCGGAATATTTCTATTTGCAATATAGTTAACCCTTTAGTCGTATACAAAAAAGAACAGTTAATCGTATTTCAATTAATCTGATTTCTGACTAACCGATTAAAAGTTAATTTGATTAATCAAAATCTGATTAATCAAAAAAATACGATTAATTGAATAATTGATTAATCTCAGACTTTCCGCTAAAACGATTAATCGCACAGTCCTAATCATTTTTTTTTGTACAATATTGATTTGATATTTGATTACTGCAATTATTGCAAAAAATTATTTGTGTTTGAAGGAGTATAGGAAGAAGTTGAAACTGAAGAAGCTGAAAACTTAAGAGCAAAAAGTAATCGCACTGTGTTCTTTCGTAGATATTGCAGGGGTATTTAACCCTTTCATTAATTTGATACCATATGGTAATAGTTTTTCAAACACATTTTTTAAATAGTCTGCTTTAATATTTTGACAGAAATAATTGAACTGATAGTTTATGATCTCTATTATGTGTTGCTATGTAAAATTAGTTTATAAAGAGATATACTTATGAACTGTGAAATGATATTTTGGGCAAAATAAGTAAAATTGCATATTCAGGTGTAAAGTCATTTGTAGAATTTCTGTTATCCTATTCAAAATAAATGGTTATTTTAACTTGTGTATTTATTAAAGAGTAATGTTTTCAGTGTCCAATGGATTAAAAATCATATTTGTTTAAATTTAAACTAACTACACTATTTGATTTTTTTGTATTTGTGTATTTGTATTTTGGGCTTTAAATGATCCCAAAATCAAAGCTTTGAAATTTTTAAAGTTTAAAAAAAAATATATATTTAATGAAAGAGTTAACCATTTCTCCCATGAATATATCTCTGCGACATAGATAAATGTGCAAAAGAGTAAATTTAATTCTGAGAATGTCAAAAATGCAACATCTCTTACAATAGCTCTAGAATAGAAATCCTGTTCCCATTCAATTTATTCAATAAATAGTCTTAGTAGCCATTTATTGAATAACCGAAGACGCTTTCTGACCAAAAAAGATTTTCATTCTAAACCATTTGTAAGACATAATTTTACTAATGCTGCATAATTTTGCTTTTGATGCTCCAACATACAACATCTAGATGATCGACACCCACTGTTTGCGTATAGCATCCGTAGACAGATGGTCTTGTTGTGACTGCGACACACGGTCAACACCCTGCGTCGCACTTTTCTATTCCTGATTTTAATTCGTCTGCCAGTGTCAGTACGTGCTATAATCTTCTATGCAGCGGCAGAAGCAGCAGAAGACGGTGTGAGTGGGATGTTGGAAAGTTTTCATTCATTCACTCGCTAACTTATTCACGCTCTCACTCGTTTATTTGTCTTCTCATTTACTCACTCATTCGCTCAGTCACGTCCAATGGACGAGACGAGGCGCAAGTTTACTATGGCTCTGACTGTAGCCCGTTGGTCGACTATGTGTGTTTTCTTAGTTCGGAGCGATTACTAGATATCCGTGCATCTCGCCGCGAGTGACAGCATTCGAAAATATCATTAAATTGTATCAGAATAAAAAAAAACAAAAATACCCATCCCATTTTAAAAAATCACCAACCATATTGATAAAATCTGATTTATCAACTCTGATAATATATCTATATTAAAGTATATACGCCGAATGTTGTGTGATTTATGTCGGTTTTTGAAAAAAGCGACTTCAAAGTGCATGTGAAACCTTAGTGATGAGTGTCTGTTACCAACATGTTTTAGTACTACGTATTGCTACTAAAAGCATATGCAAAAACTGGTTATTGCGTTGACAGTTAATTCAGAAGTTTAGCAAGTCAGCCGGCCTTTAGTAAATTTAAATAATAAAGCAATGCAATCTCGATTATTATGCAAGTTATGAATTTGATACTTTTACGATCTCCAGTCTGTATCTACTTGCGTCATGCCGACGATCGTTTTAAAAGCATCTTCTGTTTTTGTTCTATACAATGCGATCATCGCACATTGAAATATCAGTTGCCTTTTGTTGATGTTGATGAGGTCGGTTGGTCAGAGAGATCAGCGCTACTTTACGATATATCGTTTGAACTTTTCAATGTCAATGACAGCAGCCAGAGCTGCAATACTGTAGATTTGGCACCCAATCAATTGATTGTATTGCACGCTAGATTTTGACAATATCTACATCAAAGAGAAGAATGTCAATCGTTTCCTCAGTTTTTCCTTAGTTTTGCTTGGATAATTGAAGATAATTGCAGAATAGTTTTCACGGACTAAAATGTCCATTTTAAAAAGGGAAATTTTTGAGGCACATTTATAGGAAAAGTTTACTAACACGTTTAAATAATTTTAATCTTGCTGATTATGGTATCCGGCGGTTTTGTTGCGTAGGAAATATATCAAAATTTTCTCATTTTTTAATTATTCAAAACGCGGGCAAAGTGAACGGATTCGGAATAAATATATTATTATTGAAAACGCAACAAATCCGATGTTCATATAAATTTTATCACTTTGAATCCGCATTGAAATTAAGGGGAATTCGAAATGAAATTAATTATATTTGTATTTATTGTGGATTTATAATGGTGTAGTGTTTAATAGTTTATCATAGCATATCCTACACGTAGGTGAACACCGTTAACTGAGCAAACAGCTGAAGATCGGGTATTAACCAGGAGGTATCATCGGGGAAAACGAAACAGGGATTTTAGACCTCCAAAAAGTGGGTTTTGCTAAGACGAACACCAACCCGAAAACACGATGACAACCCACGCAGACGTATAATAGACCATGATTTACGGATATACACCTAAAAGTCCGAACCATTTATAGGGATTTTTGATGTCCATGAAAAAGACGACTGACATCGCCGCAATCTAGGAAATGCGATGTTTAAAACCTGTCCCGCTCCTGTGACATCTATTACAGGTGTCATACGGAGAGGTACGAATTTGGTTGGGCATTTGTAGTCGGAAATACACTGCACCATCTTGTCTGCAGGCTCACACCGTGAACATTACCACAATCCGTATCAATTCATAATCATTCTTCATTAGACTAATTTGAGTGCATGCTCCGACCAACTAGAAGGACAACAAAATCAAAGAGGTCTTATACGACCGCTTCTACGAAGCCTATGAGAGCTGCCCCCGATACCCATTGACACCCACAATTTCGAAGCCATGAAGGACTTCGTCTGCCGAGGAACCAGCATCAACAGGAACAGCATGTGCTAAAATTGGGCTCAGTAGGCAATTGAGGAAAGGAGGCTGCTCTCGTGTCAGTTATCCTCTATGGCCTTGGACATGGAGGCTTGCTAACACCAAGGGGAAATATTTTATAGAAGATCTATGACCCGAAATCCATTGAAAACGAGTACAGAATCAGATGAAACGACAAACTGTATGAGCTCTACGCCGACATGTCATGTGCATTAATATATAGCGCCCCTGCTGACTTGGACATGTCGAGCATATAGATAAAAACGCTCCAGAAAAAAAATTGTTCAATTCTGCACCCGGCGGTGTTCAACGTAGTAGAGGGCTTCCGAAACTCTGGTGGGGCTTCAAATTCCTATCTGTCGCCAGTGAGCGCACTAGGGTCGCGTAATAACTGCGGCGGAATCCTTCATGGAATCCTTCATGTAATGGCCAAAAAATGAATTAATTAACGGGTTTTTTTTTGTAGCGCTACAAAAGTAAAAGTACGTTCGATGCCATTATGTATGGAACTCGATTTCTTTTGCATGGCCACCACGGGCACGCTTGCAGAAGTCCAGACGCTGAACCCAATTTTCGACGGTTTTCAAGCACAAATCGGTCGATACTGCTGCAATATCACGTTCGATATTCGTACGAAGTTCATCAATCGTCGCTGGCTTGTTGGCATAGACCATAGACTTGACGTAGCCCCACAGGAAATAGTCTAACGGCGTCAAATCGCACGACCGAGGCGGCCAATCGACTGGACCATTTCGTGAGGTAACACATTCTCCAAACTTGGTTTCCAATTAATTGATTGTGGCATTCGCTGTGTGGCTTGTGGCGCCGTCCTGTTGTAACCAAATGTCCTCCAAGTTCATATCATCCAATTGGGGCCAAAAATATTCGGTTATCATTGAACGGTAACACAGTAACGTGCCGGTCTTGATCATCACGGAAGAAGTACGGCCCAGCCCAATTCACGAACGACACTTCTGATGGTCAAGCGGCATGAAATGGCAAACCTTACTGAAGAGAAATGTCAAAAGAGCGCCAAGAAATATGGCGTCGTTTTCTGTCCCTGTCGCTCTACTTTTGTAGCGTCCCTGTTGAAAAACCCTTTAATATGTTTAGAATTTATTTATTGAATTTATTAATATTTGACACTTCACAAAAGTCAACTCGGAGTTTCTTTTTGCGAATCTCAAATTGCACGAATTCAATAATAAATTTTCTCAGAAAAAGTGAGTCGAGTGCGGATCGTATCCATAATCAGCATGAATATACTTATGAATGCGAGTATTCCAATACCTTTTTATGATTTTTAGATATTAACTATGTCAAATGTTTGTTTTATTTTGATTATTTTTTAAGTATTCTTTTAGTAGTAATGATCTAATGCTAAATAAGAAAGTGATTTGTGAGTATACTTTGGACTACGCTCTGATAATAAGAAAAAATATTCTATGAAATCAGTAGTATTTCGAGTTTAGATACAAATATAACAAAAAAGTATATTAGTCATGACAATTAAAAGACAAAAATTCTTTCAAAGTTTTGTAAAAGCTAGTTTTTTACAGTACAAAGAAGTAGCAGAAAACCTTACGTAATAGGAACAAAACTGGGAATGCAGTCTAAATCAAAACTTACGAATTATATAGAATTGATGTACGGATGTCCGTCATGTTGGGTAGACAGTGTAAACAATGTATTTCGATAATCTGTTCTCGTGACATCATGTGTTGTGCGGTGGTTAAAATTGTTTATATTCGGCCTCTCTGTTAATCACAAAATTATGAACTCGAAATCGATTTCCTAACAATAAAATCAATTTATGTGGCGCTGGTGTGAATTGATGCGGTTGCCATACGTGGAGAATGTGTGATGCGCACGCACACCTTCATTCGTTGTTCATTTCGTGTTATATTCTGAAGCTGATCAATTTGCAAGAGAGCATTTGTACTCTTCTGGAAGCGAGCATTTTTTTGTTGTTTTTTCCGAATGACGTCTTAATGCGGTAAAAAATGTATATTACTAAAATTAAGACATAGCCAAAGCAACAACAAAATGTATGTTATTTGCTGTGATATATTTTCAACGTGATTCGATTTTTATTTTGGAATTTGCATGTTAACTTGGATAAAATATACAGGGTGCTTGGAGTATTTAAAATCCAGGTCTCTCGTCACGTATGACGATAACGTTTAGCCCAGATCGTTATCGTTTAGCCCAGGAAAGCAAACGATATCGAAATGTTACAACCTATGGCAAAATAACCATTTTCAATAACAATGAACTACACTTACAAGCTAAACATGTTTATATACCGAACGATGTTGCTATTTTAGATATTCAGCCAATATCGAAATAGTTTTCATATACCTTAACAGGAAAATCTAAAGCACACATTGACTTTAAAATTATTTTGAGTTCCATATTGAAAAATTAGGGTACTATTTGTATTGAAATAATATCTAAAAAAAATTTCGAAGTTTTTCTCTAGGTTTTAGTTGTATTATATTGTTTATTGCAAACAGTAATTTTTGTTTGGCTTTCAATATATAGAACATTGATTAATGTGATTAGATTACGAATGCTATAATTTTTGATATTTCTTAAATATATATTCGTAATTGAAAATATCATCAGAAAAATAAATAAATATTTGTTAATTTAAAAGAATATTTTTTTTTATTATTTTTGTAAATTTGTAATAGGTACTTGAACAATGTAGTGACGGTAGCTGGGACCAACTAATTTAATAATCTATAATAATACGAAAACGATATGATTTTCGATAAAAACGATTTTTTTTTTCATTATAGATATCGAAATATCGTAAATGGTTTTATTTTCGAGTGTTTTTTTTATTTGTTAACAGACAAAAATCAAAATTTAAGCTATATCTATATATTTATTTTTAAAAAATATAAATATGCATATATTTTCATACGAAATGAGACTTTTTGTTTTGTTTTGTGCTCTATAAACAGTTTAGTCACAAAATGTTCGTTTTTTTCACGTGTATCAAAAAAGCGTGTCTCTTGAAATTCAGCTAGATCGATGAAACTAGGTATTTATAGTATTCATATTGACAGTTTCATTTTTAACCAGTTTAAAAAAAGATTTGATGTACATGTAGTTGGTGATTATTTCTTCTCCATGTCCAGAAATATATATATATATAAATCTATGCTAGTCACTGGTTATCGACCGTATTTTTTTTTATAAACATTTTGTACATTTCGTATAATTTAGTTTAACAATGAGAGCTCTTTTATATGCCATTGCTTATCACGAAGAGCATGTTTATACTACGTTATCTTGCTAAAAATAAAATATACTTTGAGCGCGTATAAAACACACAACATTCCAGAGCAAAAATGCTTACCGAAACCGAATCTTTTCTTCCAAAATATCTCAAAGTTTCGTAACTTATTTTCTGAGTAAGTGGCTTATGGTGAGGAAGATTTCGTAAAATTTGTTTTTATTGACGATATATTTCCTCGTGAGTCACGCGTATCGCCCGGTATACATTGACGTGTCGTACATACAACTGTTACTGAAAATTACTCATTCCTTACAGTCCGAATGATATAAAAGAAGAAATACAAATTTTATTAAATCTCTGATGACTGACATACATATGTACTTCAAATAAATCGTGTGTGTGTGTGTTATTTCTTGTTGACATTTATTTAATACTAAAATTCACATTTTGTGAACATTAATACAAGCATCGCATACCATCAGTGATTCTGATACTAATCGCCTGTCAAATGCCAGATAAATGGATTATAAGTGATCATTAATCGAGCGCCGCGAATGCTTTCATCATAAATTCCGACACTGATTAATCAGACATATTATAAGATATTTTATATGTGAATATTTGATCTGTGATTTGTTTGTGAAAAGTGAAAATGGATCGGACAATGTATGGAAAAATAGATCCGGGTGCGCGACAACCATATCGTACGGCCAGAAGTAAAGGAACCTCACCAGGTTGTAAGTATTCAATTCCCGTAGTCAATCTCAGTCTTAACGAAAAAATTACCTTATAATATGGTCTTCTAAGTTCGACTAATATTTTTTTTTTATACAGCAGTATCGCAGTCCTAACGACAAAACTTTTTATTACAAATATTTCGTAAAAATAGATATTCAGTTTATTTAACGAGTAATATCCTATTAATATAATAAATCTGTTTGTTCGTTTGTACGTTTGTACGTTTGTACGTTTGTACGTTTGTACGTTTGTTCCGCTTCTCCGTCTAAACGGCTGATCCGATTTTCTTGAAATTTTTACCACAGATGCGGTATGGTCTGGAAGGAATGATAGGCTATATATGGGCGGGATTGGACAAAGAGGCGTGGCACCTCCCATACAACCTAAACTTTCAATACGATATAACTCGGCACTTTCACCAGCTACGAACATAAAACAAAAAACTCAAATACAAAAAAAAAATTAAAAACAAAAAAGCAAAAGCACAAAACAAAACAAAAGCAAAAATACAAAAACAAAAGCAATCACGTTTGTTCCGCTTCTCCGTCTAAACGGCTGATCCGATTTTCTTGAAATTTTTACCACAGATGCGGTATGGTCTGGAAGGAATGATAGGCTATATATGGGCGGGATTGGACAAAGAGGCGTGGCACCTCCCATGCAACCTAAACTTTCAATACGATATAACTCGGCACTTTCACCAGCTACGAACATAAAACAAAAAACTCAAATACAAAAAAAAAATTAAAAACAAAAAAGCAAAAGCACAA
The DNA here is from genome assembly GCA_951804985.1 of Dryomyza anilis. NCBI lineage: Eukaryota > Metazoa > Arthropoda > Insecta > Diptera > Dryomyzidae > Dryomyza > Dryomyza anilis. The sequence continues at coordinate 78,987,092 of OX638131.1, forward strand.
AACAAAACAAAAGCAAAAATACAAAAACAAAAGCAATCACGTTTGTTCCGCTTCTCCGTCTAAACGGCTTATCCGATTGTCTTGAAATTTTTACCACATATGCGGTATGGTCTGGAAGGAATGATAGGCTATATATGGGCGGGATTGGACAAAGAGGCGTGGCACCGCCCATGCAACCTAAACACGATATAACTCGGCACTTTCACCAGCTACGAACATGAAACAAAAAACTCAAATACAAACAAAAAAAATTAAAAACAAAAAAAACAAAAGCACAACACAAAACGAAAGCAAAAATACAAAAACAAAACCAATCACATAAAGCCACAATCCAAACTAAATGAAAAACAAAAAAGGAAAGAAAAAGAAAAACAAACTCACCACACTAAAACTAACCGAACTAAAACTCACCACACTAAAACTCACCACACTAAAATTCACCACACTAAAACCCACCACACTATAATTCACCACACTAAAACTCACCACACTAAAATTCACCACACTAAAACTCACCACACTAAAACTCACCACACTAAAACTCACCACACCAAAACTCACCACACTAAAACTCACCTCACTAAAACTCACCACACAAAAACTCACCACACTAAAATCCCACCATACTAAAACTCACCACTCACCACACTAAAACTCACCACACAAAAATTCAACACACTAAAGCTCACCACACCTAAACTCACCACACTAAAACTCACCACACTAAAACTCACCACACTAAAACTCACCACACTAAAACTCACCACACAAAAACTTGCCCCACAAAAACTCACCACACTAAAACTCACCACACTAAAACTCACCACACTTAAACTTACTATACTAAAACTCACCACACTTAAACTCACCACACAAAAATTCAACACACTAAAATTCACCACACTAAAACCCACCACACTAAAATTTCACCACACTCAAATGTCGCCACACTAAAACTCACCGCACTAAAATTCACAACACTAAAACTCACCACACTTAAACTCACCATACCAAAACTCACCACACTAAAACTCACCACACTAAAACTCACCACACTAAAACTCACCACACTAAAACTCACCACATAAAAATTCAACACACTTAAACTCACCACACAAAAATTTCACCACACTAAAACTCATCACACTAAAACTCACTACACTAAAATTTCACCACATTAAAATTCACCACTTTTAAACTCACCACATTAAAACTCACTACACTCAAATTTCGATACACTAAAACTCACCACACTGAAACTCACCGCACTAAAATTCACCACACTAAAACCCACCACACTATAATTAACCACACTAAAACTCACCACCCTAAAATTGACTATACTAAAACTCACCACAATAAAATTCATCACATTAAAATTCATCACACTAAAACTCACCACAATAAAATTCACCACACTAAAACTCGCTACACTAAAACACGCCACACTAAAACACGCCACACTAAAACAAGCCACAATAAAATTCATCACATTAAAATTCATCACACTAAAATCCACCATACTAAAACTCACTACACTAAAATTTCACCACACTAAAACTCACCACACTTAAAAACACCATACTTAAACTCACCACACTAAAATTTCACCACACTAAAACTCACCATACTAAAACTCACTACACTAAAATTTCACCACATTAAAATTCACCACACTAATACTCACCACATTAAAACTCACTGCACTCAAATTTCGCCACACTAATACTCACCACATTAAAACTCACTGCACTCAAAATTCACTACACTAAAACCCACCACACTATAATTAACCACACTAAAACTCACCACACTAAAACCCACCACACTATAATTAACCACACTAAAACTCATCACATTAAAATTCATCACACTAAAACTCACCACAATAAAATTCACCCTAAAATTCCCCACACTAAAACTCGCTACATTAAAACTCGCCACAATAAAACACGCCACATTAAAATTCACCACACTAAAACCAACCACACTATAATTCCCGACACTAAAACTCACCACACTAAAAATCACCACACTTTAACTCACCACACTAAAACTCACCACACTAAAACTCACCACACCAAAACTAACCACAATTAAACTCACCACTCCAAAATTCACCACATCTAAACTCACCACACCGAAACTTACCACACCGAAACTTACCACACCGAAACTTACTACATTAAAACCCACCACACTAAAACTTCTACTGGGAAAAACTCTACGGGGAAGAATTCTACGGGGAAGAATTCTACCGGGAACAATTCTACCGGGAAAAACTCTACGTGGAGAATTCTACGGGAAAGCGTTCTATGTGGATTTTACGGGGAAGATTTCTACTGGGAATAATTCGGTGGAGAAGCGCAGTCTGAGAAAGAATATTCTTTGAGAAAAGTTGTTTTGGCGGAGAATTATTTGGTTACCACATTTATAAAACCAATATAAAAACTTCAACAGCTAAGCACGGGCCCCTCATATAAATAATAAAATGTTTTTTATATTAATAAAATCGCTCCATATCTTTGAATTCAGAAAATCTTGGCACGAGTCGTGCACGGGTCCAGCTAGTTTGTAATAAAAATAGAAAAAAAATCAATGGAAATAATGAGAATCCTGCGGTATTACATCTTTTAAATACTGCAAGTGTGTGTATTTTGTTTTAGAAATCTTCAAACGTGATCAAATATTTTCTTACAGTCTTGCTGAGGGAAACATTTTTTATATAATATTGTTTTTAATTATTGTATTTTTTTTATAAATTCATAGTCGCTTGTACAATCACTTGTATAATCGTGATTAATTCAGTTTTAATGTTTATTTAAATAATATAAATAACCATTTTTTTAAAGTTGACTTTATATCTATATGTTTGAAAAAAATAGTTAATTCCTGTCATGGAAATTTTTAAAAATATTGTATCCAAGAAATAACCCTTTGAATAGTTTAATTTCTTTATTTTAACCAAAATACTTTCAGATTAATAAAAACGATTAATAAAAATATAATGTGACATATCATTTTAAAGATAATTGTATGTGCAATAAACTTTGACTGTTAAAATTGCAGTAGTAATATCTTTTTTTTTAAATTAGAGCAATAATACATTAATTGAAATTGGTAGTTCTTAGTTTTAGATGGTTTAGTGTCAGAAAGTCGACGTGAAGTGAATGATAAATTAGTTCTAAATTTTTCATACAAATTGTATAATATTTTTCTGATGATGAAGATAACGGCTCAAAGGAATAACAAGCACTTAAATGGTGCGTTTCAGTTATTCCACATGTTAATAATATGCCTGCCAATTACACGCAATCAGAAAATTATGTGTCTTCTGCAGCCTGTAGAGTTGCCAACTTTTATTCTCGTGTTTTTATTTTCGACACCAACGAACGTACGCAATATTAATGTATTTAAAAATAAACATAATGTAGTTAAACCACATTTTATCCAAACAACGATATTAAAGTAGCATAATTTACTGCATTAACATTCGGTGTAGAATTGTAAATTCATGACTATGATTAATGAATTACACCATTCTGCAGAAAATATCTCACAAACATCTTATACAAGGATATCATATATGTTTAATGCTTTGTATAAACATAATTATAACTGTGAAATATTTTATTGGGCAAAAAACCATTTATATGTAAGCATAAGTAATGTAATTTAACTACTTTTGATATGTAACCAAATGTCAAACAAAGTAAATTTAACCTTCTTTAGCAATTACAATTTTGGTAGAAAAGAAGAATTCCGTTTTTTTTGTTTCACTCTGTTATATTTTCTCATTTTCTATCACATTGTTATGTTCATAAGCAAACATATTTTAGAATGATCTGAAATAAAAATGTTTCCAGAGAATAATTTATTTGTTCGATTTAAATATCATTATGTTTGAATACTCATATATTTCTATTATTTGGTGAATCTGAACATTTTCGAATCAACTTTTGTATTTATTTATAACCAGGAACAATTATTATATTTATTGTTCTGATGACACAAAGGCATCTCTCATTCTCTATCTTATGCTTTTGTTTTTTCCTTCAAAGCGTTTCTTTTGTGGATTTGCTCGTTTGACCTGTTGACATTCGCAGTATGTGCGCAGTGTTATGTTGATAGTGATTAACATTATGTTTAATAAAAAAAATCACAATGATACATAGAACTTCGTTCATCGACAACTTACCGAACGCAAGACGAGTGTTGCCAAGCATATTTTAATTAAATTTAAAATAATTTGTTGTTTGTTTTGATACAAAAGTAAAACGATCTGATTCTCCTGTTAAACATATTTTTATTTAAATGCAATTAAAAAGATATGCTAATTTTCAAACATAATATTGATAAAATAAGTTCATTCTGGTTTGTAATATAATTATGTTTACACTTCGTAATATTTTATTACAATCAGAAAAAAATATAATCAATTTCAATTGAAATGTAACCCAATAATATTTGAAATAGTTTGCCCACTAAATACCATGGTATTTTTATTATTTAAAATGACCCACAGATTCATAAAATTAATTTAATACTGCTTTATTTGCAAAATACAAGAAGAAAATGATTTGATTCCTTTTTTTATTTCAGTTCAATAAAAAATTACTTCGCGAATTCTTTCATACACGCTTCAAAAAAAGGTCTCTCTCAAACATAATTTTGCAGGCATTATATATAACCAATTATTATATAGCAGCCAAACATATTTTTGTTTTCATTCAAACATATTAATGTTCATAGTGAATAATTTTCGGCGTTCTTGCAAAAATATATATGTTAGAATGTGAAAAACATTTTATTTACATGTAAACATATTTATGTTTACATTTAATTTAAATGTAAAAAAGTAAATTTATTGCTAATATCTTCATTTTTTCCTCTTTTTAAATTACATGTTTTTTTTATTTTTATTATATAATTATAAACATAAAGTTTTATTTTTTTTTTTTACACGTCTTTTATTTATACTTAATAATTTTATATCCATCTATTGTTCCTATTTTGAGTTCAGTATGAATTGGATAATTCACAAACAATATAGTTTCAATAAACAAATTCTTCCACCAAAAAAAACTTTTGAACCGTATAAAAAAGGTATTAATGTGAGAGATATAATATAATATAATAGTTTGGCGCTACAGTCCTGTATAGAACTTCGGCCGAGCTCTCACACCATTTTGAGCTGTGCGTGTTGTATTTGTACTCAAAGTGGTGGGACCTACAGTTTATTGCCGAATCCGAACGGCGGGTGAGAGCTTTTTCATAGGCAATGTTTTACTCTCGTAGGTTTGCCATTTACTGACGAGAGGTAGCGCGGTATAGAAAAATGTTTCTATGAAAAGATGTTGTTAGCCCTAGTCCAGGCTTGAACCGGGGACATTTCGGCTCGCAGTCTAACGCACTAACCACTGAGCTACCGCGGCTACTGAGTGCTAAAAGTTGGCAGCGTTGTTATTTAATTTTGACTTCGTAATGCCAAACATACATATAATCAAAATAATGCTATTATTTTTAAATTCGTTGTCACCCAGTAACAATCACGAATAACCAAATACGTATAATTCAAAGAACCTTTTATTGATGTTGGGTATGTTAAATAGCGGAACTATCAAACATACATATATTAATATCTGATGAAAAATATATATTTCTACAGAAACATAAATATAGTTAATTCATGTAAATCCGCGATTAAAGCTATTTATGTTTATATATCGTATAATAATATTTCAATCTGAACAAAATAATTATACAATTCAATTATAATGTAATTAGATTTTATTCCTAATATTTATATGGTGATTTCGAATTACGTTACAATTATATTCAAACACATCTTTTCTATCCTCAGTTATCTTTATATTTTTGATGTTTGCTATAAGTAATCTTTAGCAACATGTTTGTCTCAAATAAAATCCAAGTAATTTGCAAGTAAATTGATGTTACGGTCTGTAATATTTTTATAAAAAAAGTAGTGTATTGTTTCACAGTGTTATAAATAAAAAGTCTGAAAAAATAAATCGATGTATACTTTTAGGATGAACTTATCACACATATGTAGCTGTTTTCTTTTTTATAAAATCTATTTTAATGTATTCAGCGACAAATTCGATCGCCTACGCCGGATCGTTGCAATGTCTATTTTTTATTAATAAGATAACGTCATTGTATTTTACTTATAAATATTTGAATAACTAAAGAGCGAATATAGAATTCTTTAATAAATAAATACAAAAACTCAACATAATAAAACAGTGTTACGTCACTATATTTATTTATATGTTGTTAGGAATATGTTTCCTGAGACGTATAATTCCACAAATTCATTGGCAATAATCGCGTCGGATCGACATTTTTTGAACATAAAAAAGTAAAAGTATAGCGAGATCACTTGCGAATGTATTTAATTACAGTTGAATAATCTGTTCTAATTTGCTATTAACTTTAAAACATATGACAGACACTATGACCCCCCTCTGGTTGTGTTTATTAATCAAAAACCATAGAATAACATTCCTCACTCCGTATGTTTTGAATTCGGCATATAACTAACTGGATTCAATCAACAGTGTTTTATTAATATTGAATGATTGAAAAAGAGAATAAAACATAATGTAGGTAATGTAAAAATCATGCTCTGTTTTGCTGTCTAAATTTAGTCAATGTCAAGTGATTCATATTGTCAGTGTCATGCGTGAGAACGAGAAACACCCCGTCTGAAATTATGCTCACGTCTAACGATTTACGATTGGTCCAACCACACCGATGTTAGTGTTGCCAAAGTTTACTAATTCTTTTTTAGAATAATATAATACAATTTATTTTATTTACAAATGATGCTGAATAATTTTATTATGAATAACTGATCAATAAAATAAAAAAAATGTATGATCAAAAATGTCGAAATGTTGATCTAGAGTTCCTATAAATATTGAAGACTAGCTGAATCCGTGCACAGTGCTCGTGAACTCGTGCTCGTGTGTGTCACCTATCGGCGTGCCCGTGCGTGTCCGTGCCATCAAAAAGAGGCACGCGCCCATCTCTAGCACTAAGTGCTCGGTGTCATAAGCAGTTCTTTTCAGTATTTGAATTTTTATTGCACATCAGCATAGACCTCTTCACTGCAGTTTTGTTTTGACAGTAGTTGGTGCTTTGCTGTTGTGAGCAAGACATGCATTTGATTTTCAAGCAGTACGCAGAAACTTTCAAAAATTAAAATTTTCAGTAACCATGTCAAACGATAATAAAATGCCAACATGTTGGCATTTTTTAAAATTTTGCCATATCGAAAAACAATAGATTTGGTTTTCGATATGGTTTTATTCCATACAAATGTAAAATCTTGTTCTTCCTTTTTTTCGGTGTAGAATAATTTGTCTGTCTCTAATATGCAAATGTTGAAAAAATACTTATGGTATTCCATTTTGGACACACTACTTACCCGACAAACAAACAAAAAAATGGAAAACGTAAAAAAATCTATTTAATTTGAATGATGTTCGAGGCAACTCTACAAGCAAAGAGACACCAATTTCGAACGTTAAGAAAACAAACAGATCGAATATTGAGAAAATATCGCAATTGTTAGAGAGACACTCAACTGGTCCGAGCTGACAGACGCAATGAGTAGAACTAGCGTTGTATGCTCGCATATTGTTCAGTTGTCTTTTAGATTTGCGAACGATTTCTGTGTCGATCAGTGGAAGCCAAAGCGATAATTTGTAAATAACGGTTTACATATCACAAATAAATTGTTACAATCAATTGTTTACATACCGCATATTAAACGAATAAAAACAAACAAATTTCAAACAATTAAACAAAAAATAATATGTGGATATTTTTAATGCAAACAAGTGGATAATTAACGCGTTTTTTTCTAAATTACAATACAAAAAACAAAAAAATAATTAATTGATTGTCATTGTATGTGTTGCACCATTATATGTGTCGGGTATTCAATTCCAATGCAGACATTATCGTATATACATCGTAGACTGAATTATACCAATTGATTGTTTCGAATACATTTTTCTTGCTCCATGTTCTGCATGACTTAGTTTTAAATCTGTCGAGGAATTTATATTTTTCGCTCAGTTAACTTTATAGATTTCTGATGTTTTAACTCGTATAAAACACACGAAGTATTGATGTTCTGTAGCGTCTAAAAAAAATATATTTCAACTGTCAACATTTTCTTTTAGATGCACATATGGGAGGGTCTCGAAATTCTATAAGTGTGAGACAAATTTCATAACCAAAAGATTTAAATTTGTGATGACTCAATGTGGTTTGTGTGCCAATTAAAAGTTCGAAATTATTTCGAAATAAAAACATCAAACGTTAGTAGTAATGGAAAGCATAAGAAACAAATCTTTTATTTGATGTCCTCATTAAATTAAAGTTTTAGTTATATGCTTGGAAATAGAAAATAACGGCAATACGGAATATATGTCAGTCAGTGGGCTATCAGCCCATTGCCAACCATATGTTCGCAAGTATAATTTTTTTGTCACAATCATTAACTATACTCGAAGTAGCGTCCGTGGTTAGTGCTCTGGGCTAAAAGCCAAAATGTTCAGAAATCGAATCACGACATGCAATACACCGGTCGTTCGATTTGGCTTTAAATAAAAATAAAAATATATATTTTGTTGAGTAAAAACGCAGTATGGCATTTGTTTTGATATCGTTACGAGATCAATCCGAGATGCAGCAGAATTCATATGATATGGGACATTTTCTCTCATATCATTTATCATTTAATTTTCGCATTACATTAACCTAGGCGTGTTAAAGGGCAATGGAAGTCATCCGACTTTCATTACAAAGCAATCGAAGACGAATTGGTGATCATGATTGCTTCATTACATTTCCGAGTGGAAATTTATTAAGGTTACCCTTACGTCCCTGATCATAATACGATAAGGCATCCTATCCGAAAGCCACGTGGCATAATTCTGATTCTGATTCCAAATAATAAAACAACTATGTGTGTTTAGGAAACATTTTTTTTTGAACAGGGATCATCCATTTATCTGAAGGATTTATTGCAAAAGACATTTTTGTTCGAAAATTGCTTTTTTAAAACTCATAGAACTCAAGAATAACTTAGAGAGATTCATAAATTTATATATTCTTTATTTCTAAATGAAAATAGCTCGAACATAATACAAATTCTTTTAAAAACTGGTATAAATCTTTTTCTATGCGTGCACATAGTACACAGAAAAAAATGATATTTGCTAAAACATACAAATTTTCATGACAGCGACCACAATTGCTTATATAACGAAGAATGGCAAATGTTTTCATTAAATTAGTGAATTTAATTGCTGGATTATTTAATGAATGCATTTAATATCGGTTGCTACATTTACGTCGATTATTTTACGATATTATTTTTTTCAGTGTATGTATATACATAGTTGAATACCATTTATCTACCTAAATGAAACACATGCATGTTGATCAGTGTTGTCAGACATTTTTTAATACATTATAACAATTATTTATATATTAAAACTTAGTGTATTCACAGTTTGTCGTATTTTAGTCTGGTATTGGTACGATGTGGTATATATACGACACAATATCACAGAAACGTCAATATGATAGCATCCCTTATAAAAGTGAAATACCACAACTGTTGTATTTTACAGTAGCCCTGAGGCATGTCTTTTCGGTCGTATTTAGTGAAATGAAAATAAATTGTGAAATTGACAATAAATAGTGGGAATAAAATCTTAATTTATTCGTTTTTTTTTTCAATAATATTTATAATAATTCGAAATTAATAACAAATTTATAAGAATCAGCAGCATTTATTTAATGAATCATTAAGCTGGTGTTCACAGCTTAATTTCTGTACTGTCGTATTTATCAGTGATATTTATTTCAGTGACCATATCATATTTGTTTTTGTTAATATTTTCATCAGTTCAACATTAAGAGTCAACGGTTCGATTCAGTACTATATAGACATATAGGATTGTAGTATTAATTGATTTGACAAATTACAAAAAATATAATTTAACATACTAAATACAACTTTTATTATGAGTTGTAATTAAAAAAGTAAAAAATATAGCCAACAAATTTTAGGCTTACGCAAAAAATGGATAAAGTGGCAGCACTGATGTTGATATGCTATAAATCGGTTTTAAGGTTGTTCTCGGCATTCGTTTCGATTGTGTGTTTTATTCATTAATTAATGTAGAAAATGAAATAATTTGCGAGAGTTGTTTTTTTTTCCACCAACGTATAGTAGGCGGCTGTCTTCTAAATAAAAATGTTTACACACTTTATATGCGCAATATTCGCATTAGGCACAGGTGTTTCATGTGTTTCAAAAATATTCGATGCTAACAAATTCACCTTCTTGGCACTTCATCCCTCTTCTTCGATCGACAATCCCAACAGCTGGCTACTACTTAATGCGGTCAAAACTTTTAGACAAGACTTTTAGCCAAATTAAAAATACGAAACAAAAAAAAACTAATATCCAACTCCGTCGACTGCATCGACCACATTTTATTCGTAGACTAGTTCGACCCACGTTATCAGAGGCTTCGGATATTTGTGCCATTATTTGCGTGTAGGAGGTGTGTTTGACGGTGGAATATTTATATTATTTTTGGACTTTTTTTTATTCCTATTTTGGATTTTTATTTCTAGAAATATTTTGCATTTTTATTTACCTTTTTTCGGCATTCCGCGTTGGTTGTGTTTTTGCGCAAAAATTCTGTTTTAATGTAAACCGTCAATTTGTCCAATTTCAGTGTAAACCTTGTGCTAAAGTGTTGTGTGTATAGAACAAATTATATAGACAATATTGTATAACATAGACCATATTATAAATTCAGTTATGTCGGCAAAACTAATTTCGTCATCGCTTCATAGCACTCCGAATGATTGCTTTAATGTGGGACAATTTGAACGACGACTTGGTAAGTTCTAAAGTATTTTGATGTCAGATCAATTCCAACTAACACTAACCATCGTCAAAATCTCTAAAAGTCCTGTTTTTCAGTGAAAATTAAAAAAAATATATATACTTTTACTCATTTTTAAAACGTCTAATCTAACGACCTTATTATAACGACCAAATGTCGTTAAATTTCTGGAGACGGAAAAACAAAAAGGCCCAGTTTTTCAGTTCAAGTTTAAACATATAGCGAATTAACAATTCATCATATTTTCCCAGCAGGAAATGTCACCAATGATTTCTCAATGATTCCCCTATGTCACATCGATGACCGATTTCATTTTCGCCCTGCAAAGCATTGATGACATTTTTATACAAATGTCCACTGATTCATGTATGATGTGGCATTAACGATGTCATGCACGTCATTCATCAATGACGTCAAAAATGCTTGTCATTCATATATCGTCGTTGTAGAACGAAAAGACCCCAAATACATTTTTATGAAAAACTTAAATTTCGAGTTTGTTGATAAATATTATAAAAAGTATTTTTAAAGTTAAAATATCAACTGATAGATTTATATTTTCTTATCATGTGATAAAAAAATTGAGATCATCGATTAAAAATTGACAGATATATAAAGTTTTTTTGTAAATGAATATTTGGCATTTTGAAAATGTATTTGGTGACTTTTCGTTCTAAAACGACGATATATATATATATATATATATATATATATATATATATATATATATATATATATATATATATATATTTTTAATGTTTTTTTTTATTATTTTATTTATTTTTTATTTTATTATTTTTTCACTTATTTTATTTTTTGTTGTAATTTTATTATTTTCTTCTGTTCTCGGTTGGAATGATATATGTGTAGGTACTTGCTAATGTCAATAACGTACTTCACTAACGGCCATTATCTACCAACATTACTACTGCTTATTATCTCGTTTTTATAAAAATTGGTCCCTCAATTTGTGCCTATGAATTATATGGCAGGGTGACATCGAACACAAATTTTCAGTTTTACGCGTAAATGCTGCCCCTAGACGTATGTTGTGTGCATTTCACATTGCATTTCGCAACGTAAATGCTGCATGCCTTTAGGGGCATGTGCCGTGAAAGTTAATTTTCATCAATGACGTCATCAATGACAAATTTTCCCGATGTCATTGATATATGTATATATGAGATATGGTGTCTGACGTCTTTAATGCAATGTCATTTATGAAATTGTTGTAGAAATATTCATAAATGACAAATTTACGAAAGTCCTCGATTCATCATTGATGACCTTGTCGTCAATGAGGCCATTTACTGCTGGGATACGATAAAATAACACAGAAACAATTTGTTGTTGCATCCCTTATAAAAGTGAAATACCACAAGTGTTGTATTTAAGAGTAGCCCTTAGGCATGTTTATTGGTGTCGTATTTTGTGAAATAAAAAAAAAAAATTGTGAAATTGAAGACAAATCGTGCACATAAAATGAGAATGTATTTGTTTTACTTTTCAAATCGAGGAATTTTTATGATAATTTCAAAAAAGTCCTAATTTGATAAGAATCAGCTGCATTTATTTGACGAAATATTTTTACAAGCAGAAAAGTTGTGCTCACAGTTTAATTGCCGTACTGTCGTATTCGTAGAATGTCTTACCAATACCATGAAACTGTGAATACGCTAATAGTTTAAACTTCGTTTATATTGTTGGCAGTTTTTTTCGTATTATTGTGGACGTGAGGAATAATTTTCTCCTATCTATTTGTGAATGTTTGTGTTCCGAATAGGTGTCAAAACGGCTGAACCAAATCGAATAAAATTTTGACACAATATGTATGTTGGATCTGGGCAGTGTATAGGCCATATCTTGGTTAGATTGGTGGACTGGGCGTGGCACCTCCCATATAACCCAAAAATTACAAACACATTATATAAGCAATTGGGATAGCCAATTTAATGAAATTTTGGTTACTTACTTATTTGGCCATTACAACCCATGATGCGTTTTGGCCGCAGCAATTACCCCTGGTACCTAGGTAGACGAAGTCCTTCACAACTTCGAAGTTGTGGTTGTCAATAGTGACGTGTTGTCCAAGAAGCCGGTACTCTTTGTTTGTTGACACCAGGTACTTCGTCTTGTGCTCGTTCACCGTAAGAGCTATTCGACGCGATTCCCTCTCTAAACTGGAGAATACTGCACTGACTGCTCGTACGCTCTGCCCAATGATGTCGATATCATCAGCGTACCCGAGCAGCATGGAACTCTTGTTGAAGATAGTGTCATTGTGATGGCACACGATAGCGAATCGCCTTGTCTGAAACCTCGTTAGGTATTAAACGTATCGGTGAGGTTGTTCCCAATTCTCACTGAACAACGTGTGTCGCTCAGGGTCTTCCTGCAAAGCCTTATAAGTTTCGCAGGTATACCGAACTCAGACATGGTGGGGTATAGGCGACTTCTTATCGGACTGTCGAAGGCAGCTTTGTAGTCGACGATGAGGAGGTGGGTGTCGATCTGCCTCTCTTTGGTCTTTTCCAGGATTTAGCGCAATGTGAAAATCGGTTATATGGTGGACTTGCCAGTTCTGAAACCACAATCCAATCCAATCAGTCTGTTGACGATGGGCTTCAGTCTATCACATAATACGCTCGTTAGAATTTTATACGCGATGTTGAGGAGACTTATCCCACGGTAGTTGGCGCGTATCGTGGGATCCTCCTTCTTAAGGATTGGACAGAGTATACTGAGACTCCTTCGCTAGGAATGCTTTCTTCTGACCATATTCTGCTAATCAGCTGGTGCATGCTCGTTATGAGCTCATCTCCTCCGGTCTTAAACAACTAAGCAGGCAGACCATCTGATCCTGCGGCTTGTTGTTTTTCAGCCTGTTGATGGCTGTGCAGACCTCTTCACGGTCAGGCGGCGGTATGTCAACGCCGTCGTCAGCAACTGGGGTACTCAAGCTGTCTTCTCTATCAGCGGAATAGTTGTCATCATCACCTGCTAGAAGATCAGAAAAGTGCTCTCTCCATAATCTCAGTGTACCCTGGACATCTGTTACTAGATCCCCTGACACGAAGAAGGTCCGGTCTTTAAACCTCCGGTCAGGCGTCTTATCTTCTGAAAGAATTTTCGATCCTCGTTCCTGTCGCCATGCATCTCAATATCTTCATACCCGCGTCTTTCTAATTCTCTTTTCTTGCGCCTAAAAAGATGTCTCTCCTCCTTCCTCTTATCTCTGTATCGCTCATTCGCGGCTCGCGTAACTACCGACTGCAGAGTGGCTCTATATGCAGCGTCTTTCTCTGCAGTTCCTGCGCGACACTCTTCGTCATACCACTTGTTCCATAGTGGGCTTTGGAATCCAAGCACCTCTTCGGCAGCCGTACGCATTGAGCGGGATACGTGTGTCCACTGCGCGCATATATCATCGGGCAAGCAGGTGTGAGAGTCGAGCGGCATAGGCTTGTTCGGTCTGTTGTGTGTGCAGCTTACTGACGTTTAGCTTTCTTTGCGTGGGTTACCGTGCGTTTTTCGTAGCGCATAAGCGTGTGCGAACCTTGGCTGCTACAAGGAAGTGATCCAAGTTGATGTTGGCATTTCGGATCGAGCGTACATCCATCACACTAGAAGCGTGCCTTCGGGTGACCGCCACGTGGCCTTGTGAATATTGAGATGCTGGAATCTAGTACTACTAATTACCATGTTTCGTGCTGCGGCGAAATCGATCAGCCGCATTCCATTGTCGGAGGTGTTGTCGTGGAGGCTGAATTGTCCAACCGTTGAACCAAAGATACCCTCATGGCCCACTTTGGCATTAAAGTCACCAATCACAATTTTGATGTCGTGACGGGGGTAGCGCTCATAGGCTTCGTCGAGGCGCTCATAGAAAGTCTCTTTAGTTTCATCGTCCTTCTCATTCGTCGGAGCGTGCGCACAAATTAGGCTGATGTAGAAGTATTTAGCCTTGATGCGGATTGTTGCTAGTCGGATGTGGCGGAGTCTCTTGCCGACTACAAATCCACAACCAAATTCATGCCTATCCACATGGCAGCTGTAGTAAATGTCACAGGATGCCTGTTTAGAGCAGCCCTGTTCTGGCAATCGCATTTCCTGTATTGCGGTGATGTCAGCCTTGTATCTTTCGAGGACATCAACCATCTGGATAGTGGCACTTTCCCTATAAAGGGTTCGTACATTCCAGTTGCATATCCGTAAATCATGGTCCTTTATACGTTTGCGTAGGTTGTCATCGTGTTTTCGGGTCGGTACCCGAGGCATTTTTTCTGTTTTCGTTGAATCAGCTTTTTTATATGGCGGGTCACAAGCCCAACGCACAATCCCTACGGAGAAGCATTCTACGGGGAAGAACAGTCCGGAGAAGAATTGTCTTTGAGAAAAGTTTTTTTTTGGTGGAGAATTATTTTTCTTTTGGTTACTACAATAACACACAAATCCACAGCGAACCATGGATCCCTGCTAGTATAAAAATAAAGAACACATTTCTTCCGACACAGCGACATAAAAAAAAATCACTTTAAACTTTATAAATAAAATCTGCATGTATGAAAGTCGGACGTATTTAAAAACTTTAAATTTCAAAGTGTTTACTTTTAATTACATTTTATATTTCAGTGCGAGATTTAATGTGAACATTTTACTTCTAAATTGTCACTTTTTATTTTATTTAAGAGATATTTGTTGTAATTCTTAACATTTTCGATACCCATTATATTCGTAAAACTCATCAAATCGTTGCTATGGACTATGTTCTGCTGGCATTAACCTAAATTGTGTTAAATGAATTACATTGAATTTTAATGTTGTACTTTTAAGTGCCCAAACTTTGAAATTATGTGCGTGAATTTTAAAATTTAAGGCGTACCTTTTTCTCAGTGTAAGACATAAATTCAAAATATATTCGTACACACAGAAAAACATTCTTTCAAATCCCATTAAAATTTGTCATTGGGACAATTATTGATTTAATAGTATACAAAAAATAAATATTTTCGTATAAACTCAATAGAAATGTCGTGGTATTTTGTGGTATTTAATGGTATTTTCCGATTAAAATAATAGTTTTTCCTATTGAGTATTTTTAATAGTAAAAAATTATTATTTATATAGTATTTTTTTCTGAGTGTACGGTCGCTTAAATATTCATTAAGGAACCAACGGATAATCGTATACTAAGAAAATCAAAGATGGTATTAGAGCCCTAAAAAGTTGAAACTTATTCATGTCAAATATTTGACACTTTTTGTGATATTTAGAAAATAATAATTTTGCTGCAAAAGCATATATATGGCATTAATATGTAAGCAAGGCTACCTATTTCTCTAGTAGTTGCTACCACAATATGATATTTTTCGTGATGTTTATAGAAAACATCTATAAGTAATGCAAGATATGTTATGTTTACGAATTTCTTACAGTTTTGCTGCAAATTTATTTGTATTTACTGCATTTTCGAATTGTAGTAGAAAGTCATTGTTGCGAACTAGTTGATGCAACACTCATAAACATTCAGTTTTCTTAGTGTATGAGAATATCGTGTAGGAATCCCATATAAATGTGCGCAAGTGTCATCATCAATTTAACACTGTCTTGGGTCCAAATAAAATATGGTTACAGGACTACTGGGTATTTTCAAGATCTGTGTTACCTCTGGTCCATGTTATCACAACAAATATTCCAGAAATGATTTTATACTAATTATAATTTTTGTGTATAATAATAATTTTGTAATAATTTGTATCTCTCATTCTAATTACTGACTAATCTTTCATATGATTCACCTTTCCTTACTAGTAGCTATCGAGTTTTATCTTTAACACACTTTTTTAATACATTATATACTATAATATTAATATGATTTAGGTTTGGAATGTCGAACTGACATTGCAAGTTGGTTTCAACCAACAGTAGTGCATGTCACAAATATTGAAACAGTAAACTTAATCGTTGAAAATAAACAACAGTATATGTTAAAAGAGAGGTTTTTCATATCATCAGGCACTGATAAGAAATATTATACTGTCGGTTAATAGCACGACTTGGTCTATTGAGTCAGTACTCAGGGGTTCCTCATGCGTAAAGCTTACACATTATAATAATTGAAAAACTATTTTATACCATATTAGATTAGATGTATAATAATGTCAACATCGGGCATTTATGACAACTTGGGTTGGTCATTACTACTTAGAATATAATGTAAATTATAAAATTATTAATTTTTCGTTCAATTTTCAGATGCCCTTCTTGCCGATTTGCAAAATAGTGTTCCCGGAAATCAGCACCCTCTGCCCTCAGGCGCCACCACACGAACCGTAACTCAACAGCATCATCATGTTCAACAAGAGCCATACTTCGGTGCATCAACGGGCTACGGTAGTTTGAAGAACAGAGAAGGTTCACAATCCGTAAGAATAAAATTTATATAATAATTTGGGATTAAACAGTTATTTTAATTCTGTTAGCCTACTTATCAGGATATTTACGCCACGATTGGACCGCCAACTTCTCAGCAGTCCAACACGTTGAATAGCGCCAATGGAAGAACCACTTATAATTATCCACAACCCTACCAAACTCAAGGTTCTTTGCAGCGCAGTGGTTATAATAACAGCACCTACCAGAACCAGCCGAACAACTCGTATAACTCGAAGAATGGTTTGTCCGAGTTGGACTCACTGCTGCAGGATCTCAGCGATGCCAGATACCATAATGTTGACAAGAAACGAGGTATGTTTCATATATTATTCTGGTTTTTTGGGTTATTTCAAATAAAATTTTAAAGAAAATATTCTGCACCTTTTTGTTCAATAAACATATAATCTTAATATGAATAAATTAATCGATTGTCAGGGAAATATACAACCCCAAGTAACACAAAGTACAGATTTCGTCACGAATTCTAGATATTTTCGTTAGTTTGGCAGTAGATACGTAGCGAAATTCAAATGGAAAAACGTGGAGAATTCCTTGTCCCATGACACAGTTTTTCTATACATCGATTCTAATTTTTTTTTTATATTTTAATAGAATATTATGAGTTTCACTTAGTTTCAATTAGTTGAGAATTAGTTGCGAAATCGAGCTGTACACCCAGTTTTTTTATTACTGGTACCATGCACCGATACTCTTCATTAGAGCTGTGCGATTAATCGATTAATCAAATTATATGATTAATCTATTTCCTGATTAATTGATTAATCAAGATTTTTGATTAATCAGATTCTGATTAATCAAAATTGTGATTAATTGATTAATCAGCATTTTGAATAATCAGAATTCTGATTAATTAACTGTTGCGTCGCAAATTATTCAAAAATACTTTACTATGTGTTTGTTGAACATTTAGAACATTTTCTTTTATTTTTTAATTATTTTAAAAATAAATTTTCACTTTATTAAAGTTGACAAAATTTTAAAATGCTATTGAATAAAATTAATTCATTTTAAATTAATCAAAATGCTGATTAATCAGATTAATCAGAGTTCTGATTAATCAGGGTTTCTGATTAATCGATTAGTCAATTAATCAGGATTCTGATTAATCAAGATTTTGATAAATTGATTAATCGCACAGCCCTACTCTTCATTTAAAAAGTATCTTTGTTCAATATTTTGTAAAATATTTATGTTGCGTAGAAATTAAATAATGTTTGGTCTTCGATTTTAATAAAAATTGGTCAATAGCTTTGTATATGTTTAAAACAAATATAAGTTGACATTTTTTTTCGAAATTCGAAAATCTTATAAAATTGTGATGCTTTAAAAAAAACACATTATTCTTTTTTAAGTAATTTCGAAAGCTGATATTTACGCCAATAAAGTCTAAAATTGTTATTAGTCGATCTATTTTCCATAGAATTTAACGTAGTAGTTGATTCTGGTTTTCATTATTTTTTTATAAATCAGTTTATAAATATTAAATTATTATAAAGTTTTCGAACTCGAATTTCGGAGAAAACGCCAATTTTAATTAGGATCAAAAATACACTACTAAATATACTACTTGAATTTTGTAGACGTGTTCTTCCATATAAGAGAAACACTATTTTCTATAAAATTTTGTATCAATGATAAATTTTTTAACGTGGAATTAACATAAGGACTTTTTGTGATTTCTTTACATTTTATTCAAAATTACGTTTGACTATTTCTAATAGATGTGTGAAATCAATTTTTTCTATTTTTTTTTATAGATATATTATATCAGATTTGTAAATAAAGTTTTAAAACTTTATTTTTTCGATTTATATCACTTTTAATTTAGTAAAAAATAACACAGGATAGTTTATTCACATCAAATGACGAGAATTTGATGAAAATCTGCGATGCGGTTGGGTGATTTAAGGAATAATTCCCCATATGTATATTTTATATTTCAATGTACATATACATTTGAGATTAAAACGACAATTAGATGCAGTTAGATGCAGCACAGTTTGTTACAATTTTTTGTATTATTATTTTATAATAATACAAAAAACCGTATATTCAAATTCGCATATCTTTCGAAATAGATTTACTTTATTAATATGTAGTATACTATTATGAAAATATAGATGTTCTTTTACGTGGTTAAATTTGGTTCCAGTTTAATTAGAAATAGATCGTTTATAAACATTTGTGTACAACATCTAATTCGTTGTTTTAAATTTTTGATTTTTTTCTGAAAAACACTTCTCTTTGGAAGGACACGGACTGGTTATTTACATAAAAACCTAAGTTTTATCCCTCTACTTATCTATAATTTTAAAACCAAAGAAATAAAGGAATGATCGTAAGTTGCCTTATGAGGGTAATGCGCGCCTTCCCAACGTAAACACTGCTCTCACCCCCTCCGTTCGGATTCGGCATTAAACTGTAGGTCCCATCACTTTGAGTACAACTGTATCACTCACAACTCAAATGGTGAGATAGGACGGCCAAAGTTCTTCAGGACTCCTGCGTCAAACTATTATTAGTACCTATTATAATTATTAAACTTCTGCATCGCGAAATATTTTCGAATGATTTATTACATAGTTCTAGATTATTTCAAACACTACTTTTTATGTTGTATTAAGTTTTTGCCAATGTTAAATATAATATTATCATTTATTAAATTTCAGATGTACCCTTGCCACCAATACCAACCAGTGGAATGTCTACAAACTACAATACAATAAATAGCAATTACAGTAACCGAACCATGGATGGTCGCCCAGCGGTGGATAGTTTGGTAGATGAAATGGATAATCTAAACATTTATGCTGTTCCGAACGTTCCAAATGGGTAAATGTTGAAATGAATTATTATTTGATGTTCCAGTTAAACTAAATAAAAATATAAATTTAGCGCAGGGCACAAGTCGCCGACGCCTGGCAGGCACGTAACTATTACTGTGCGTGAAACGAAAACTGAAAAATTAGCAGGACCTCAAGGCCCAGGTAGGTTTTAATATAAATAAGTAATAAATCATTTCATATTTTTACTAACGTTGAAGTATATGTGCCACAGACTGTAGAGTTTTCTATTCATCATATTATTAGGTTGCCACTTGAATGGGTTTTAAACTTTTATTAAATTAAATGGTGTTTCCAATAGCCATAATTTATAGAGATAGAAGAATACATGTTGATGTTGTACCATCAACATGTATTGTGTCGACACCACATGTCTTGCCATAAATGTCGAACATTATGGTATGATTGAAATATCCCCGTTGAAGTAATTTATTTAATAAATTCGCAATGCATATGTTTGTAATACACCATGGCGCGAGTGCGGAACATAAGTTTTCTAATAAAATGTTGTAACATAATTGGACCATATCGCTTTTGTTGTTACAAACATAAAATTTGTCGGTCATAAATATTCACTAGCCAGTGGATCCGCAGTGTATCAAAATTTTTAAATAAATGTGTGTTGTTTTTTTTATGTTGAGGAATAACAAAATAATATACCGAATATACACCCAGATTTAAGTTAGGCAACGGAAATAATTTATAATATTAAAATATTTATATAATTCTTATGTCGATTTCCATGGCACTTCAGTTGTTGCCCTATTCTAGCAGTAGTTGCACTGATAAATTTCCATAGAGAACAACTGATAGAATATTTGAGTTTTTAGTTGTTGCCCTTGTTTTGAATAAAGTTTTTCACGCACACAAACAAATTTTTAGGAATTAAATTTCGTTGATTTATCACGCATTCGCTAATTGGTAGAAACTCTCTCTTTTTTTAAGGATTCATTATTTTTTGATGCACAATATTTACAGACAATAAAATTTAAATTAAAACACTTTAAAAAGAAACATAATAAACAAAAATAACTGAATGAAAAGTCAATGTGAAATTATTCCAACAACTACTAATATTTCAATATATTATTCAGATTCAGATTTGAAACTAAACTCGAAATATTTTGATTTTTAAATTTTTTTTGGTTGACTTTTTTACCATTTCGGATCTAATGATAAATAAGAAAGTGATTCATGGTTATACAGAGAACTAACGATCAGCATTACTTTCTTCATCAGTTCTCATTCATAAAATAAGCTCAGTTCTAGTATAAATAAATAAAAGTCCAAAATCCTTGTATATTGTACATATAAATGACAGAAAAACAGCAATTTTTAGCCAAATTAGTTAGAAAATTAGTAATAAGAAAAACTGAGTATGCAGTAAGCATACTTTAAATCTAAAGTAACGATATTTTCAGATTACATGCATAAGTATTTTTTTTTATTGAAAATTTATTATATAATAGACTACCAAAATTATGTACCTAGTCAGCACCAGCGAATTATATAGAATTGATGTATGTCCATGGCAAAAATAATGTTGGGTAGTGTCATTATTGATATTTTTAATATCTAGATTTAAAAAAATGAACCAGTTTCTTAAAAATATAAAAAAATGTTTTGACTACAATTTATTCAATAGTTTTTATTTTTTAACTTATTTTAAAATAGTTTTTTGGGTTACGAGATTTTTATTCGCAATAATAATATCTATATATAAAACGTAAACATACGTCTTCGCCCCGGTATACTTTTTACGGCGAGAAAATTGGAAAATGTTCCAGCAAAATGAAAAATTCGGAAAAAACGAAACCTACGAGAGTAAAACATTGCCTATGGAAAGCTCTCACCCCGCTGCAAAGTTTGTTTTCACTATTTACCTGTACAAAAGTCTATATATTAAAAACAACGAAAGGTTGACTAATAATTTTTTCACCACAGTGAAGTAACTCTGTAAGAAGCATTTGGGTATATTTTGGAAAATATCGGTCGACTGCCACGCCCACTTGCCATGAATTTCGTATTTTTTTATAAGGATTCAAAAATGTTGTTTTTATTCTGCATTATTAAAATTTTATTTAATATTGTATTTTAATAAATTATTTAAATTTTAATAAATTTATTGAGCCCGCTTTTTTAACTTTAGCGGGTTTAATGATTTATAAATGAACTATTTATAAATGGACTTAATCTGGAAATATTTATAGAAGCTGTTCTCTTACGTTTTAGCATTTAAAAATTCGCAAACTATATGTATTGTTAGCCAAATATCAAAAATTTCCTTACAAAAGACAGACGAAGTCATTGCCGTAATTTGAAAAAAGTTGCAAATATGTGCATCCAGAATTTTGCTTCCCTAAAAGTGAAAATGTTCATTGTTATTGTGAATGTAATGAAACATCAGAATAATGTGGAATAAGAAAGAAAACTTCTACAGAAGTTGACGCTTTTTTCCGAAATACTTACAATTAAAACTATTCAGCCCAATCGAGGTTCCCGATGAACGGAAGGTCGTCGGATTGTTCTCCTTCCGACGGAAAATAAAATTTAATCAAGTTTTCCGAGGAACGGGAAACATTTATAAAACAACGCAACATTGTTTTCCTCTCAATTTCGATATTAAATTCCAAAATTCAAAGTAAAAATTAAATTTCTTTTCAATTTTATTGATTGAACGTACTCTATTTGACATTTTAAAATGACTGCAAATACAAAACGAATGTAATTTTATTTTTTAATTTATTTTTTAAATGCTAACGACAGTAGGTACTTAAATAGTTAAATTTTCATAGCAATTTTAGCAAGTTTCCAACATCCAAGCAGTCGAAATAACTCATTTTTTAATTATTTGAACAATTTAAACAACTTTATTTCTGCAATCAATTACTAAAAATCTAAAATTTCATGTTTTCACATAAAAATAAAATGTGAGCAAATTTGACAGTAAATGTTCACACGATCGGAAACTCGATTGATATGTTTCCGATGAAAATTTTCGAATATACGTCGGATAACTGTGAGTTGCTCGGTTGCTTTTTTGTCAATTTCGTCGGAAATGTCTCCCGACGCGTTTCTCGATATTAAAATATTATTTGAAATTTTTCAAAGTAAATTTTAAATGTTTTTTGAAGTATTTAGACAACATTATTTAACAAAAAAATTATCAATTTTGGTTTCTATATTTTTGTCATATTTTTAATTCATTGGACAAAGAGACTTTATCTTTAAATTGCTAAAACTTTTGATCAACAAAAAGTAAAGTTTAACGACATAGGCATTCACCAAGTTATTTATATTATACGATATAATGGATAATATCGATGGAATGAAAATAATGGAAATAAAAAATAAAATATGATTTTTTCATGAGACAAATTCGAATGTTATCTGCCACATTTTTCGCCGCAAAAATAATTCATATTTATTAAGCGTTTGATTTCGCTATACCTTGATAAACTTTGTTGCAAATTATTAGAGCACATATGCAGGTTTGTAAAGTTTTTTTTTTAGAGTTAACTTCAATCTATAAAGCGACGCCACCAAACTTGGAATAAAACTCTATGTATAAAGCGCAATCAGAAAAAATATCACACACTTAATAGTTTTTTACTATTATAATAAGGATTTGTTATTATTGTAACCATAAATGCCATTAAATACTAAAAAATCTATTAAATTAATTTTAATAATGTGCTAATAATTTTAAAAAATCGTTTTTAACATCTTTAGGAGACAATTTTAAACTAATTACATAAATTTCGATAATAATAGTTAATAGAAATGTTACGCTTTCTACAGGGTAATTTCATTAACTTAGGTATTAAAATTCATTCATGTTATATTACTTAATAATATTCCATTGTATTTTTATGTGGCAAGTGTTTCTTGTGACGAGCGTTATAATTAAGGGACTGTTTTAGTTTGGTAGTTGTTAATACTTGGAAACACTTATCATCAATACCATGAATAGCATACTTCCCTCAAAAACTTATGTTTCCAGTTCTACCCCAGTCGAAAATGTGTTACTTACTGCATCTCCTACTTACTTTGTAGCTACGAGTACTCGGTAATCATACTATCATACATAAGTAGCTCTGTTTATTTTATAGTTTACGAAGTATGTTGGAAAGTGATCAGGCTTGGTTATGATCTGGCATACATTGTATACAGGAAGGAAAGTAGCATAGTGTACACTATAGCTTACTTTGCATTGAGAATTGAAAGTGGTTTTATTTTTTTCGAATATAAATAATTGCGAACCACATATGCAATTTTACATACTTTATTTTATTTTCACTTTAGCAACACAGAATACAACGCACTGCAAAATTTGTAAATTGCTGCAAAAAATATTTCAACGAAAAACTTCTCGCCAAACCGTTCGGATTCTGCTTAAACTGTAGGACCCGCCATTTAAGTACAAATATAATACGCACAGATTTATATAATTCGTATTGCTTCAATTTGTTGTGCTCGTGAATCTAGAAAACTTCTGGTATTTAAGGTTAATTTTGATTTATCTCAAATGTTTGGTATTAAATTATTGGTTAGTAATGTTCTGAAAGACATATTTTATGTAATTCAAAAATGTTGTTTTCTTGTTTGATTTTTATATTTATGATTCAAATTTTCATTTTATTTGTCATTACAAGTGAAAGCTATATTGTTCTATACTCTTTTGTTGCTTACAACGTAAGCGAAGTCATAATATTGAAAATACGATATTTTGTATATTCTATTTCTCACACACTTGTAATTGATGCTGTCCCAGCAAACCAAACGATAATTTGACGATATCGAAACGATATCATTTATGGGCTCAAATTGTCGTTTTCGATAATCTATAATGATACGAAAACGATAGGGTTTTCGACAAAAACGAACCTGTCTAAAACGATATCGTTGTTTTTGTCGTTATAGATATCGAGATGATATCATAAATGGATTTATTTTCTATAAACAAATTTTATTTGTTCAGAAAATTTTATGTTTTGACAAAAATTATAAAGAACACGCAATTAAATTTTCAAATACCTAAATCTAAAATTCTAATCTATCTAAAATTTATCATTATTATATCGAATTTGAAAATTATCGTCAAATGGTTTGTAGGGTGTATGTCACACAATGAAAGGTGTTTTAAAATTGAACATTTGAAATTTTTTAAAAATTTTTTTCTAATCTACTATATATTTGCGAATGTAAGTATGTATGTCTGTATGTCTGTATGTTCCGAATAGGCGTCTAAACGGCTGAACCGAATTGAATAAAATTTTGACACAACATGTATGTTGGGTCTGGGCAGATTATAGGCTATATCTCGGTGAGATTGGTGGACTGGGCGTGGCACCTCCCATATAACCCAAAAATTAAAAACACATTATGTCAGCAATTAGCATAGCAAATTTAATGAAATTCTGGTCAGCGTTATATATAACCATTCTAAACGGTCTCGCGGAATGTGGGCGGTATTAGACCACTGGGCGTGGCACCCCCCATAGAAGGTACATTTTCCAGATGGTGTATTTCAACAGATATTATAGTGATTTTTGTAGTGATCTTATGATATTTCACACCTGGGTATACCAACCATCCCAAATTCTTTAAACTCACCACACCGAAATTCACCAAACTAAAACTCACCAAACTAAAACTCACCACTCTAAAATTCACCACACTCATACTTACCACACTAAAATACACCACACTAAAACTCACCACTCTAAAATTCACCACAACGAAACTTACCGCACTAAAACTCACAACACTAAACTCACCACACTAAAATTCAATACACTAAAGCTCACCATAAAATACACCACACTAAAACTCACCACTCTAAAATTCACCACAACGAAACTTACAACACTAAAACTCACAACACTAAACTCACCACACTAAAATTCAATACACTAAAGCTCACCACACTAAAATTCACCACTCTAAAAACCCCCACACTAAAACTCGCCACACTAAAACTTCTACTGGGGAATACTCTATGGGGGGAGAATTCTACGAGAAAGAATTCTATCCGAAGAATTTTACGGGAATGCGTTCTACGGGGAAGATATGAATAATAAATATGTTCTTTATATTAATAAAATCACTCCATATCCTTGCATTCACCAAATCTTGGCACGAGTCGTGCACGGGTCCAGCTAGTACTATATATTTAATTACGATGTTTTCAATGTTGTAAGTAACACATAGTATTCCGAGTACTCGGAATATCTTCGACTGGGACTGGCCGATTTTTTTTAAAGGAAGATACCGAAACTACATTTGTATAATATTTAAAATATTGCCTCAACTTTCTTGTCATCACATTTTTAAAATCATAACGTATTACATACATGAGCCCATCGTTGCCAACTTTGGGAGATAAATCTCAAATAGTGATTTTTTATTCGATGTGGGATTAGTGAGTCTCGCGTGATTTTGAGTCTCTCATGAGATATTTGCGTGAATTCGTGATTTGTGTGATTTTTGTGAGATTTTTCACACCGAGTGATTTTTGTGTGATTTTTCACTCCGTGTGATTTTGTGTGATTTTTGTGTTATTTTTCATTCCGTGTGATTTCGTGCGATATTTGTGTGATTTTTCACTTCGTGTGATTTTGTGTGATTTGGTTTATTTTTTTTATTATTTATTTAATTTGAGTATTGTATAATTAATGTAAATGATGAATATTATTTAACACATTTTTAGTTTTCTCACCCCTAGGATTGTTTATTAGGACCAAATATTTTAGAAAATTATCAACGTGATAAATTCTTGACGATTAAATAAATATATTTTAGGTATACAACATGTTGTACCTGTATATTGCATTTATATATAAAAATAGTCCTAAGATGTTTATGTTTTTATTTCTGTATAAAATAATAAAAATATCGAAAATCCGATTACATATATTTTTTCTCGCAAACAGTTCTACAAGTAGAAACCGCCTTTGTACAGATATGCTTTCGGGCATACAACATGCCAAACGACTAACTGAAAATTGCAAGTGCTTTGAAGAAATTAAAAAGATAGAAAATGAAGCATTAAATAATTAAATGATGTATTACAAATGTATTTTATTTTGTATATATTTTATCCTATAATTAAATATTTTTTTACGTACCTATAGGTAAGAAAAATAAACAAGTTAATTAATAAATTGGAATAATAGGATGAAAACTATTTGCAAATAATAAAATTACTACTATTATTATGAATTTTATATTCTAGTATATCTGGGTGATTTTCGTGTGATTTATCACGATATGAGATTTTTGTGTGATTTATCGCACAGTGTGATTTTTCTCAATATGAGTCTTTTTCATGAAAAAGTCGTACGAGTGATTTCTGTGTGATTTAGTAATTTTTCGTGTGATTTTTCGGTTGGCAACCTTGCACGAGCCTCTCATTTGACAAATAAAGTAACTTTACTTTTGAGAAATTTACAAATAACAAACAAGGACGCATTCTAAGACCGGCGAAGTTGTGTCCATTCGACTGGATATTTTATCCGGATTGTTCCGTCTTTGTCTAATTTTGGGATTACCTCACGGTGGTTAAGAAAATCATCACAACCGTTCATACAGCGACAAATAAATCAATATGCGTGAAATCACTGCGAGTAATCACTATCTATCGAAAGCTAGATAGTGATTACGTGCAGTCTATGAAGACAATTGAAGTGGAAGATCGGTCACAAACTATAATTCCAGTCACATACCTTGTCTAGTACTAGTTTGATTCCCCGTAAGAAAGCTTGGATGCTGTGTTCACATTTTTTGTTATTGCACTTTCAAAAGAAGCAGAAGATATGCGAAACAAAATATACAAAACCGAAATCTTTTATATCGGTTTGGGATATCGGTTTATTTCTGATTTTTGATTACAGTTTAGATTTTAAAAATTAATCAGTTTTTCACGGATAACGGATAATGGATATCGGTTTCGGTTACGGTTTCAATCCTTGGTATCGTTGTTGGAAGGTTTTCATCGCGCCGCAGTTCAGTAGTTTAAAACATTATGAGCTAATAACATAACCAAGATCAAAACGAAGGATCTTGGTGTAGATTATTAGTTTGAAAAATTATAAAATTGTTCGATTTAAGATTAAAAATATGGTTCTTGAATAATGTAAAAAACAAATGATATAAAAAATGTTTAGTATCGAATTCGTTTATT
Organism: Dryomyza anilis; assembly: GCA_951804985.1. Lineage (NCBI taxonomy): Eukaryota > Metazoa > Arthropoda > Insecta > Diptera > Dryomyzidae > Dryomyza > Dryomyza anilis. Next base: position 79,015,543 of record OX638131.1, read on the forward strand.
GCGTTATTAGAAATAATGTCGGAACATCTTTTTGAAAATAAAAAAACAATTTTATAATATCCAGTCTGTAATGTAACTTTTCGATGGGACGGACTTTTATTTTATAGTAAACGATTTTATTGAAGTGAAGAAAATTACAAAATGACAAAAAATAAATATCTAACAGATTGCTATTTAGAAAACATACAAGTACATTTAACAAGTAGAACTAACAAGTACAACTAAACATAACACTACATTAATAACTTCAACACTTCCCCTTGTTATGTGATGTTGACAATATTAAGACCCAAATTTTCTCGAAGATACTTGAGTCTTAACGATTGAAGTGGTTTCGTCATTATATCAGCGAGTTGTTCTTGAGTAGCAATTTGTTTGACTTCTATATTTCTTTCAGCTACTTTTTCACGAACAAAAAAGTGTTTTAGAGCGATGGGTTTGGTTCGACGATGATATTCGGGATTTTGCGCTAGTCGCACCGCAGCTGAATTGTCAACTCGCAATATAGGAATTTCATCGTAACCAACCGTTTCTGCATACAATCGTTTTAACCAAATAATTTCTTTGGTTGCTTCTGTTGCTGTAACTACTTCGGCTTCTGTCTTTGATGTAGCCACCATAGTCTGCCTTTGACTTAACCACGATACTGCTCCATCAGCATATTTTATAACTACTCCAGATGTCGATCTTCCAGTTTTAGTGCATCCGCCAAAATCTGTATCACTAAAACATTCCAATTTATTGTGCACATTCGAATCTAAATACTCTTTTAACGCATACAATATCAACGTTTGATGGATTTTCTAATGTTCTTGACAAAAATCCAATTGTATAGGCTAGATCAGGCCTACTGCCTAGCATTAAGTACATAATACCACCAACCGCTTGTCTATAAGGAAATTTGATTTCTTTATTATGTTCTTTTTCTTCTCCTGATTCTGAAGAGTCTGCATTTTTCAACATTGGCGATGATACACTTTTACAATTGGTAAAGTTGAACCTTTCTAACAATTTTTTCGCATAAGCTTCTTGGCTGATTTTTATTGATTCATTGTATCTTTTTATTTCAAGTCCCAAGAAGTATGTTGCATCTTTAGAAACAATTTTAAATTCTGTTTTTATTTCCTTTAAAAACAAATTTAAATCTTTTAGGTCAGTAGCAGCTACTAACCCATCATCAACATAAAGTGCAAGAATTATTTTAAACCCGTTTCTAACCCGCATATACAAACAAGGATCAGACTCACATGATTTAAAGCCAAGTTTTATCAGATAGTTTCCAAATCTCCGATTCCAACATCTCTGGGCTTGCTTTAATCCGCAAAGACTTCGTTTGAGTTTACATACTTTCTTACTGCGATCTTCATATCCTTCTGGCTGCTTCATGTAAATGTCTTCCTCCAACTCTCCATACAGGAATGCGGTTGACACGTCAAATTGAGAAAGATGCATGTTTTGGCTAGCAGCTATACTTAAAATTGCTCTTATTGTCCCCACCTTTGCGACAGGACTAAATGTATCATTATAATCGATGCCTTCTCTTTGGGTAAAGCCTTTGATAACTAGCCTTGCTTTAAATTTCTCAACACTTCCATCTGGATTTGTCTTCACTTTATAGACCCATTTAGAAGGAAGAGCCTTGCATTTTTAGGTAGAAATTCCATAACCCATGTTTTGTTTTCACGTAGAGATTTCATTTCGGAATCCATGGCTGCACTCCATTGCAAACTTTGATTACTATTAATCGCTTCATCAAAAGTCAATGGAGTTTTCATTCTGCTCACAAATTCTTCAGATAACATCACATAATCATCATATTTTGAATTTGAGATTAATGTACGATCTCGTTCTTCATCCGATTCTCTTTGCCTTTTGTTCCAATCAATTTATTCAACTACGCGGTCTTCATCTTGAATTTCTTCTACAGAACTATCTTCATCTTGATTTTCTTCTTCAATGTCTTCTTTAACGCTACTGTCTTCTTGCACAACAACAGAATCATCATTATTACGATCTTGATCGCCAATATGTGATCCTGGACTTCTTTCTGCTTGACCTCTTTCATCACAATTACATGTTTTTTCATAAAATTTAACATCTCTTGATACAATTAGACTTTTCGTCTCCTTATTGTATATACGATACCGTTCATCTTCATCGTAGCCAACAATATAGCATTTTACTGCCTTAGAGTCCATTTTATTTCTTCTTTGACTTGTTATATGTATAAAGCACTCGCTGCCAATAATTCTTAGGTGTTTGATTCTAGGTTTCTTACCTAGCCACAGCTCATACGGACTTTTACCATCAATAGAAGATTTTCCAGTGCGATTTAATATTTACAGAGATGTCTTTACGAACTCTGCCCAAATAGCTTCAGGAAATTCTGCATCTGGATTTGAATGTTTAAATGTTCCAGCCATTTCTACTACTGTTCGATTTTCCCGTTCGCTTCCACCGTTTTATTGTGGTGTGTAAGGTGCAGTAAGCCTGTGTGTAACACCATGCTGATTTAAAAATTTTCGCACCGCATGATTATCGAATTCTCCACCATTATCAGTCAAGAACTCTTTTACTGCATGGCCTTGTGTTCTTGCTAAGTTTAGAACTGTCTTGAGTGTATCTTTAACTTCGGATTTGTGCTTGAGTGTATATCCAAAACTATATTTAGTAAAAGCATCTTTGAAAATTACTAAATAACGCTTCTTTCTAAACGACTCGACAAATGGACCGCAAACATCGGCTAAGATTAGCTCACCAGGACTTATAGCCTTCATCCTGTTCCCAAAAGGTGATCGATGCGCCTTACCATAGATACAAGGCTCGCATAAATTGTTGTTCATCTTAACTTGAATATCCAATACAGAACTTAACAACTTTTGGATTGACGCTTATCCTGATGTCCCCAACGTTCATGATACAACTGCAATAACGAATCATTAGTCTCTGCGGAATTAACTTCATCATCTTCTGTAGGAGCTATTGCTTTAATATTCGCTTTGTATAAAGAACCTCCAACTTCACGAGTACCGGTCAATAAAATCTTGTCATTAACTACAAGTGAGCATTTAGTGGTTGTTGATTTGAATTCGCTGTTTCGTTGTTGATCGTGAGCAGCGGGCACCGAAAATAAATTTCTAGATAAATGCGGTACATACCAGTAAGTAGCTTGTCCTTGACATTCGACTGCATTACAATAATTCCTTTTCCAACTGCTTCTAAAATTTCTTTTCCGGCTGCTCTTATGTGACAAGGAATACCGAATTTCTCAAAGTTTTTGAAAATTTTTCGATTCTTGCATACATGACGAGTAGCTCCATTATCTACCCACCAGTCTTCCGAATGCGAATCTTGAACTGCATTCACTTCATCACAAAACACTTGCAAAGTTTCATAAACCATTGGCTTGGCTTCACCAGATCTTGATTTACTCGGCTCACCATCACTTATCCATTTGCGACAATCACGAATCCAGTGACCCTTCTTTTTGCAATAGTTGCAAATGTCTGACTTCTTTTTATGACTTCTTGAAGTATATGAATCATCGGTCTTCTTATTCTTTGTGTACCTCACAACTAAAGCTACTTCATTATCCTTGTTCTCTTCAGAATGACTTAAATTGCGTTGGAACATACACAGCTGTGTGGTCATCTCGTCAAATGTTTTTTCATCGTTCTTCGACAACAACATCCAACTTGATTTGAATGTTTCGAACTGACTGGGTAAAATGTGTAAGATTTTGCACACAAGAAGTAAATCCGGCAAAACATTTTCATTTCGAGCTCTTAATGCATTATTCAATTCACACCACAAAGTCTTTAATTTTGCTATATGCATTGAAACATCTTGGTTGCTATTCCAATTAAATTGGAAGAAATCAATGCATATTTTGAACAATTGGTCCTTGGATGTTGCCTCAAACTGTAACTTCAATGCATCCCATGTATCGGCAGCAGGCTCTTCATCCATAATTTTCTGATAAATGTCGTCACTTACTGCACTAATCATCATTGATTTCGCGTAGCTATTTGCTTTCCTGAACAAATCTGCGCTTGCTTTAAATTTCCTTATTTCTCAGACGATGCATTTTCTGTTGGTGTTGGCTTCAATAACTTTCGATCAATCACATCTAGAGCTCCTTCGTGATAATCGAGCATATCTCGGATTTTCCTCTTCCACATGGGCCAGTCTGCTTCACTTGTTAACGGCTTCAGATGCGATCCATTGTTTAAAAATAAACGCCTTTTGAATTCTTTTTTAAAAATATACTCGAATGTTAAAATTTTATGTTTTAAAATTTATAACTGCCTGTGCTCAAAACCTTTTACAGTAAACGAATTTATTGAAGTGAAGAAAATTACAAAAGTTCAAAATGACAAAAAATAAATATCTAACAGATTGCTATTTAGAAAACATAGAAGTACATTTAAGAAGTAGAACTAACAAGTACAACTAAATATAACATTACATTAATAAGTTCAACATTTTTTAGTCGGTCGGGCCCGACCATGAAATACCCTACACCTTAATGTGAGATATTTAATTGTATATCTTAATTTTAAAGTTCTTAATTATGCTGAACCCCCACCCTCAGAATATTATTCACATATCAGAAATTTAAGTCTTATATCCCCATAAATTAAAAATTTTATATAAAAGTATAAAAAACTATTAAAAAAAAATGTTTAAATAAAAGTGGGCGGACCACGCCATTATTAAAAATTGTGTAAGACTAATATTCCATAGATATGATTTTAATAATTTACGACTAAAATTTTCACTATGAAAACCCGGGAAATAATGTAAAAAAATGTAGGCGGATCACGCCTATTTTTGGACCACATATTTTTAGGTGAATTCTAACAATTCGTTTTAAATTTTATAACTATATCTTGAATACTTTTCGAGTTATTAGTTCTTAAAGAGTGGTATAAAAGTGACTTGTATGGAAGGTGGGCGTGTCCGTTGACCGATTTGGCTCAGTTCCTACTTTTGTCTCCAACATATTGAGACGAAATTTCATAGCATTCTGTTCAGTATTTCTCAAGATTTTCTGTATTCGGACAGCAAGACAGACGGACATAGCTAAACGGACTCGAGTAATGATGCTGATCAATAATATATATGCTTGTCCATACCGGACACGCCTCCTAAGGGCCGTTACAATACCTCATAGGTGTACCTCATAGGTGTAGGCATGGTTGAAGTATATACAGGTTAAGACATCACTAAAATTCAGGCGCCATTTACTTTTTTTTGAAAACTGTTTGAAAGTTTCAACATTTGTTTACGAAAAATTTTAAACAGAACATCAATGCTTTGTTTACAATTTCACAAAATTAATAAAAACTCAAAATTTTAACATTAACAAAACACAACATTTAAAACAGTTTTAAGATCTCCAGGACTTCAAAATGAACCATCGTGTATTTAGAATGTAAAATAGTTAATTTGTGCAGTGAAATTTTAATAAAATAGTGAAAATTAAGTGCAAAAAACATAACCTTTCAATAAATTTTAAAATGACAATTATTTGTTTTATTTTCAATATTTTTTTGTTGACATTCTCAACATTTTGTATGCCAACTATCTGTCTAGATTAACTAACCTGTATATACTTCAACCATGGGTGTAGGGTATAAAAAAGATACGATATTTAAAAACTTATCAATCGATATCACAATGTTTTTCGAATCAATTTTGATATTCGATGCGATATCGTTCCAGAATCGTTTTTTTTTCTCGTTTCGAATAAACTTCATTATCTCGTTACGACATCTGCGTTCATATTAGAACGAATTGTAGTATAATGTAGATACGAAATGGTAATCGAGATCGAATGAATTCCTCGACATCTCGAGACAGTCTCGAAGCGATATCGAATCGAATTGCAAACTTTATATAGTCTGTGTCACAAAATGTGTGACAAATTTATCCATTGAATAACTCATATTTAATTCTATATATTTTGCAGTTGGCTCAATTGAAGAAAACATTGTACAGCAAAGAAATACGTTTGTACCCAATAATGCTTCAAATGAAATGTATTCATCGGCCGCAACTAAAGAACTGGACGACTTAATGGCGTCTTTGTCCGATTTCAAGGTATGTAACTATTTGGCAATAACGTAATTTATTCAAAGTAAAATGCAGGCACAGTTCGTCATATTGAAGTGTGCATTCCTTAAATAAATACGAAGATGTCTCGAAGATTTCTACGAAGAGTTCTTTTGTATTTCATTTAGAATACTTCAGCTAATATTTTGAAATAAACCACATGAAATTCGGATAAAATTGACCAAAGATATGACCAGTCAAACGCAAAAATATTAATTTTAAGGTGTACCTATTATTTATTGCATAACATCTATGATTTTCATAATCAAATAAAAGTATATATTTTGTATCAGGCTATAATTCTATGATTCCTCTTACTTTCTTTTTGCAAATCACTCTTTAAGTCCTGAGTTTAAAGTGAAATTCACAAACTCGGTTCAAAAATGTACGTTTTTTTTGGTCGATAAAATATTTTATTTAATTTTAAAAATATTAAAATCTGGCAGGTGTTCTTTATTTGACTCTATGATACTGAGGCAAACATATTGAAAGTTATACATTTATGCAAAGCTGACTTCTACTGGTTTAAGATTTTGTTGAAATTTCTTTGAATAATTCATTGACAAAAAAATTAATTTGATTAAAAGGAGAAAAGAAAATTTATATAAAAAATGGAATGTGAGAATTTGTATTTAATCGGAAGATATAAAGAGTGATTTATAAAAACAAAGTAAAAGGATTCATACAATTATGGATCTAGTTTCACATGTAATATATGCATTTATTGAATAATGAAAACTGAATATGTTAAACAATAAATAATAGGTATATCTTAATATTAATATTTTTTTGTTTCCCTGGTCATTACTTTGGTCAGATCAATCCGAATTTCATACGGTTTATTTAAAATATTAGCTGAAGTATTCTCAATGAAATACAAAAGAAATGGGATCGAAAACTAAAATCTGTAAAAGTTAAAGACCAAAATATGTAGAAAAACACGAGAATTGCCATATATTTGAATTGCGTAATAAGTCAAAAACTTGAGACAATCTAAAAAAAACGGAGTATGAGGTCGTGATTAGAATCTTAAATTACATTGGAAAATCACACTAAGATCGTGGATAAAAACAAAAAGCCTCAATCCTAAATCTAATGTAATTGATAACACTACACAACAGCTATTCTGCGCAGCAATCAAGGTTATTTTTTATTATGTAAAATGATGCCCCGATTCCGAAAATGGTTTAATAATGTTTCTTTGGATAGGTTTACAAAATATGGGCCAATAACTTTTGGACCGAGCTTTCATAAAGGTAGTCACATATATTTGCAAATATCTCGCGTTCTAAATAACACATATGATCAAATGTTATATCGAATGAAAGTTAATTGAATATCGAATAAACATTTCTTAGAACATTTTTAAATTGGTTTATTAGTTTAAGAGAACTTGAAAGAAGAACTTGAAAAAATATGTTTTTTCAACAAAAAGTTAAGAAAAAATTCATTTAAAAAAATGGAAAAAAATTCGATACACAAATTTAATTTTTTCAAAATTAGTTCAGACTCTTCTGAAGAAATTGAGCTATAAATGACAAAATTATATGGGTAACATTTGAGGATAAAAAAAGTATAAAAATAAATAATGTGAGCGGATCACGCTCATTTTTTGAGCAGCTATTGATAGATGATTACTTATAATTAATTTTAAATTTTATAACTTTATCTTTAATACTTAACGAGATATGTGATCCTAAAAAGTAAACCCATATCTCGTAGTGGATGGAGTAGGTTACGTTGACTAATTCGACTCATTTTCGATCTTTGAATTACTATTCTACTAAAATATATTGAAAATAAATTTCACATAATTCGGAATAGCAGTTTTAAAGTTATCGTGTATAGGCGGTAGCTCAGTGGTTAGTGCGTTGGACTGCGAGCGGAAAGGTACCCGGTTCAAGCCTGGACTGGTGCTAAGAACATCTTTTCTTAGAAACATTTTTCTTTACCGCGCTACCTCTCGGCAGTAAATGACAAACCTACGAGAGTAAAACCTAGAGCTCGGCCTAAGTTCTAGCGCCAATCTATTTTTTTATACCCTACACCTATGAGGTACAGGGTATATTAACTTTGTGCATATATTGTAACGCCCCTTAGGAGGCGTGTCCGGTATGGAAAAGTATATATATTCTTGATCAGCATCACTACCCGAGTCCGTTTAGCCATGTCCGTCTGTCTGTCTGTCCGTCTTGCTGTCTTGCTGTCCGATTACAGAATAACTTGAGAAATACTGATCAGAATGCGATGAAATTTCGTCTCAATATATTTTAGCCAAAAATATGAACTGAGTTTGAAAATGAGCCAAATCGGTCAACGGACACGCCCACCTCCCATACAAGTCACTTTTATGTAACTCTTTAGGAACTAATAACTCGAAAAGTATTCAAGGTATAGTTATAAAATTTAAAATGTATTGTTAGAATTCACCTAAAAATATGTGGTCCAAAAATTGGCGTGATCCAACCACTTTTTTTTCATTATTTCCCGGGTTTTCATAGTGGAAATTTGATCCGTAAATTATTAAAATCAAATCTATGAAATATTAGCCTTTCAAAATTTTAAATATAGGCGTGGTCCGCCCAATTACATTTTTCAAATTTTTTTTTTTAGTTTTTTATACTTTATATAATTTTTTTAATTTATGGGGATATAAGACGTAAATTTCTGATATATGAATAATATTCTGAGGGTTAATATCCCCACCAAAGATGTAGGGTATTCATAGTCGGGCCCGACCGACTATAAAAATCCGCCCCATGTGACCGAACTTACCCATGTGACCTAACTTTCCCAACTCGTTTTATTATTGTATAGGCGGACAGACAGACGGACATATCTAAATCGACTCGGAATGTGTTGTTGATCAAGAAAATATATACTTTTACATATAAGTCACGTCTACTAAGAGGCGCTAAAATATCCTCACATACATAAACATAAAATGTAATGTTTTCACATGATTTTTTCTGTTCTCAAAATGTATCCATAGATTTCTTTTATTTTTACATAATTTTCTTTAAAAATGTACAGGCTAATTTTGTAACATTACAAACTGTTTGCGTTTTCAATTTTTCGCCATTTTTTTAAATGCATTTTTGAATAAAATGTTTGTCGAAAAAATTTTCATTTTATCGAGTTCTTTTATAGAGTTCTCTTAAACCAGTGAACTAATTCCAAAGTGTTGTAGAAATGTTTATTGGATATTTAATTATTTCATTTCATTCGATTCGATTATTTCATTCGATATAACAATTGAGCATATGAGTTTTCTTATACGTGAGATATTTACAAATATATGTGACCACCTTTTTGAAAGCTTGCCCAAAATTTCGTAAACCTATCCATAGAAAATTTGTTAATTCATATATTCAAACTCTGCGAGTTATTTCCAATAATACAAAAATAATGGAATTTACTGCGCAAACTTTTTTTCTCACTTGTTGTGTAGTGTAATTATTGTAATTTTAAAAAATTAGACATTTTGATTGTGAAATTTGTATTCACAGTGGACCTTAGATTAGGTTTGCCATTGACTACCGAGAGGTAGCGTTCCATAGACAAATGTTTTCTAAAAGATTTTGACAGTCTCTGCGATCGGGACCTTTCGGCTCGTAGTCGATCGCACCAGCCAATCGAGCCACCGACGCTCACATGGGGCGTACTTTTATAGTCGGTCGTGTCCGACTATGGAATCCACTACACTCTGGGTGGATATATTAGTAATATAATTTGGTGGGTTAATTTTTAATAATTTCCCTAGTAGAAATTTTGGTAGGGCCATGGTCATGAAGTGATCATGTCATTATTTGAGGTTATCGGGATATGACGAGGCCCACAATGTCCTTGTAACGCAGTGTCCTGATCATGTATTGACCTCAGGCCATGATCATGTACTGATCGGGCAATTCCCCATTTTAATATTTACCCGACAATTGCCTTGTCTGAGCCCGAGCATAATAGGGTTTCTCTCATTAATCTCGATCAATGCCTGATACTAATTTCGTTATGAGGAACAAATAATGTAGCTATGATCGGGAACATTGACTGTTTAGATAATGTAAACCCTGCTATGGTAAGCATGATAAGGGCATGCAAAGGCATTGATCATATTTTCTCTAATAGGGCTTACCCAACGAAAACCCGATCATTTCCCGATGGCGCATCGGGCAAATTTCTACTAGGGTTACGACTAAAATTTCCTCTACAAAAAATCGGTAAACAATAAAAAAAATCCAAATGTGGGCGGATCACGTCCATTTTTGGAACATATATTTTTTGGCAAATTCTAACAATACGTTTTAATATTATAAATATATATGTAATACTTTTCGATTTATTGGTTCCTAAATAGTAATATATATGTTACTGGACGTGTCCGTTGACCGATTTTGCTCAAATCCAAACTCCGAACCATTTTTTTTGCTAAAACGTATTGAAACCACATTTCATTACATTCTTACCATCATTTAATTTAATTTAATTTGTTAGTGTCAGTTTGCATTATTCTGTTGTCATATATCGTCGTTGTAGATCGAAAAGTCACCAAATACATTTTCAAAATTCCAAATATTCATTTACAAAAAATCTTTATATATCTGTCAATATTTAATCGATGAACTCGTTTTTTTTTACCACATGATAAATGTACTTCGAAATAGTATCTAAACTCAGAGGTATTTGAAATCATCTTGGTTGAAGATAATACTTTGGAATTTTTGAGTGCTGAATTGCTTGTACTAGAAATACCGACTTCAGCAACACATCGTGCCAAATTTTCTCAAAGATTTTTTTCCAAATGGACTTTAAATATTTAATGAACTGGTCATAAAAGACACATTTTGTAAATTTAATGTATTTATAAAATAGAAAAATTACCTTACATATTCAATAAAGAAGGAGAATAAACACAATTTTGCCGAAAATTTAAAACCGATTGAACCGAGTCGTAAAAACCAGTTTACGGTTTTGTCCAAAAAACCGGTTTGACGGTTTTGGTTTCTAGAAAAAAAAACGAACCGCCGGTTTGTGAAACCGGTTTTTGACGTTCCTAGTTTGATGAACAAAATTCATCAATATGATGTTCACCTTTTCTTAATATGATCAAATGGAGTTTTAAGAATTATAAATATATAAATGTGTAAATGGAGAATGGATTTTTGTTTGAAATTTGATGTAAAAAAATATTGAAAATGAAAAACATTTAAAAATACGATTTTAATTCAATGAATGAATTCATCAATATTATGAATCCTAGTTTTTGGTGAAATTGTATTGTGTGTACTATAGCGCCAAACTATTAGCACGAGAAGCACGAGAATGGTTAACAAAGAAATGAAAAAAAACTCATAGTGAAATAAAAATTCGGAAAATGAGGGAATTCATTGTTTTTCGATGCCTATCTAAAATTATATGTATATTTATAGTCTACACTGAGAGTGACTATAATATTCATACTTATTACTAATAATTATTACTATCAAAATGTCCCTACTTCAAAATTCCTATTGATTTTGGTATCGCATCATGTAATTTTCATTATTTCAACTTAATATTTACCAACATTGTTATTATGCATTATTTCTACTTAATATTTATCAAAAATAGTACTCAATGTTGTCATATATATTTTCTCAATAGTTTTACTTAATAGTTTTATTCAATAATGTCCAATATTTCTACTCAAGAAGAAGCCTTCTCAATATTTCTCACCAATAATATATGACACTATTTTTACTTACAGTTCCCAATATTTTTACCCAACATATCCTATTATTTTCCATTTCTGCTTATATTGATAACTAATAAATATTGTATAATTCATTGTATAATTAATAAATAATAGTATATATATATATAAAATAAGTTTATGTTTTGGGACTTTAATTATTGAAATCGAGAACCCATGAATTTTATCATTCATGTATTTATTTAATGCTTTATTTTCTGTTTTCATTGAGCTTGTCGGCGATGTTTTTCAATGTCATTGGCGATGCTCTCTCTCTCTCTTTCCTCCGATAGTTGCTCGGCTCGCTCTGTTTTATTTATTCTAATTTATAAAAGTTAAATGCTGACGCGTTTATCTTGTACATTTCCAAAATTTGGCATTTTGCACGCCTCACTTGATCGGTCACTGCGCCCCGCCGCACCGCCTTCTCCACCGCTTCGGACCTTTTGCGCCCGCTTATTAGCTGATGTTGAAAATTCTGGCAATAAATATCTCGGACATAAACAATATTGCACACGGCCACCAACATCCGAAGACGCCTCGTTGTTTAAATATAGTTTTTCATTACTTTTTTTCGGTTTATTTTTGCATATATTTTAGTTGTTTTTGTATATAATTAATAAATGTATTTTATTTAATTTTGAAAATGTTCATTGTCAGCCGCACGGATTCTCCGCAACCGACCGACCTGCTTGCCGCTCTGTTCTGTCCCCACACGTCAAGCAACGCGTTCAAAATTGTCTCCTTGCCCGCTTCCGGCCGTCGCCTTGAGCCGCACGTTAGTTACGTCGTCGTTTGTCGGTCGTCATGCCCGTCCCCTTCTCTGTCAGAAGTGATAAGTAGGTATTTTGTATTTTGCGTGTGCCACCGGCCATTTATACGTTCTGATGCAAATCAACTTTGGGGAAATCCACATGTTTACGTTCCCAAATTTAGACGTTACTCGTTTTGATTCTTTTAATTCTGGAGCCGGAGTGGGGAATCCTAGGGCTTAATCCAAATAACTCAACTATTATTAATTGTGACATTTTTTTGCTTATTTTCTAAACAGTAACTAGTTTTTATTTGGTTTACTAAATTTATTAAGATACACGTTTTATTGTGATCTCGCAGTTATGTATGGGATGGAGCTGTGTTTTCGTAACGATTTTTGATACACACAAACATCTGACTTAACACAAATGCCACATCTTCAAAATAGTGATGTAAAATGTCGGTACTTTAGTATAGTCGATAGCAATCGAGTGCTTACTGCGTACTCGTTACTGAACACCACAAACGCAAATACATTTTCTAAACAGTTTATAGTTCCGATCAGAGCAACTTTATTTTTATCCTCATTCAGCCTTATCGTGAATAATATTCCTCAGGGAATTTTTACTCTTGGTAGAAAATAGGTGTCGTGAACAATGTTCGAAAAAGGAAAAATGTTTCCCTAAAAAATACGTATCATGAACATCATGGTGCAAAAATTGCCCTTATTTCGCCGAAAAAACAAACACACTTTAGTTATCTATACTGCTATTTATTCTGCACAAATTAATTACAGATATATTCAATCACCGCAAAAACTTCACAGGCTGGGGGATATCTTCATTTTTTTAACTAATGATCGCGGTATAATCACAACATTTTCTTAAATGAAAAACTACAATTAGGGCACGGTGATCTAGAAGCAATAACAAGTTTGGCAAAAATGGGTATAAAAAGTACAAATATGGTTATCATCATTTCTAGTTTAAAAATCCGTTTGAACCAAAATACTACCATTTTCTTTTCTAAAGATATCATCATTTACATTCAATTTCAAAGATTTTTTCTCTATTTATTTTTAAAAATATATTACACAGTGCGGAAAATGGCAACTTTTTCAATTGAACTCAGATTTTTTTTATTTTGTGCTTCTACTTATATGATCTACTGATAAAAAGTGTTGTATATTCTTATACCCCTACACGTCTGGATTAGGCGCAACCCAAGTAACCACTTTGTGGCAACTTAAGTGGATGTTATATATATGTCGTGTATAATAATATACATTTAATAAATTTTAAAGTTAATTAGCTACACTATATATAAACATGTTCCTATTAGGTTCCTCATTCTACACTTGCCGCATATATGGAACATAATACATTTTTTAATTTGCCACTAATTTACCACTTCATAACAACAAAGTTAACTCCGCCCATTATTGTATATGTTCCATTATCGGAATGTATGACTTATATATCACAGCATTGTGACATATTATTGCATTGTCCCACACATGTTCTTAGCCACACCTTTGAAACTAAATTTATGTTCCATTATCAGAATGTATGACTTATATATCACAGAATTGCGATATATTATTGCGTATGTTCCATACATGTTAATAGTCACCTCATTAGGACTACATATTATTAGTTTGCAACACTGGTGTCAGAGATAACTTAAAAGGTACACATATGCCACAATAGTTTGTGGCAATTGTCGAGCCGTGGTTGCTTGGGTATGGGCTCCGAAATGGTTCAAAGATTAACCAATATAGTTCGTCATTTTGTAGCGAAATGGTACATAGTACGTTTCTATTGTCTAGGGAGCGATTATAGGGAACATCCTAAGGATGATTTACACTGAACACTTAAAATTTGAATCTTAACGATTAACGACTATTTTTTAATAGTTTCTTATAAAAATTCCTTTAAGGATTTATAACCAGAAGAAGAATTCTGAAAACTATCATAATATCTTTGGAGAAAATGAGCTGGGGTTATTTAAAATTGAAGTTAGAACTTTTTTTCGTTATTAGTAGGCTTATATTTCCGAGATAGTATGTGTTGAAGAATTTAGTTGTTTAGAGACCCCAGCTCATTTTCAAAGACGAAAATTTTCTCTAAAGATATTATGATAGTTTTCTGACTTCTTATTCTGGTTATAACTCCTAAAAGGAATTGTTATAAGAAAAGCATAGTGGTTAATTGTTAAGATTCAAATTTTAAGTGTTCAGTGTAACATCCTTAAGATGTTCCCTATAATCGCTCCCTAGACAATTGAAACGTACTATGTACTATTTCGCTACAAAATAAAGAACTATATTGGTTATCCTTTGAACCATTTCGGAGCCCATAGCGCCTCACCTAGACGTGTAGGGGTATAAGAATATACAACACTTTCTATCAGTAAACCATATAGAAGCACAAAATAAAAAAAAAAATCAAATCAATTAAAAATGTTGCCATTTTCCGCACTGTGTAATATATTTTTATTAAAAAAAGAGAAAAATTGAAAAAAATCTTTGATATTGAACGTAAATGACGATATCTTGAGAAAAGGAAATGGTAGGATTTTGGTTCAAACGGATAACCCTATTTGTACTTTTTATACCCATTTTTGTCATACTTGTGATTTCTACTAGATCACTGTGAAGAGTCATTTTATATGCTTTTTAATTGTACTTTAACATACTTTTAATTTCAATATTTATTTGCACAACACAATTTATCCAATAACACTGTTTGACATTTGGCAAAACAGCTGATGTAGCGTTGCCTGATGTTCAGTACTAATTGCAAACTTTTATAGAGTTCAACTGGAGGGGAATTTCCCAATTTGTGGGGAATTTTAGTCTTAGTGGGTAATCAGGGAATGGTCCACTTTTGGCGGGGAATTTCAAATTAGGATCTGTTACATTTTTAAAAATTGGAATATTGGGGCATATTCCAACTTTAGATCGAATTTCATATGAAATTTTTAAAACAAACTTTTTTACTTTTAGATTCGATATCTTAGTACAATAAATAATTTTTGAAATGAATTTAAACTTTGACTTCAACGCTTTCAATTCGTTTGGAAAATAATAAATTCAAAATTATTTGTTTAGAATTTTACAGGTAAAATCTGATTCGATCAAAAACTGGAACATACCTCTATTTTCCAAGCATGTGAAAGATCGTAATTTGGCTTATAACAAACACAATCTATTAAATACGATTTCTAGATCTAGAAAAATTCATTTAAACTTTTTGAATGTGTCTGATGTTATGTTTTTAAATATATAGTTGATTTGCTATTTAAAATTTCGAAACTAAAAATATCAATGACAAAAATGTAGTAAAAAAAATGATCAAAATCAAAATAAAAAATCGAAAATAATATATATTTACAACTGCACATTGAAATAGTTTGCTCCTATTCAAAAATAATTTTATCTTGCCCATTTTCAGTACTATTTTAAACAAAGTTTAATATAATTAATTTGTTTAATATGATCCATTTTTTCAGTCACATTATAGTCAATATTTCACATATATTTAAAATTTCATATTAACAGAGTACTAATTGTCTATCTGTCGGTAACGTTTAAAGAAAGTCGGACATTTTGATTTAGAACTATAGACTTTTGAAATATTTATTTAAGCTAAGATTAAACTTTCACTGAAAAACTGGACCTTAATTAATAAATATAGCACAACTTGGATTTAACAAATAATTTTTCTCATTTTATAACGGCTGATAAATGTCATTCGAAAATTAGAGAACTCAAGAAATAAAAAAAAACATATTAAATGAATAACATATTGCGTAATATTTGTTCTATGGATTATTTCGAGTGTATTATTCTTAGTGTATTTAAATTATATTTGTGCTTGGAATTTTATAGTCAATTGGGGAATTTTGCTAAGAATGTCGAGGAAAATGAAAATATGAGTTGGCATCACTGATTTGAACACGAATACGATTTTGAACAAAATTCCGGAGGAATAGAATATTCCACAAGTGTTCACTACAGTGCTGATTATGAGATTAGTAGAATTCTGCAGAGAGCAAAACAAATGGTAGTCGCAAGTTCCGGACTATGTGGTGAATGAATGTACAATTCTAAATTAAGGTCTCTCAATATTTGCCGAGTCATTAAAGATGCTTGTGGTCGTGTTGAAAGACATCACTTTTCGTATTGATAAATTCTGGCAATTTAACGTGTATTGGACGCTTTAATCACATTAGTTGTTGACAGTAGAGAGTAGAATCACTAGTCTGGAACAGTTAGAGCAGCTCATAATGCACGATTCCTTTCCAATCCCATCAAACACAAGGCATTACCTTACGTGACATTATACCGCTCTTTATTACCGTTTGTGCACCTTCAACCTTCTTTAACCACGATATTTTTTTAATATTATTTTTGTATTTCCCGTTCTCAATTCAGTAAAAAATGGCTCCATTTAATTTTGTTTCAGCAGCGATTCGCAGATGAAAATTCGGGTCAATATCGAGCTTCTTTTTCTATGCAGCCTTATGCAAATAAACCATTTTTTTTTTTTGTGATTTAGTAGCAGACCACGTCTTGAGATAAAATATGCTCGTCTTTCTAAATTTTGTTGAGTACTTTTTCAATGATTGGTTAATCAGACCGCGGTACGTCTTTAACATCGCAATTTCCAAAACGGAAACGAGCAAACAATAAGTAAGTCACCTTCACCATAAACGGTACAATTTTTTTCTGGTTAAGTGTTTCTATTCCATATATTCTATGAGTAACTATCAGTGGCAGTTAGTGCTTAACTGAAGATGGTGAAAATGGCCCTTAGCGATGTATATTTATTAGAAAACTAAAAAACTCGTCATCTTCTTAGAAAATTGTGATCTGTGATTCGACCCCTTTGTGGATTTACCTCAAAAATATATTTTTTTTTCATTAATCAATTTCTTGCGAACTCAAATAAAAGAAAATTCCTTCGCGATTACATAAACTCGCGATTTATAAACTCTAGACTATTGTATTAGTATAACTTACGAACATAGTTCTTACGAACTTCATCACACCAAAAAATGTACCTATTTCAAACTTCACAATGAAAACGTCCATAAGAATGGGCGTTAAAACGGTTTTTATTTTTTTATTACTATATTTGGAAATAATATTTACATTTCCAAATAAATTAATATATTTATTTATTTAATATGTAAATTTGAAACATTTTTTACTCGTTGAAAAGATATATTTTTTTTTACTTTTTTCCTTCAATGTTGTAAACTGGAATTTAATTCTTTAACTTGATTATTAAATGAACAAAACTACTCAACACATTTTCCTATGGCCATCACAGTTGTATCCTATTTCATCACATTTTAAAGAAAGTTTCATTCGAAATATAAGGTTCTTTTCAGCCAATTATTGGAATATAGAAATTATATAGAATTGATACATCGAATGTTCATGGGAACATTTTGTTGAGTAGTGTAATTTTGTTGGGAATTTAGCATTACACGCACATTTAAACTTATTATTTCGACAATTCCTGTCAGGTGACATTTTTCAGTTCTGCTATCTGCCAATGTTAATAGTATCCTTGACCTTTTAAGTGTGTTTACATTAGATCTGTGAGGCCCCATTTATCCTTAAACAACAGCTCCGCTCGCGTTTCAAGTTTACTATTAATGGAGTCCATGAATACTTTTTAATTAGCCTACTCGGTCGATTCTACGGACAGATTCGCATATATTTGTACTAAATTGTTTAAAACATTTGTTGATTTCTTCAACTTTTAGTTGTGCCAAGAGCATCCCACTCAAACAGACAGATCGGCAGGAAGGCAAACAGATACGCGCGGTGGCGGACGTTTCGACGCGCCGACGTCTGTTTCGGTCAAAGTTGATACTATGAATGTGTGCGTGTCGATCACAATCGAGTCCATATATTTTTGGCATTAAATTGGTCGGGAGACGAATGTTCGGGCGGGTGGGCGCACGAAAAATGGACGTACGTCGTATGTTCGACGGTTTGCGGCGTCGACTTCGCGGTCGAGTTGGCCGCTCGGCTATGTTTTGTCGCTTGCGTCTTCGTGTGTTTGCCATCGGCCGTGCGATCATCGTTTTGAATTTTGAAATGAAAAGTTTTATAAACAAGCAAAGTTTTGGGCTCGAGTGCGCATAAAAGTATTTTCAGTTTGAAAATTTTCATCAATCGCTTTGGACCACTTTCGAGAACGTAAGCAGCAGCTGAACGACGACGAACGAAAATTTTTGCAGACTGCTATTTTAAATTAAAATTCATTATATCTGCAAAAGGATATTTAAATGTTTAACGTGTTGTGGACTATTTTTCAACTGTTGCCTTTACTTTCAGGTCAATAACGGTTCTCATCACCTACAACAGGTCACTGATTACGCCAAACCCAATCAGGGCATCTCGCACCTCACAAAAACCATAACCGAAACCACTGTCGTCGAAGACACAGAGCCGCCGAATAACGCCGCCGGAGATCAGTTGGAGTCTATGCTAGGTAGTCTACAAGCCAAAATGAGTCAAACATCGAATAGCGCCGCACAGAAGGGACGTTGCAACGCCTGCGAAAAACCCATCGTGGGTCAAGTCATCTCGGCCCTCGGCAAGACCTGGCATCCAGAGCACTTTACATGCAACCACTGCAGCCAGGAGTTGGGCACCCGCAACTTCTTTGAACGTGACGGCTTCCCGTACTGCGAGACCGACTACCACAACCTCTTCAGTCCACGCTGTGCCTATTGCAACGGCGCTATTTTGGATGTAAGCACCACTCGGAAGGCACTAAAGGGACCGAACTAATTCGTCATTATTTTTCCTTCTTTGGTTGTTTTCTTACAGAAATGCGTCACAGCTCTGGAGAAGACCTGGCACACGGAGCACTTCTTCTGCGCTCAGTGCGGTCAACAGTTCGGCGAGGACGGCTTCCATGAGCGCGATGGCAAACCCTACTGTCGCAACGACTACTTCGAGATGTTTGCGCCCAAGTGCAATGGCTGCAATCGCGCCATCATGGAGAACTACATCTCGGCACTGAACTCGCAGTGGCATCCAGATTGCTTTGTCTGCAGGGTAAGTAAAGCGAACAGCGTCCTGATAGATTTCGGATATTACAACAGATGGGTTAATTCAACTTGCTGTTGTGCATCCGAATTCTACTGTATTTGCTCTTGTTCTTCTTCTTCATATTGTACTACTATGTATTTTGTTTGTTTTAACTGTAGGACTGCAAAAAGGCCGTTCGCGGAAAGTCATTCTATGCCATGGAAGGCAAGCCCGTGTGTCCCACATGCGCGGGCGTTGACGAAGAAGAATAAATCAAAAATAGAAATTTTATTTTTGTTCCAATTTGTTAATTCAATTTTTTGCTGTCTTCTTGTTGCTCCACACGATTCGATCCTACTCTAAGTGGATCGCAATCTATTTCTGTCGGCATTTTTGCGCCAATAAAACTAAACTAAAAAACGTTACACACCCACAAATTAACTTATACACAAAACACACATTAAAAATAAATACACAAACACTTTTACAAAAGTACGCGTGCACTGTGCAAAAATTCTATTTTTTAACAATTCTTCTTCGTAACGCAACGCAACACAGAGTCGAGTCTTGCGGTATGACTTTGAACTCCTCCCACACTGCAAAACAACAGCTGTCAGCTGAAGTCTGCACCACAGCTGTGTCGACTCCTTGGAGTTGACCTTCTGGCGGCGCATTGTCAGCTCCACTATCAGCTGCTGCACCCAATGATGATGATGATGCCCCCTCCCCCTGTGCTTTAAAAGCTCTTTTCAGCTGCCACACCAATCAATCACACACACAATACACGCGTGCCCCCGAAATACTGAAAACTAACACAAACCCATATAAAATTAGGCTAAGCTTAGGTATTTTACTATTAAAACAATATTGTAATTTGTTTATTTGTAAATAAAAAAAAATATTGAAATAATTTTTAAAAATATTTATAAAATAAAAATACAAAAAAAAAATAAAAAAAGATTTAAAAAAAAACACAAAAAAACCAAAAACACACAAAACAAACAAAAACATTGCAAAATACATTCGCCGAATGTGTTGCACATTGTTTGTCTCGACAGGGCCAGCCACTCTGTTGCTCAAGGTCATGGGTTAAAAGCTCTGCGCCCTTTGTTACCCCATGGCCAAAGCTAAGTGTGAGCTGTACCCTTGGCTGTCATGGTCACGGTGTCCTTCGACGCTACCAAGTCGTTTATACCGTCTTCGCGTTAACCCAACAACCAACCCGCCACCCACGCAAACGGCGCACAGTCGTCACGCGGTTCGTTGTGCACACGGTTCCGTTGTGCCTCAGTTCGTGTATGTGTGTTTGTGTTTTTGGTCTGCCTATATTTTGGCTCTTTAATTAAAAACAATTTACAATATTATTTTAATATAACTACTCAAGACTGAAGTGCGCGCGCTTGGTCTGTCCGCCGTCCCTTTGTTCATTCGTCCGCATTTTGTGCGCTTTTCCAAATGTTGCGTCGTTTTATTTCAAATTTGAACGGCTGCCAAAATGATGCGGTCCATTGTTTTCGCCCAGCCGCTTCTAATTTGTTATGCGACAATCGCGATTTGTTGTTTCTGTTTTTTTTTAATGTTGCTTTTAATTCTGCAACATCTGCTACCGATATGTCTTAGCTAGAAGGCCTACACGTCACGACAAAACTGAACTCATATAAAACCACTTCTTATTCAGACATTTTATTTATTTATATTAAAGTTTGTGGTCTCTTTTTCAGCAATGCTTTCTTAAGTTTGCATTATTTAATTTAATTTTAATTGTGATGCTTTCCATTTCGGAACTGATACCACTTAGGCTTCACGTTATCTCTGATTTAAATTGTGCCTGGTTATAAACCGAACGGTTGTATGAGCAACAGTTGTATGTGGCCATAATAATGTTTACCTCAATATTGTAAATTAATCGTAGAGATACGTTGACTTCTTGTCATTGCAAAAGTTATTGAGACAAATTTGTGAGTTCACAAAACTATTTTTGTTCTGTTCTGAATTTGGTAAAAGCAGTTGCAGAAAAAATTTAATATAAATTGAATGATATAAGGTTAGGATAATTGTAAGATCATGAAGCCTGATCAGGATAGCAACTTCGAATAGCGTCACTTTTGTAATGAGGCACTAATGTGGTAACATTATCATTGCCTTATTTGAAATCAGACAAGCCTGATCAGACAATGATTGCATCCTGAAATAAATTTCCACTCGGGTAACTTTGCTTTATGGTTTTTAAATTTTCTGTTTTCCCATATATCACCAGAAAACAGAGTTCTAAATTTAACTGGAAATAGTGTCAAATAAAATTTAACTTATTTTCGAGGAACTTTTTCCTCTTTTAAATGAATATTTTCTATTATGGGTGTGTGCGAATTTGACTAAATTGCTGAGTAAACTAAATTTAGTAGGTAATGCAGTGTTCGACTTTTCAATATAACAAATTTTCAAGTAGACTAAGGGCCTGTGCGAATAAAGGCTAATATTTAGTCAATTGGCTAAAATCGATAACACAGTACATAGTAAGCATACAAAAATCACACTGCTTTATCGATATTAGCCATAATTTAGCCAAATAGGTTTTTTCGCACAGGCCCTAAATTGAACTAAATTAGATGACAGCAAACATAGATGATAATCGATTGAACTTTGGGAATTACCGGTTACCGAATAGAGATAGAATGAAAAATCGTTCTATTCAGTTTAGTCAGCAATTTAGTTGAATTCGCACACACTATATAAAGCAAATTATTCAGGAATTTTATATTCCTTATTTAAAAAAAAAAAAAATTTAAAAACATTACACAAATATTTAGTATTTCAATTCATATTCAAGATATTCGGACTAAACATGTACATTTTTCATTTTTTTTTTAGACTATTTTTGAATTATCTTTTTTTTTTAGTATGAACAGGTATTATGTAAATCTCACTGGACCGATTTGTAGTTTCTTGTACAAGATAAAGAAGTATTAATTTTTAGTTAGTAAATTACGCTTCTAATAATTAATTTACGAAACATTGAGGGCATCCACCCACCGACATCTACTTATTTTATATTTTACTCATAATCCCATTGAGCTCTCGAGACACACGTTTAGTCATTGTCCGCTGCATAGCCAAATAAATTTAATAATTTATGCCAAATTGTTTTTCAAAACGGAATTAGCTAAAACGTACTATTTTTTTTATTTTGTTTAATATTCCCGCAACATTTTGTTTATTTCAGCACATCAAACAATTTTACAGATGTCGTCGTAAATATTAACTTAATTTTATATATAATACCGTCCTTGTACAATTGCATTCAATGTCAAAAACATATATTATGTCTTGTAGAAATGTGCACTATTTGAAGTAGAAAAGACATGATCGGAACATTTTATCTTTTTGTCAAAAACTTTAGCTCAAATTCATTACATATAATTATAAAAACGAGCGGGACCTTTGCACAGATGTGCCGGAATTGATGTTTAAAAAATTATAAAAATATTCTTATCTAAATCAAAAATAGTTAAGGCTGGGTCGAGTACGTTTTTTCAATTTAAACTCATATAACAAATGTATTTAAAATAATCTTTATTAAACCAAATATGCGCCGTTTTAATCGATAACTTCACTGAAGATATTCTGGAATGTATGGGCAAAAATCTCAGTCGACTCAATAAGTTTTGCAATACCAAATATCAACGTTTTGAGTTTAAATGAGATATTTCAAAATTTTTAAAAATGTTGATAATTTGTATTTTTCTTGCATTTGAGTTTAAAATTTATTTATTAGAATATTTTATTTTATTAGAATAATTTTGCTACCCAATTTTATTATAATCTTTTATATTAATACGATATCCAATCAGGGTTTTTTCATAACCCAGATAGAAATTCAGGAATTTCATAAAATGAATTCATAAATTTTAAATATTGTGAATTTCGTTGAATATGAGCTCAATATGTTATCACTAGGTGAAAAACATTCCATGTATAAAAAGTGTGTCGAAAAATCATTCATTTTATTTCTGAATATTAAAAAATCAAGATGAGAACATTGTATGATTCAAATATGAATAAACAAATGACTAATGATACCATATTTAAATTATATACATCGGTAGACGTTTTTATAATTGTTAGAAATAGAAAAATGTTGTGAAAATTATGGAAGCTGCTAAATAAACAAAAAAGGTACTATTAATTATGTAGATTATTTAGAAAAGTATTAAATACTATCTATCTGTTCACCGATACTGCATCCGATAACCATATTCAGAATACATGAAATGCATCAACATCATTTGCAATTCGATCCAATTAATGGATATTTAAGAATATCAAAAAATAGCGATATGTTTACATCACATAAGGTGTCAATAAGTAGACTTTTTATGAAGGTTGGATCAGGTTGCCTTACGTTGATATGAAATCATTGATATGATCAGTATCATCTCTGGTGGCCTTTTGTAGGGATTCCTGATCGTATTCTGATCAAGAACAGATGCGAAATAAGGCTAATCCTAACCAATTTTCACTCGGGTAATATAAGACAATACACTTAATATAACACTTTTCCTTTTGATCAATTCTAGCTGCTAACATCAAATGCACGCTTTAAGCTCATTATTAAAGAGTATAAGTAATCGTCTGACCCAGTTAGAGCAGCTCATGAGTCTTTAAAAAGTCTTTAACATTGAAATTTACAGAATGGAAAGAAGCAAATCATTTGCGTTTTGCTGATTTTGATAAATCGCCTTTACCATAAACGGTACACTTACATTACAACCCTGCGAAGCGTTATCGTCTTGTTCAAAGTGGTATTGTAAAATATACCGAGTATTTTTCAGAACCTTTGGCTCATTTTACAAACGATCTAACTTTCGACTAAATAAACAAATGTTTCTGTTTTTTCTAATGATTTAACCCGCATAATATGACTTAAGTTGAATGAATGTTATCAAATATATGTGACTCTACCATATCTGTTGGAAAAAACGGCACTAACTTTTTACTCGATCCAATATAATTTCATTTGCATGGTTAGTGGGGTTGATCAACCGAGATTTCCAAAATAATCGTTAGGGAATTACTTCCCTCTGGACATTAGACAATCATTTTCCATTTTCAAAATATGGTCTTTTGTACAGTTATAATCAATTGTATAATCTCACTGTGCGGGTTCAGAAACGTCTTTCATCGTCCAAAACCCTGAATTTTTTTGTTGTTTTAGAGAATATTTTTGAATGCGGTGTTGGTTTGTTTGTTGGAAATTGATTTATGATTGTAACGCATCTGTGGTTAGGTTTTTGCACTATGCGAGACTAAAAGTGGGTATGCGGTGAAAGTGTTTTATTCAGCTATAAGTGTACTTAGAAAAAGACTTTGTTGTCTTTGATTTATCGCTACACATGTGAACGAAGAAAGCAATAACAATACCCATCTTAAGTTCGGACCAAATAAACGGAAATCTGCAGTCCATCGAATTATTGTTTACCAAAAACAGCTTGTATAACAATAAAGTTTTTGTTGGGGTCGCAGGGTTCAAAAAATATATATTTTTTATTGTCTATCCTAAGGTTTTTCGACATTTTTGTTAGAGGGTTTTATGGCTTTTTTAAATTTCGATAATTTTAGTTTCCTGTATTTTTTTTTTGACAAATCGTGCGCATCACTCTTATCTTTAATACGAATCATTATGTTTATGCAAAACAATAATTTCTCAAATATTTTTCACATTTCAGGACTGCAGACAACCCTTTCACGGCGGGTCATTCTTTGATCATGAGGGTCTACCCTACTGTGAAACACATTATCATGCCAAGCGTGGCTCGCTTTGTGCCGGCTGCTCGAAACCCATTACCGGACGCTGCATCACTGCCATGTTCCGGAAATTCCATCCGGAACACTTTGTCTGCGCTTTCTGTCTGAAGCAACTGAACAAAGGCACTTTCAAGGAGCAAAACGACAAACCCTATTGCCACGGATGCTTCGAGAAGATATTCGGCTGAGGATGCATGCGAAAGCACAAAACACTAAATGCAATAACAACAACACAACGCAATAATACATTTTAAATGCAAATCAAATGCACAAAATCGTCCGCCACAGAGGAGGAGGACTGTGAGATTCGCCACTGCGTGTCACAGCGATATTCTTCATAGTCACGTATATTATTTAATTTTATCTAACGTAACCATTTGGAAGATATGTTTTTGTACATATCTCAACGAATGTGCGTATTTGAATTTTAATATTTTTTTTAACAGCATTTTTATTATTATTATTATTATAGTTTTTGAAAATTTTGTGCCGTTATGTATTTCTGTAAACATCTTGTATTCTAAATACTTTACATTTTGTTAATAAGTTACATGTTTTATGTATGCCGGCTGATATGCTCTGCGACGACGTGCATGCAGTTAACTCTAAGCAAAACACATTTATTTTCAACTGCTTGTCAAATTTTTATAACATTGTAATACAAATAAAAGTAACTTACGATAAATGTCTCGAATCTTTACATTACAAAGACCAATCAAAACTAATTTGGTTACATGGGCTGTCCAGGATTGGTTCTGTTGCAAAATAATTGAGTTTTAGGGTTACCTTGATAAAATAATCAATCGGATCCAGGATTCAAATGTTATTACCATGGCAAGTTTAAAGTTTAAAAATGCAAAAAAGACGCTTGCAAAAGATAATACAAGTTTAGTATATATATTTAAAATATACATACCTATATTTAATTATCGCATTAGTATATCGCAGTTTAATCCTAGTTTCCCACAATGTTAAACATGGTGCGAGCGATTTATTTCGTAAAAAATTTTGAGATTACACAAGGACGCATATATTTGTTTTTTTTTTCAATGCGACAGAAAGATACGAAAAAAACATTTAAATAATTTGTATTGTCAGATTGTCAAATTATATTTTTAGAAAAGGTAGATAGAAGTATGACTGTTTACTAAACAATTTGCATATTCAAATTTGACCTAGTTATTATAAATTCGATAATGGTCCAAAATTTACCCTAGTTTCCTATACCGGTTAAAACATTCTGTAAATTAGGCGCATTTTCCATATATATATATATATATATATATATATATATATTGAGTCATAATAAATAATCCTAGGGGGTGAGACATAGGTGTTAAAAATTTAAATTCCACCATAATACATATGTTATATATATATATATTTATATATATATATATATATATATATATATATATATATATATATATATATATATATATAAAGATATATATATATATATTTATATATATATAACATATGTATTATGGTGTACTTTAATTTTTAACACCTATGTCTCACACCCTAGGATTATTTATTATGACTCAAACAAAAGGTGTGCAAAATTTGTACTAGGAGTCCAAATTTTGAATATTTCAAAACAATATTTCCAGTATGCAATAATGTACAACTGTTTCCAAAAAAATATTATATATATATATCGGATTTTCGATATTTCGGTGTTATCGATTGGTTTGGAGCAGTAAACACATATAAATCAAAGAATATTTTTTAAAAATATAAAAACAAAATATTGGCACAAAATTTGTTGTACCTATACCAATTGAATAGAAACCAAGGACTGAAACCTAAACGAATAACGGTTACGATTACGGTTTCGGTTTTTTCGGAGTTTCGGTTTTAAGTTTTTATGACGAAGCGGTTTCGGTATACCGGTTCCATGTTACGGTTTCGGTTTTGATTTCGGTTTTTGTATAAATTTTCTTTTTTTCCATATTTTTCAAATAATTTAACATTGTTTATATAGTTTATAAGTTATGATCAAATTATGATATTGGGGTAAAGTGGAAAACGTAATTTAAACAATGTTTGTTGTTATTTAGCCGCGGTAGCTCAGTGGTTAGTGCGTCGGACTGTGAGCCGAAAGATCTCCGGTTCAAGCCTGGACTGGGGCTAACAACATCTTTTCATAGAATTGGAATTTTAAATGTGAACATTTGGTTCGATTTTTATAACTCTACTATTAGTATGTCAAGATTTATAGCAATTTTAATGTGTTGGTTATGTGGGAGGTGCCACGCCCCGTGGTCCAATCCCACTCACATTCTACGTGGCTATTGGAGTTTTAAATATGAACATTTGGTTCGATTTTTACAACTCTACTGTTAGTATGTCAGGAGTTATAGCAATTTAAATGTTTTGGTTATATGGGAGGTGCCACGAACAGTGGTTTAATCCCGCCCACATTTGGAAAAATAATAAACAACCACAATATACATCATTGGGCTAAATTTCAATACTGTGTCTCTCTTATGTACACAGATATTTGCATTTAAAAATTCAAGTTTGCCACGCCCATTTTTGTACCTTAGGGGGCGAATTTCAAAAAATCCCGCCTTAGTGCGCGCCTACGTCGGGAGATGAACACCCTGTCCAAATTTCATGTTCCTCGATCAGTCAGTCAGTCAATCAGGACTTGTTCTTTTATATATGGGCCATTCCACACCAAATCGACCAAAAAAAGTCAAATTTGAGATTTTACCTTTTCGATTTTAATGAAATTTTGGCAACTGATAAAGGGTATCAAGACATGCACTAACCATTTTTTTTATTTTTTCCGATTACTCCTTCCAGAGATACAGTGGCTCAAAGTTGGAAAAAAAGGGCCAAAAATCACTTTTGTATGGTTGTCATATTTAAATGCTAGAAACTCCGTTAATAACTCGTTTTAGAGCTAATAGAACAAGCTTTTATCAAAATTAAGTTGTAACTATTAAACGTTAACATATGGCCCGTGGTCATTATCTTTGCACTTCCTAAATTTTCGTCAATTTATTGTAAATGTTCATGCAAAATTTCAAGATGGTATTTTGATGGCATCATATTTTAAAAGATAATTTTCATTTTTGTTGTTGTTGCACTTTCAAACGGATTTGTGAAAAAAAGAAAAACACAAAAAGCAATATATCAGCTAAATGAGGTACAAATGTTCATATTGTTACGATAAGAGGTAATTTGCCCCATAGTGCAAGCAATCAACAATAATTAATGAGACGCAAGACAATTCAGCGCACTAAGCATGTGTTAGAAAGAGAGGGAAGATCATTCAGCGCACTGAGGCAGTGAGCGAGAAAGAGATGGAAGATCAGCGCATTAAAACACATGAGTGCGAATGAGATGCCAATAGCATGCGTCATTCACGAAACGAGTAGAAGGTTCTCGAAACAAGTCGAAGCTTGTCGAAACGTGTCGAACTGATGCATGCAGTATATAAGGGAGCCGCATCTGAGGTACTTCACTTCAGTAGTGATTGTAAAGTGGTCGAGGGCATCTCGTGTGATAATTGTCAAGTTAAATTGTGGACATGCAGCAGTTGTTAGAATTTGTTATTAGTAAAGTTGTTTATTAAAGTAAATTAATAAAGTTAATTGTTATAATTTAAACCAAACATAAGAGTGTTTTTATTTTGTACACAATCCAGCGATACGAACTCGTAGAACAGTTTTCCGTACACTGAATTTTCGTAACAATATATTATTTTTTTTTTTTGGTTTTAGAAGTTAAATGAAATAATGCACATAGAACTTAACTTAAGAAAACTTCATGATTTTACAATTAACAAAAAAAGTATGTATAAAAGTAAAACAAAACAATAATGTGCACAGTGCATATGCACAATCAATGTACGAACTATCGTAGCGAAGAAAAAATTATAAATACATTAAAATGATAAAAAAACGCAAGAATCTTGCTTTTCTTGCATTTCTTGAACTTGCTCTTGTTCTTGCATTTCTTATCTTGCTCTTGTTCTTGCAAGACAATTTCGATCTAGTTCTCTTTGTTCTTGGAAAAAATGCAAGAACAAGAAATTTTTGATTATCACTAATGTAAACTGATATCTGCATTATACTTGAATTGGTTAAACTTGTCGAACTTGCACATCATTTTTCGTATTTCCTTAAATAGTTACTGAGATGTTAATAATTTGAAATTTTTGCATTACCATTGTTTTGTTTATGTCCGAAATTGAGCTGTTTTGAAAAAACACTCTAAAATCAATTAAAAGACTTATAAATGGTATGCTAGTGAATAGATCCTTTAAAAGGATTCAAAAAACATATTCAAATGACCTTTTCAAAACTTTCCCCACACTACCCCAAGACCAAAGACCGTTGTATTGGAAATATCGTTTCTCAAAAATAACATGTGATTTTTTGTACAACCAAAAATGTTTATTTTGGGAACTCCAAATTTTAATAAATGACATTATGCTTAAGATTTTCTATATAAAATAAAATATGTTTTTCTGTTTCTTTTTATACTTTTTTAAAACCCGTTTTAAACCGGTATAAAACCGAAACCATTTACATCGTGTTTGGATATCGGTTTATTTCTGATTATCGTATAACGGTTTCGGTTACGGTTTCGGTTATAAAAATGAAACGGTTTTAAACGGATATCGGTTTCGGTAACGGTTTCAATCCTTGATAGAAACTATTTAAGTTTTTTAAAGAATGGCATACTAAAAATATATTTTTATATTTCGTTGTAGTACGAAAAGTCACCAAAAACATTTTCAAATTTCCAAATATGCATTCACAAAAATCGTTATAAATCTGTCAATTTATAATCGATGATCTCAATTTTTACCACATGATAAGAAAATGTAAATGTATCAATTGATATTTCAACTTTAAAAATGCATCAATTACTTTTTATTATATTAATCAATAAAATATATTTGGTGACTTTTAGTTCTACAACGACGTTATGTTTTTATTGCTGTATAAAACAATCGATAACTCGGAAAATTATCGAAATATCGAAAATCCGATTACATATATATTTTTTCGCAACCAGTTCTACTTGATTGCATATTGTTTTGGATTTTTTAAAATTTCGACTACTAGTACAAATGTACAATTTTCAATGTACTTGCGGCACATTCAAATTCAAAAAAAAATTGCATTTCTTATTTTTTGTCCCTAATAAACAATCCTAGAGGGAAACTAAAAATAGAAAATAACTAACACCCTAATATGTCGTTTTATTTCTGGGGCTTAGTTGATTTGGGGGTTATTTAATAGTGCCATTCTCAATGTAACTGGATGCTGAAAACTCCAAAAACGATCAAATTTATTAAGATCATTGGTAATGAAGATTTATTCGACAAAAAAATAAAAAAAATAAAAATTAAATATTTACGTTCAACCTTATTACGTTCAACCTTATGGTCGTTGTAAAACAATTATTATGAATAAGTGCAAAGAACAGACAATATCAGTATGGGGTTAAATGATCTAAATGCTGAAATCAATTTCACAGTTATGAGTTTTTTTTTTAACTTAATACTTTTAAATTTAAAAAGGTTAAACATATTTACCATAAATTTTGTTTCGAAATAAACGTAACTTTTTAATTGCATTCGGCCGTTTTAAGCTAATTTTTACATTTTTTTGGACTAAATACATGATATTTGGATATTACCTTCAGAGATTCGTATATATTACGATCAATATTTAAATTACGAAACTTTCGTTAAATTAGTTTTTATTACATTTTTTTTAAGAAGGAATAATATATTTTACGAATATTTTTTTTGTTAAACTATGAACATTACATTTTACGATGGATTACTAAACATTCGTAAATTTCGAAGCTATATATAGAATTTTACGAAACATTCGTGTTTATTACGAACAATTAGTAAAAACATAAATATGTTTGGACCAAATAGCAACTAAGAGCTTCATTTTATTTTAATTGGCATTGCGGTCTCAAGCAGGTAGTTTTAAATTGTATTCTAAGTGAGTTCTATTTGTGTCAAATCAGTATTTCATATTTTTATTATATTATTATATTTTAATTAATGATATACTAAAATAACGGATATATACAAAGTTTTAACAATCTACATTTTTATTTTAAGAATGTTTTTTCTGAGTGTGCGTAAATATGATGAATGTATTCATTATTTTAGAAATTTTAGAATGATGTCATTAAAAGTACGAATATTTTCATAAAATGTACGATTATATTCGTAAAAAATATTCAATAAAGATTAAAAAAAATTTCAATCGTTCGTATTATGTACGAATGAAAAATACACAAATAAAATTCATAATTTTTTCATAAATTGACGAAATTTTATTCGAGTATTTTACGAAATATTTCGTAGATAAATTTCACGAATTTTTCGTAAAATAGATGAACGTCGTTTGAAGCATGTATTGGGATTTTTAACCAAATAATACAAAACAAACAGAATAAAAATACACTTTTAAACAGTATGTTAAATTTGTTTAAAAGTCAAAAAGCATGAAATTTAATAATATTGACGTCATTTTTCATCATTTTAACATCATTACTTTATTGTTTTATTTCGGAATACATATTCTTTTTGCATATTTTTAAAATTTGTATTTTTAAAAAATGTATAAAAAAATTTAATATCCTATTAATATAATAAATCTGTTTGTTCGTTTGTACGTTTGTACGTTTGTTCCGCTTCTCCGTCTAAGCGGCTGATCCGATTTCCTTGAAATTTTTACCACAGATGCGGTATGGTCTGGAAGGAATGATAGGCTATATATGGGCGGGATTGGACAAAGGGGCGTGGCACCTCCCATACAACCTAAACTTTCAATACGATATTACTCGGCACTTTCACCAGCTACGAACATGAAACAAAAAACTCAAATACAAAAAAAAAACCAGTTGGGAAGGTTAGATCACATGGGAAATTTTAAAGTAGGTGTAATTATGATAGTTAGAATTATCAAAATTATAGTCGGTCAAAGCCGACTATAAATACCCTACACATATGTGTGGTTACCATTCAAAGTGATATATAGGTCACCATGGTATACGAATCCTGAAAATAACTACAAACTTTCCATCCCTGAAGATTTTTCTTTCATTTGATACCCATATTTACAAATGGGTAGGTATACCGAATTTCGATTTTTTTTTTTGTGAACCACAAGTCTTTTCGCCGGAAAACATTATTATCATGTATTTGAGCATGATATCAATATATATTTGACCAAAAAAGTTTTCCTAAGCACGTATAGATAAAAATTTATCTTTATATGTACATTTTATATGAGGTATTTGAACATAAGTGGTCGGATCATAGGTCACAATGGACCGATCTCGCCAATTTTTTCGCACATACAGCGTAGGTATGTTAGTAATCTAAGTTATAAGTTTCATTTATCTAGCTTTTCAATTTTAAAAGTAGTAGGGATTTCAACAGACAGACAGACAGACAGACAGACAGACAGACAGACGGACAGACAGACGGACAGACGGACATCGCTAAATCGACTCAGGAGGTCATGCTGATCAAGAATATATATACTTTTCCATACCGGAGATGCTTCCTTCTGGGTGTTACAAACGGCGTACCAAACTGAATATACCCTTTCACTCTTAGTGTAGGGTATAATTAAAAACAAAAAAGCAAAAGCATAAAACAAAAGCAAAAATACAAAAACAAAAGCAATCACGTTTGTTCTGCTTCTCCGTCTAAACGGCTGATCCGATTGTCTTGAAATTTTTACCACAGATGCGGTATGGTCTGGAAGGAATGATAGGCTATATATGGGCGGGATTGGACAAAGAGGCGTGGCACCTCCCATGCAACATAAACACGATAATTCGGCACTTTCACCAGCTACGAACATGAAACAAAAAACTCAAATACAAAAAAAAAATTTAAAAACAAAAAAGCAAAAGCACAACACAAAACAAAAGCAAAAATTCAAAAACAAAACCAATCACATAAAACCACAATCCAATCTAAATGAAAAACAAAAAAAGGAAAGAAAAAGAAAAACAAACTCACCACACTAAAACTAACCAAACTAAAACTCACACCACCACATTAAAACTCACCACACAATAACTCACCACACTAAAACTCACTCTTAAATTAACCACACTAAAACCCACCACACTAAAACTCACCACACAAAAACTCACCACACTAAAATTCACCCTTAAATTAACCACACTAAAACCCACCACACTATAATTCACCACACTAAAACTCACCACACTAAAATTCAACACACTAAAACTCACCACACTAAAATTCACCACACTTAAACTCACCACACAAAAATTCAACACACTAAAACTTACCACACAAAAACTCACCACACTAAAACTCACCACACTAAAACTTCTCTTACAAAAACTCACCACACTAAAACTCACCACACTAAAACTCACCACACTTAAACTCACTACACTAAAACTCACCACACTTAAACTCACCACACAAAAATTCAACACACTAAAATTCACCACACTAAAACCCACCACACTAAAATTTCACCACACTAAAACTCACCACACTAAAATTCACCACACTAAAACTCACCACACTAAAATTTACCACATTAAAACTTACCACACTAAAACTCACCACACTAAAACTCAGCGCACTAAAATTCACCACACTAAAACCCACCACACTATAATTAACCACACTAAAACTCACCACCCTAAAATTCACTGCACTAAAACTCACCACACTAAAATTTACCACACTCAAATTCACCACACTAAAACTCACCACACTAAAACTCACCACACTAAAACTCACCACACTAGAACTCACCACACTAAAACTCAACACACTAAAACTAACCACAATTAAACTCACCACTCCAAAATTCACCACATCTAAACTCACCACACTGAAACTTACTACATTAAAATCCACCACACTAAAACTTCTACTGGGA
Organism: Dryomyza anilis; assembly: GCA_951804985.1. Classification (NCBI taxonomy): domain Eukaryota; kingdom Metazoa; phylum Arthropoda; class Insecta; order Diptera; family Dryomyzidae; genus Dryomyza; species Dryomyza anilis. The sequence goes on from OX638131.1 coordinate 79,049,939, forward strand.
AAAACTTTACGGGGAAGAATTCTACGGGAAAGAATTCTACCGGGAACAATTCTACCGGGATGAATTCTACGTTGAGAATTCTACGGGAAAGCGTTCTATGTGGATTTTACGGGGAAGATTTCTACTGGGAATAATTCTGCGGAGAAGCGCAGTCTGAGAAAAAATTGTCTTTGAGAAAAGTTGTTTTGGCTAGGAATTTTTTGGTTACCACATTTATAAAACCAATAAAAAAAATTTCAACAGCTAAGCACGGGCCCCTCATATAAACAATAAAATGTTTTTTATATTAATAAAATCGCTCCATATCTTTGAATTCAGAAAATCTTGGCACGAGTCGTGCACGGGTCCAGCTAGTGGTTAATATATTGATATTTTCAAATATCATCCCTGGTAAGTAGCCGATAGACCATAAATATCTATAAATATTGGTTGAAAATTTGCTAATTACAATTTGAAAAAACATGGTCATTTAATAGTATTTCAGTAGAAAGAAGAAGAAGAAGAAATTATATAATGTACTCTTTTAAGTAAGTATGTAAGTATGTAATGTGGATTAATACAAAAAAAAATGCATGCGACCATTTTTAGCAAACACGCAGAATGTTCTTATTCGTGTTTATATTTTTTTACGTTTATTATTGCGTTGGACTGTGAGCCGAAAGGGTCCCGGTTCAAGACTGGACTGGGGCTAACAACATCTGTTTATAGAAACATTTCTCTATACCGCGCTACCTCTCGGCAGTAAATGACAAACCTACGAGAGTAAAACATTGCATATGGAAATCCCTCACCTTCCGTTCGGATTCGGCCTTAAACTGGTGGTCCCACCACTTTGAGTACAAAACTAACACACTCAAAATGGTGAGAGAGCTCGGCCTAAGTATAGGACTGTTGCGCCAAACTATAATTATAGGAGGAAACCATTAAAACAATAGTAATTATACTATTCAAAATAATAATATTGAAACATTAAAATTCATGGTACCCAAGTTTTCCGAATAGATATTATCGAATTATTTAGTAAACTTTTGAATAATATGAAAAGTCATTAACAAATGAATCATGAAATCAATGGTCGTACCATTAAGTACATAATAGTATATTTTTTATGAGTGTAGGGTTATTTTCGTAGTGTTTACATAGGAGAATACAAAAATAAATTAGAAAACATTGCCTATTAAATATTTCGTTTAAGCTTCTCAAATTTAATAGTATTATGTAAAAAGTTTCTCATAGTTGTTAAATTAATATCAACAATTTTTCATTTAACCTCATGCTTATACTTATAATGACTGTTCTTGACTTATTCGTATTAAATGTTTAACAACGATATAGTTTAACGTATTTTATTTTATTACTATACTATAAGCTTATTGTATTAACAATCTTTGTCGATTTAAATTGGTGTCAAGAGGTCGAATGTGTAATTCTTAACATTCGCGCCAGGCATGTGTCGATATTTTGGTAACAGGTATTTGTTCACTCTTACTCAAAAGTAACAGCCTGGAGGGGAATCCAACAAAAACGATAGTTTTTCTATGGTTATTGTATCACGTATCGCTATACACTATCGAACTGACGATTCTAGTTGCTCAAAATCACTTGAGGTATCGTTTTCATAGAACATTTTTATTTTGCGTTAGCTGACAAAAATTTTAATAAATAGTATACTTTTTACAAATATTAATTACAAAATTATTAATTATATTTGTACTGGATCATGGACATTATTTCTTCTGAATATAATATGTATATTAATATAATTTATGTTTGGATGGGAATATAAATATGTGCACAGGCAAATATAATATGTATAGGCATAAGCAGGCAGGAACAAAAACGATGTTGTGGCTAGGTATGTTGAATTTGTTTTTAACACCACCATCGTCTTTAATTTTCAAATTTCTCAGCCCAAACCTAATTATTTTAAAATCAGGGAACAATAGAAATTCACAATATTGATCACACATCTCGTTTAAGTTTCGAAAAAAAATATATATGGGCCATTCCACACCAAATCGACCAGCGGATGGAACAAAAGTGATTTTTGGTCAATTTTTTGTAACTTTGAAGCACTGTATCTCTGGAAGTAGATGTCGAAAAAAATAAAAAAAAATTCTCAATGTATATCTCAATAAGCTTTATCAGCTGCCCAGCTGCAAAAAAATAAAAAAAAATTCTCAATGTATATCTCAATAAGCTTTATCAGCTGCCCAAATTTCATTGAAATCGAAAAGGTAAAATCTCAAAATTTATTTTTGTTAGTCGATTTGGTGTGGAATGGCCAATATATATCTGAATGTTTATTTCAATAAAAAGTATTTAAATTAAATAAAAAAGTAAACGGGTGAAAACCATGTCTTAATAATTTGTAATATTTTCTTTTCTCTGTGCAGGGCTTGTGTGGAATCAGAACTGAAAATGAACCATAACCATTTCATTTGTGTGGAACAAGAACCGGAGCTGAAACAGAAACATCAAATATTTATGAATCCGAAGCTCTTCCGCGAAGAAGTCTCAAATCGTTGTAATGGTATTGCATCAATTCTAAATAAATATAAAAATCATTTGATTTTCAATCAAAATATTCCTCGAATTCAATGTTCCGAATGTCTGTCCTTTTTCTCTTTGTTGTAGTACCTTTTCCAAGTATTCCTCAACTATCTTCTTATTTTTAAGATGTTTAATGGTATGGTTTCATGTTGTCTCAATGAATTATAATAATAATAGTTTTGCGCTACAGTCCTATAAGAACTTAGGCCGAGTTCTCTCACCATTTTCAGCCGTGCGTGTTATATATGCACTCAATGTGGTGGGACCTACAGTATAATGCCGAATCCGAACGGCGAGATTTGTTAGCCCAAGTCTAGACTTAAACCTGGGACGTTTCGGCTCGCAGTCCAACGCACTAACCTTGAGATTTCGACGGTTAAATGAAAAATGAAATAGTATAGTTATATATTGGGTTCACAGTTTGAAAAGCGTGTGGACTAATGAAATATACGTCGCACCGTGATCAAAAAGGCACTTTTTTTGAACCAAATTATATAACTTCAAATCAAATCGGTACATTTCGTTTATTTTTTTTTAGTACATAAAAAAATATCAAGATATAGTTATGTATTACTAAATATCTTCTATTGATTCACAAAACATTTGTAGAAATATTTAAACTTCATGAATTTTTTGGAAATTTTTGACATGTGAATTTTTAAAATATGAAGCCGATATCGATATGATTTTTATACCCTACACTAAGAGTGACAGTGTATATTCAGTTTGGTACGCCGTTTGTAACATCCAGAAGGAAGCATCTCCGGTATGAAAAAGTATATATATTCTTGATCAGCATGACCTCCTGAGTCGATTTAGCGATGTCCGTATGTCTGTCCCTTTTTCTATTTGTTGAAATCACGATTACAGAAAAAGTAGAAGAGCTAGATCAATGAAACTTTAGATTTAGATTACTAATATATCTAAGCTGTCTGATCGGTCTATTGTGACCTGAGAACCGACCACTTATGTACAAATACCTCAAATAAAATTTACATCTATAGATCAATTTTACTGTATAGATGCTTAGGTAAACTTTTTTGGTCAAATATATATTGACTTTATGTACAAATACATAAAAATAATGTTTTCCTGCGAAACGACTTGTGGTTCCCGAAAAAATAAAATCGAAATTCGGTACACCTACCAATTTTTAAATATGGGTAACAAATGAATGGAAAATCTACAGCATTTGAAAGTTAGTAGTTATTTTCAGGATTCGTATACCCTGGTGATCTATATACCACTTTGAAAAAAGGTAATTTTTGCCATGTAATCTCTTCTAATCAGGGAAAGATATGATATTTATTTTTATGTTTTACCACATTGATTTTTCTATACCGCGCTACCTCTCGTCAGTAAATGGCAAACCTACGAGAGTAAAAGCATTGCCTATGAAAAGTTCTCACCCGCCGTTCGGATTCGGCAATAAACTGTAGGTCCCACCACTTTGAGTACAAATATAACACGCACAGCTCAAAATGGTGAGAGAGCTCGGCCGAAGTTCTATACAGGACTGTAGCGCCAAACTATTATTATTATTAATCGCTGAGGTTGTATGGAAGGTGACGCCCTTTTGCCCAATACTGCCCAGTTTTACAACACTGCTCTTAATAGGTCAGGAGCAGAGCTGGTAATGCATTGACTACTAAACGATTACGATTCTTTAGTAGTCGTAATAAAAAAAAAAATTATTACTATTATTTAGTTGTCGTAATCAAAAGTTTTGATTATGATTATAAATAATCAAAAAGTAATTTGATTCTTAGTACATATTTTTATGTTTATTTTCAGATTACTTTAAAAGAATCAAAAACTAGTAATCGGACTACAATTTTTTTTTATTATTTTTACAAATTTTTGATCATTTTCAGATTATTTGCAAAATGAGTTTATGATAGAGATAAATGAAAAAAGACAATAAGTGTAAATTCAGTAGATGAATTCACTGTAAATTCGAACATGTCCAATGGGTCGGCTGATTTAGAGTCATGTATCCGCGTTTTGGTTCTTGGTTTTTTGGTTCTTGTTGTTTCTTGGTGTTTTTTTTTTTATAGAAAATAGAGCTTTGGCTCTAGATCACAGTCACAGGAACACAGATAATGATTAACAGGAACTTAGCTTAAAGATAATATATATTGTCTAAACTAATGATAAAAATATCTAAACTTCTGGTAGTTTTCTATATTTTGAAATTTGCTATTTTAACCATTTTTCGTCGAAAAACAAAATAAATTACATATTGTGAGTTTTATACACAAGATAGTCTTTATCAGATTTCTTCTCAAAAAGATACGAAAAAGAAACAATTAGTATGCAATAATAATTAATAATAATTTTGTTGCATTATGTTTATAAAAAAAAGCAGAACACAAATTAGGTAAAGGGACCGAATATTTAAAAGTACAACAGATAAAAAATTATGTAATATCAGTTGTGACTATGACTATTGACTATGTTCAAACCCCCATAAACTATTTATATTATGATATCCTAAATAGAAACAAAATATTTCAAACATGATCTAAAAATTTTCGAATTTATTTCCAAATATGTATTTAAAAATTTATAAGAATTTGAGCATTTCTGTATATATTAAAATTTGTCTACACAGTAAAAAAATATATAATAAATAAAATCAAACAAAACGTATAATAATGCAATGTCAAAATTTCTCTAAGTAATTATTGGTATCTAGTACCTAATTTTTTAATCTCATTGATTTATCTCGTATATAAGATTTTGGTATCAGCTTTTCAAAATTGGGATAAATTAAATTCATTGATTTTATACTAAATTTTATATCATGTTTTGTATTGAGAGCTCTGGAATGAATTTTACTATTACAAAAGTGATTTTTTGCCAATCCCGAAAAGCCCGGGATTAGTACTTTTTAATCCCGGGATTTTCGGGACTAGAAAATGATCGCTATCCCGGGATCCCGGGATTGTATTCCCTAGTTACAACCCCTGCTCTTAACTATTGTTATAAAAATAAAAATAGTGACAGATTATTCTTAGTGGGTCTTTTTTTTATGTAATAGTAAAAAAAACAATGAAAATTTAAATTAAAAAAAAATATCGTTTTGTTCAAAAATGTCATCATTTTGTTCACCGTGCGTCGTATAAAAAGTCGTGGCAACCTCCAAATCGGTAAGCATGAACTTTCTAAACCTCCAATTGAAATTTTATTATAACATAGTTATTTATGTATATAAAACCTTCGTATTCTTAATGTATTATAATTGAGTAAAATTGTCGCGCACACAATTTAGAAGTATATCTACTTATTCCTGCTCCCTGAAAAAAAATAAGAAAAATACATGTATCTGCATGCATTTATTTTTTATTTCCTCATAACAAATAAATAAAAAAACCTTTTCCATTGGTCACATATTTTTTATTTATATTATATTTCACTAGCTAATGAGCAATTTTTATTGAATAAATCTATTATTTTATTACTATTTGTATATTTATTTCGCATTTTTACTAAATTAATGAATATCCTATTGTTTGCCACTTGTGAAAATTGTTGATGTTTATTTATTTCTGCATGTATCCATAATTGTTGGCAAGAAACTGGCAACCGAACTGCTGATAGACATGAGGTTGCCGTTTGTCATTTATTTAGTTGATACAACAACTTACTCAATCGCCGTAACAAATGCACGAATATCAATTTTGGCAGAATGAAAAATGCAATCATGAGGTTGCGGCAACCGAACGTGCAGTTGCGCGGACTAACATTTCGCTTGTAGAAAAAATAAGGTACGGTCATTTTAATGACATAAAGTTACAACAAATGTATTTCGGTTGCAACACTGAAACGTCTTAAAGTCTTAACTCATTGTTTAATTGAAATTTCTGTTGTATAAAACTTTTTATTAGTTAAATTTCAAAATACTTTTTTTTAACAATTTTCGGAACTTCGAAGAACCAATTGGTTCTTTTAGAATTTGCCCATAACACAACTTGTTTAGCATGTTAGAATACCAGAACTCATCTGCATCATGTTTATAGATTTATGGATTTGATTATACAGTTCGGTTCCCAAATGACTAATGACTCAGTAATATTCTATGCGAATCCTACAGGAACCAATTATTCCAAAAAATATTGAACGATGCACATAGATACATATTAAGCTTTCATATAGGAACCGAATAACGAAAGTAAAAATAATTGGGTCCTTGTGTTCTGTAGTTATTTTGGTGATAAGACTCACTGCACCCTAGTGACGACCACAGCTCAATGGCATTTAGACACCCAACTATTACTACCTGTTATGCGCATCGCATTATACATGGGCAGCTCCGACATAATCGAAATAAAGGTCTTTAGGGTTTCCGCGGGTGGCGGACGAGTCCATTAAATGTTCACCGTCGTACAGAATACCTGAAATCTGAGAGATGACATCCCCCAGGATAGGGACGATGACCAGAATTACTATTTCCGAATAAAACATAAACAACGACGCGACAATAATGCTCGGATACGAAAGCAGTCCCATACATTTACGATTATTGTAATATATTTTCAAATAATTATTTAATTTAATATGTATAATCGTTAATTAAATTGTATGCCAACGACTTCGTAACAGAGTTCTTTACAATAGATTAAGTTTTTAATATTATAGGCATTTTTTTAGTGAACTTTCACAAATGATAACTGCAAGGTATATAATCTATCTGCTAACTGAGTTCAAATTTGGGTCCGTTTATCTCTTACCGAGCCTATTTGAAACAATGATAAGGTAAACAGCATCACTTGTTGGCCGTTGTGGATTTCGTAGGGCGACATTTGATTCACATTTCATTTCATTCTATTCAACATCGTTCCCCCTAAATTTATCCATGTATGCTGTGTGTTCCGGCAAATTTCATTATCCGAATTCTGTAGATACTTTGGTATGTATCTGAGATTGTGTGTGAAAGTATCTGCCGGCTGTTGTTGTTGTTGGCGTTGTAGTTTTTGGCATTGTAGTTGTCGTCGCGTGTTCTTTTTCCCGGCTGTTCGTCGTATTTCACATTGTTGTTGTTGTTGTAGTGCTTGTGCCGCGTAGCAGCTGGTGGCGGTAATGTTGCTGATGCCATTGAAACTGAAAATTGAAGGCGTTTCACTAGTTCGCATTTTCCATAAGTTCTCAGTACTTGCAGAAACATCATCGCTCGTGGTAGTGTCTAACGTCTGTTTCTCGGTTTGTGTCAGTTACTGTTGCGCGCCGGCCGAAACCAAGCCCGACTCATCATCCAATTCTACGGATACAACATATTCGCAGAAATCCGCCATAGGCATACACAACGCTTATCAGCCAAACCTCATTGCCGAAAGCGGTTCAAAATTTGACAAGAATTCTAAAATATATCTTTTGGAGCTTGAACTTTTTATGAGATACAACTGACGCAGAGTCGGAGGACGCGAACGGATACAACCAAAGAGGACTCAATTTTCGTGTACGGATTCAAGAGTAGATTTTGTATTTGAGTCTTGGCAGATGTTGAGGCAGTGGCTGATTTATCTGACGGACAGACGACTTGTTGCGGTATCATTGTATCTCAAAGATATAAGATACATCAACGAAATGTGTTTTGAAATTCTATAAAGTGTCTGCATATATTTCACTGAAAAAAATTAGTGTTTTTGAATGTATATTTGTGTGTTTGTTGCTGCTGAAAATTCGCACAGTTTTTGTTGTTGTTTTGTATCTCTTTTCGTGGTCAGTGCGTGAATTCAGATACTTGCTCCAGTGTCTGTATCTCACAGAGTGATGTAATACGCGCCATTACACTCCTGATGCATGGCTCTGCGCAAGTGTTATTTTTTATTTATTATCGTGATACATCGTGCTCTCTACCTGGACTATGTCATGCTCGATTACTTTAACTGAAGCAAAGACTGCTGGAACACAAACAATTCAGAATCACTTAAATATTCAAACCAGGTTCTATTCATTCCAAAATCGCGCCACAGCAGCGGAAGCAACAATTTCGTCATCGATAGACACGTCAATCCTTCGTACAGTCAGGGTGGGGTGGGCGTGAAGTCATTTTGTTGAGCGTATGACCCACATGACGTACAACGGTTTAAAATGCGGGCGGCATTGGTGTTTCTATATTATTACACTCAGAAAAAACATACCATAAAATAATAGTTTTAATATTAAAATTAGTCAATGGGATATTTGTCCGATAAACTATTAACTCAATCGGTGAATCCTATTAAATACTGCAAAATACTATATAATTTATTTGAGTTTGTATGAAAATATTTATTATTTGTATACTATTAAATCAATAATTGTCCTATTGACAAATATTAATGGGATTTTATGAGTTTTTTTTCTGAGTGTATTTACTACATTTCGAAGTAAAAACTTCTTACAAAATCTAACACGTTTCACATTTTTGTATCAATTTTCAAATGTGTTACTTTTTGTAGGAAGAGTCGATATAAGTATGATTCGAATATTGTATTATCAGCTGCTTTGACAACGATATTAAATTTTTTGTCTCTTATAAACTCTGAACGAGAATCCGAATATGTTTGAATTTAATCATTCCAAGTCGCATGATTTCGAATCCCAAATTCGGTTTATTATGACGGTATATGTTCAATTTCATAAATATATGTTAAATATCGCACATCCCATTTCATAACATGCTAAATCGACTTACCATGTTTTTAATTTTATTGTATATCTAGATAAAATCAGGATTCTAAATCGATAGAAGTGCATATTCTGAAATTAGAACCACTAATTTGTATTTTTATTAGGAATCGATTTAACAATAAAATAGTGTTAGGAAGTGTCTATTAAACAATCGATCTAATTTCAACGTTCCATTAAAAAGCGTCAATGTCTGAAAAAAAGGGTCTACGACGTCATTTGTCGCAAGGTGAACCAAAGATAGTAACAGTCCCCTGTCAAAGAAAAACTTCAGGCAATTCTAAAACAGTAGATTGGGTAATAAAAATGATGTATTCAGATTGTAATATAAATAATTTGACCTATATTAAAAATGATTTAAAAAGTTTCAAGCCTGGTCAACCTCAGGAATGTTAATCGAGATTCCGACTCTTGCCTTCCACATATGAGTTTCAAAATGTTCGCTCTATTTCAGACGACATCATTGAAATCAGCTGTAATTCGTGCGCTCAGATATTGTATCTCACTGATCGAATGCGACTGTGTATAGATACACGCTCTTTTGTTTATCTCTACCGTAGAATTTGAGTGTTTCTTGCATATACTGGAATGGGTTTATGTAAACAAAATGAAATAATAAAAAAAATCGTTTGAAAGCATTTAGTACCTAACATTTGGGCGGGCATATTTGTCTGTCTGATCGTACCTTAGCATGTGTCCTTCACAAAACTACAATATTTTGGTTCTGAAAAACAACAACAAGATGTAACGCCCTTGAATCAGCTTCTTTCATTTCGTTTCATACGTCTCAATGCATTTTATTCATAGCCTTAATTGTTGCGTGCATTTTTAGATACATGCAAAATCTGTCAGATTCAAATGCAATGGAATTACTTCGTGTTATTGTGGGTGTCTGTCTGTGTAAGGCGCGTGTTCCAATTGCTCCGCTGCCATTAGTTGGCTGATAACTTTAACACAACGTGTGAGCGCAGCACATAGCGATGATGTTGATGATTCAATGGTTGCGCAATATTAGCTCTTCTCCAGATAGAAACTACCTTTAGCAATTTAAATTGTATGTTATCTTAAGCTAAACGAAGAACCAGTCATAGAAATGCTCGAATTATTTATCTCTTGGTTATACAAAATGTATAGATATGTTTTACATTTAATTTTTAATAATTATTACAATTATGTGTTTGGGAAAAAATCTCTCTTCTAACACCTCTACAATTATAACAAACACGATTAAAACATTGACCAAGATAATTAAAAAACAAAAACCATTCTGGCATGTCTCGGAAACCTTCGATACCTCGAAGCTTTCTCTAATAATTTCGATAAAAAAATCGAATTTTTAAAATTTCTCGTACATTCAAAATCTTTGACCAGCTACGATATTTTAATATTTATCACATCGATATTACACTATTTTTGACAGCAATCTCGAACTTGGATCATTTTTTTATCGAATCTTACCTTTCAAATGACATCAAATTTTTATATATTGAACTTATGGTTCACTTGCTACAGTCATTAACCTGAATCAAATACTACGTTATTCTTAACATAGTAGATATATAAATATAAATTTTGCTATTTTATTGACCGAAACATCAGATTTCGAAATTACCTCTATAACGTGTACCTTAAATCATTTTCGAAATTTTAAATGTTCGTATATAAAATCCACTTTTATTTTTTATATATTCAAGTATACTGATCATCTTTCATTAAAATCAAATTTTTGATGTGGAAATACCCTATATACAAATTGGTTTTTTTTAGAATCGTACAAACAAACTTAGAATATGTAAACCCAACAAAATCAAACAATAAAAACCAAAAATAATAATTATTAAGAACAATTCCAGAACGAAAAATACATAAATGAGCGTCAGTGATCAAGATGATTACGTCCATGCTATAAATTTGAGTACAGAACAAAAATAATCGACGTAAATACAACAACCATTAATAATTGTATACCATTAGCTCGCAACGAGTTCTAATGTATTTTGCAAACACATTTGCTAAAAATGTGATTTGCTTCAAAAAATATACCAATTAAGGACATTGCAGAAATAGCAAATCGGTATGGTCGACGTTTTAAAAGTATTTTTATCATCTTCACAGTCTTTATATTTTTCATTCAGTTTATTAAAAAAAATGTTATAAATTCTTGTGAAAGTACATAACATATACATTTCTGATAATGAAGTTGGAAGCGTAATTAATTATGCAACCATTATCATCTTCACTATTGACTACAAACTTAGAGGATGATCAAGCTCTATAAGTGTATATCTTGGCATATACCAAATGGGAATAATATGCGCGTAACGGCGATTGTTAATGCAATTAATTCAATAGTCGTTTTAGCAAATTATTTAATTGTGTTGATGTCAATTTTTGTTTATTTCTGTTAATTTATTAATTAAGATATTAAAATCTTTAATCCATACTATTAATTCCATAGTCGTTTTAGCAAATTATTTAATTGTGTTGATGTAACTTTTTTGATTAAATGTTTAATCAATTCAATTACCCAAGTAACCACGTCTAGACAATTGTCACAAACTCTTGTAGCTAATGTGTTGCTTTTAAGTTACCTCTAACACCAGTGTGGCAAACTAGTAATTTTTAGTTACAAAGCGGTGGCTAAGAACATGTATGGAACATACGCAATAATATGTCACAATGCAGTGTTATATAAGTAATACATTCTGATAATGGAACATAAATTTAGTTCCAAAGCGGTGGCTAAGAACATGTGTGGGACAATACAATAATATGTCACAATGCTGTGATATAAAAGTCATACATTCCGATAACGGAACATAATATAATGAAGAACCTAATAGGAACATGTTTATTAATAATATATCTAATTAACTTTAAAATGATATAAAATATTATTATACACAAAATATTTATAATATCCACTACATATGTCCATGGAACCTTGGGTTGTAATAAAGGACAGTCGGAATAGTATAATTTAAGAAATTAAAAAAAATCACTTTTTTAAAAAAATTTCACAAATTGCATTTTTTTAGCTGCGCGTTAAAAGAGGGTTGAATATAAGCTTTAGCCCGAAAACTTGAACCGTTTAGAGTTGTAGTTTGCCGAAAAATCTGTTCGTAAAGACTTATATTATTATGCCATAGCCGGCCTCAGCAGTCCAGAGGTAGCGCGCTGGACTTGCATTCTGAAGGTCTCGGGTTCGAATCCCACAAGTTCCACATTTAAAATTACAGTTCAAGTTCCAAATAGGTGAACCGATACTTTAATTGGATCGAAATTTGTGGCAACTAAGCCTCGCCTCGGGTCTTTTTAACTGGCAATTAGGTGGCAAATAAGTATTTTTCGCATGATATAAAACAACCACTTTAATGGCAATTGTGTGGCTACCACTAAAGTTGCCACAATGTGGTTACATGGGAGGGTCGTATAAGCGATGTATCAATTAAAATTAATTGATTGATCAATTTTTGTTTGCAATATTTACACATCTATTGTAGCGTCGGTAGCTCAAGGTTAGAGCGTTTGACTGCGATCCGAAAGGTCCCTGGTTCAAGCCTGACTTGGGGCTAACAACATCTTTTCATAGAAACATTTTCTATACCGCGCTACCTATCGGCAGTAAATGGCAAACATACGAGAGTAAAACATTGCCAATGAAAAGCTCTCACACGCCGTTCGGAGTCGGCAATAAACTGTAGGTCCCACCACTTTAAGTACAATATAACACGCACAGCTCAAAGTGGTGAGAGAGCTCGGCCTAAGTTCTTATAGAACTGTAGCTCCAAACTATTATTATTATTTTTTCTGTGTATGCAAAATAATGCAAACATTACTGTCAGATTTTTAATACATATTTGTTGCACTAACCACAGAACCACCGAAATCATTTTAATTTTTTTAACTTTTTTATTATTAAAACTTTAATACATTGAAATAATGAAAATTAAACTTACACACTTGTTGTTACAAAATAAAAATAAATTTTTAAGTTGTTTATAACAGTATATATTTTATAGTACTATCATATAACATAATAAAAAATCAAATACTTCAAGTGTGTAGAAAATTAGATAATGACACCAATAAACACTTAATTGAGTTATAAAAATAGTTAGGACGGCACATTCTTAAAAATGTATAATGTGAACAAAACAGCTGAAAAACTGTAGGACAAATTATAACAATGTACTAGAGTTACAATCGCAAAGCATTTAGAACATCTGCACAAAATGTTGAATTAGATAAATATTGTATAAAAAACGTTGAATACTATAAAATGCTTTAAAATACCATTAAAATAAATAACATATAAATTAAATTATTTTTTTGATTGCCTAATTCAAAAGCCTAAGCTATCTTAGATTGTGCGGATATAAACCCCATTTCGGACATAACCCTCATTTTTCCGAATCTAAAAAAATGTTTCCAGATTAGGGTATATTCAGTTTGAGCATTGATATATATTCTTGAACAGCATGGACATCGTTAAATCGATTCAGGAAGACCTATTTCGCGATGTCCTTTTGTTCTTTGTCCTTTTGTCTGTCTGAAATCATGATTACAGAAAAACTAGAAGAGCTAGATAATGGAAACTCCCAATTTAGATTATTTATATATCTACGCTCTTCAGCGGTTGCAAGTTTGTATCTATTTTCAGGATTCTTATACCCTGGTGACCTATGTACCCCTCTAAATAGGAACCACATACATTATTATTTATAGTCGGCTTAGACCGGCTATAACTTTCATAATTCTTAACACTTTATCATACCAACTATCACAATTTGCCAACTTTTAAAATTCCCATGTGACCAAACCTTCCTTAATGGTTTTATTTTACTAATGGATAAACGATAGTACCTATCCTCGTAGAAATTATTCTAGGATCGGCAAAGATCATTTTATATTTTTATATATAATCTTTTCTACCCTAACAGGGTACATTTCTACTACGGAACGTGTTTCAGTTTTTAATGAAAATATGTAGTGGCAAATAAAAATATTTATTTTACATTCTTTTGTTGTGGTGCATTATGTTTGATTTATCAGTCATGTAATCAGTTATCAGATATTACGGCACTTAAATATAAGTTTCTTACTCTCTGTCTCTATCTCTCTCCTGCACAATATGTAATTTGGTTCCTTTCTAACCGCTATCAAAAACGTATTGTCATAGTCTACATCAGATGCGTCAATGATTTTGTTGTTTATAGTCACAATTATTGGGATACTATTTCAAGTGCAATATGACTTTAAATAAACTTGGCGGGCTATTCAATGAATCATAGGTCGGTGTAGAACAGAAAGAGAACAGTGTTTTACACTGAGAAATAAAGTTTACATCTTTAATTTATTTTTTTGGAGTGCGGTATTTTAATAATATTTTTTTAAACCTTGCATACTCAGGCTAAGTTTTTCAAACATTGTATTATAATTGAAAACCCGATATTCTCTTTTCCATACCGGATACGGAATGAATAAAATTATTACATATAAGTAGGACTGTGCGGTTAATTGTTTTAGCGGAAAATCTGATTATTCATAAATACGATTAATCAATTATTCGATTAAACGTATTTTTCATTTAACTAAAAATACAATTAATCGGTTATTCAGAATCAGAAATCTGAATAATTGAATTGAATTGAATAGTTTTTCTTTTAAATATAATTTAATATTTATTAGCGACTCTTAAAAACCTGTACAGATGATTTGGACTACAGCTCACTTATCCAGGTATATTTCCTTAACCAATTTTTAATTAATTAAGAAATGAATGCGATTCTGATTAGATGCCAGACACATATAAGTCGCGTGCATTGTACACACAAAATATAGATTTGTTGCGCCAACCAACTCTTGCCCAAACAACTCTTTACCCAACCCGCTTTTTCGGTTTTCTCAATCACTTAATCGGTTCAAAACTAAAGGAGTTGTAGTTTGGACCAGAAAAAACATTGATAAAATCAACCAAGTCCTTGGTTGTTATAACGCCTATAACTCAGATCTCATAGTTAAATTTGCCAACGTTATTGTTGGCAAACACTTTAGTTATCAGTTAACTATGTAATTGTCAAAAAATCAGCAGCAAAATTTGAGAAAAACGAGTGAGTTAAATTAAGTCACATGGGTGGGTCCAGCCTGACTATGAGTTACCCTACATCTTGGTGAGGATATTAATGTTGGATATTTAATTGTATACCAACATTTTAAAGTTCTTAATTATGCTGAATACCCTCTCCATCAGCATATTATTCACATATCAAAAATTTACGACTTATGTCCCCTTAAACCCAAAATTTTATTTAAAAATGCAAAAAAAACTTATCAAAAAATAATAAAAAAACATATGCAGATTTGTAAGGTTGATATTTCATAGATTTCTTTTCAATCTATGTTTAAAAAGAAAAAAATAAATTTAAAAATAACGTGAGGGGATCACGCCCATCTGTTTAAAATTCCAATTTTTTTGTCTGAAATTACTAAAATCGTTAAAATGTTAAAACAACAGCTTTTCATAGTTGTTTTAACCAATGTTTTTTTCTTGAGTGAACTTATTTCGAACAGTTTTAGCCACAAACGAATATTGCAGTTCCCTCAACAAATTTCTAAAAAATTGAAGTTGGTTCTTACAATTAACTTTTTCGTTCTACATGCTAAATTTGGATTTTTCTGTGTATAACAACTCTTTTGTGAGTCACTTTGCAATATGATGCCATCAAAATATCATCTTGAAATTTAGCATGAACATTTATATTAAATCAAGCAAAATATGTGATTTTTTTCAGAATTTAAAAAAGTGGCCTTTTTAAGGAGATCAATTTTGAAGTTCAAGAATAATGACCACGGGCCACATGTTCAAGTTTAGAAGTTACAACTCCATTGTTCTTAAAGCTTTCTTAAATACTTTAAGAGATATTGAAATATGAACAACCGTAGAAAATGGATTTTTGCCCCATTTTTGTGACTTTAAACCACTGTATCTCTGAAAGTAGTAGTCAAAAAAATGGGCCTAATTGGTGTGGAATGGCCTGAAACTTCTTTTATGTGTTGTTTTTTGAGCAATTTTTGTAAAGTATAAATCAGGTTGCCTTACGTATTCTGCGCATGAACTGATATCAAATTAGGCTAACCTTAACAAATTGGTATTATGAACTAGATCGACTAAAACTTCGATACACCAACCGTAGAGTATTCTTTGCTCGACATTCATTTTTGTCTAAACATATTTATTTATTCCGTTGTTCTTTCAGCTTGCATCTCCTCTTTAACAAGTAAAAACTGCACTTTTGTTACTTCAACCAAACGAAGCCCACAAAGTGTCAAATTAAGATCATAATATGAGTTAGGCGTATAGTATTTATTATTCTTGTAAATGCAGTTATTAATATTAGCATTATATATTAGCGAATTGTAAAAACCAGTGCAGATGATTAGGAGTATGGCTTACTTATTCAGGTATAATTTTTCTTAACCATTTCATTCAGATATCAGACACACTTTTATTTAATTTAAGTAAAGTTTTTTCTTAAAATAAACAAAGTATTTCTTTTTTATTTCAATTTAATAAAAAGACACAAAGAAATAGTTTTCTTAAACTTTAGCTACATGGTTTATTGCGCGTGGAATAGTCCACAAAAAAGTTTGATCTAATTTAATGACAGTTTTGTACTAGTTACTCTTGTTATTAATTATATTTTTATATATTAAAAAATAATAATAATGAGAGCAAATTTTTGTATGAATATTGGTGGCAATAAACGTCCCAACACAAAGTTACAGATTCTACTATGCAGCCTATAGCCTGCCTCATGTCATCGTTTGTGTTGAATTCATTGTGAGTTTGTCATCTTGTTTCGTTTATATATTTACTTCCAAACAACGGTTTTGTACTAATCTGGATTATAGTCTCTACGTATGTTTTTCTCTATGATTCGTTGCAATTCATAATTCGGATTTCTATTCAAGCTGTTCATTGTTTTTGTGTACTTGTGTCGGATATGGAATGAGTGCGAATATTACTTCAATATAGTGAGGTCTATTATTATTTTTTTTTTTGGCAATGCTACGAAATTAATAAGAATATCTGAATATTTTGATTCACAGGTTACTTTGCTCACCTGCTAGGTCTCGCTATCGAAATGGACCAGACGGTTGATACCACGTTTATACCGGACCTGCCACAGGGGCCACTGTGCGTGTATCGTAAACGTGCCAAGTTTGACTGGAAACGTCTTCGGATGATTCTCGAAAAGGAACAGTCATTGCGCATTAAGGTATGTGACTCCTGTTCTAACGACACACAAGGATTTAACCCAATGTTTTGTGTTCGCAGTATAAAGTCTGGAAGATATTAGAGAACGATCCACTGTTTGCCTACCCCAATATAACGCTGTCCGCAGAGGAATATAAACGCATCTGTGCTATGCAAATGAACCGCATGGCGCACCTTGATTTGGTGCCCAAGGAAATAGAGCAGCGTTCATTTTGCGAGAAGACCAAGTATCTGATGAGCATTAACCAGGCACTGCACACCTACAGCCCCAGCCTCTCTGTGAAGATTGCGCTCGGCGTGGGTCTGTTCAACAACGCAATGCGCGCCATGGGCACTGAGCGACATGCGAAGTACCATGAGGCCGCCTGGAACCGCGAGGTGATCACTTGTCTGGCCATTACAGAGGTGGCTCACGGCAGCAACACGAAGAGCATTCGCACCACTGCCACCTATGATCCACAGACGCAGGAATTCATCATCAACACGCCGGACTTCGAGGCGGCCAAGTGCTGGGTGGGCAATTTGGGCAAAACGGCCACCGTGGCCATGACCTTTGCCAACCTATATACAGCAGACGGCGAGAATCATGGTCTGCACGGCTTCCTGATTCCGATACGAGACCCTAAGACGCTGCAGTCGTATCCGGGCGTATTGGTGGGCGACATTGGTGAGAAAATCGGCCTCAATGGTACTGACAATGGCTTTGTCATGTTCACCAAGTACAGAATTCCACGCGAGAACCTGCTAAATCGCACGGGTGACGTCACACCGGAGGGCGTATACGAGAGCGTCTTTAGCGAACCGGGCAAAGTGCTGGGTGCTGCACTGGAGTCCTTCTCGGCCGGGCGCATCGGCATCATGCAGGAGGCCGTAAATACGTTGGCCACTGCGGCAGTAATTGCGGTACGCTACGCAGCGGTTCGCAAACAGTTCGGCTATGAAAGAGACGGGCCCGAGTTGGCTATTATCGAGTACCAATTACACGTAAGTGTCAATATTGCCAATTTTGATAATCTGCATAAAACCATATTTTTTTCATTTCCCAGCAATGGCGTATTTTTCCCTACTTGGCTGCCGCGTGTGTGCAAAAGGTGGCTGTGGAAGAGCTCACAAATACATATCTTGAGACAATTGAGAAATCACAGGCTGACTCAAATGGGTTCGAGTTGTTGGTAAGTACCTCATGATAAACAGTGGTTCATTATAAGCTGTGTTTGTCTCTGAGTACTGCTCACGAATGAATGAATGGGTCCTGGAAAAGTATTCCAAAGGTCCCCAGGGTTATAATCCTGATAGTAATTGCAAACATGTAATCGCGAAAGAATTTTTTATCATTTTAAGGGTACCAAAACTCGGTTCACGAGAAAAAACCGAAAGTTCACTTTGCCCGGTATAAAGTGATATATATTAGATATTTGAAAATAGATGTTCTGGTGAAATTAATGTTAATTTTACAGATAGCGTACACAGAGGAAAAAAAAATAAATAAAAAGTAATGAACTTAAATAATTTTCGACACTTTTTCACCCATCCTTTTTTTTATTTAAATTTATTATGTAGGTAATCAATTTTTAACTAAATACTTTTTAGGCAATAACTTGTAATTTAAAATTATGTCTCTCAAACGCATTCAACTAAAAAAGTGGGTAAGTCATCACTTGGAAAATTTTATTAGCTTTTCAAGAAACCATAAATAAAAAAAATCGGATACAAAATAGAGCAGTGTTTATTTAAACAAGCATCCTTAGTTATACCCTACACTAAGAGTGAAAGGGTATATTCAGTTTGGTACGCCGTTTGTAACACCCAGAAGGAAGCATCTCCGGTATGGAAAAGTATATATATTCTTGATCAGCATGTCCTGAGTCGATTTAGCGATGTCCGTCTGTCTGTCTGTCTGTCTGTCTGTCTGTCCGTCTGTTGAAATCCCTACTACTTTTAAAATTGAAGAGCTAGATAAATGAAACTTATAACTTAGATTACTAATATACCTACGCTGTCTGTGCGCTGTATATGCGAAATTGGCGAGATCGGTCCATTGTGACCTATGATCCGACCACTTATGTTCAAATACCTCATATAAAATGTACATATAAAGATCAATTTTTATGTATACGTGCTTAGGTAAACTTTTTTGGTCAAATATATATTGATATCATGCTCAAATACATGATAATAATGTTTTCCGGCGAAAAAACTTGTGGTTCACAAAAAAAAATCGAAATTCGGTACACCTACCCATTTGTAAATATGGGTATCAAATGAATGGATATTCTTCAGCGATTGAAAGTTTTTAGTTATTTTCCGAATTTGTTTACCCTGGTAACCTATATACCACTTTGAATGGTTACCACAAATCTGTGTAGGGTATTTATAGACCGTATAGCTTTGACCGACTATAATTTTGATAATCCTAACTATCATAATAACACCAAATTTAAAATTTCCCATGTGATCAAACCTTCCCAACTGGTTTTATATTTTCATCAGTCACGCCTAGCCTGAAACAATTTAAACTCAAAAGTTCGATTCATATCTAAAATTTATTTTGAATATTTTTTTGACATCCCTTTCCATTTTTTAGGATGAAAAAAAAAATTGGAGAGTTTTTAAATGCGTTTTTTGATACAGTTTTTTTTTACTAATTTTTTTTAGTAATTAATAATTACACGCAGAGAAAAACCATGGTTGTGGTGGTTATATTTGAAGGGCATCATACTATGATTGAGAGTTATGGTTGTAGGACATCATATAATTTGTCTAATATGATCCTCAGTGACAATATTGCGTACCATATTAAGCTCCTCAGTGACAATAGTACGATTTTCTACAACCATACCTTGATTCTCAGTGACCATACGCCGATTTCACACAATCATACTGTGGTTGTCAGTAATCGTATTTCGATTTCATACAACCATACTATGGTCCTATTATTGTATTATGTCTGAAAAAGAGGATAGAAGAGAAATTATAAATAAGACATATGTTTAATTGATGATTATTTCATCTACATTTTTTATTATATAAGTATATATTTTTAAATAAAAGACACAATATTGCAAACTCCGTGAAGTTGTACTCTGTGCGAAGCTATGCTTGCAATTGCCGGACAGCATCGTTTGAGTTTTATCGTGCACAAGAACTTTCGTGTAAAGTAAAGCGTCACCGCCATGAAGTTGACAACGCGAGCACACGATTAATTACTGAAATTTGTTATACACATTTGTATTAAACACGAGCAGTTAATGTTATTTATAGAAATTTGTTTGAACTATATTATTTTCATATTAAGCATTTACAATTCACGTGTTAACTTTCGGATATATGTTTATTTTTAATAATGATGTTTTAAACATTAGAAGACACTTTGTCACGACAAAAAAAACTCGACTGCACACCGCCAACATCAAAGTGAGTAAGAGAGAGTAAAAAATGCCATTAAGTGAGAATTATATGGTTGTAAATAATAAATTACTATATTATGATCAGTCTATAACATGGTATGATTGGTATTGACCATACTTTCTTTGTGGCAGTCTTTATCGTAATCATAACATCATTCCTATCATCCATATTTTGGTTTTTCAGAAATACAATCATATTATTATAAATTGTGTACTATAATATGATTTTAGCGACCTTATTATTGTTGAAATAAAATTGAAAATACTATACTTTGATTGTGACAACCATGTAGAATTGTAAAGACCGTGGTTGTTGCGATCATATAGCAACAATATTATTTCTCTGCGTGTAATTTGAATAATTTAATTTCATCTTAAAATAATCGCAAGGGATGTTAAAATCATATTCAAAATAAATTTTAAATGGGAATCGAACTTTTGAGTTTAAAGGGTTTCATGCTTGGAGTGACTGATGAAAATATCAAACGAAGGACGCCTGTTTAAATAATCACTGCTTCTGTATTTTTTATCTGATTTTTTTTATTTATATTTTCTTGAAAAGCTAATTTTAAAATTGTTGATTTAGGTACAAAAACGCCTACTTTGAGGTCCCGGCTGGTCCATTTCCCATATTCGGATTTCGCTAAAAATTCTTCACATCGATTTTCTTATTCAATAGAGCATTTCTAGGGGGTGACCTTCAAAATGAAACTTGATGATTTTTTTTTCATACAAAGTCATTGAATATTGAATACATATTATTTAAAATGTTCATAAAAGTGATTAAATGTGGTTTTAATGTGAGATTTGTATTATACAAAGCCATTTTATAAAGAGACATTTTAAAAAAGACAGTTATAGAAATTTTCATAGCTAAATCATTTTGGTTATGCAAATGCTCGGATTATTAGATCCTAAAAATTTAATGATCAATTCCCAATCATGGATCTGCAAACATGTTTACTTGTATATATTTCCATATATTAAGAGGTCCGCCTAAATTCTTCAGGACTGTAGTGCCAAGTCCTGAATAACTTAGGCCAATCTCTCTCCATATTGAGCTGTGCGTGTTATATTTGTATTCAAAGTAGTGAGACCTACAGTTTAATGACGAATCCGAAAAGCGAGTGGTAGCTTTTCATAGGCAATGTTTTACTCTGGTAGGTTTGCTATTGACTGCCGAGGTAACGCGGTATAGAAAAATGTTTTCTATGAAAAGATGTTGTTAGCCCCAATTCAGGCTTGAACATGGGACCTTTTGACTCACAGTCCAACGCACTAACCACTGAGCTACCGCGACTATAGGTTTCGGTATACAGGTTGCAAAATACAATTTCGATTTTTGTATTATTCTTTGTTTTTGTTCTACTTTTTAATGTCATGAACAAATTTTACCAATTGAAGGGTTTGGTGCATAAAAGGGTCAAGTGCACATTTTATGAAATTTGAGTTTTTTTTTACATCTGATTGATTTTTTAAAATTACGTTTAGTTTGATAACAAAATCATCCATAATAAAATCATTTATTTGAAATTTTCTCAATTTCATTTAGAATTTTCCCAATTTCAAATCGAAAATCTCAATACCATTTGGAATGTTCTCAATTTCAGTTGAAAATGATGTAGTGCATGCTAAACGTAAATATGCGGTAAATATTTCCCAAACAATACATTCAATTAAGGTGCCAATTAACAATTAAGTCCCCAATTATAAAAAAGGTGTAATTATTTATATCTCTATAACCGATTAACATATTTTAATGAAGCGAATGGTTTATATAAGCTTTTTGATCACGCATCACGCATATTATAATTTAAAAAATAAAATACACTTGAGCACGTTAAGACAATATTTTAAAATATATTTAAATATATTTTAAAGTTAAATATATTTTTCAAATCATTGTTACGTGTACGCCCTCAGAAACCCTGGAGCTTTCCCGGTCGATTTAAAAATACTTTCGAAGGAGTCTTCCTTAGTTTCTGAACTATCAAGTTTTAAAGTTCAATTGCCGATTTTTCTCAATACGTAATTGGTTCTCTGACACACTATTTCTAGGAAATCATAACAAGCAAAATAGGAAATTAGAGCAATGAGGGACAATCAAAACAATTTAATTAAAATCAAAGTTTCTCCTGATCTGAAAAATTGGCATGAGTAAATTTTCAAAAAGTTATTAAAAATGTCGAATATGTTTATCAAATCATCCATAGGTTTTTTCTCGCATGAAACTTGTATTCTTTACATACTCCAATTGGAAAAAAATGTTTATAGTCACATGACCATTTCCGTATTACATTTGAGATTTTACATATTACACAAAAAATAACATTTTTCTCAACTTTAGTTCAAAAACGTTTTAAATATTAGTCGGACAACAAAATAATACTTACACGTAGATGATTCAATTAACATACCATAACTTTGAACATGAACGCGATATATTAGAAAAAAGTCGATTTTTTTTCGAAAGATTCTAAGTCAGCGGGTGTTATAACTAAAACTTATCCATAGCATTTTGTCTTTTGTTGATTTTAAATATCAGGGTACCCTTAATAGGAATTTCGTAATAAAGTTTGTTACACATATTTTTTTTGGTTCATGTAAAGAAGTATAATAAAACCATTTAACCGGATAACGTTTTACGTTTTGGGTTTGGGTTTTTATACCGTTTTAAAGAAAGGATACTTTTTAGCGCGGATTTCATGTGATCGAATTCAAAATACAACCACAGGAGTTTTATGAGAACATGTCGAGTATAAAGACATTTTTAACAATTCTTAATTTGTTCGCAGACACAAATAGTATCGGAACTGCATGCAGTCATATCATCGTGTAAGCCGCTAATTACTTGGACTGCGCGCGACGCTATACAGGAAGCACGCGAGGCCTGTGGAGGCCATGGCTACTTGAAGGCCTCCAAACTCGGCGATCTGAGAAATGACCACGATCCGAGTCTCACCTACGAGGGTGATAACAATGTGCTCGGACAGCAGTCTTCCAATTGGCTGCTCCGGCAGTGGAACGACAAAGTAGAGAGTCCCGTTGGCACCGCGAATTTTATACGCCATCGTGAGCATATACTTCAGCAGACTTTCGATGACGTGCTGCAACAGAATGCCGTTGACTCCATGGAATGTAAGTCAGATTTGCCAAATGTCAGTGCAGCCAGACCATAACTTTTTTCATTTTCAGTCACTTTGAAGTGTTACGAATGGTTGCTGTGTTATTTGCTACGTACCACATCCGCACGTATCTCCCAGGACATGGCAGACGGTGCTCATCGCTTCGATGCTCGCAACAATGCACAAGTGTTTGGCGCGCGCGAAGTATCGCTCGTATACTCCGAATACTTTGTGCTGCGTCAATTCTGTGAGCGCTACAAGCAACCGGATGTGAGCGCCGACTTGGGCGACGTTTTGGGTCTGGTCTTCGCCGTATACTCTATGCGCTGCATTGACCAGCACATGACCACTTTCTATGTGGGTGGATTCGCGCGCAATTCAAGCTTCGCCGAGCTCATACGGTCACAGTTACTGCGCAAGTGCGGTGAGCTGAAGGACTCCGCGGTGGCAGTGGCCGATGCCTTGGCTCCTCCTGACTTTGCACTCAACTCAGTTATTGCAAAGTCGGATGGTCTTTTGTATGAAAATTTACAAAACGAATTTATGACCAATCAGGGTGCCTTTGAGAGGCCGTCCTGGTGGAAGGACATAGTTATACCTCAAGCGAAATCCAAACTGTAAACGTGCGAATGGATTTCTGTAAAAGCCTCATACGGACCCGTAGTGTAGTTGAACTCGCAAGTAGGGATTTGGATTTTATGTCACAGTTTCTGTGGCCAACTGCACTCTTGACGTATTCCTCCGTATAGCCTCCGAACATTAAATGTATTTTCAACGTGTATTTTTCTAAACTAAATATGTATGTAAGATTGATGTTAGTGTCTTTGAACTATTAGTATTGTATTTACTGTTAATCCTGTAAGATTTATTAAAGAGTTTTAAATTTAATTAAACGACTTTACTTTTCAAATGTGACGTAGTTTAGTTTAGGCCTCTTTTAATTTTAAAACCGTTTTAGTTTTATATACAAATATCTTCTAATTTTAAGAATATAATAAACTGTAGATTCCGTGTGGAAATTTATTTGAAGACGATATCATTCACTGATTAGGATTGACTGACTCCACATAATAATAATCCGGCTTCCACATCAATGTCTGATTCAAAACGTGACACTATTTGATGTACCTATTATGTAACCACTGAGCCGAGGTACCTCAGTGGTTAGTACGTGGGACTGCGAGCTGAAAGGTCCCCGGTTCAAGCCTGGACTGGGGCTAACAACATCTTTTCATAGAAACATTTTTCTATACCGCGCTACCCTTCGGCAGTAAATGCCAAACCTACGAGAGTAAAACATTGCCTATGAAAAGCTCTCACCCGCCGTTCGGATTCGCCCACTTTTAATACAAATATAACACGCACAGCTCAAAATGGTGAGAGAGCTCGGCCTAAGTTCTTATAAGGACTGTAGTGCCAAACTATTATTATTATTATGGTCAGATTCCTTGATTTTTATCCTAACCATATTTCCTTCATTGCGCATTTCAATTATTCTGAAAATCTTTTTACGATTTTTTTTAAAGGCCTTTTTACTAAACACAAATGAGACAAATGTCAAATATTAGTTTTATTTGACCTTTTTATATTTATCAGAACCTTTTATCATATTAGAATACTTTTCATAGTTTTTATAACATTCTGATCATAAGTCCAATCACGTTTGTCATAAGTGTCAGAACATGTTTCTTCGTGGATAAGGTTCCCTTACGTAGAACTGTCCTAGCCAACCTGATCAGAATCATTTCTGTTTGCCTATGTCTGACCAGAAATGAATGTGAAATTTGGCTAATTTTAACAAATTCTTCCTCGGGAGCCTTAACATATTTTCACTCGGACAGTTTTTGCATTATTAAAAAAATATTAATTCAACATTGAATTCAAAAATAAGAAAAGTAAAATTTCATATTTATTTATTTATTTCAAATGGAAACCAACCATTGAATTATTAATTGAATTATTAATTTGAATTATTAATTGAAATTTATCTAACACTAATTGTCTTTATTTTATCTGGACAAAATTATATATTAACTTTCGCAAATCATCCATAATTTTATATATCATCCATAATTTAAAGAAAACCTTACGTTACAGAATTAGATTCAGGTTACGGAAGTGGCACAAGTGTACAACCTCCATAGGTTGCAAACAATCAGAGTGTTTCTGTTTTCCGCTAATAAAGCATAAGTCCACAAATTCTATATGAATTGGAAAAAACGTGCAATATTTACCAAAATACAACAAATGCCAAATTTGAGAGATAAATCCCGTTTTGCGGGATTTTTTTTTAAATTGCTGTGGGATACGGATTTTCTTTGACATTTGTTAATTCGGCGAAAGATTTTTCAATACGTTAGTCATGTTTGTTTGCACTTCAGAATACTGAAAAATTATACATGGTTTGAAAACCGACTGCAAATATTCAAATGCGTTATTTTCGATTTTAAAAGTGTATTCTAACGATTTCCCGAGTGGAAATTGGTTAAAGTTAGCCTCATTTCGCATCCGTCCTGGATCATAATACGACGATAAGGCATCCCTACCAAAGGCCACCTGAAATGATACTGCTCAGGGTCGACTATTGTAATCCTATTCAGGGGCGGATCCAGAAGTATGATTTGGGGGGGAGATTGGTTTTTTTGCGCCTTTTTTCCAATTTTTTCCTAAAATTTTATTTTGCGACCTTTTTTATATTTTCTCATCAAATACAGTGAATAATGAATTATATACAACTGTACTTCTTTAAACCAACTTTTTTCTTTAAATCAACCGTTTTATTTGATTAAAAAACAAAAAAATATAGGATGCGGTCGGATCCGTGGTACCCTAGAAAAAACGATATCCAGTGCATCTACATATTTGATCATATAGGTACTCAAATGAAAGGTAATAATGCCACATTTGTAATTATATGGTTATTTTTATGATCTACTAACCATAGCGATTAGTAAAAAATAAAATTAAAATGAAATGCTGATTGTTGAGAAAAATATTTAATTATTTATCAAAATGGCGAAGAAAATTTTGAAATGAATAGGTTACGCTTTTTTAAAAATTTCTAGAAGTGACTCAACAGTTAATTATAATATTTCGTTGGCAAGTTATATCGAAGAAGCGCCGCAGTCGAAATTTTTTTATAAAACATTAAATTTTTTATTTTTTAAAACATAAATACAAAAGTGTATAATAGACTCCTGATTAAATTTCTTTTCGTTTAGGTACCCACACTTGTATCTATATATTATTCGTGTATAAAATGAACTCAGTTTTTAAAACTAAAAAGGGTCCTGAGGTTACTGGGGTTATCGGATCATGAACATAATAACATATTAATCGTGAGATTAATATCTTTCATTTCAGTACCTACATGTTCATATAGGTAGGTGTATAAGGTTTTGATTTATCTGGGGTTCCACAAGTCCGACCGAACCCCAATTTAGTCTGGGACCCAAACAGAGAGGATAGTTTGAAGAAAAAATATTTCACTTCATCCGGTTATAAAAAGTTCAACCAATTTGTTTGTTTGTTTGGAGATTTTTTGGTAGGAGTAACGACTTTTTTTTCCATATATATATCAAAAATAATAATAAATTTAGATTTTAATAAATATGTATCTAAAATAAAAATTATATTTGAATTTTGAAAGTATTTATCAAAAATAATTATTTTTAACTTTAATGATATTAACTTCTATTTATATTTCTCAAATATAATTATTAAAAAATATTTCAAAATTTAACCAGTCCTATAATAAAAATAAGACCATAAATTAAAAATATGCATAGAATGTTATCTAATGGTACCCATTGTTTTACAGTGCCATCATTTCTTACAATGAATTTTTACATATAAATTTGAAAAAGATAATTATTTTTGGTCTCTGATTTTAGGAAGGTGTACATATCTCAGTACCATTTGGAAACAAAATTCAATTTGTGTATTATATTAAAGGTGATCAATACCGACATCTCGTTGGAAAACTACTTCAGATATACACAATGTATTTTAATGATTATTTTCACTTAACAAGTCAGCATATTTCGAAAACCAAAAATATTTGAATTTAATTTTTTTTTTTAAGTATAACAATTGTACCAATTTTACCATTTGTACCAAACTTAAGTTTGATATTTAACGTAGTTTTTTTGTACCATTTATTCAAGAATTAAAAGGTAATCGTTACTTCACCAATTATTAAATTAATTTACAACAGTTTTTTTTAATTTCAAAAATACTAAAAACGTAAAAATCGGATTATAAATCGTCGTTATAGAACTAAAAGTCATCAAATAAATTTTGTTTCAATATCGATTTTTATTTGTTAATAACTTCTTCAATAATAATTTGAAACAATCATAACCTTTTAGCGCAGTGCCGATTGGACGGACATACTTAAAAACTATATTTTGTGAATATTTGATTTTTAATTATGAAAATACACCAACACATCTAAAACTATGAATTGTCGAACTTTTATCAAACTTTTAAAAATGGTATTTGGTACAACGAAGATATACAAAAAATATGTAAGTTTTTTAAAAACTATGGCGCATTAGTATAGACAATTTAAAGTCATATTTAAATTCAAAATCATCTATTTGACAATTTATTCTATACAAAAATTCTAAAAAAGTCGAATTTTCTTTAAGTCGAATTATTAAAGTTGTCTAAAATTTTCTATGGTTATGCGCCTATAATGTTTAAATTCAATTTAATATTGATACCCCGAGACAAAATTTATGTCATTTTTCAGGAATATTTCCGGCCAACACACAGATAAATGGAATATTTTGGGAAGTGTAAAATTTTGTGGAATTTTAATGACAGATTCACGGCATATTTTGGGATCGGGCAGTTCGGGCAGACAGCTTGTGATACAAACTCCGCCTATCTCTTTTTAAAATATGTCGAAAAAATGTTTTTAAACTGCCTCGACCCTGCCTAAAATGTTTGTCTTGGGACATTTTGATATAGATCTCAAAATATTTAAAACTCGAATTGTGTATTCTTCAGAATCTTTGTCAAAATACAATGGCGCATATTCGTAGACAATTGAAAGTCAACTATAAAATAAAAGTTACCCGCTATGTTGCGCAATTTTAACAAAGATTAAAATGTCAAAAAGTTTTTTTTAAGTCGCAAAATTAAAAAAAAAGCGAACAATTAAAAAGGTAATTTACAGAATATTAGTAATCTGGAGATAGTTAGTAATTTTTACACAAAGGTGCAATGTAGAAAAGCTCAAAAAGGCGTAAACAAATTCAAATAACAATCAAAATTAAAACAGCGCATAACTTACAGAATTTTATCTTTCTTTACAAGCGCAAAATTATCAAACACAAAATGAAAATGACGCATATTTATGCTCGGTTTTCCACATGTCATTTTGTGCCAGTTTCATGTTCGAAAATTTCTCAAATTCTCAAATTGTTTTTCGACATGGCAAAGATTTAAAAAAATGCCAACATGTTGGCATTTTGAATTCAATTGACATGGATAATGAATATTTTAATTTTGGACAGATTCTGCCTCGCAATCACAATGTAAAGAAAACAAATATGACACAAAATGACATAATGAAAACCAGGTATAACTCTGTAAATTAATTGTGTTTTTTTTTTGAAAATTTGGCGCCTTTTTCTATATTTTGTGATCTTTTTAAAAGCCGCAAACATTCTGCATTTTAGACGCTTTTTCCATTTTGTGTTTATTTTTTTGAAAATTTAGAGCGTTTATCTGTAGTTTCCGGTCTTTTGAAATGGCCAAAAAATTCTGAATATTAGGCGCATTTTTGCTCCTTTTTCTATATTTTAAGCGTATTTTTTTTTTAGTTTTCGACTTTCCCTATATATTGCGATCTTTTAGACAGGCTCAAAATTTCTATAAATTAGTATTCCATTTTGTAATGTTTTGAAAATTTGGGCCTTTTTCTATATTTTGCGCCCTTCTATAGAGGCGCAAATATTTTGTAAATAAAGCAAATGCGCCTCAAATTAGGCGCATTTGCAATTTTATGCTTTTTTGAAAATTTTGCGCCATTTTCTATATTTTTTTGTGACCTTCTGTAGAGTCGTCAAAATTTTGTAAATTAGGCGCATTTGCAATTTTATGCTTTTTTTGAAAATGTTGCGCCCTTCTGTAGAGGCGCAAACATTTTGTAGATTAGGCACATCTGCAATTTTATGCTTTTTAGAAAATTTTGCGACTGTATATTTTGCGCCCTACTATAGAGGCGCAAACATTTTGTAAATAAGGCGCATTTGCAATGTTATACTCTTTTTAAAATTTTGCGCCCTTTTGTAGAGGCGCAAAAATTTTGTAGATTAGGCGCATCTGCAGTTTTATGCTTTTTTGAAAATGTTGCGCCTTCCTCTATATTTTACGCCCTTCTATAGAGGCGCAAACATTTTGTAAATAAAGCACATTATCAATTTTATGCTTTTTAGAAAATTTTGCGCCTTTCTGTATATTTTGCGCCCTTCTATAGAGGCGCAAACATTTTGTAAATAAGCCCCCCCCTGGATCCGCGCTTGATCCTAATTTCGGATCCACGCACAGTGTGCCCACGTAAGGCAACCTAGTCCAACCTTCATAAAAAATACTGATTTAAAGTCTCCTTGAGGAAAACAGACACTTATGATAAAAACTTTATTAGATATCGTATTAATATAATATCGTCGTTGTAGAACGAAAAGTCACCAAATACATTTTAAAGAAAAACTTAAATTTCGAGTTTGTTGATTAATATTATAAAAAGTAATTGATGAATTTTTAAATTTGAATTAATAATTGATAGATTTACAGTTTCTTATCATGTGCTACAAAAATTGAGATTTTCGTTAAAAATTGTAAGATATATACAATGAATATTAGGCATTTTGAAAATGTATTTGGTGACTGTTCGTTCTACAACGACGATATGATCGAGATTTTATTAAAAACCTTTTATAATAAAATAGGGTAGCAAAATTATTCCAATAAAATAAAATATTCTAATACATCACGTTTTTAATCAGGCACTGATGAAAACCCCTGATCATTGCCTGTTGGGAGAAAAATATTGGACGGTAATAATAGAGGCAAATAAGAAATATTTTAAAACCAGGAAACAAACAAATTTAATAATAATAATAATAAGAAATAGTTTGCAGGAAAATAATTTATATTTGGCGAAAATATAATACATTTAAATTTAGCAATATTTATTATGAATTAATATAAAAAGTTCTTAAAACAAAAGTTTTTTATGAACATCAGTTTAATTTTATTTTCGAACGGTGGTTCCAAATTAGGATTTACATCTTTTCTATGTTACTAAAAAATTACTTTTGGACGGCCACTCTGGGTCGATTACCCATAATGGCAATGTAATTTTTTGAAAAACTAACCCACTAGACATATTCATTTATGATTATGTATTAATTGTTTAAAAGTCCTATATGCATCTTTTCGTTTCATGATATAATGTAAAAATGTATTTTAAAAATTTAAGAAGTACCTACCTCTTAAATTTCAACATTACTTAGAATAAAAAAGAGGAAATATGTTATCCTTAATTAACAATTTTCACAAAAAAATCAATTCTAATATAATGCAAAATTCTGTATTGCAAAAAACTAAGTAGTAACGAAAACATATATTTGGCACACACTGCATATATATAAATGTATATATATGTAATATGTATATATATATATTTTATATTTTCAAAAATAGCTGTACCATTGTCTCTTTTTATAAAGGTTTCACTTTACCATTCAACAAAAACTGTTAAAGTCAAGTAAGTTTAAAAACTTGTTTAGAACAGATTAATATTTAATGGTAATATTTAACATATGTATGTTTTTCTACTGTATTTTTTAAATTAGCAGATCCCTACCTTCGCAAAATTAAATTACCATAGTTTTGCAAAATATCGAGAATATGTTTATGTTAATGATATGTGATATTTTACACATATGCCATACTAATTTATACTGGACTAGTTAGTCTGGTACGTCACATATTTTACGACATCACTTCTGCTTATATTTTGCAGAAATTCGTATAGATGTCATCGCCCCAAAATTATGTTGCAACAACTTAAATATTATATCCAACAACATTCGACATTATAATTCTTGGAGCCGATAAGTTATACATATGTTTTATACAATGATATAAGACGCATTTAACATATTTTTTAAATATTACATATTGTTAAATAATTTATTTTAAAGTCATTATTTTAAAGTCATATTCTTAAATAATTTTAACAATTTCCTAAACAAACCACTTGATTTAAATAATAGGGCTACCAACTAGCCCTGTCACATTTTTTCCCAGAGACATTAATACAAATTATATGTACAGGGTTTGGTTCATCGATGTTAATAATTAATGGGGTTTTCAATAAAAAAATGTTTAATTTTGCACCCAGTTTAAGATACAGGGTGATTAAGAGATGCATATTACTGACATAACCTAGTCAAGAAAATTGCTCAAAGTATAATCTTTTGCTAAATTTTTTCACTCGTGCTTTAGACTCTAAAATTACCTTTCCAATGATAAAACAACTAATAATAATAGTTTGACGCTACAGTCCTGAATAACTTAGGCAGATTTCTTTGACTCAACGTGGTGGGACCTACAGTTTAATACCTAATGCGACCGACGGGTGAGATCTTTTCATAGGCAATGTTTTACTCTCGTAGGTTTGCAATTTATTGCCGAGAGGTAGCGCGGTATAGAAAAATGTTTCTATGAAAAGATGTTGTTAGCCCCAGTCCAGGCTTGAGCATGAGATCTTTCGTCTCGCAGTCCAACGCACAAACCACTGAGCTACCGATATTAGGAAAAATATCTTCAAAAATATTTTTTACAAATTAAAGAATGGCTTTTAAAAAATAAATATGTGCAAAATGATTTAGTTTGAATTTTTTTAAGATATTGAATAAATATTGTTACGAAAAGATCTAATTTGCTCCACTGTGCAAGCAATAACCAAGAGTGAATGAGACAGACGACTATTCAGCGTACTGAAAGCAACGGAAGATCAGCGTATTAAAACACAGTATTCGTATACTGAGTTTTCGTATACGAAAAAATAGAGTTTGAAGCAGTTAATCAGAAAATTTAGTTAAAATTTGTATTCGATTGTTTTAAAATTTTATAATAATTAGTGATGATATTTTTTTGTTAAAAAAGTATTCGATATTCAGGGCTATTTTCCACAAACTTGTGGTCGTCCTCAGTGAAAGAATTTTCTCAAGAGCTGGCCAATTAATTAATGCTCGACGAAATAAACTAAAAGCTGAAGAAATTCTTTACTGTCTTTCAATTAAATACTTTTTTACATAAACAAATTTTTTTTTCTTAAAAATCTGCAATAAAATTGCAATGTTTTGTTAATGCTTTAAATAATATGATTTTATAATTTAATTATTTACTATGTGAATAGTTTTTTTTTCCATAAATACACATGAACCTTAACTGTTTTTTTTAACCTCATAGGTCAAATTTAGATCTTCAAAGCTTTTTTTGTATTTCTGAACTTCGGAAGGTTAAAGTACTCAGTATTGAGTATAAAGTATTGAGTATTTGCAAAAAAGTATTGGGTACCCATGAGTACAAAAGTATCGAAATTTATCATCGCTAATAATAATACATTTCACTCCATGACTAAATGAGTAACAACAAAAGATATGTTTAATGCATGCATTTGTTTCCGTAGAATGTGTATTCAGTTTGCAAGCAATATAAGTATTTATGGGAAACACTTTAGTGTAATCAAGAGTGTTTGCAGCAAAAGAGATGGATATTTATATAGTTTGGTACAACAATTACATGTGTTTGCTACAAATCATTTAAATCGGTTGTTGCAAGTATTATTTCAAACACTTTAAGTATTTGATTGTATTTTTTGTGTGTAACAATATAAATATTTAATTAAAGGGGATTTGCTTTTAAATTTTTTGAGTTATCATATTTGGAAAAATTGATTCGTATATAAGGATTCTGATTAAGCATATCTCAGGCCCTTTTGTTAATTCATATTTCCACAGAAGTTAGACCTTTTAAAATGCATAAAATGAGTAAAAAAAAAATATACTAAAAAGACAGACTTATTTAGATTATTCTGTTTTCAAAACCAAATGTAATCTCTGAAGTTTTACATAGGTGTTTCTTAAAATTATTTGATTTCATTCAACCAAGTATCTGTTGGTAACCCTACGTTATGGGTGATTCCCAAAAAAAACAACTCTCGACGTAGTCTCGTCTTCAGAATGATTTCTTTTTTGTTTAATTGTTTTGTTCATATTGTTTTTATTTTATATTCTTTTTAATATTAATTCGTCGCAAGCGGATTTGCATACACCGCATGATTTCTCTTCTAACTATTCGAATGGTGCTCGAAACTTCTGACTATCATCGTGTCTGAAAGATTTGCAAATGGGCACCGACCGAATCAACAGCATTCGTATTACTACAAATACCACTTCGTTGCGCCGACGCGCCGGGATGGTCCAACAAAATCAATTTTTTGCTCTACTGAATTGGATTTGGCTTTGTTCTCGAGCCTCGCGTAAATGTAGTGTGTAGGAGTATCGGTGTGTTTTATTTTCTGAGCATCTGCGACAGCAGGTGATGAGTATCTTCGCATGGTGTGCGATGTATCTATCTCAAACGCGATACTGAGTTTATAAGTGGATATGCTGTCATTAGTTTGGCTTAATCGTTGCTCTGTCGTCGCGTTGCTCAGTCAAAGTTTTCAAACAGTGTCGAACGTTGGTCGTTGGATAAACTCACGAATTTAAAGAACGCGTTTTAATTAACTGTTTTAATTAACCAAACGAAGGCGTTATCTACGAGTTGTGTGTAAGCTGTTTTTCGTATTTGTACCTACAATATGTCTAACCCGAAATATTCCGTTGTGCTTGAACACGCGACAAAAAATGTTTTTTTTTGTTTTATTTGTTGATACTGAAAAATTGTACATGCAGAAAAAAAAAATTAAAATGTTTATTAAATAATTATTTTAGTTTTAGGTGTAAAATTAGTCAAAGAATATAATTTTTAGGACTGTGCGGACTATCGTATAATCCAAATCTTGATTAATCAGAAACCCTGAATAATCAGAATCCTGATCAATCTGATTAATCCGAATTTTTATTAATTGAAACAATTTTATTCAACAACATTTGAACATTTTGTCAACTTAAATAAAGTGAAAAATTGTTTTTAAAATAATTGAAAAATAAAAGGAAGTGTTTTAAATTTTCAAAAACCATAAGAAACGAATTTTGAAATATTTCACAACAAAAATTCTGATTAAGTAAAATGCAGACTATTTAATTAACCATAATCCTGATTAATCCTTGATTAATAATGTTCTGCTTAATTGAAAAACTCGCACAGACCTAATAACTGTATATTAACAACATAGAAATACATTAAATAAATTATTTAAAATAGTATGATCCTAATAGAACTTAATCTAAGGCCACGATCGTTTACTCTTCATTGAAGTTTTCCTTGACACATCACGACCAGTTGTAAGAATCACCATGATCAAGTCATAATCATTCTACGCTAATAGGGTTAATTACAACTAGGGTAGTTGACAAAACATTTTTCATATCTGTGAAAAATTCTTGGTGGGTAGTAGGTATCTAAAAATATTTCTTATGAGGTTGTTATCCAAATTTTAAAAATGCATAGCACAAAATCCTTTACAAAATTCACCAGTTTGTAATATTCCAAAATTAATTTGTACTTTTTTAAGAAAACAAGATACTACTGAAAAACTCATGCGGATACTTTTCGATAATAGAAGAAATCGTGTGAAAGCAGTGTGAAATATAATTGATCTACACACAGAAAAATCCTCTTTTGACATGAGGTTAATTGAACAAACGTTCCAGTGTTGCAACCGAAATACATTTGTTGTAACCTCATGTCATTAAAATGAATGTACCATTTCTTACTCTAACCGAAATGTTAGTTCGCGCATCTGTACGTTCTGTTGTTGTAACCTCATGATTGAATTTTTCTTCTGCCAAAATTTGACGTTTGTGCATTTGTTACGGCAACTGAGACGTTATTGTATCAATAAAATAAATGACACACGGCAACCTCATGTCTATCAGCAACTTGGTTGCCAGTTTCTTGCAAAAATTATGGATACCTGCAGAAATAATTATATGTCAAAAATTTTCACAAGTGGCAAAAAATAGGAAATTCACCAATTAAGTAAAATTGCGAAATAAATATATGAATATTAATAAAAAAATATGTGACCATATGTGGCATTATAAATAGTTTTTTATTTTGTTTAATTATAATGAAATAAAATATTAAATGTGTCTTCGTACTGCTTTCATTTTTCAGGGAACAGGAATTACCAGATATATATTTTTTGGAATTGTGTGCGTGACATATTTACGCATTAAAAATACATAAAGAAAACTTTACATAAATAAGTTTTATTATCATAATAAAATTTCAATTAAAGGTTTCGGCATGCTTGCTGACTTGGAGGTTTAAACAACCTCATGCTTGCTAAATAGGAGGTTGGCACAACCTCATGCTTGCTGACAAGTTTCCGCAACCGAATAATTCGGTAGGGCAATTTAGTTGGTTGCCGCAACAAATCAGTATTCTGTGTGTAACTTTTTATTTTTTATACTCTACAACCATATGTACAGTTGCCAGTTTTGTAGGAAAAC
This sequence comes from Dryomyza anilis, assembly GCA_951804985.1. Classification (NCBI taxonomy): domain Eukaryota; kingdom Metazoa; phylum Arthropoda; class Insecta; order Diptera; family Dryomyzidae; genus Dryomyza; species Dryomyza anilis. Next base: position 79,086,687 of record OX638131.1, read on the forward strand.
TACATCATATGGGATTTTTTTGTTCTTGCGGAAAATGATATCCCACACGAAGAAACTGCGAGACTGTACTGTGTAATTTGTCAGAATTGTGTGAGAATTGGTGAGAATTTTGTTCTGAGGGATGAGGGAAAAAGGGATTTTGTGTGAGAATTTTATCTGGCAATAGGGTACCATATAGGGTGTCCATAGGGTACTAGGCATATAAAGTTTGTGTAACCCCTCTTAGCACCCGTGGCCACTATGAAAATGTTTATATTTTTTTTATGATCATTGCACACTAATTTGAAAAATGTTATCCAAAGTGGGAATAAGTTCATAAATTAGTAAATAAGTTCAACGAGAACGGCCACCTCACATACCAGATAATGTTACATTTTATACGAGCTCATAGATATAGTTGTCATAAAATTTAAAATGTCTTATGAATACACCTATAAATATTTTACTTTAATGCTTTTATGTTTTTACTTTTATATTTTTACTTTAATTCTCATTTTTAAATAATGAAAATTTAAGATGTTAATTTCAAAATCTGAAAACTCGGCGAATAAGTTAGAACAAATTCTAATTCAAAACTTATAAAATGGAAAAACTGTATTTCTTCGTAAAGTGTAGCAAACGTATGCGGAATGAAATATAAACTGATTTCAAACCATTATTAAAAATTTAATAGAAATATCAATTTAAAAACAAAATATGAGAGAAGTTACGGGACTATTTTTATAATCACACGCCTAGAGATCAGTTCTGTAGTTGCCGATTTGTCGGATCCACTCGAAATAAACTTTGAGATATTTAATCATTTTTCTGAAATACAATTCAAAAAAACTATTATTATTATACTTCTTCTGTCACAATTTTTTTTGCTGGAAAATCACCGTACATTCGCATAATGGATGATAAGAGTTATTCTACAGTGAAGGGCCATGAATGGATTTCCTGATATTATATTAAACTTCTGTAACTTTTAATGTGTATATTGACAAATTTCTACCCGCACTTAAACACTTTATTCATAAGTATCACGCGGATAACAAGACCAAGTTCTGGCCGGACCTGGTGTCGGTTTGTTTTGTCAGACCCACGCAGCCTATTTTGGAAAATTTGAATATAGAATTTGTACCTAAGCAGCATAACCTTCCAAACGATCCACAGCTAAGACCCATTCAAAATTTTTTTTGTCAAATTTAAAAAGAAATGTTTATGGAAATAAAAAAAGAGAGCTGGCCAAAAGAATACAAAGGAAATTCTGAAGGCGCAAGTTGCCTTAAAATATAAGAAAGGAGAATATTATTCTTTTTTGCAAAATTAGTTAAAGTTATGAACTTTTACCTTATATAAACGCTTACATTGCAAAAAATCAAATTTGTGACAGTTAATGAGCCAGTTCATATTTCATTCCGCATATGTTAATTTTTGGAATATTACATGTTGTTCACTTTATTTTTTTTCGAATTTTCTTTTATTGAGTTCTTCTAAATCTGTTAATTAATTTAAAAACATTGTAAGAAATATTTGTTGGATATTTGTTTACCTTTCATTTGATATATAACTCGTTCATATTGGTTGTATAAAATGCAAGATGTTCGAAAATATATGAGCCCAATGTTCATTGGCACATAACTATCACGAAAACTATCCATAGACATTTTTTAAAATTCCAACTTTGTTTTATATAAATTAATTCCATATTTTGTAGTGAACTAGTTTAGTAAGAAATAAATCTTCCACAAAAATTGGTTCAACACAATGAATTTTGTTCATTGAAATTCATAAATACCTTAAATATTATTAAGAATAATTCATATAAATTATAAAATTGATAATTGCTTGCGTTTTTTTGGAAGAAATCAAACATTTTTTTTTTCCTTTTATGCGTTATAGATATAACGCACTTTTATATGATGATATCTTAATAATTAGAAAATCTTTTTTTTTGTTTATTATTTTGTACTAAAATAAATAAACATTTCGTTCATATTAAGTATTTTCTTATTAATAAAATACGTTTGAAACGTATGTATATTTTTTGTCCGTGTATCAGACCAGTTGGAGGTTTTTCAATGTTTCCTATTTTGTTTTGAGCAGGTTCGTGTTGTTCTAGGGTTTTGTTTTTGTTGTGGCTAAACGCCTAACTATTTGACGCCTCAGAATTGCGCGTATTTTGAACTTGAATTGTATCGCCTTAACGCGTTATCACCACCTCATCTTTGAACTCGATCAAGTGTCGCGATTTGTGTGTGCCAGCAACCTAGAATTATGTGTTAGTTTTGCAAGATCGTCATAAGATTTCAGTTATTTCAGTTTACTTCGCTCGTATTGTGTAGATTTTCTGTGATCTTTTTAAAGTCATCTAAAAGTAGCTGATAGTGTCACTGTTTGTATTGTTTTTGTGCCACACGTAGTCTGACGAACTGCCAAAAATAAGTAAATTTATTTATATTCATGACTCCATGTACTTCGTAGTACTCTTAAAGTGCTGCTTAGTTTTTTAGCAGAGCCACCTCGAGCTCATTTTAATTGCTTACATGTGAATATTCATTGTTACAAACAGAATCAACCAACCAGCCAAACAACCAAAAAAAAAAAAAAAAAGAATAAAAAACATTGAATTAAATCGCACCGAAACAAGTTGGTAACGACTCTGTTAACCGGTTACACAAAATTAATTAATAATTAATAATATTATCTAATTTTAAAAATCGTGAAAAGTATTTCTGGATTTCCCCGATCTGAATTCACTTAGCTAGCCTGACCGTTAAATGGCGTATTTATCTCAAGAATATTTAAATTTTTTTTGTCAGTTTGGCTCTACTTTGTTTTGTTACTTAGTATCAATTGTTATTTTAATGCTCAAAATCAGGGGTTGGCAAAGCTTGAATTTTGTACCCAAAAGTCAATATTAAATCTTAAATATTGAATGAAATAGTTGATACGAAAATAATGTTTAAATAAATCGGGTTTGAAAAAAGTTTTTATCAAAATGTCATAAATATTCCTCGATTTGAAAAGAAAAACAAATAAATTTGCATTTTATGTGTACTATTTATAATTAATTTTTATTCATTTCACAAAATACGACACCAAAAACATGCCTCACGGCTACTCTTAAATACAACACTTTTATGAGGGATGCATTTTACTACATGGTACGAATAATAATAATAATAGTTTGGCGCTACAGTCCTGTATAGAACTTCGACCGAGCTCTCTCACCATTTGAGTTGTGCGTCTTATATTAGTACTCAAATTGGTGGGACCTACAGTTTATTGCCGAATCCGAACGGCGAGTGAGAGCTTTTCATAGGCAATGTTTTACTCTCGTAGGTTTGGCATTTACTGCCGAGAGGTAGCGCGGTATAGAAAAATGTTTCTATGAAAAGATGTTGTTAGCCCCAGTCCAGGATTGAACCGGGGACCTTTCGGCTCGCAGTCCAACGCACTAACCACTGAGCTACCGCGGCTAGTATGGTACTAATACCATACTAAAATACGACGAACTGTGAATACGCTAAATTATAAGTTAAGACATTTAGATATGATACCGAACAACAATATTTTTTTCAATATGTTCACGAGATATTAGGAAATGTACTTTTTTTTACCGGGATTTTAAAATGGTAGACACACAGTGTTACCACTTTTCGCCAATGCAAATGGAATAGATTTGTAAAATTCTGGGAGTAGAAATGACTAAAAAGGAGTAGAACTGTAATTTGATGTACAGGGAGTGGAAAATTAAATGTAGGAAAAAATTTGATTAAAAGGTTAGAAATAGTTTATTAGATTTCAAGTAAATTAAAAAATATCGTCGTTGTAGAACGAAAAATCACCAAATACAATTTCAAAATGCCAAATATTCATATACAAAAATCTTTATAAATTTGTCAATTTTTAATCGATGATCTCAATTTGTTTACCACATGATAACAAAATGTAAATCTATTAGTTGATTTTTCAACTTTAAAAATACATCAATTACTTTTTATAACATTAATCAACAAACTCGAAAATTAAGTTTTTCATAAAAATGTATTTGGTGACTTTTTGTTCTACAACGACGATATGTCTATTTAAAATTTTTATTCATTTCTAATTTTATGGATTTTGCATAATGCTCATGTTTTTAGGTGGGCCGTTCTAGAGTTGTATCTGGAACACCCCATGAAATATATGATGTTTTCAAATTACCTTAATGAAGATGATTCAAACGTATATTTAATTATAACTTCTAGAAATTAACGACCAGAGCAATTAGATTATAACTAGTAAAAACCATCCAGCTAGCTGAAAATTTGTTTCTAAATATAAAAGAAAAACATTGTTTACTGTACTGTACGATTATAACATCTATCCCAGTATACCAAACTGTTTCGATATCGCAACGAAAATGTTACGAAATGTCGAAGAATTTTTCCGATATCGAAGCCATTTCTCGCAATGATAATATAGGAAAATTCATACCAAAACGGTCGGCCGATATCGAACCGAGAAAATGAAGGTTTCTCGTAACGAGAATCATTTCAGAATCGAAGCGTTCTAGAAGCTCTTGACGACAGAATGGGGCTTTCTGATTGGTTTAAATAAATGCGTCATCTATATATGTCATCCGCAATGACAATAAAAAAACAGAAAAAAAACAAATCTTTTTTACCTATCTCTCTATTTTTTCTATTACGTCCTTCGCATCATAGTCGGTCGGCACCATCGCATTATTTTTTTTTTATTCTATTGAACTTAATTTCGAAACACAATTACTATAACCATCATCATTTTCCATTGTATTTTATTTTCTGTCAGTTGCTCCTACTGGGTACTCTATATTAATTTGTCGTATATTATTTTCATATTCAATTTCAATTTAAACAAAATAGTTTTCGAAAATGAGTCTACGAACTTAGCATTTTTTTTTTATTTCTGAACGAAAATATTCCTGACATCAAAAACAAAAATAAATAAAAAATGAAAATTCAAAGCTCATTATTTTCATACATTTATTTTTAATGAAATAAAGTGAAATTAACATAAAAATATAAAAAAATAATGTCTCCTCTATTTATTTTAAACAAAAGTAAATACAGCCATAAAGAAAAGGTCACTGAATACCTGGTGACCATATTTTTAAAATCGGCACATAATGTCAAAAATATGCTATGGCATAATAATAGAAGTCTTTACGAACAGAGTTTTCGACAAACTACAACTCTTATTTAACAAACGGTTCAAGTTTTCGGATTAAAGCTTATATTCTACCCCCTCTAATTTTTGCGTGCACACCAAAATGCAATTTGTGAAAATTTATTAAAATTGTGATTTTCTTTATTTTTTAAATTATGCTTATGCAGATGTATATTTTTGCAACACAACTTTCCATAAACATATGTAGTGAATGTTATAAATATGTCGTGTATAATTATATACATTTATTAAATTTTAAATTTAATTAGCTACATTATATATAAATATGTTCCTATTAGGTTCTTCATTCTAAACTTGCCACATATATGACACATAATACATTTAATAATTTGCCACTTTTTACCACCTAATAGCAACAAAGTTAAATCCGTCCTTTATTGTATATTTTCCATTATCAGAATGAATGACTTATATATCACAACATTGCGACATATTATTTCCATGTTCCATATATTAGTCACATCATTGGGACTACATATTATTAGTTTGCAACACTGGTGTCAGAGGTAACTTAAAAGGTACACATATGCCACAATAGTTTGTGGCAATTGTCGAGCCAAGCAACTTGGGTTGTAGTTTGTTATATTTGTCGTTGGCTATAATATGTTGTTTTTTCATTTCACTTAATAAGTTTTTTAATATTTCTTCTGAACGCAATAATTGAAACACATTTTCGCGGAGACTGTTTTTTTTGCAACTCTGTGTTTGCTGTATAAAACCAACAATAACAACAAAAAAACATGCGGTGGAGTTGTTGTTGTTCTTTTCTGTGCAATTCTTTATGCGAGACACAGTGAGCGCAGTCAACTGCAGTTCTCTTTTTCAAATGGTTGTTGTAATTTGGTTTTTTTATACCCTACACCTATGAGGTACAGGGTATATTAACTTTGTGCATATATTGTAACGCCCCTTAGGAGGCGTGTCCGGTATAGAAAAGTATATATATTCTTGATCAGCATCACTACCCGAGTCCGTTTAGCCATGTCCGTCTGTCTGTCTGTCTGTCTGTCTGTCCGTCTTGCTGTCTTGCTGTCTTGCTGTCCGAATACAGAATAACTTGAGAAATACTGATCAGAATGCGATGAAATTTCGTCTCAATATATTTTATCCAAAAGTAGGAATTGAGTTTGAAAATGAGCCAAATCGGTCAACGGACACGCCCACCTCCCATACAAGTCACTTTTATATAACTCTTTCGGAACTAATAACTCGAAAAGTATTCAAGGTATAGTTATAAAATTTAAAAAGTATTGTTAGAATTCACCTAAAAATATGTGGTCCAAAAATGGGATCCGCCCACTTTTTTTTTTCATTATTTCCCGGGTTTTCATAGTGGAAATTTGATCCGTAAATTATTAAAATCAAATCTATGAAATATTAGCCTTTCAAAATTTTAAATATAGGCGTGGTCCGCCCAATTACACTTTTCAAATTTTTTTTTATTTTTTTATACTTTATATAATTTTTTTAATTTATGGGGATATAAGACGTAAATTTCTGATATATGAATAATATTCTGAGGGTTAATATCCCCACCAAAGGTGTAGGGTATTCCATAGTCGGGCCCGACCGACTATAAAAATCCACCCCATGTGACCGAACTTACCCATGTGACCTAACTTTCCCAACTCGTTTTTTTCTGCCATTATTTGTTCTAAAATTTTAAAAATGAAGTAAAATACGCACTAAATCAGATTAATACGAATCGTTTGATACCAGTATCATTAAAATCTGTTCAGAAATACGGCCGGTTAGTGCATGACAAATTTTGTTTTTGTTTTATTAATATAGATATTTATATTTATATGGGGCGATACTATTTCTTGACAAATAAAAAAAAATGCAAAGGAAGTAGATTTCAGTAAAAAGGAGTATATTTCAGTAAAAGGGAGTAGAAAATTATAAGAAAGGAGTAGAATATGCTACAACCGGAGTAAAGGAGTAAATTTTAAAAATACAAGAGATAAGGAGTAGATCTACTCCGATCGGAGTCGAATGAAAACCCTGTTTTTTTTTAATATCTACTAAGATCTACAGAACTCTGACAGACTATATGTATTGTACTGTGAAATCTATTCCCTACGTTTTTGTGTTTACTGTCACCACGAGTGCCCATGCCAAAGACGGGATTCGAACCCAAGACCTTCAGAATGCAAGTCCAACGCGCTACCTCTGGACTGCTGGTGCCGGCTATTGAGAACCCTCAGGGCACACTTAAGTATTTTGCTAATATCTCGCTAATGTCTCTTATAAGTACAAAAATCCAGTTTTAAATTGATTCACTGGTTTATGTGAACTCGATAAAAATGTGAGAAAAACAACGACAAACATTTAAATCAACAGTCAACGTTAACTTATTCGGTGCGTAAGCTTTTCAACATCTCGTACATGACAGGAGTTTTTCTGCCTATTTGAAAGGTTGCCAATGTCTAGCCAGTTCCAAAAAAGGGCGAGACTACGAACCCTGCCCATCTACCAATTTATTGCAATAAACTTTGCACTCTCCAAGGTAATGGAAAGCATAATAAACTTCCACATTGTGAACTATCTGGAGTTGGAGCAGAACGAATTACTTAGCGACCGGCTGTATGGTTTACGTAGGATCAGATCCACCGGTGACTTGATGGCGGTACTCTCCAAAAAGTGGAGTAATTGTATTCAATTTTTCGGGAAGAGTAAGATTGTTGCTCTAGATATTTGCAATGCTTTTGATCGAGTGTTTCAAAATTTGTACTTCTTTTAATTGATGGATATCGAGTTTTCTCCAGGGAAGTTCAATACGAGTTGCGATGGATGGTGTTTCTTTAGAACAAAATTTAATTAATTCTCAAGTTGTGTGGGGTTCCGTCCTATCCCAGTCCCTATTTCTGGTATTTATCAATGACCTATAATTGACCCAGAACCCTATCAGTAATATTTGTCATACTTATTCATTCAACAAGTGCTCCAACTCTTTTGATATTGGGAGTTAAAGACGCACTATGAATGGCACACTTAATAATGACCGTATAACAATTTCCGAGTGGGGTCTTACAAATAGAGTTGATTTTAATAGAAGTAAGATCCAATATTGTCTGTTAGCTCACAAAAGAATGGATTGACTCCTCCCTCCCCACAATATGGGCTTTGGAATATGGAGGAGTCAGTTGTTTTTGACGTTCTGAAAATATCAATTTGATGTGACTCCCGTTGGAATGATCACATATATTATATACCTTCTAAGTCGATTTTGCGATTTTTGAATTAACTGACGCCATTTTATAAAGCAGCATAAATTTGTGTTTGCAATTTTTTGCAGTAGAAAATTCATTTTTTTTTCAATACCAAATATACATAAAAAAGTTATGGAAAACATGTTTTTTAAATATTATGCTGTCAAAATATCCATCAAATAATCAACAAAAATTAAAGATTTTTTGATAAAATTTTGCATTTATATGAATAAGTATTTTGGTTAAACATGTTTCTATAATAAATAAAAAGAACAGGTTCAAATAAATATGGAAATGCGCTATAATTTTATTATTTCCTATGAGGTTATTCTGTATCTATATGAAAGTGCGAGATATATTGATATCCAGTTAACCAATGAAGTTATTCTGCATTTTAAAATATTAACTATTTTAGTTATTTAATTATATTTACATTTTTTTTTTTTACAGTCAATATGTGGAAATTCTTATTTATTTGCGTAGTTATTGGGTCTGTGACAACGGATGCTGGTAAGCAAGACCTTCGAAAATATGAAATAACCCACTAATATAATTTGACATTATAGCAACTCCCAAAAAAAGGAAGCGATATGCAGCAGGCGGATATGCAGGAGGCTATGCTGGCGCCGGTTCGGGCGCTGGTAGCTACTCAGGCTCTGGTGGTTATGGAGGCTACGGTGGCATCGGAAGTTATTCGGGCACAGGTGGCTTCGATGACTACGGTGGCGGCTTCGGTTACGCACCCGATTTCGGTGCTGGATTTATTGATCCATATGTGTTCCACCAACAGTTGACAGCGCAGATTCTGGCACAGCATGCGGCTCAAAATAAGTATTAAAATATTTCTAACTAAGCTCATATTTTTCAGTTTATTGTAGTTGGTGTTAGTGGCTTCGTATCGTACCTATTGTAGTTCGTAGTATTTGCAAGAAACTCACAGTTTCCCCATCTTCTCTATGCTTCTCTCGTACTTATCTCCATTGTAGCGCTCTCACTTCAACTTATTCATCGGGTGATGCATTCGTTACTGCTGATGCCTCGTCGTATCCCGATGAAGCAGACATGTAAATATTTCACAGCCTTCTGAAACTTAAATTTAACCAGTAACCTTACGTTGAACCCGCCACAACCAGCTCTCACGAACCTTCTTGCATTACAGGCAAATCCAACAGCAAAATTTCGCCCATCAACAGGCCCTGTACGACTCCATCCGTAGACAGAACAACAAGGGTTACAAGGGACAAAAGAACAATCGTTATGCCCCGAACTACGCCTCAGCAAGTGGTTCGATTGGAGCGAACGGGTTCCATCAGTCAGCTCACATTCATCCCGAGAATCCCGTAAAAACCAACGAATCCCGAATCGAAACATATAGAACTTATTAAAACCCATTTCTTTTAATGCAGAGTGTTCCGAACATAAACAACAGATTCTCGACCAGCTCCAGTTCCAGCCCCAATGGCTTCAAGGGAGTTTCCGTGAGTTCCTACAGCTCCAGCTCTGACAATAACGGCAAGAGAACCAGCCACCGTGGAGCACAGACTACAGTGAATGACAATGGCAAGGTGACCACCTACAAGGTGGAGTCCTAAGCTATAAACAAATTCGATTCTATACCATGTATATATATTTATTTACATATATATATATACATATATATTTATTTAGAACTTGCTAATACTGGTGTAAAGATATATAAATATTTTCGTATATTTATTTATTTAATTTTATTCGTATTTATAGACACATGAATTTTGAACTATTTTTAATTTTGAAATAAATTTATAAAATAATACTATGAAATACAGGCAATTTTAATAATTGAACACTAACGAAAATGTTCAAAATACTATTAAATTTATTTTAGAGCGATTTAGTTGAGACCGTTGTCTTTGGAATCAACTCAATATTTCTCAGTTCTTTTATAAAAAAAGGGTTTCCAAACTGTTTGATTTTCTAGTAGTTTAGGAAAAATCTAAGCTAAGATTCAACATGTGCAATTTACATATATAGGACATTCCACGTCAGAACTGTCACCTACATTTTTAAATGTAGTTGATTTAGTACAAAATTTGTGTGTGACTAGTACCTAAATACTAGACCTCTTGATGATCTGGTTACCGAATATCAAAAGTCAATAAAACTATTAATAGGCAGTCAAATTCATTGATTTCCATTAATTACATAGTAAGAGTAAAACTAAAATAAGACTACGGTTTTATAGATAACTAGCAGGACCCGTGCACGACTCGTGCCAAGATTTTGTGAATTAAAATTTTTGGAGCAATTTTATTAATATAAAAAACATTTTTATTATTTATATGAGGGGCCCGTGCTTAGCTGTTGAAGTTTTTTATTGGTTTTATAAATGTGGTAACCAAATAATAATTCTCCGCCAAAACAACTTTTCTCAAAGACAATTCTTTCTCAGACTGCGCTTCCCCGTAGAATTATTCCCAGTATAAATCTTCCCCGTAAAATTCTTCCACATAGAACGCTTTCCCGTAGAATTCTCCCCTTAGAATTCATCCCGGTAGAATTGTTCCCGGTAGAATTCTTTCCCGTAAAATACTTCCCCGTAGAGTTTTTCCCAGTAGAAGTTTTAGTGTGGTGGGTTTTAATGTGGTGAGTTTTTGTGTGGTGAGTTTAGGTGTGGTGAGTTTAGGTGTGGTGAATTTTGGAGTGGTGAGATGATTTGTGGTGAATTTAGTGTGGTGAGTTTTGATGTGGTGAGTTTTAGTGTGGTGAGTTTTAGTGTGGTGAATTATAGTGTGGTGGGTTTAAATGTGGTGAATTTTATGGTGAATTTTAATGTGGCATGTTTTAGTGTGGCGAGTTTTAGTGTGGTGAATTTTAGGGTGAATTTTTTTGTGACGAGCTTTAGTGTGATGAATTTTAATGTGGTGAGTTTTAGTGTGGTGAGTTTTAGTGTGGTGAATTTTGGTTTGGTGAGTTTCAGTGTGGTGAGTTTTAGAATGGTGATTTTTTAGTGTGGTGAGTTTTAGCGTGGTGAGTTTTATTGTGGTGAGTTTTAGTGTGTGAATTTTAGTTTTTTGTTTCATCTTTTTAGATTGTGTATGTGCTGAGTTATGTCGTTTTGAAAGTTTAGGTTGTATGGGAGGTACCACGCCCCTTTGTCCAATCCCGCCCATATATAGCCAATGACACCCTCCGGACTCCTTAGTATCCTGTGGCAAAATTTCAGTTAAATCGGTTCAGCGGTTTAGACGTGATGCTGGAACAAACAGACAGACCGATAGACTGACAGACGGACCAAGAGTTTTATATATATAGATTTGACAGCTTTCAAGGAAAAAAGACATTTTTGGCAATAACTGATTTTATATATATTTTTAAATTTTAAAATATACTATTTTGGACACTTTGGACACAAGCCAGTCATGATTTTAGTCAGATATCTCAAAAAATATTTACATCTGTTTCCGTATCAACTGCAGCAACAACATAGTGTGTCGGATAGCGAATTTAATACTATCTGGGTTAAATTCAAAATTCAAACACACATCATGCACTTGTGCTTTCTTTATAGGAGTCCGAATTTAGATTGGGTTTCCACCTGTAATAAGCTGGATGCATTATCTGATTCGATCTCAAATATATTGGAGCAATTTCCAGGCAGTGAAATTGTTGTTGCCGGCGATTTTAATGTGCACAACGCCACTTGGTTGAGCCACTCGGGTCTATCAACACAGGAGTGTTGTTATGTTGAGCTTTTTGCCGAGTGCAACCAACTCACTCAAATGGTGAAGGAGCCAACGTATATTCCACGCGTCGGCGGGCAAAGCCCAAAAGTCCTAGACCTTTTTCTGACTTCACATCATGAAAAATATGATGTAAAAGTCCTTGCACCTCTTGGTAATTCCGATCACTGTACTGTTTCCGCTGAGTTTTCGTATTCTAGTTTACGCGCCTCTTCGATTAAAGCCCCGAAGAGGACTGTATGGCTTTACGAAAAAGCAAATCGGGTTGCGTTAAATGTTTTTTTTCGCAGCTTTAATTGGAAATTGTGTTTCGCTGACAGAGACATAAATGCTACGGCTTTAATGGTACAAAATCCTTCCTTCATACCTTCTAAAAAAAATTAGCATTAAACCTAAGGACCACTCTTGGTTTAATGAGACTTGCCGGATTGCAGTCAGGTCGAAAGAGGAAGCCTTTCAGACTTGGCGTTCTAACAAGAATGCTGATACTGAAAGACTTCGTATACAGGCTAGGAATCGCTGTAATGCCGTGATCTCGCGCGAAAAGTTTCTTCACGAACAAAACGCGCGCAAAATGGTGCTACTCTATCACAGGGGTAGTAAAAATGTCTGGTCATTTGTAAAAAGGGTGAAGAATCAGACGACATCGTCTACTCCAACTCTTAGTATGAATGGCCAGACCTTCACTGACCCGGTTGATAAAGCTAATCTCTTGGCAGAGTTATTTGCAAATAATTCAACGCTCCCAGATAGTAATCAACCACTGCCTGTCGTCGATTTTGTTTCTTCTGCAATGCCGGAGATACATTTTCGAACTCGGGCAGTTAAAAAGGTTTTAGCAAACCTCAACATTAACAAAGCTTCTGGGCCAGATGGCATATCTGCCCATGTGTTGAAGAAGTGCGCGTCAACGCTGGCTTGTCCGTTGCGTAACCTTTTCAACATCTACTACACTACAGGAGTTTTTCCATCTTGTTGGAAGGTTGCCAATGTCCAGCCAGTTCCGAAAAAGGGCGAGACCACGAACCCTGCCAATTACCGACCCATTGCAATATGCTCTGCACTCTCCAAGGTAATGGAGAGCGTAATTAACTTCCACTTTGTGAACTATCTTGAGCACAACGAATTGCTCAGTGACCGACAAAACGGTTTCCGTAGGACCAGATCCACAGGTGACTTGATGGCGGTCCTCTCCAAAAAGTGGAATAATTGTGTTCACCTTTTCGGGGAGAGCAAGGCTGTTGCTCTTGATATCTCCAAGGCTTTTGATCGAGTGTGGCATAAAGCCCTCGTTTCAAAACTAATTGCACATGGTGTCGGTGAATCTTTTACTCGATGGATATCGAGTTTTCTCCAGGGTCGTTCAATACGAGTTGCGATGGATGGTGTTCCTTCTGAACAACATTTCATCAATTCTGGAGTTCCGCAGGGTTCCGTCCTATCCCCGTCCCTATTACTGGTATTTATCAATGACCTTCTGTCATTGACCCAGAACCCAATCCATTCCTTTGCAGTTGATAGCAACATTTGTCATTAATACTCGTTCAAAAAGCGCCCAACCTCTTTGGAGATTGAGAGTAAAAGACGCACTATGAATGACACACTCATTAATGAACTTAAAACAATCTCCGAGTGGGGTCTTGCAAATAGAGTTGATTTTAATACACGCAAGACCCAATGTTGTTTGTTATCTCACAAAAGAATGGATTCAACCCTACCTCCCCTTAATATGGGTGCTGTGGATATTGCAGAGTCAGCTGCTCTTGACGTTCTGGGCATATCCATTCAATGTGATCTCCGTTGGAATGATCACATATTTGACGTGTCGAAAGAGGCGGCCAAGTGCCTCAGGGCGCATCCCCTGAGCTTTGGTTAATTTGTCAAAAAAAAAAAAAAAACACAGATTAAAGTACATACATTTTTACCAAACACACGATAAATGATAACTATCTTTAATAGTTGAAGTTTGTGTGTACCACTTAAAAATTATTTAGCGTTTTCACAGTTCGTCGTATTTTAGTATGGTATTCGTACCATGTATATACGAAACAATAACACAGAAATGTCAAATTGTTGTTGCATCCCTTATAAAAGTAAAATACCACAAGTGTAGTATTTAAGAGTAGCACTGGGACATGTTTTTTGGTGTCGTATTTTGTGAAAGAAAAAAAAAAGAATATTAAATGTGCACATAAAATGATAATTTATTTGTCTTTCTTTTCAAATCAAGGAATTTTTATGTTATTTTGAAAAAAATCCTAAATTTAGAAGAATCAGCTGCATTTATTTGACGAAATATTGGATCAAGCAGAAAAGTGGTGCTCAAGGTTTAGTTGCCGTACTGTCGTATTCATATAATGTCCTACCAATACCAGGAAACTGTGAATACGCTAATTATACATATATTTTGGTTAAAATCAAAAACAATAAAACTGTGCAAATTGAGGGTGGTGTATAGAGAATACTTCAGAGAACTTTGGTTTTGACGTTATATATTGTAACTTTAATGATTATGATGATAAAAATCAGTAAACTTGAGATATTTTTCATGAAAAATCTGGATGTTTTACAATTTTAGAAAAATTGTTCATGAACAAATCTCAACATTACTGATTTTTATCTCCATAATCATTAAAAATACAATTTTAAAATTTCAAAACTTAAGTTTTCTGAAGAACACATTGACAATTTTTAAAAACGATTGAGTGGTTCCGGAAATGATGAATTTCACTTAATTAAATAGCGTTTGACCACACTGTCCGGTGTTATAACTGCATTTAAATATCTTTCTTTTAAAAATAGTCTAGAAATTATATAACGAGCATTCTTTTGAAAGTTATTGTTTTTAACAGTTTTTCACTGTTGGGAAAATATTTACTTTTGCGGAACAGCGTGTCAAAAAAGATAAATCTTTTCCCCAAAAGTTATAAAAAAATTACATATTTATTTATTATTTATTTATAAGAAATTCGTAGAAAAGAAATAATATAGCGGAGATAAAGAAGATAGAGAAGAAATTAATGAAGAATACCAAGAGTTTTAATATTTTATCGCCCCTA
Organism: Dryomyza anilis; assembly: GCA_951804985.1. Classification (NCBI taxonomy): domain Eukaryota; kingdom Metazoa; phylum Arthropoda; class Insecta; order Diptera; family Dryomyzidae; genus Dryomyza; species Dryomyza anilis. The sequence goes on from OX638131.1 coordinate 79,101,879, forward strand.
AATTAAACGTATGTATTTTAAAATTTCATATTTTAAATTTAAAAATTAGTTTTTTTCTCACAATAGCGATTATTTGCATAAATTTCAAAACTGATTTGAAATACTTTTACATTTGGTAATAAAAAAAAAGTTTAGGTAAACAATTTTAACTTTATTAACATTTAAAAATTTACTTTTTGTTTGTTATATATTGAATAACTTATTGGTCCTTCATACTAGCTCTATTTTTTGTTGTATTATAAGAAGCGTCGGTTTCTCAAGGTTAGTGCATTGGACTGCGAGCCGAAACGTCCCAGGGGCTAACAACATCTTTTCATAGAAACATTTTCTATACCGCGGTACCCAACGTTGCTTGTTTAGTAGGAACAATACTGTTTATGAGATTTTTAACATTTGCTGGATATGAGAATTCTCACACTAAATTGAGATTTTTTTTTCCAAACGATTTTTTTTCTCGAAAGAGCATATCTCTCGCGTGAGAAAAAAATTCTCACAAAAGCGATATTTCCAGTGTTGCCAACTTTTTAAAAGCAAAAACCACCAAATCGAGGCAAGAAACCCTTTTTTTTATGTAAAACCCCCCGTTTTATACATTTTTAAAATTTTAATACAGGAATTGTTCACAATAACAAATAACGTAAGAATATCACATTAATATTATAATGTATTTTATTTTACTTGACAAACATGATCTGGCCATGAATATGTATTTCTTAACCCTTCTGCACGAATTGGGTAAAAATTACCAATTTTTTTTGGTAAATAACGACTTAAGGTATTTAAAAATATTTTTATTGAGTGTATAAAATATGTATTCTTTATTATTATATATATTCATTTTTCTTTTAAGTAATTGAAGAAAATTTATTTAATAAAAGTGATGGTTTTTCTTCGAATTTTATTTGCATTCACATTTAACTAGGAACTTAATTTAACAAAATAATTCAGACAAACTGACTTCAGTCTGTCATGCTGGAAGCACTTAGAAATATCGAATAATTCTTAAACTCAATCCGAGAAAAAAATTAGTTTCATTGTGGCATCGGTTCAAGTTTTTTTTGTTTCTCGATTATTCTTAATTTAATTCGAACATATCGTCATGGTAGAAGCCACCAAGTTGCAGATTTAAACGAACAGAAAACATAACGAAATGCACTAAATCCTCAAATGAATTAGGCCCGAATACTTCTTTATACAATCGAACAGTTCGCAACTTCGGTCTAACAATATACAATCACCTCTATGCTGCTGTATTATTGGACGGACCCGCCTATATTTAAAATTTTGAAAGGCTAATATTTCATAGATTTGATTTTAATAATTTACGGATCAAATTTCTACTATGAAAACCAGGGAAATAATGAAAAAAAAAGTGGGCGTATCGCCCATTTTTGGACCACATATTTTTAGGTGAATTCTAATAATACGTTTTAAATTTTATAACTATATCTTGAATACTTTTCGAGGTATTAGTTCCGAAAGAGTTATATAAAAGTGACTTGTATGGGAGATGGGCGTGTCCGTTGACCGATTTGGCTCATTTTCAAACTCAGTTCCTACTTTTGGCTAAAATACATTGAGACGAAATTTCATCGTTATTCTGTATTCGGACAGCAAGACAGCAAGACGGACAGACAAACGGACATGGCTAAACGGACTCGGGTAGTGATGCTGATCAAGAATATATATACTTTTCCATACCGGACACGCCTCCTAAGGGGCGTTACAATATATGCACAAAGTTAATATACCCTGTACCTCATAGGTGTAGGGTATAAAAACCCGCTAAATTATAAAAACACTCTGTGTCGTAACTAAAAACCCACCAAAAAATCCACTTCCACCGTACAATTTTTTTCGTGTTATATTTTTTAATACCCACCAGATTTAGCGGGAAACCCACCGAGTTGGCATCACTGGATATTTCCCGCAGGAGAAAATACACCGCTGGTTTCAAAATGCAGACAGAAATAATGGAATCTCATTCATTTAAAACAAAAAAAAAGAAAATACATTTATAAAAATATTGAAAATTTATAATTGAGTACTGTGAGATTAATGGATTTTGCGAGATATTGTGAAAATTTGAGGTACAGAGAGAATTTGAGGGAAATTGTGAGCATTTAAAGTACGGAGAGAATTTGAAGGATTTTGAGGGAAATTAAAAGAAATTGTGAGAATTTGAGGTATTTGTGAGAATTTTGAGAGAATTTCTTAGAATTTTCCTACGAAGGATTTTCAGAGAATTTCATGAGGGACACTGGCGCTACCTCTCGGCAGTAAATGGCAAACTTAATAGAGTAAAACATTGCCTATGAAAAACTCTCATCCGCCGTTCGGATTCGGCAATAAACTGTAGGTCCCACCAATTTGAATACAAATATAACTCTCTGTAGGTCAAAAAGATGAGAAAGTTCGGTCTTAGTTCTCCACTTAACTATACAAAACATCTAAACATCTTTATAAAATTATTATTCTTATTAAACGAATTTTATTACTATTGCTTGCATTCTAAATAAAAAAAATATTTAGTTTTGGCCAGAATTTTTCTCTTTTGGACCAGTGTGCAGCGTTATGATTCTTAAAACAAATATCTAAAGTTCTTGGGTACGAAATGACCAATAAAAATTTCTTTTAAAAGCCATAAAATTTTTGGCCACCTGATTTTTCTGATTTTAATCATTCCTCAATGATACATACAAAAAATATTTTTTTTTTGAGATTTGAAGTATGAAAATATTATTAGTAACAAACAACTTCATTCGGTTCAAACGAAATATCTGCCAATTGCTTGATAAATATATTTATATCGAAAAAGTGATAACAGCAATTTAATGAACTGCATAAAACCTCAAACTATTGATATTTCACAATCCTTTAATTAGGCGATATGTAAACAGAAATGTAATCAAATGCACTTCACGTACCGAAACTGGAGTGGAATCGCGTAAGTCGATACTCGTTTCAACGAGTGCTGTGATCGAAATCGTCTGCTCGATTGCAGATTATTGCTTCATGTAACTTTTAAGCGATACTTTCGTTTTGATACAAGTTTTCATTACTGTACTTTCGTTAAAAATTAATTTTGATTTTTTAGCCAACCATTATGCCAATTATTATGAATCCTAATTTTTTTTTTATAAATATTACATTTTTTCAGTATTTGGTAAATATTTATTTTTTAATAGTAAAAAATTTTTTTTAATTAATTTTCAAAATTTTGTATGTTCAATGGCGACGTTTATTTTATTAAATTTCTTGAATAAAAATGATTGAGATTTAAACTTAAAACACAAAAATTTGCGCATCTGGACCAAAGAATTAAATCCCCAAAAAACTGCCCTGTATTTATCCAGCTTTAGGCAATTCTCCATTTTGAAAAATCAACTTCAGTACTTGATGATATCGACGCCTCCTACGAACACTAACACGTTTCAAATTTGTGTATGAACATTTTCATATAAAATGTTCATTTTTTCCGTAAGTGGCGTGTATATGTGGTATAAAAGAATGTTTGGGTTTATTTACCAAGCAAAAATATGTCTACAAAAACGTAATTTCGTCGAATCTCCTTTACACAGGACGTCTAGTGGTAAAAAATGTTATTTCTATTGATTTTTGTTGGTAAAATCGCTGCACAAAAATAATTGAAATTTTAAAACGTAAATTTTAAGTGCACACAAAAAAAAATTGCAGTTGTTTCAACGAATATACATTTGTATCTACCAAATGTAGTCAGCCTCAACTGAAATTCATTTGTGGTACACAATAATATGAAGCGTAACCTACTATTAGTTAACAACTGCAACATTGATTTAAATTTTTTTATTTCCATTGCTACGGCAACTACATTCAAAATGAGACATAACCAATATTTAGTCGACCCAACAGATAGTTGGTTATATTGACTAAATTATATAACATTAGGTTGTAGCAACCAATATTTATTTGATGCAACTGCGAAATAAATTGTCTTGTATGAAAGTGATGCCAAAGCAGGACAACATCAGTCGCACAAGTCAATAGTTTTTTTTTGTGCTGCGGACAGCCCATGCCACGTGTAAAACAAAATTTGGAATTGTTTTAAGACCTGTTCGTTGTTGCTGTTCGGTTTTTTATGACCAAATATACTTTCTTCAACAATAGACATACTATTCTACAGAGTTCTTACTATTTTGTTTCTATATGCAGCCCTATCGTTGCAAACACGAAGTCAGCAGCACAACGAATCGTCGGCAATTTCCGATCTCGGGAACGCAGTTGTGACGCTGACTACGTGTTTGCAACACGTTGGAGCGAATTCTCATAATTAAATTGGCTACCACAACTAAACAAATTGGTTATGTCACTTGTATTCATTAGTTGTGTGAACTGATACGTGGTGTTGCAAAAACTGAATCAGTCGAATGTTGACATAACTAAATAAATCGGTTGGCAAAATAAGACGGTTGCCCCACTGATTCGTTCTTTGGGTGTGAAATTCAAATTATTTAAAAATGTTCCAGTATTCAAAAAATTCTTTAAATAATTAAGATCACTTTATTTTTAAGATTGAATACATATTTGTACAAACACAGAAAAAAAAATTATCCAAAAAAAAATTTCGAAAAAAAAATTATCAAAAAAAAAATTTTGAAAAGAAAATGTTTCGAAAAATAATGTTTCGAAAAGAAAAAAATTATACGAAAAAAATTATACGAATTTTTTTTTTTTTAAATATATTTTTTATAAATATAACTTTTTATTAATAAAAAGTTGTAATTATAAATAAATATATTATAAAACATTTTACTAATTTTTGCATGTCGAGCAAGCATTATATTAGAAATAACATACAAGAACTACTTGAGAACGAAAAATGAACGTTAAAAAATATTTTGATACAAATTTGGTTTAATGAACAGCGTTCTTCAATATGAAGAACATATATGTTGTATTTTATATTTTGTTTGTATTCTTCCCATACAGTTCATCTTATTGGAGAACACTTTTTCGACAGTTCCCAAGCGTTCTTCATATTTATAATAGCATTCATAACATTAATGGCAATTTTATGAATAACCATTCATAATATTAATGACTATATTATGAATGGTTCTTCAATACAATGAATCATGGTTTGAAGAACGGAATTCATCAATATGATCTACATTTCTTTTCTGTGATACGAGACTTCGTAGAAGTTATTTATTTAATCCCTGAATTGACATGGATTTCGTGAATAAAAACATCAATTAATTTAATTTAAGTAAACAAAACTATTGTTGCGATTGTAACCGATACTATACAGGAAATGATTACACTGACATTATAAAATTAAAAAAATATAAATATTTATATGAATTTAAATACTTTGAAAAACTTAATAGAAATTGTTATTTTTATTACAAACTATTTTTTTTAAATTAAATTTATGTTTAATAAGAATCATTTAGTTTAGATTTTATTACCTACTTAATAAAAAATATTAAAATGCGGGAACAATATCCGTTCAAAACTGAAACTGTTAAATAAAAATCAGAAATTAACTGATACTCAAATATATATAATCAGTTCCAGTGTTTACCAGTTTCAAAAGAGTTTTTAAAAAAGTATGAAAGCATACCGAACAAACATTTTTTTTTTAAATTTTAATTAGTATTTTTGGTAATTGGTTTTTAGTAATAGTAAGAATAAAATGCACAAAAAATAACATTAATACAAAAATTTAAATCAAAATCGACTCCTTGAAACCAAAATCGTTTTCTTATAAAACTTAAAAATCGTAAATCGTAATCGAATCGCTTATTTGTTGATACAAAGTGTTAATTTAAATCACAGTTTGTCATGTCTCGATTTTTTCTCGAATTTTATAAGTCAAAAATATTGTTATATTTTTTAAATAAAGTCTTGATATGTATATAGACAAAATTTGTAATTAATTTTTTTATGTTTTAAGGATGTTATTTAATCATTTCTTTTTGTAAATTTTTGAATTTCCTTTGTCTATGTCTCGTAAACGGAATTTTGTCCCCAAATATTCGAATATTTCTGAACCCGCTATATGTTTTATCGTGCCATTCTCGTTGTATAGATTCGATTTGTCCATGTAGTTTAATTTATTAACTTTTTTCCCCCAGTGTACTTACGAAAATGGTCATATTTTCGTATATATTATATATAGACCTCATAAATCTGCCAATATAATCATTATAATATGATTGCCGCGACGATTTCAAGGTTTCTCCTTGTACTTGTTATATGTTATGGTCCATTAAGATTTCAACGAAACCTTAATTATTTCGAGAAATTTTGTTTTTCGTATAGCATTAAAATTCATTATCGATTATTCTCTGTATTTCTAGGTCAAGAAGTATCAATCGGTTCAAGTTGCTGCCCAGTCGTATGTGTATATAAGAATAAATATTTCTATTTTAATTAGGTTCTTCTTATCTGTTATCAGTCAGCCAGTATATAGGCGACTTCACAACTGCGAACAATTTGAATCGAAATCTGAATTAAAAACCAAAATTAGTTGAGCATCAATTTTCATTAATCAAAAGTCGGTGGAAGCAACAGCACATAGTAATTTGAACAAAAGTGAAATTTATTTTAATCTTAACGAACATGAAGTGTCTCGTCGTTTTGGCCTTGTGCCTCGTAGCTGCCTCAGCAAGTAAGACTTACAAAGCAGACTCTAAAGTTTAGAGGATTTAGAACTTAAGTTTTCTACATTTCAAATATTTTTAATACCACACATATTTATATTTATTCCGAGTCATCAAATGAAATTTTTGAGTTCTAACGAATATGAAAATGTTGTTACCAAGATCAGAAGTGGTTCTATTTTTAGAAGTTTTTACGTCCGAATGGATCGACGGGTTTAGAACAAAATTTCAAATATTTGAGAGAACATACAACATATTTTCGCTGTTCTGTCGCATCAGATATATTAATAAATTCTATGCAGGATGTACATCCGCATTTCGTCAATATGACTAGCGATAACCTCTGACATCTATTCAGATATTTCCAATTATGCAATCATAATGTACAATAATAAGAAGTGTTTTTGAGACTTATTTCTGATAAGAATTACTATGAAATATAAAATATTTTATTGCGCCAAACTATTTAACAAATGTATTAGATTATAGAAGACTGGAACTATTAAACGAACGTTTTATTAAAATACGTTTTTATTTTATTTACAGATCATTTGGAGGAGAGGTAAGTTTCAGCCACTGTATTTATTTAACAAATGCAATATTCCTAAACTTTTACCATATTATTATTTGTAATTTAAGGAATGATTTTCACAACCAGTAAGTAACGACGCAATCACGGAATTTTATTTAGTTTCATTTTATTTAATTCCCTAATTGGCTCGATACAAACTATTCAAATATATCCCCCCTTTATTTAATTTAATTGGCAATATATCAAAAAATCAAATTAAAAATCAAACATATTCTTAACTTAATACCAGACATTACGGTCAACACCACCAAACCGTGGAAGAGGCCAAGAGAAAAGTAAGCGAAAACTTGGGATCTGCCTACGATGGGTAAGAATTACGCGCTTTTTCTGATCGTCTGACAGAAATTTATTACCTGTTTCCTTTGAAGGCAACAACAAACATCGTTCGAAGAGATCGGCTCCTATGGTGGAGTCGGTACAGTTGGTGTCAGTGAAGGCGAGTTAGGTTCCTCATTCGGATCGAATCATGGCGCCTCTTTCGGTGCTAATAATGCTGCCTCTTTCGGTGCCAGTAATTCCGCCTCTTTCGGTGCCAGTAATGCAGCCTCTTTTGGGGCCAGTAATACCGCTTCTTTCGGTGCTCATAATGCCGCCGCTTTCGGTGCTCATAATGCCGCTTCTTTCGGTGCTAATAATGCCGCCGCATTAGGTGCTCATAATGCCGCTTCTTTCGGTGCCAGCAATGCTGCTAACTATGGCGGCTCATCTACTTCTTCCTTTGGAAGCAGCGCCAATTTTGCCAGTGGCGGAAACACTGGTTCCTCCGTCGTTATTCCCGTTGGCTCCGGCGCCACTAACACCTTTACAGAGCATACTGAAAATGTGCATCAACAAGCTATGCCCGAGATTGTATTATCCGGTGGTAACGCTGGCGGCCATGAGAGCTTCGTGCGTCATGAAGAGCGCCGTGTTCAGAACCAAGTAGCCACCCCTGTGGTTTACACTTCACCATCCGGCGGTTCAGAGAAATACTATCATCACGAAGAACGTCGCATCGCCAACCAAGCAGCTGTTCCAATTGTTTACACCTCGCCTTCCGGTGGTTCAGAGAACTATGTGCACCACGAGGAACGTCGTGTCCAAAATCAAGCCTCTGTCCCACTTGTGCAGTTTGCTGCTCCCACTGGTGGCTCTGAGAATTATGTGCATCATGAAGAACGTCGCGTCCAGAACCAGGCCGTCCCTATTGTTCAATATACCGTACCATCTGGTGGCTCCGAGAAGTACATCCATCATGAAGAGCGTCGTGTGCAGAGCCAACCTGCACCCGTTATTCAGTATACCATGCCCTCCGGCGGTTCAGAGAACTACGTGCACCATGAAGAGCGTCGCGTTCAGAACCAAGTTGCGCCAGTTGTCCAGTATACCTCACCATCAGGCGGCACCGAAAGCTATGTCAAATACCGTAAGGTAACCACTAACTCTCAACCAGCTCAGATGATTGTTCAGTCCACCCCATACGGTGGTTCCCACTCATCGTACGTCCAACACAGCACATCCAACACTGGTGCTTCGAACCTCGGTGCTTTGCTTTCCGGTGGTTTAAACACAGCCTCTACCAATCAATTTACCAGCGGATTTGGTGGTTTGAACTCAGCTGCCTACACAGTACCCACAACGAGCCACACATACGGTAAATGCCAACGTCATTTTTCATATTAATGCGCATTATATTGGGAAGAGATCACTTGATTAATGAATATTTTACATTATTTCTTAGGCACTGGTGCATCAAACTCCTATAACTCTGGATTGAACTCCAAGTTCGGCACTGGTTTCGGATCACACAGTGCAATGACAGATGGCGCTGCTACTTCTGGCAACACATTTGGATCGTCTTTCGGTGCACAATCAAAATTCGGTTCCTCTTTCGGCACTGAATCCAACTTCAAGTCACAGTTTGGCGCCAACTTCGGTGCTGAGTCGACTTACGGCTCAGGCATGGGTGCTTCGTCCGGACTAAACACATACATGACCGAGGCCGAGCGCTTGGCAAAGATGCAAGCCGAAGGCATGAGCATTGGTGGTGCTCGCACAGGCGGCAGCCAATTGGGACACCAAACGAGCGGATCAGGTGCTGGTTTGGGAGTTGGTCTGGGTTTGGGAAATGTAGCTGGTGGCGGATATAAGACGAAATCATGGGAGAAAGCCTCCAAGTGGTCCTCACAGTCACAGGTAGAGTACACGATTTACAACTACTTTTATAATTCACTAATACTGGCTTTTAACAGTTTGGATCCGATGGCCAAGTGAATAACTACAAGGAATTGTCCACTGGCGAGAGCGAGCAATACGATATCAACGGCAAGCGCGCCGGTTATAGTGCTGCGACCACCACCCTGGACGACAACGGCAAGCTCAGCACCTACAGTCTGCATACATAAGCCAACAAGTAGTTTAAAAATAACGGGAAAATAAAAATGTTAAACTAAATGAAAATCATTTAAATATTAATTCAATCATTCATTTTTCTAATGGTTTTGTTTTATTATTCTCAATACCGCTATTTCCGCGAGAACGGTCGTTCCAGTTTACCATCGACTAACTCAATTACTGAGCTCGTTGGTCTTAAAACCCCGGTGCCATGTTGGTTGTCTCGTCTTCTTCTGTTCTCTCCCGACGACACACAGTAGCAGGGTTTCCAGCTAGGTGCCTGATAGCCATTAACCGTATTCGGTTGGTAAACATCGCCTTGATATCGCTCGGTTGTCCAGACACTGGTCCGGGGAACATAGCTATTCCAGCCCTTGCGATAATTGTTGCCCCCACTGCGGCTTTCATCGTTTCCCACGTAAATTGGCACATTCTGCGGATGCTGTGGATAGTATCCACCATATGATGGATTTACTGCACGGCCAGTGCTATCATATTCACGTCGTTCATGCGAAAAATTCGGATTCCAGTTGTTTTTGGGATCGTAGGACTTACGTGGCTTGTTGGACGCTCCGCCACGTCCTCGATAGATCGGTACACTAGCATCCTCTGGTAGTGATTGCCAGAATTATTCATATTACTAAATATTCATATTAAAAAGCATTACCATCTGTTCCATGAGTCGTGGTCGTGGTATTGGTGGCGTCAATACCATCGGCACTTATTTCAAAGGTAATGTCGGTGTGAATGCCTACTCGCTTCGTATGTTTACCGCCGCCCTCCGTTACCTCGACGCTTTCTGTAGATTCTATGCAAAAATTATGTATGTTGTATGCTTCGGCGGTCCACAATTTACCTTTAGATTTCTGATTATTGCCGGTGTCCACCGTCACACGTACACCATGAATTTTTGGTCCTGTTTTCGTCGAACTGCCACCACCTGTTCCGCCACTATTACCACTAGTATCACCACCTCTGCGCTCATCAGTTCTGCCCTGCCCTACGCCTGGCACCACCGGAATCGTTGAGTTATCTCTGTTTTCAGTGTCGTCAAAGTCCAACTTCGGCGAAACGCTAGCCGATTGAGCTGGTTGAAATGAAAAGTATTTAAGAAAATATAATGTATGTCATTACATAAAGATTATTTCCAACCATTAAATATTCTTTTAATTTAATAATTCGTTAACAAATATTATTCGAATATTAAAAAAGGGCAATAAAACTAGAGCGGAGAGATAACTCATATGAGACATTTTAAAGTCTCAGCTGAGAAGGTGATAGATAGCACAACTGCAAACTTGTCGGATCAACCCACCTGACAAATGGCAGTGTCACGTCCAGACTGTGCGAAGGCATTCGAAATCGTTGAGGGCAAAAACTCGCATGGAGCGTCCAGCCCTATCTCGGAAACCGTTAACATGATGAGTAAAAATTCTCTGAAAGTTATGGAAAACGATTTTAAGAGGCTTGTAAAGGTTACATACAAAAGGTTAAATAACCTTGAGTCTACCAATGCGGGTTGCTCCAAAAAAGAGAGAACCCTCAACACTTCGAATCCGGAAAGTGACAAAAAGAGACCAAAACCGTACAACCCGACGAACACGTACAACGACGGCTGTATACAAGTCTCAATAGTAGACAATCGAAGAAGTAGCAAACAGATCGAAGGTGATAGCTGGCGGCGCCTTGAAGGTCGCTTGCTTCTAGCGCTGACGGAAGCCTTGAGGGAACCCTCCAGCCTACCCCCGTAATTTGTCAATATCACCGACCATAACGGTTACAAAGTCTTGTCGTAAAAATCAGTGGAGACACACGCGTGGCTCGTCAAAACTGTATCCGAATTGAATGGGCTATGGAATGGGGCACTACTGGAGGTCATCCCAATAGAGGACATACACCGAGGCGTCCCAAGGTTCAAATCTTGATCACTGGACCAACCATCCAAAAGGAACGACTGAAAGAGATGTTGCAGCGTCAAAACAGATACATCTACCCATCACATGACTGGGAGATCGTACGTATGGAGGAGCCTACACAAGTAGAACAATCTGTCAACATCTGTCAACAAGGAGATAAATACACTATAGGACAAAAATGGAGCGAGAATCAGCATTGGTCAAAGCAGTGTGGTGTCACGCCCGGTAGTGTGGGTGGCAAATAGGACACAACCAGATCGGAATGATAAATGCAATACCATTAAACCTTCATCAAGGTCTCCGCAAATATGCTAGTCCACATCACAGAAAACAATATTGACATAGTGTTAATACAGGAACCATGGGTAAATAGTGACAAAATTTCAGGACCATATCAACTTTATTGTCTGCAGTTGCGCAATGGTAGGGAAGGCTAGATCATGAGTTCTGGCAAAAGCAGAGTTAAACTCTATTCTTCTGTCCTAATTTAGCAACAGGGACCAAACCACTATAAGAATAGAATCGAACAGGGGCCCTCTGGTTATATCATCTGCATACTTTCCGCATGATAATCTAGACCAACCTCCGCCAAGAATAGTAAGAAAACTGATTAGGGAAACAATAAACACGATAAATGGTTGCGATGCGAACTCTCATCACTTTCTTTGGGGTTGTACTGATACTAATGACAGGGGTGAGTCCATGCTAGACTTTGTCTTAGAAAACAAACTATCGATACTAAACGTAGGATCAGAACCAACTTTTGAAACACGTAGTAGGAAAGAAGTGCTAGACGTAACATTTTCTACACGATCGGACAACATAAAAGTTAATCATTGGAAAGTTCTAGATGTTATGAGTTTTTCAGACCATAAGTATATAGAATTTACAGTAAACATAGTTAAAAAAAAAGGAAAACTATATAGAAATCCAAAGAAAATAAACTGGAAAATAAACTAAATCTTGCAACAGTGTGAAACACAAGCAGATCTTAAACGAATACGGCAAACAAAACTAATACTGCCCACTCAGAAGGTATGTAATACTACCTTCAAGATTTTTGTAAGTCTAATAAAAAGGCTCACTTTTATATGGATTTACATATTCCATATTTATAATTTAAGAATATTTAGGTAAAAATCCATACATTTGAATTAATTTATATAAATCCATATTTTTGATAAATATTTACTTATATCTCGGTATGTTCGTCCTATTACTCTTCAATATTGATTTATTCAAATATATTGGGAGAGGAATCGATGACATCTAACTCGGGATATGACTACAGGTGACAATTGTGATTTGTAGCAAATTTAGTTTTGTTTTAAAGCAAAAGCAAGATGGCAGTGACTTGTTTGATATGGAACGTACATTCTCAATCTGCAAATAGTTTTGAAAGATTGTCAAAGTTCAATTGTTTTTGGTAATGAACTCAAACACTTGTATATCCTTATTTAAGTTTTTTGATTCATATTTATCTAATATTTTTGTCCATAATCCACACGTTTCCATTCGTCCATATAATTGTTAGTCCTGCTAAAAAATAATATGTGAAATAACAAAGAAGGACAATATATTAAAAAGGAGGATTGGCGGTTAAAAAGCAGGACTGTAATTTCAAAAGAAAGAAGCATGATCAATAAAGTATCCCAAAACCGAAACTCATTTTTATTATTTAGTATTAGTTAGTATTTAATTTAGGAATCGATGATCGACTGGTATCTCTATGCCATTAAAACAAAATTCCTTCCCTACTACGAGCGTCTATTGTTCTTTTGTTGCCTCTTTTTTGTGTCCCAATAATAACCACTTTACATAATGGGAAATCGAAAAATAGCCCATTTTGGATAAACTGAAATCAATTTGACAAAAGTAATACCATTATCCGAATCATTACCAGAAATGTAGTGCTGTAATTTTTACTGCACCAAAATAAGTCCAATTTATATCTTTTTTTTATAAAACACTCACTAACCGAGTACATGTTGGTACGATGAAAACACTAATATTGCCCAAATAATAGCTACGACTTTGGACATAATTTTCTGATATCTGTGTATTGAAAATTAGACCGATGCGGGTTTGGACTTCAATGCGAAGCCACTGGTTGACGAAAACTGACTGGAATCGATTGTATAGACTACGCAGAACCAGCTACGTATCGCGAGATTCGTGAGATTTTGTTACCTGCAGTTAATTTTATTAAATTGTATCTGACGAATCTTGAAGTGTGTGTTGTTTTGTGATCATAATCGCAATAAGCATCTTCATGTGGCGGCCACTTAACGTTAACGTCGTTGTTAATATTAGTTACTTCTGACGTTATGGATGTTCATTTGGACCCGTTGGTTATTGTTGTCGGTGTAGGAGCCTCTCGGAGCCCCATGGGGGCAGGAAGTGGACCGGCTACCGAGCGGAGGTGTCGAGAATTTATAAATGCTGTGCTTTGCTTGTTCGCCGTTTGATGTTTCAATTGTTTTCGCTTTTGACCACATGATAGCAACACAATATTCATCATCATGAAACCGCGAACAAACAAACAAAAAAAACATCGTCTTCTTGGCGGTTTCTCATCATTAATCAGCGGTGTCTGTTCTCGCGTTTATCGCAGCAATCATGCAATTACTTAGCAGCGGTGGCAAATATAATTGATATCATTAGAAAAATGTATAAAACAATTAAATACACTGCAAGCCAAAAGTATCAAAACACACTATGACCCTGAGGGTTTCGGTTTGTGTAAAATATGTAAATGTATTTAAGGGGTTATACGCAGTCAGGAGTCCGAAAAAATAGATTTTTTCTGGAAAGATATTTCAAATTATTAGCGTAAAATAATGATATTAAAATCAGCTATAGCCGATCATCCAGAGCTCCTCTAAAAAAATGCGTCTTGCGGTGAGCACGATATCTTTGAACTGATTCATCTGATATAAAAACTCTAAAAATCAGTATCTGGTATACAATATAAGAAATTGTTTATAAAAAAAAATAAAATCTTTATTCAATTAAAAATATTTATCTGAGAGAACATTTTTTTAAATAGATCGGATAAGCCGATCTTATAAGAATAATAGTTTGGCGCTACAGTCCTGAAGTTCTGCTATTCAGATCTTATCTCAGGTGTTTTTCATTGGTTTGTGGCCAATATTAATATTATTTATTGGCTAAATTTATTAAATAATTCATATATCAGAATATATTCACTAAAATTACAATAAACATTGCTTAAATAACGTTTCCCGCTATACCACAATATTGCAATTTGATCATAACTTTGCCCCATTTAAACAATGTTATGTTTTTTGCAAATCCCGTTTGTATTTCAAAAGATACACAACATCCGATCATTTTAAAAATGATTAAATCAGCAAATGATTTTAAAAACGACAAAAATTTACACTTTTCGAAATGCACTTGTCCTCGCAATGCAATAAAAAGGTATAAATTTGATTTATGGTTATCCAGTTTATTCCATATAAGAAAGCACTTGACAACTGTTTTTATTTTTTTAACATGTACAAAAAGTACAATTTCCCACATAACGCGATGTCCCACTTTATCCCAGGTTCCCCTATTTTGAACCTAGTAAAAATTGTACAAATGTCATTACCAACTTCTAGAATATTTGTCGAAATAATATGAAATTTTCAGTGTATATACTTGAAATGAAATAAAAAAAAAATTTTTTTTATTGTGACTGCGTATAACCCCTTAATGCCATGTTAATCAGTGAATGTAATCGGTTTAATCTTAGTTAAAGAAGCTTCTCGCATGTGGTCGTCCGGAAGCCAAGCGGCCGGATAGAATTTTATATTTACTCACATTGTGTCCTTGAGGTGTTTGTTAACTCTTCCAAGATGATCATCTGTCACTACGCACAGACGCACATTGCGTTCGTGTACAGTACACTGACGTGTTTCATTACATCTGAATGTGTATAATTTTTGATACATACACATAGAAAAAAAATATATAATTTGTCCATAGACCACTTATTGACTTAATAGTATTTAAAAGTATTTTTTTATGCATACACTGAGGGAAATAAAATTCTAAAACTCGAGAAGAATTTGGTTAGAAAGAAAATAGTAGAATTTGACTAATATCAATAGAATACTACTAAAATTCAAGAATTTGTCATCTGGATATCAAGAAAGCAAATTACTTAGTTGACAAAAAAGTAAACAAACTTTATTCAACTGGATTTTCAGAAGTACCTTTATTGATTATTAAAAACCAAAAAGAACACGCAAAATTGTTGCTGTATTCACTGCAAAAAGAACACGTGTTCATGCATTGTTGCTGTTTTCATCGATTTTGCTCTGTCTGTATGCTTTGTTTTGCGAGGTTTGTTAGTCTGCCTGCCTGTCTGTCTGTTGAAAGTAACTAAGCCAAATTTTTCTAGATATTCAGACATTAAGTTCTTAGGTATCAAAATAGTAACTAAGTACAATTTGTCTGGATTGCAAATTTTTTTCTTCTTAGGTATCAAAAAACGGCATGATATACAATGTTTGCATGTTGTTCTATTCACGAATAGAACAACAAAGCACAGCCAGACAAGCAAGCGTCTGTGTATATATGAATGTTAAAGATATAAATAGAAAAAACGATTTTTCCTACGAATATTGGTATCGTTTCAGTTCGTAAACATAAATTTGGGTTCAATTTTGCATAAATACCTAGTTAATCATTGTTATCTAAATGGACTATACAATGCTTATGGGTAACGTGCGGAGGGTTTATACATAACCAACAGAAGAGGCAACAGAAGAGTAGAAAGTGTATAAGGTAAGTAAACGGTTTCAGAATAATATACAGAGATTAAAATAAATAATAATAACAAAAATAAAATAAACAATTCAATTACATTAAGTATTCAAAGAAGTAATTCACTATACAAAAATGCATATAGGTAATAAAGTTCTAAATAAACAATAAATTAACTCGACTATATTTTTTTTATTTTATGTTAGCTTGCAAATAATTGCTTTTAGTTACTTTCAAGATATCGACAGACAGACACACGAACAAACAGATGGGGCTGACAGACGGACAAAGTAAAACAAAACATAATAGCGACAAAGCAAGATCGAAAAAACAACTATACGAACGTGTTCATTAAATTTTGGGACGAAAACAACAACAAGTTTTTGATACCTAAGAAATTAATAACTGAATTCAAGACTTATTCAACTTAGTTACTTTTTTGATACCCAAGAAATTAATAACTGAATCCAAGAATAATTCTACTTAGTTACTTTTTTGTTAACTAAGAAAATCCATTTCTTAAAATTAAGAATTTTTCGGTTCAGCTGTATATCACACCGTATACTTCTTGATTCCTTCTGGATTTTAGAACTCTTTTCCCTCCGTGTACCCATACGAATGATATTTGCGTGTTTTAAGAATGGTAAAATCACATATTTATCATAGGCAAATATTTCTTTTTGAACGGTAAAACATTTTCAACTTTATTTTTATTGATTGGCAATGATTTATGAAATTAAACATTTTATAGTATAATTTTATATAAGACTAGCTGGACCCGTGCACAACTCTTGAAAAAATTTTGTGAACGCAAGAAGATGGAGTGATTTTATTAATATAAAGAACATTTTTATTATATATAGCAGGGACCAGTGCTACGTTGTGGACGTTTTTTTTATTGATGTTATAAATGTAGTAACCAAAACAAAAATAATTCTCCGCCAAAACAACTTTTCTCAAAGACAATTCTTTTTCAGACTGTGCTTCCCTGTAGGATTCTTCTCCGTAGAATATTTCGCCGTGGAATTCTTCCCAGTAGAAATCTTCCCGTAAAATTCTTCCCCGTAGAACGTTTTCTCGTAGAATTCTTCCCCGTAGAGTTTTTCCCAGTAGAAGTTTTAGTGTGGTGAATTTCGGAGTGATGAATTTCGGTGTGATGAGTTTCGGAGTGGTGAGTTTCGGTGTGGTGAATTTTGTTGTGGTGAATTTTGGCGTTTCTACTACTAGAAGTTTTAGTGTGGTGAGTTTTATTGTGGTGAGTTTCGGTGTGGTGAATTTAAAGAATTTGGGGTGGTTGATACCCTGGTGTGAAATACCTTGATATCTATATAATAACTGTTGACATACGTCATCTGAAAAATGTACTTTCTATGGGGGTGCCACGCCCAATTGTTCAATCTCGCCCACATTCGGCGAGACTGTTTAGAATGGATAAATATAACGCTGACCAATTTTATTAAATTTCCTATTGTAATCGCTGATGTAATATGTTTTTAATGTTTGGGTTATATGGGAGATGCCACGCCCAGCCCACCAATCTCACAGAGATATTGCCTATACTCTGCCGGACCGAACATACATATTGTGTTAACATTTTATTTAATTCGGTTCAGTCGTTTTGACGTCTATACACAGACATACATACATACATACATACATACATACATACATACATACATACATACATACATACATACATACATACATACATACATACATGCATACATAAATACATACATACATACATACATACATTTACCAACATTCACAAATATATAGTAGATATAGTGATTCCATTAGTTTTCAATTCGGATATATTGCGTAATTCACCTTTTAAATCGTGGTATCTCATTCGGATATAGATGATTTTGGTACAAAACGACGCGAAATATAAAAAGCTATCATATGTCATCATAAACTCAATTTCGAAAAAATGTGACTTGACCCTTTTTTGCACCAAACCCTTCAATTACATCCAATACATCATCGACTTTTTCCTAATACGTAACGTTTTCAAGAAAATTAAAATCCGCAGTTTAAGCCATTTTAAATCACTACTTAGAATATAAAAACAATAGTACTGAAAAATAGTTTCCCAATAAACCTTCATTTTCATTTTTAAAAAGTAGGTATAAATTCGGAATTTTTTATTTTTATTTTAACAATTTATAAATTATTTGTTTAGCAATTGAGATCTAACGTTAAACAAGAAAATGTTTCATGGTTATCCAAAACTGACTATAAAAAATTCACATGTATGCATTTAGTTTCGTATGTCAACAAAAATATTTAAATAAAAAAAATTGTAAAAAACATGGTCGTCCCTATTTATGTGGCCTATTCATGTATGTATAAATATTCTTGATCCTTAAATTTAACAGTGTCCGACTGTCGGTAAATCTGTTTGTCTGTCCATCTGTATCTTGATATCTGTCTGTTGATATCACGATTACAGAAAAACTAGATAAATGAAAAAAACTCCTAATTTAGATTATTTATATGCCTACGCTTTCTGTCATAGAAAGTGGCCAAGATCGGTTCATTGTGACCCTTGAAACGACCACCTATTTATAGTTTTTATTTATAGTCGGCTCAGACCGACTATAACTTTCTTAATTCATCACACCAACTATAATAATTTTCTTACTTTAAAAATTCCATTTAAAATGTTTGGCTTATTTGCAAATAAAAAATGCAATACTTTACAATACTTGTTATTCAAAACTTTAAACGAAGTTTTTCTTTCAAATGAAAATGTAAATTTTACTATAATTAAATTTCAGGATATTTATAACTAAACTACCGAATATTATTTTCAAAATTTTAAATAAACTCATTACTTTAAAGTTAAATAAGGATGATTAACAACTAAAGTATCGAAAAGTATTTAAATTCATTACTTTTTTAACTTTTATTAAATGTTCCCTTATTGTTAATCATAGCAACGAACTTGATTATTACCACACAATCCCAGTAGAAATTTCGGTAGCGCTCATTATGTCATTATTTGAGAAAATCGGGGGTCTTTTAATAATTAAAAATTCAATATATACATAAAATGTATTTAAAATGGTGCTCTGTGTATATATGGTTATTCATTAAAAGACGTATAAACATTCAAATAAATCTAAATATAAAATGGAATATATAACAAATTAATTAAGGTACACATTTGAGCTACCTGAGTTATGTCTTGGTTTCAAATTACGAAATGCAGTTCCTAACGGAATACACATTTTTGATTCGACATTATACCAACTACTTCAAACCAATCTCCACTTTGAGCAAACTGACAAACCAACAATCTATTCAAGAGTTCGAACGGTTAATTCCCGGTAATTGTTGGTTTATGAACACCTCCGGTTTATGAACATCAGGGTATATTAACACCCCTTAGGAGGCGTGTCCAAAAATGAGCGTGATCCACCCAATCTTTTTTTTTTCATTCTTTCCCGGGTTTTCATAGTGGAAATTTGATCCGTAAACTATTAAAATAAAATCTATGAAATATTAGCCTTTCAAAATTTTAAATATAGGCGTGGTCCGCCCAATTATATTTTTCAATTTTTTTTTTTTAGTTTTTTATACTTTATATAAATTTTTTAATTTATGGGGATATAAGACGTAAATTTCTGATATATGAATAATATTCTGAGGGTAAATATTCCCACCAAAGGTGTAGGGTATTCCATAGTCGGCCCCGAACTTACCCATGTGACCTAACTTTCCCAACTCGTTTTTTCCTAGAAATGACATGACCAAGAAAATTTGGCCATGATGTACTACCCCATGTTATACCCTATATACTTCTACTAGGGTTGGTTGAACCAACCTAACTGCATTCCAACCTAAGTAACATTTGTAATGAATCAATGAAAATGAGAGCTTTTCGAAAGTAATGCGATACGCAACTCTTTGCATGGGTCATTAACAAACATAATTAAAGGTGCCCCCAATGAGTAAATTAAAAGTATCATAGCGGAGTTCTACGTTTTTGACCCTTTAATGACAGATCATAAATTTTACTTTTGCACAATTAGAAACATTACTACTTGACCTTCCGATGGAAGGTGTTCTTTATATGTGGGGATGCATTGCATCAGGCTAAATACGACATGTCAACCTGGCAATAGAAAGACTTGCAACTCGGCGCTTATTCAAGGAGGAAGCACTTCATCCCTGTCGCTGCTGCAGCACCAGAGTTCAATCGTTTCTCGACATTTTTAATACATTACAAATATATTTAGGTATGTAACATAATGTATCTTTCATGTACCTATACTGGGCTTTTGGGCTTAAGATTCATGAATCCATCCATCCATTTGCACAAAGGTTTCCATTATACAGATGGATTCTGTTGTCATCGCTGAGCTGATGACTGCAACAATGCGCTACAACAACATCAAAAAAGAAACCACAACTTTGAAGAATTGGGTCGCATTCTACTTCATACTTAGTTGAATGGCGCAGGGTGTTGCATTCGATGACGGGCGCAATTCATTTCATTAAATATCTGCGATGTCACGATGACAAATGAAATATATACAGCGTACGTAATGCTGTCCTGCACTGACAAAAATAATGACTTTGATTAAAGGTGATTTTATCAACAAAAAAAAGACATTAATTACGTTGATGCCCCCTTCAATTCGTATTGTACCCAATGGCGAAGTGGAGTATTTGCCGTATTCGTATTACTAAAAACTGCAATGTTTCCATCCTCTCAATACTACTGTCAAGTACTACACTTGTGGTATTTCACTTTTTTAAGGGATGCAACTACAAATTGACGTTACTGTGTTATTGTATCGTATATATACTACGTGGTACGAATACCATACTAAAATACGATGAACTGTGAATACGCTAATTGTTTTAAAATTAAACAAAATTGCTTTCAATTTAATCAGATTGGTTTTAAAGTCAAGATTTTGTGACATGCCCCTAAAGGTATGCAACATTTGCTGTGTGAAATGAAATGTGAAATGCATCCTATTAATATAATAAATCTGTTTGTTCGTTTGTACGTTTGTACGTTTGTACGTTTGTACGTTTGTACGTTTGTTCCGCTTCTCCGTCTAAACGGCTGATCCGATTTCCTTGAAATTTTTACCACAGATGCGGTATGGTCTGGAAGGAATGATAGGCTATATATGGGCGGGATTGGACAAAGAGGCGTGGCACCTCCCATACTACCTAAACTTTCAATACGATATAACTCGGCACTTTCACCAGCTACGAACATGAAACAAAAAACTCAAATACACAAAAAAAATTAAAAACAAAAAACCAAAAGCACAAAACAAAACAAAAGCAAAAATACAAAAACAAAAGCAATCACGTTTGTTCCGCTTCTCCGTCTAAACGGCTGATCCGATTGTCTTGAAATTTTTACCACAGATGCGGTATGGTCTGGAAGGAATGATAGGCTATATATGGGCGGGATTGGGCAAAGAGGCGTGGTACCTCCCATGCAACCTAAACACGATATAACTCGGCACTTTCACCAGCAACGAACATGAAACAAAAAACTCAAATACAAAAAAAAAATAAAAACAAAAAAGCAAAAGCACAACACAAAACAAAAGCAAAAATACAAAAACAAAACCAATCACATAAAACCACAATCCAAACTAAATGAAAAACAAAAAAAGGAAAGAAAAAGAAAAACAAACTCACCACACTAAAATTCACCCTTAAATTAACCACACTAAAACCCACCACACTATAATTCACCACACTAAAACTCACCACACTAAAATTCATCACACTAAAACTCACCACACTAAAACTCACCACACTAAAACTCACCACTTAAAAACTCACCACACTAAAACTCACCACACAAAAACTCACCACACTAAAACTCACCACACTAAAACTCACCACACTAAAACTCACCACACTTAAACTCACCACACTAAAACCCAACCACACTAAAATTTCACCACACTAAAACTCACCACACAAAAATTCACCACACTAAAACTCACCACACTAAAATTTCTCCACATTAAAACTCATCACACTAAAACTCACCACACTAAAACTCACTATACCCAAAAGTCGCCACACTCAAACTCACCGCACTAAAATTCACAACACTAAAACTCACCACATTTAAACTCACCATACCAAAACTCACCACACTAAAACTTACCACACTAAAACTCACCACACTTAAACTCACCACACTAAAACTCACCACAAAAAAATTCAACACACTAAAATTGAACACACTAAAACTCACCACACTAAAATTTCACCACACTAAAACTCACTACACTAAAATTTCACCACATTAAAATTCACCACTTTTAAACTCACCGCATTAAAACTCACTACACTCAAATTTCGATACACTAAAACTTACCACACTACAACTCACCGCACTAAAATTCACCACACTAAAACCCACCGCACTATAATTAACCACACTAAAACTCACCACCCTAAAATTCACTACACTAAAACTCACCACAATAAAATTCATCACATTAAAATTCATCACACTAAAACTCACCACAATAAAATTCACCACACTAAAACCCACCACACTATAATTGACCACACTAAAACTCACCACACTTAAAAACACCACA
Organism: Dryomyza anilis; assembly: GCA_951804985.1. NCBI lineage: Eukaryota > Metazoa > Arthropoda > Insecta > Diptera > Dryomyzidae > Dryomyza > Dryomyza anilis. The sequence goes on from OX638131.1 coordinate 79,124,785, forward strand.
CTTAAACTCACCACACTCAAATTCACCACACTAAAACTCACCACACTAAAACTCACCACACCAAAACTAACCACAATTAAACTCACCACTCCAAAATTCACCACATCTAAACTCACTACACCGAAACTTACTACATTAAAACCCACCACTCTAAAACTTCTACTGGGAAAAACTCTACGGGGAAGAATTCTACGGGAAAGAATTCTACCGGGAACAATTCTACCGGGATGAATTCTACGTTGAGAATTCTACGGGAAAGCGTTCTATGTGGATTTTACGGGAAGATTTCTACTGAGAATAATTCTGCGGAGAAGCGCAGTCTGAGAAAAAATTGTCTTTGAGAAAAGTTGTTTTGGCGGAGAATTATTTGGTTACCACATTTATAAAACGAATAAAAAAATGTCAACAGCTAAGCACGGGCCCCTCATATCAATAATAAAAAAATGTTTTTTATATTAATAAAATCGCTCCATATCTTTGAATTCAGAAAATCTTGGCACGAGTCGTGCACGGGTCCAGCTAGTACAACATATATCTAGGAGCAGAATTTACTCGTTAAACTGAAATGTTGTGTTCGAGTCACCCTGCCATATTATATATAGCCCCGTATTGAGGCAGGGATAATAAGTGGTATTAATGTTGATAGATCATTAGTAAAATAGGTTATTAGCTTTTTTACTAAAATAATTAAAATTAAAACTTAAAAAAATAAATTTAATAATAAATTATATAAAAAAAATATTTTTAATTTATTAAAAATTTAAATAAAAATTAATAAACTATTGTTTTAAATATGAATGAAGTTGTTTTAAATTTTGTGTTAAAAACACTTGCCTTAAATTTAAATGAAATTCTTTTAAGATTTTTTTATTGTCGTTTGTGTTTAATTTTAGCATAATTTAATTTTAACACATAAATCTATTCAAAAGGAAGACAAATGTTTTTAAAATAAACACATGTGCACACAAAAAAGGATTGTTTACGAATTATTTGCCATAAACAATCAAATGTTTGTAGTGAGTTATTATTGTTTCTACTAATGACTTATAATTATATATAATTTGCCATAAATAATGACTGTTTCCTGCAAACACTTAAAATTATTTGTATTTGTACCATATAGTAATTTATTTGTCGTAAACACTTTAATTGTTTTCATAAAACATTTCATAAGTGTTCAATTAATTATTCGTCCGAAACACATTCTTTACTTCTGTTAAATACTGCATTTGTTTGTGATAAATGGTATGATTTTATTAGCGTTTGGAACAAAAACTTGTCAATTGCCTCAAATAATAATTATTTGAAGTGTTTGCTCGAAACACTTGTTTGCGAGGAAGTATTTGACCGAGTATTGTCGAAAGCAATCATTTTATTTTTAGTGCTGTGCCGAACCTCGCGCAACACGCTACTTTTATCGCCATTCAACTCAGACAAATTAACAGAATTTGTGTAGTACTCATAGAAGATCATTGAGTTCGAAGCAATTAAATTCGATTGTTTTAAAGTCTTATAATAACAAAATTTCACTCCATGGCTAAATAAGTAACCACAAAATATGTTTAATGCATCCATTTTAGTATTTATCTCTTTTGCTGCAAACACTTTTGATTACACCAAAGTGTTTCCCATAAATACTTCTATTGCTTGCAAACTGAATCCACATTCCACACAGACAAATGGATTGGTGATGATCATTTGGTCTTGCTGCAAGAGTCTTGCAAAATTTTACTATTAAAATTAGTATGCAGTTTAAGCTATTTGTATACCTTCCTTTGCTTAAAATTTTAATAATAAAATTTTGCAAAACTTGCTGCAAGAGTTTTGCAAAATTTTGATCATCACTAATTCATTTGTCTTTGTGGAATGTGAATTCAGTTTGCAAGCAATTGAAGTATTTATGCGAAAAACTTTTGTGTAATCAAAAGTGCTTGCAGCAAAAGAGATGAATACTTATATAGTTTGGTACAACTATTATATGTGTTTGCGAGTAATAATTTAAGTATTTGCTACACATTATATAAATGTTGCAAGTAATATTTCAAACACTTCAAGTATTTATTTGCATCAATGTTTGCACCAAACAAGATATTTTTTGTGTGTCCGCAATAAAAATAAATAAAACCTTATTAATTCAAGTTTAAATAAAAAGTATTAAAAATCACATGTGAGTCGAATGAAACACAATATATTTAAGAATACACGATACAAAATCAAAACTATATATAAAAATCAATTTTATGTTTTCATTTTAGAAATAACAAAGAAAGACCTTTGACTTTAGAAATTCCGCGATTGGCTTAATTTTCTTTTCTTTTTATTAAATAAAAATAATAACATTTTCATATGGCATTTTCTATCATAAAAAATCGATCATTAATTCGTTAGCTAAATCTGATTGTGTTTTTTTTGTTTAAATTGGTATGTACCTCATGGAAACCTAATTGAAACCGGAATCGGAATCGTTTCGATTTTATAATATTTTTTTCTTGGAACCGGAATCGGGATAGCTATTTTATAACTTCGTGGAACCAAAACCGGAACTAATATTCCAAATGATTTTAGTCCCTGGTACAGATTGAATTCAGATAGGGGCATATGCACTCAGAAAACAGAAAACCATTCTAATGGATGCGAAACAATAGTTTTTCTTATTAATTCAATAGTTTTTATAGTTTTTGTACTATTATATAGCTAATAAGGTGATCAACATTAATTCAATAGGATATGTTATTGATAAAATAGTAATTTGACTATTGTTTTAATAGTTTATTTTATATTGCAATACCATTGATTATTAATAGTTTGAGTCACATTAATTAAACTATTATAGTAATGTGACAAAAACCATTAAAAATAGAAAAAAGTACTTTTTCAATTTTGCTTTAAACAAGGAAACATATTCAGAAACGAGCAAGTAAAATTTAGAAAAGGCCAAATCAATTTCATTGAAATAGAATTCAAAGTATTGAAAAAAAAGTCATAAAGTTATAAATTAAATTATGGAACGATCAAATGGAAGTCAGACATGAATGAAAGATGATATCAAAAACGCATATTTATTTTGCCATTAGAGGGGAAAGTTTGACTCGTCTGCGACGCACACTGGTCAGAAAAGAGCTGGAAATATAAAAACGATGGGAGGTACCAAGCCCAAACAAAATACAATTTTAAAATGCTGTATGTCGACAGTTATTACAATGATATCAAGATATTTCACACCAACCACCTCAAATTCTTTAAATACACCACACCGAAAGTCATCACATTGAAATTCACCAAACTAAAACTTACCATTTCTACGTTGAAAAATATATTTTCCAGCACGGGTTCCTGCTAGTGTATATATTTTTGTCTACAGTATTCATATTTAATATTTAAAATATATTAAATGTTTAAAAGAATTCCTTATTTATAGTAATTACATTTAATTTTAGTCCTTGGATTATCAACATATATATCTCAATATAAGTTAAAATCTCATTTATGCAAAGACCATAATATGAATGTTAACGACTGCTGCTAAATCATTAACAAAGTTAAAAGAAATACCCGAAGGACTTCGTTTATCGTTTTCTATGCCGGGATTGTCAGAACTTAACTTCTTGCTAGAGGTTGCTGCATAATGACAGACTAAGCAAACAATCAGCACCCAGTCAACCCCCGGGGCGCACAACAAACGGCAGAGAGCCGGACCACTTCAGAGTCCTTATCAATCCGATTGCTTGTAAAATTATGATTATTGTTGGCGATGTTGTTGTTGTGGTTATTGTTGTTGGAAATCTTTCTCCGGCCGAGGGTGAATTAACAATCAATTGCAGGCGTTGCAAAGAACTTCCTGCCGCATGCACCACACAGCAAACGCGCATCCAGGCCGATAAGTGTTGCACCAACCACCACCGGCCGCAGAGGCGGTGGCATCCATTGTTCTCGATTCACACTTATGTTTTCGGTCTGTCGGTGGGAAGTCTGTATGTCTGTCTGCCTGTTTAGGTCTGGTCTGGTTTGGTCTCTTGTAGCGGGAAGCTGTTTGCGTTCGAATAATCGAATCATCTTCATTGTTTCGCAGTGCGTTTCGTCCTTATCGCCTCCTCCTTTATTGTGTGGTGCATCTGTTGTTCTGCGGCCTGCTGCCGGGGCTGCAGACTTCGTCAGATTATTATTTGATTTTTATTTCATTCGAAATACTAGTCGTAATTCACAAATAATTCGAGTTCATATTGTTCGACGGTGGCTTAAATACGTCCGTCTGTGCGATGTGTGGATTGACACTCTGGAAATAGCTCGAGACCATAATGTGGCCACAGTGCGTATAATGGAGCCGTCGATTTGATTTGGCAGGAAATGCATTGAATTCGCCGATTTCACATTTATTTCATACGCCGATTTATATCGCATTTGTTGCTGGTTTAATACGCGACAGATCAAGTGATATAGAGGGTATTCGCACTATGTGTTTGTATTTAAGTCGATTGACACGTACATTAATTAGAAACACTTCACAACTTCACTTCACATGGGTTGATTGCAGACCCTTACATGGGGCCGCTCATAATACGATTTGTAGTATAAAACCACACGATTACTAGATTAATGCGAATTTTCGAATATGTAGGTACACATGACCAATATATAATTATGTATAAGTATTTTTAAAACCATTTAAACCATGAAGAATGTAGATTATTAAAAAATGTGTACATTTGTAAACTAAAAGAATCAATAGCATCGACACTGACAAAATAATTTACAATTGATTTCTGTCTGAGGCCACCAATTCCAAAATCTGCCTTCTCGAGATAAAGTTTTTTCCATTTTTCGCAAATAAAATGGATAATTCTAGGAAACGTATAGCAGGTTATCAAATTTCAGACTTCCAGTATTTATTTGAGACGCGCAGCAAAAGACATTATTTGATCAAACTCAGACATTATCTATTTATAATATTCCTGATTACTTCTCTATTAGTTGTATCATAAACAAGGATTGATACAGAAACGTATAACGGCTTCAAAATTTAAAAAAATACATTAAAAAATATTTAAGTTTATTTTTTGTCGTAATACCTCAATATAGAATAAATAAAGGGAAGTGAAAATAGCAGATGTATTTCATGTTGATCATCATTAATAGATCTGTTTTCCGGGTGTCCGTGGTTCGATTTTCATAAAAAGACACATGATGTTGCGGGTTTTCGTACACCGTTTGCAGAATTTCGTATATAATAATTCAGACGCAAAAATTGTTGAATTTCGTAGTCAATTGGCGGCTATAGTTGTGATTATACCCTACACTAAGAGTGAAAGGGTATATTCAGTTTGGTATGCCGTTTGTAACACCCTGAAAAAAGCATCTCCGGTATGGAAAAGTATATGTATTCTTGATCAGCATGACCTCCTGAGACGATTTAGCGATGTCCGTCTGTCCTTCTGTCTGTCTGTTGAAATCACGATTACAGAAAAAGTTGAAGAGCTAGAGCAATGAAACTTTAGATTTAGATTACTTATATATCTAATGTCTGAACAAGAAAATTGGCATGATCGGTCTATTGTGAACCGATTACTGAGAACCGATTACTTATGTTCAAATACCTCGTATAAAATTTACATTTACAAATCAATTTTGCTGTATACGTGCTTACGTAAACTTTTTTGGTCAAATATATATTGACATTTTGCTCAAATACATGAAAAAATACATGGAAAGGAATCCTGAAAATAAAATATTGTTTTTTTTTTATTAATTTTTATTAAAAATCATATGAATTTACAAATGACATCGTATTACCGATACGGATACGTTTTCTCAACAAACATCAAAAGACACGTATGCAGAAAATGGCGGTCACCGAGTGTAAACTTCGAATACAAGAAGAATATTGCAAGAATACTTTTATTTACATCAAATTTCTTTTTTTTTTTTGTTTCTTTTTAAATATCAGTATGTTTAAAAGGACCAATACATACTTCAAACGATGACAAAAGAGACGTAAAGAATTCTGCTCAACTAGTGCCAACTTCGTATACAAGAAGAATTTTGGAAGAATACATTTATTTAAATCCAATGTCTTTTTTGTTTGTTTTTAAACGTCAATATGTTCAAACGATGGCAAAAGATGGCATAGGTAGAAAATGTGGCGCAACGTTGCCAACTTCGTCTGTCGATAACTAATCGAATGAAGCCGAATGAAGAGCGTTGCGAACATACGTTATAATTAGATTTGAATAGCATTTTCTGTTTGTTTTGAAACATATTTTTAACCAAGTAAACTGCCAAGAAATTGTATATTCAAATGCAATTAAAATTTTATGTTTGTATTGTAACATATTTATGATAAGTTTGACAGATTCTGCTGGGGAATATATAAAATGTTTACACATAGTAATATGTTATTACCATCTGAACAATAATTTAATTACACTTCATTCGTAATACATGTATGGTGATTTCGTATTAGTTTTTAATTACATTTAAACATATTCAAACAAATCTTTTCTATCCGTGTAAGATCGAATTTATTATTAAAGCTTGGGGATAGTGAAAAAATATTATTGAAAACTAGGAAATTCAAAAAATATTCGCTAGGGCTTGACGGAATGTTAATTGAGAATTTTTTTTTATTAGAATTTTATTCAATTTTTTTTCATTTTTTTATTTTTTAATTTAATATTAGAATATTTTTTTTATTTTTTAATTGTTTATTTTATTTGAAATATTGATTTTTTTAATGTATATATACTGAAATCGCATCTTACTCATACACTTATTTGTCTAGATGTGATTCTATTGTTGTTTGATTCTAACATAAACCAACCAACTGTTATAAATAACTATTAAATTAAATACATTTTCTAGATAACTTGGCTTAAAAAGATATTTAAACTCTTGCCCTAAGAAGTAGTCAAAATATTTGTATCATTTAAAAGTAGCATTTTATAAAATGTAACATTAAATGTATATTAAAATTCGTTTTTCTACATCCACGATTCGTTGTAATCCTCATATCAATGATACTCATGTATTTTAGTTTGTGGTCAAACCCTATAAACCTCATACTATAGTAGAAATATGCCCGATACAGCATTGGGAAATTGTCTGCTAATGGACCCACAACTGCTAAGCAAGAAGTCAAGTACTGTGATCCGCTCTATGAGCTTACTTTCGGTGTGAACATCTTGCAATTTCGAGGTTGACAGGGTCGACTTTAGTATTAAATAAATTTATTGTACTAAATTAAATGTAAGGGAAAATATTCCAATAGATGATATAAATAAATTAAATAAATAAATTCTAGTAGACATTGTACTAGGGTACAATTTGATCGGAAACTGATCATTGACTTTTGGCTTGTCATAACCCGACTAGTTACATGACAAAAATGATTTCCCAGAATTATGTCTTCCCTAATAGAGTGAATTTCTACTAGAAGTTGATATCTCATTATAATTTTATATTTTATTATTACACCTTTGAAAAACAAACGTTTTAGCAAAAATAACATCGCAGACTTACAATGGTGAGTATGGCAATGTAATGGTTCAACCGACGAAATCCACGGGCGTGGCACCTCCCATATAACCAAAACATTTAAATTGCTATAAATCCTGACATACTAAGAGTAGAGTTATAAAAATTAATCCAAATGTTCATATTTAAAACTCCAACCGTCACGAAACATGTGGGCGGAATTGGACCACGGGGCGTGGCACCTCACATATAATCAAAACATTAAAATTGCTATAACTCCTGACATACTAAGAATAGAGTTTAAAAAATAGAATCAAATGCTCATATTTAAAACTCCAATCATTACGCAGAATGTGAGCGGGATTGGACAAAGAGGCGTGGCACTTCATATTGAACATTGTAATCTTAACGTAGAATGTGAACGGGATTTAAAAAAGGGGCCTGGAAACTGTCTTATAATTAACATTTTAAAAATTCTATAACTCCTACTAAGAACAGAAATTCAAAATTGTAAACAAACATTCAAATCTGTAAGAAATATTTCACATAGTTAGCAATGAGAGAAACATAAAATAATTATTTTTTTTATTTTGAGACGCAGCGAACGACATTCAAAATCATAGTTGGCCATGCTTAATAAAATCCCTTCGAATTTTTCAGAGAAACAATAGATTTTATTCTGTCGTTGAGACGCAGAGCGTTACATTTGTTGATTTTAAAGTTCGTTCTCTCATATTTTGTTCACCGCCTGCATTCTGTTTAGGCATTTAACTCTAATTTAGTGTTTAGTAAAAATATTTAATACGAAAAAAATAATTCCAATAAAAATAGAACATTACACTGAACCAAATGCCGTGGAAAAATTAACAATATTTCATATTAAATCAATAAACTAAACGTAAACTGAAAAAAATATTCATACTATTAATGAATTTGTTCATCAATGTTATGAATTTGTCATTACAACTTAAATAATCATCAAATTCATCCTATTCATGAATCGTTCATAAAACTGTAATGAAAAAGATCATAATATTGATGAACGCATTTATGAAATATTTTTATGAAAAAAATTCATGGAATGTATGAAATTTTAAACTGTTTAAAAATAAAAAAATCATTTTTGTGGACTGTTTTTTTTTATTTTAGTCACGCTTATACCAACGAATGAATTACACATACGTAAAGACTGCGTTGCTTTGCCTCAAAAAATTAAAATGAATACCTCAATGAACGCAATTCATAACAATTATTAAAGCGTTTATTATATAAGTGAATAATGAAGAATAGTTCATAAATATGGTTTTTTCAATTACAATTTCAAAAAAAAACTAGAATCATTGAAAATTTTGATTAAGATTGATTTTATATCTAGGGGTCTGAACAATCAAATTCTTTAAATATCTCAACTTACACAACCACAAAAGAATTTAACTTTATTTGGTCTTAAGTCAATTATATATTGATTTTATGCTAAAATATATGAAAAATGTTTTCCCGCGAACCGAAAAACCCAAAAAAAAAAATCGAAATTCGGTACACATACCCATTTGTACATATCGATATCAAATGAAAGAAAATTCTTCAGAGATTGCAAGTTTGCAGTGACTTCTGCACCACTTTAAATGGTAACGCAGACATTATCACTTTCATTATTTTTACAAACTGCTACATCACACTATTACAATTTCCCTACTTCAATTTCCATTCAAGTGATGACATTGAAAACCATGCATAATCCAAAATACGAACCCTGTTATTGAGGGTTGTAATATGAAAATTTACGAAAATCGATTAATCGAGACGAAAAATCGATTCTTAGTCGATTTCAAACCTGAAATTTCGACTACGAAAAAATCGATTCTAAAAACTAAAAATCGATTTTCGACTATAATCGAAATCGATTTACCAATCACTACTCTAATTCATTTTCGATTTATAATTCAACGAATACAGTCGCTAATTTCGCAACTTTTTGAATTGGTTTTTGATTTTATATTTTAATATGATTGATTTACTTAATATTAATGGAATGATGGTACCTCATACCATCGTACCCATTAAAGTAGATGGTTCATGCCTCTTCCGTACACTTTCCTGGTTACTTTATAGTAATAGCGTGCGTACAATAATTGTAAGGCATGTGGTCGATAACTGGCAAGAATTTGCTATAATGTCCCACGATAGCAAAGGAGATAACTAAGCAAGCTCTGCTGAGTACCTCTTTGACATGTCCCAGGCCCATACTTATGGTGGTTTGTGTGAGTTGGTGGCGTCTGGACAACTCTTCCATTTCGTCTTCGAGGTATACCGAAATGAAGTTCTATACCAATGTTTCGGTACTGATGGTCATCCCATAAAGAGGTTACGCTTTACTCAGGAACTTTATAGCGGTCATTTCGACGCGTATGTCCCATTTGAACCCGGAAATGTATTCTCGACATCCGAAGTAAACGTTACTAAGGATACACTATTATCTTCCCCTCTTGCGGTCCCAAAGTTTTCTGGTAAACGTCGTGCAAGATATACTAATAACAAAAGAATGAAGGAAATGAAGATTGCGAGGGAAAAATATTCACAAACAAATCCTGAAATACACCGTGCAGCGGTTACTAAATATCAAAAGGGGGACTCTGAGGTGCACCGTGCAGCGGTTACTAAATATCAAAAGGGGAACCCTGAGGTGCACCGTGCAGCGGTTACTAAATATCAAAAGGGGAACCCTGAGGTGCACCGTGCAGCGGTTACAAAATATCAAAAGGGGAACCCTGAGGTGCACCGTGAATCGGTATATAAATACCAAAAGGAGAAACCTGAGGTACACCGTACGGCGGTCACAAGGTTTCAAAAAAACAACCAGTAGGTACATCGTACGGCAGTCACTAGGTATCAAAAGAACAATCCGGAGGTGCACAGTGCAGCTGTCAATAAATACCGAAAAGAGAATCCCGAGGTGCACCAAGCAGCAAATTATAGGTACGAACTTAAAAATCCAACAAAACGAGTTGAAAGATGAATCCTTATTTGGAAAGTTAAGGCCAAATCTGGCATGGCTTATGATCCCACAGTGGATTATGCATCCAATAATGATGTAACCTTGGGCATAATTGTAACGCTCTTAAATGGAAGGGTGAATCCCCTGGCATGTGTTGCAGCGCTGGAAAAGTGCAATTACCACCCTTTCAAACTCTGCCTCTTTACAGTTTAATAATGAACAGTCACCTTGATCACGTCCATCTCATGAACCATATACGGAAGTATAATAGCTGCTTTCAGATGACGTCGTTCGGAGCCAACCAGGTTGAACAAGGCGGTTTCATGCCAACATTTAGAGTTCAGGGACAAGTGTATCACTTGGTGGGAAGCCTGTTACCAGTACCTGAACATGAAGCAAAATTCTTGCAAATTTATTTTGTGGGTGAGGACGACAGTGAAGTGCGCTTAAGGTCCAGTAATGTTCCTAATATAAAACCAGGTTTGCTCAAACATCTACAGAACGAAAGCCACCTAATACTCATATTGGTTGTTTTAACGCCCCTACAGCCAATGAGGTGGCTTTGGTTATGGTTGGTCAACAGTTCGAAAAACGGGACATAGTTCTACATAGTCACAATAATACACTGTAGCGTATCAGTCAAATACATAGGTCGTATGATGCCTTGCCTCAGTGTGATCCTGTATCTAAAGTGCACCTCAAAAAGACAATCTCTGCAGCAAGTTTCTATTCAAGACAAGATGCGAATGCAGCGGAGCTAGGTCAGATGGTAGTGCTTCCGTCATCATTTACAGGTGGTCCTCGCTATATGCATGAGCGTACTCAAGACGCTATGACATATGGACGCCCTGATCTTTTTATTACTTTCACATGTAACCCCAGATGGAAAGATATAACAGATGCACTTCTGCCTGGTCAAAAACCTCACGATCGCCATGACATCATAGCCAGAGTATTCCATCTTAAAGTTAAAAAGATGATGGCTCTTTGGGCAAAAGCTAGACCTCTCTTATATCCATATTTTGCTATGGCTAGAGCAGCGCATATTGCCTATCGACAATAATATTTGCGCTGAAATACCTGACCCTAAGAATGATCCACTTCTCTACGAAATCATCAAATCATATATGATATATGGACCATGTGGGAGTTTAAACCATAATTCACCCTGCATGAAAAGAGGCGTTTGTAGTAAAAGATTTCCCCGACCAATTCTCAAGGTCACACAAACAGGAGACGATGGATACCCGAAATATCGACGGAGGTCCACAGATGACGCCGGCTTCTCGTTAATATCAAAGAGTTAGACTTAGATAATAGCTGGGTTGAGTCTTACAACCCTGTTTTGTCACGTACTTTTGGTGCACACATCAATGTAGAATACTGCAATTCTGTCAAATCTATAAAATACATATGCAAGTACGTGAATAAGGATAGTGACCAGGCTTCCATTTCACTGGAGAATAAAAACGATTAAGTACAATTATATAAGAGTGGGCGATACATCAGTAGCTCGGAAGCTGTTTGGAGGATATTGTCGTTCCCTATCCATGAGAGATATCCCACTATTTTCCAACTCGCCGTTCATCTTGAGAACGGTCAACGTATCTATTTCACATCTAACAACTTGTGAGAGAAACTCAGCAACCCTCCTCAAACAACACTTCTAGGATTCTTTAATTTGTCGGACATCAGTGACTGGCTAAATGTTAAAAAAGATAATGCTCTGGGAAGAGTGTACACCATCCACCCAAACAACACTGAAATCGAGGTCCCACCTGCTTCTCAGATCTAAAAACTGTGAATGGTTTCCTACATCCCACACCTTAGAGGAAGCTGCACTCTGTGATTCTCCATTTAAACTCCGGGAGCTGTTCAAAGTAATGCGGACCTTCTGTCAACTTTCTGATCCTCTGAGTCTTTGTGAGAAATTTAAAGACAGTCTCTCGGAAGACATCTTACGGAAAATGGAGAATGAGCTGCAGGGAATTGTGGAGGTGGTAATGGAAAATGTGTATAACAGATGTCTGGTATTAATTGAGGACGTTGTAATGGTTTTGGGAGGACAAGGCTTGGTCAATTATGGGCTGCCTAACCCAATAAGATCGAATGTAAATAATATGGACTATCTAATGGAAACCAGCTACGATAGAAATACTTTAGCGCAAGTGGTTAAAAATAATAAGGGTTCCTTGACTGATGAACAGAGAGCAGTGTATCGGCAAGTCCTTGGTAGCATTGAATCAGGTACCGGTCAATTGTTTTTCCTGGATGCTTCCGGTGAAACGGGGAAAACTTACCTCATAAATTTGCTTCTAGCTAAGATAAGAAGCGATGGTGGATTTGCATTAGCTGTCGCATCCTCTGGCATCGCAGCTACGTTGTTACAAGGAGGTAGTACTGCCCATGCTGACTTCAAACTGCTCCTAATTCTCATATGTTCGGAACCCCCATGTGTAACATATCAAAACGAAGCAACAAGGCTGAAGTGTTACGAAAATGTAAACTTATTGTCTGGGATGAGAGTACCATGGCCCATAAGGGGGGTTTCGAGGCCCTTTGTAGGACCCTTAAAGATGTCAGAGGTAACGATCAAATTATGGGAGGAGTGGCAGTTTTGCTGTCTGGAGATTTTAGACACACATTTTGGTTTTTGACATTCCTTGTTTCAACCTTTATTCTTTCATAATTTTATCATTATAACATAATTTTTATTGCTGGTAAACTGGGTAGAGATGTGTAAAATAAATTAAATTGTGTTAAAATTAAATACAAACGACATAAAAATACTTCGTAAAACAATTTCATTTAAATTATAAACAATTGCTTTTAACACGAAATATAAAACAATTTTATTAAAATGTTGAACAATTTTATTAAAATTTTAAACAATTTTATTAAAATTTTTTAAAATTTTATACAATTTTTATTTTAGTAAAAAAAATAAAAAAATATATTTTTTTATATTATTTACTTTTTAATTTATATTTTTTTATTCCTCTATGTTTATTTTTCTGTTTTATTTATTATTTGACTTTTTTTTCTTTCTTGTGTTCTTGTTTGAAATGGTATAGTTACTTGATATAGCCAATAACCCATTTTACTAACGGCCAACATCTAGTAAAATTACTATTGCTTATTATGCCTGTTTTATAAATTTTGGTTCCTAAAAAAGGGGCTATGAATAATATGGCAGGGTGATATCGAACATAAAATTTCAGTTTAACGCGTAAATGCTGCCCCTATATGTACGTTGAATGCATTTTACACCGTAAATGCCGCATACCATTAGGAGCATATCTCGAAATCTTGATTTTAAAATCAATGTGATTAAATTGAAAATAATAATTTCGTTTTATTATGTTTTTTCACAGTGTAAAACATTAGAGAATCTCGTTGTACAACAACACTCATGAATATAGTATTTTTTATTTGCAGATGTTTGTTGTTGCACTTGCAATAGCAATGAAGTGTACTGAGCCGAAGATATGTGTTTGTTTTGGTGTTCGATTTACCGCTACACAAGTGAACGAAGAACAATTACGGACCAAATAAACGGAATATGCCGTTCTACACATTATTGATTTACGAAAAATAACTTTTGATTAGTTTTCTACAACATGCTTTTTTGCAGGCAGAAAGTTTCACTAGCTGGGCACCTTTGTAGATAGTAACGTTAAATACCCATCAGGAAATGACATCGTTGACGGCAAGGGCATCTTCGTTAGAATAAAATAAGAATAATTTCGACCGTTAAAATTACTATAGTAAAAAAAAGTGAACATTTTACGTGTTTGTCAAGCCATGAAACTGTAACGATTAACTAAAAATTTATAATTTAGAAAACCGTAATTTCAATAAGAGATTTAAAATTAAATAAAAAAGGGATATCTTTTTACACTTGGAGTAATAATAATAATGTTATTGAAAATAGTCGTTAAAAGTTCAAAAATGTCTTAGTTTTTAATCAGTCTAATGTACAGATATCAAAATCCGTCATTGATGAAAGGTTATTGATGACGTCATTGGTGAAAATTAAATTAATGTGACATTCGCCAAAAGGTATTCAGCATTTACGGGCCATTTACGGAGCATTCTAGGGGCAGTATTTACGCGTTAAATAAAAAATTTTTTGTTCGAATTCACCCTGCCATATTATTCATAGCCCTCTTTTTGAGGGACAACATTTAACATACGTAGGTTATTAGCTTTAGTTAATAAACATACCATTCCAAACGAAAATAGAAGAAAATAATAAAATTGAAATAATAATAAATAAAATAAATAAACTAAATAAATTAAATAATAGTTATTAATTTATTATTCCATGAAACTTCTGTTTAGTTCTTAGCTAAATAAAATTTGATAAATTTCACCCGAAATTACGGCCATCCTAAATCACATTGGGGAGAATATCCTTACGATAGAGTAGACGAAATTCTTGAACGATGACATGCGACCCGCTCTTGCACTTGACGAGGAGGCAAAGATGGTGAACACAACTTAATGGTACCATTGAGGGCGATTACATTTAACTACTCATTTTCAGACTCCTCGAGGACATTTCTTAACACATCCTGTGTCTCAGACAGCAAGAGGTCCTGCTGGCTGCGTTGCCTCAAATGATTTTAATATCCAGTAAATTGTCGAGCGCATAAATTGTGATGTGTGCCCTGGGGCGCAATACGCCACAAAAACCAATTGAAGCGGGACCAACGTAAAAAGGGCGCGCAATGAAAATGAAAGTTGTCCTTTCACTCAATAAGGATCTATTATTGGATTTTGCCGCATATGAAGCAATAAATGTTGCGAAAATGCAAGAAACAGGGCAGAAAAAAAACAAACCTGATTATTTGATGCAAAAGTGTGACAACGTACGCTGTGCACCTCTAGATATGTAATATGTGAACATTGCAGCTCCAGACGAGTGCACTAACGAGGTTATGGGACGCGCTGCTTGTTACTCTACCAAGACGGGTGGGATGGAGTGGTGTGGTGTGCCACCCTCCACCATGCACATGCCCTTGATTATGGAATTGATTGCAACGCAACGTTACGGTCTTAATATGCAATATTAAACATTTCCGGTATGTGGTGCGTTGTAAGACATTTCTCCACCTCGGCGACACATTCGATACAATTGAGGTTGATTGTCGAAAAAAGAAAAATTACATTGAACCCTCCAGAGACTGATAAAGTTATCATTTTTATTAATGAAATATTTAGAAAAATGAGCGTGTTTTCATCCACCAGTAATACGAAAGTTTCTTAAATTTTTTTTTTTTTTAGTTTTATGCACTGAATAAAATTGAGAGGTAAAATTCACAAAATGCTGTATTAAATAGATGAATGGGTGATCACAGGAACTGTCCATTTATTTGACAATATTTTTTAGTAAATTTAAAAATGCAATTCAAATTCTAAATTGTTTATCGACACATTTCTTCCATTTTAATAAAAAAAATATATTTTAATTTTAACGAAATGAATTGAACGTAACTTCTCCCTGTAAAACGACAATTACAATCCCACAAATATAAATAAATACAAATATATAATAAATAGATTTCACATACCAGATGTCAATTTAACTAGAATTTGGTCAAAACGTAATAAAATTATTTACAGTCTGCTATTTTTAATTACAGAAAAACTAAAATAGCAGGATCAGTGAAAATTCGCAGTTAAATGTCTAGTATTTATGGGAATGGGCATTATGGATCAATTGTGACCTGAGATACGTGACCCGATCACTTATGTTCAAATCTATATATATAAAACTAATTTTCCGTTTGTTTGTGCGCTATGTAAACGTACACGGATTTCCTTAAAATTTGGAATATATATTCTACAGACCCAGGAGAAGGTCACTATATAGTTTTCGTTGACCAATCCCACTTTTACGCCCATTTTTATTTTTGGTGTATAATTCACATTCATAGCAAAACCACTGAACGCATTTTTCTGAAAATTTGCAATACTATGATATAAAGTCCATAGAGTATCCTAAACCATAAAGTCCAATAAAGATTGTACGTTTTTAAAATAGTTTGATTTATGTTAAGTACATTTTTTGTTATAACTTTGGATATGATCGAGTGCGTTGAACAGTCCGTTGACCCGAAAGGACCTAGGTTCAAATCTGGGCTGGGTCTAACAACATCTTTTCGTAGAAAACATTTTTCTATATCGAGCTACATCTCGGCAGACTATATCAGATCTCCGAAAGTATACGCTGCCCATGAAAAGCTCTCACCCCGGAAGGCGAAATATTAAACTGTAGGTCCCGCTACTTAGAGTACAAATATAACAGGCAGAGCTCCAATGGTGAGAGAGCTCAGCCTAATTTCTTCAGATCTGTAGCGCCAAACTATTATTATTATTATTATGATCGACCAATCTGCACCAAAATTTACAGAAAATAAATTCAGATATATGTACAGTAATGAAATATAATTAAAAACATCCTAAGTTGACTTACGGGGAGGTCGATATAATATTACAACTTATGTTGAACGATTTATTTGAAGATCATAATTGTCATGGGAGGATTCAAAAAATGCACATTATAAATAGTCGAAAACTGTTTTTTAACGATTAATTAAACGTACACAGATAGAAAATATTTGTAGGAATAAGTTTGAATGTAATTAAAAAGTAATACAAAATTATCATACATGTATTAGGAATGAAGTGTAATTAAATTATGATCGAAATTGAATTTATTTTTGTTCAGATTGTAATAACATATTATTATGTGTAAACATTATTATAATGTCCAACAGAATCTGTCAAATTTACCAAAATATGTTACAACACAAATATAAAATTTTAATTGTATTTGAATAAACTATTTCCTTGCAGTTTACTTAGTTAAAACTATGTTTCAAAATAAACAGATAATTATATTCAATTTTAAATAAATGTAAAAAAAAGGAATGTTTATAAAATACTTGTGGAAAGCTATCGGTTACTTCTGGTAAATACATATTGGCTGTCAGAAATACTTATTGTTAGTCGTAAATAATAATGGGTTATTGCAAACAATTACACAATTCTAGTGTTTGAACAAAACAATATCAAAATTCTTAAAAACATTAAAAATGTTTCCCAAGAACACTTCAATTATTACTCCCAAACACTCAATTGTTACCAATAAATAAGTGTTTAAGAAAAGTAATAAATACATGACATTTCTTTGGGGCAAACACTAAGTGTTTCCCAGAACGCATTATATTTTAAAAGTGTTTGCCCTAAATACTAATAGCTTCTCAGAAAAATGCTACATTGAAAGTGTTTGCCCCAAAAATGGTACAGCTTGACACAAATGATGCATCACTTGAACAATTGAACTTATCCGTGGCATGCAACACTTGCACGAATAAACGTGTATAAGCTTCTTTTGTCGGATAAGAAGCAACATTTTCTTATTGTGCGACATCTGAAGCTAATTTTTATCATCTATAGCCACTGCCATCAATTCATCATGATCGGTCTTCACATCATCCAAAACTGATGACTGCAGACACACTGCCGCAAAACCCAGTCAGTTTTGACGATTTTTTCAGACGCGTCCAATGTATGAGACACCTGGTCCCAGATATAATGCATCGATGTGTTGTAGTGTTTCCTTAGTGTCCATTAATATTAGTCGAAATTAAACACTTTTCGTGTTTGTGGGAAACACTACAATTATTTGTGGGACACACTACTGATCATTTGTGAGAAACACTTCGATTATTACCTACAAATGAGCTTGCAAACACTTTAGTGTTTCTTTGTAAACACTTACAGGAAACGATATTTTTTTGTGTGTATGTTTGCTTCTTCATTCGGTAAGTGAGCGATATTGGCAAGGTTGAGCAGCATTTTCAACCTACGTCTCATACGCCATCGTTTGATCATATTGATATTTAACCAGTTGGGAAGGTTAGATCACATGGGAAATTTTAAAGTAGGTGTAATTATGATAGTTAGGATTATCAAAATTATAGTCGGTCTAAGCCGACTATAAATACCCTACACATATGTGTGGTTACCATTCAAAGTGATATATAGGTCACCAGGGTATACGAATCCTGAAAATAACTACAAACTTTCGATCGCTGAAGAATTTCCATTCATTTGATACCCATATTTACAAATGGGTAGGTGTACCGAATTTCGAATTTTTTTTTGTGAACCACAAGTCTCTTCGCCGGAAAACATTATTATCATGTATTTGAGCATGATATCAATATATATTTGACCAAAAAAGTTTACCTAAGCACGTATACATAAAAATTGATCTTTATATGTACATTTTATATGAGGTATTTGAACATAAGTGGTCGGATCATAGGTCACAATGGACCGATCTCGCCAATACAGCGTAGGTATATTAGTAATCTAAGTTATAAGTTTCATTTATCTAGCTCTTCAATTTTAAAAGTAGTAGGGATTTCAACAGACAGACAGACAGACAGACAGACGGACAGACAGACGGACAGACGGACATCGCTAAATCGACTCAGGAGGTCATGCTGATCAAGAATATATATACTTTTCCATACCGGAGATGCTTCCTTCTGGGTGTTACAAACGGCGTACCAAACTGAATATACCCTTTCACTCTTAGTGTAGGGTATAAAAACAAACAAAACCAGTTGGGAAGGTTAGATCACATGGAACATTTTATAGTAGGTGTTATTATGATAGTTAGGATTATCAAAATTATAGTCGGTCTAAGCCGACTATAAATACCCTACACATATGTGTGGTTACCATTAAAAGTGGTATATAGGTCACCAGGGTATACGAATTCTGAAAATAACTACAAACTTTCGATCGCTGAAGAATTTCCATTCATTTGATACCCATATTTACAAATGGGTAGATGTACCGAATTTTGATTTTTTTTTTTTGAACCACAAGCCGTTTCGCCGGAAACCATTATTTTAATGTATTTGAGCATGAGTCAATATATATTTGACCAAAAAAGTTTACCTAAGTACGTAAACAGTAAAATTGATCTGTAGATATAAATTTTATAAGTGGTCGGTTCTCAGGTCACAATAGACCGATTTTCTTGTTCAGACAGCTTAGATATTAAAGTAATCTAAATCTAAAGTTTCATTGCTCTAGCTCTTCTATTTTTTATGTAATCGTGTTTTCAACAGACAGACGGACATCGCTAAAACTCAGGAGGTCATGCTGATCAAGAATATATATATACTTTTCCATACCGGAGATGCTTCCTTATGGGTGTTACAAACGGCGTAACAAACTGAATATACCCTTTCGCTCTTAGTGTAGGGTATAAAAATATAATTAGATTTGAATAAATGTTTTCTTGCAACACTCTTCTTGTATACGAAGTTGGCTCTCGATGAGCATAATTTTCTACCTACGTCACTTACGTCATCGTTTGAATTAAGTAATAGGTCCTTTTAAACATACTGATGTTTTGAAACAAACAAAATTATGAAATTAAATGTAAACAAATTTGCAACATGCATTGTATCTTTCCAAAAATATTTAGATATGTTTTTATGCAAACATACTTTTTTTTAACTAAAACAACTGATATGTTTCTCTGGAAACATATTTACATTCTGGTTTTATTTTGAATATATTTATGTTTCGGATCAAATATTTAATTTGTTTGCATTGAGTAAGTATTATGTTTAAAATTTAATATACACCATTTTAGGGAGCAATATCAAAATGTACCCGTGTTGTTAAAACTAGAATAAACCAGAGCTCATACAATAATGTTCAAATCTCAACCTAATAAATCAACAAAGGATTTATTAGGAAATTATATATTATGTTTACTTAAATTCCAAACATACATGATAATGCAAAGTTATGTTTGGAAGAGCACTTTTTTTGCAGCGTGTAGTTTAAACTTGCCTAAACTATCACTGACAAATTTTCTCTTAGATGCTTAAATCGACATAGATTTTTTCAATTGGGAGTTGAACTTACCTTATACTTGTGCGTAAACTTTGAAGTTCAAAATTAAAAAATGTATATCTATTTGTAGGTATTAAATCAGAACTTTCACTGGTCCGTCTAGCCATCTACTTTGGCTGTGAGGGTATTTGTCCCCATGACCACTGAACAATTTTCACGGTAGGTATTTATGCATGATGCCTTTAGAGTTTTACAGAGGGTTGAAATTATAAATAAAACGGAAGGTGTTTAAGTGATTCGTAGCGTTTTTATCTGTGCAAAACAGTCGGACAATAAAATCGAATTTACCTCCTGCTGGGCGCAACCCTTGCCATAGCCGATGCCAAACGGCCGCTGGCTCAATGCCGAAATACTTAAAACGAAAAACTCGAAATCACAATAAAGCAGCATTTATTAAAGAAACGCATTAAATAAAAACATGTTTAGTAGCAAAAAGAAAAAAAGCATTAATTTTGAAAATTCAGTTCGAGATGGACCCCTGGGATCGCTTGATTTACAGTCAACGAGACTTATAATTTTCAAATGTTAAAAATAATAAATGATTAGAGACTCTATGGCGTCGATGCAACTTCAGGCCGGGTCGAAGCCTCAAGTGCACCCTGTTCGCAGAGCTGGTGCCGAACTTTGCAAGCAGCTCGTCGCTCTATCGGCAACAAGCAATCGAACAATTTACGCAATAAAACGGCTCAGCACGCCATAACCGCACAAGGAAGAGGGTCGGTCGGTCGGTCGGTTGGGCGGATGGCAGCCGGAAGATCACGGCCTGTTGACGCCCCTGCATATGACGGCATTTGTTGGATATTTTGTGATAATTTTAAATTTAAAGGATGTCTTAATTAACTTTGAAAAAACTGAAAGCCATTTGTTTTATGACCAAAGCAGCAACTCCCCCCTCCACAGAAGAAGTCTCTGCTATGCAAACCAAATAAGAGCAGTCTGTCCTGAAGGACGAGCAACCCTGCTGATTCCGGCACATTGCCGACACTTGCACAAATTAAATTTAAAAAAGTCCCACTCCTTTCTAGGGTAGATATGTTGTCCTGATAGAGCGCTGGTGCAGAGACGCGATGCCGGGCCCACTACCACTGTCATGTTTAGCGTTATAATTTATATTCGTGCTGCCGACATCCTGTAATGCAAAAAGCATTATGTGCTACAGATACAGATCAGTGCTGACAAGTCTCAACATAAACCGAATTTTAGTGTTTTCACAGAGACCTGAGAAATACTTTTATATGGAAAATATATCATAATTACATCAAATTTAAAAATTATCGTCAAATGGTTTGTGGGGTATTAACAATAATAATTTTTGTCTTTCATTTATTTAATCTTTGTAACTCTAATACTTAATACGCTCCAATGTCGTGCGTGTGCCAGAGCATCACGAGAGAACGAAGCGATGATTTGCATGATTCTTTTTATATTTTGTTCGTGTCAATGCAAGAATGGTTTCTAAATTTGGTAATCTAAATTTGACTCTAGGAACATGAATTTTGCGCCGAACATGAATATTCGCGCACTACGTAGACATTTTTGGAAATTCACCTAAGGTACAAAAATGGGCGTGGCACAACTGAACCCTTAATTCAAAATATCGGTGTAATTAAGATAACCATGTCCCTATATAAACATTTATCGCATCAATATCGTAATATTTTTCGAAGCAATATCGAACTTTGATCTTTTTATTCATCGATATCGTTCTGATTTCAAAAATGTGTCGTACCGAAAAAACTCCGACAAAACGCATCGATATCTACCTACACAGAAAAAAAATCGTAAATATAGCCAAAAGATATAATTTTTGATAAAACTGAGCCGATTAAATTATTAATTGTATAAGCGTAGACATTCTTCATATTAGCAATCGCATTTGCTGCCAAGAGCTATGTGTATTCGTATACCACGTTGATGTTATAGCAGTGCGCGTGTGTATACACGCTTACATCGCTGGTAAATTTGGTGGAATTCTTGAAATTGGTGAAATTCGCTTTAAATTAGAATTATTAGTTGGCGCGCATATCAGTTCATATTTGGTTCATGTCAAAAGAAACACTTTTAGAGTTTGATCATACTCTATTGGTGTCGTTAAAAATAATGGTGATGGCAATATATATTTAATAATGCTTTATAATCACATTAGTATATTTGTTAAATACTTTTACAAGAATTTATAATATTATTTTTTAATGTACTAAAAAAGAATTATAAATATACTGTGAAAATGAAAAAGTACTTTTAAAACGTCGACCATACCAATTAATAAATTAGCTACTTAAGCAAATTGGTATCTTTTGGACGCAAATAACATTGTTAGCGAATGTGTTTGCTCTATAAATGAAAATGGCAAAAATGTCATTGCTAGACCAATGAATAGTGTGCAATTAATTTTGATTGCTGAATTTGACGCTCGATATCAGTACGAGAATGTGGAAAATGGAAAAAATGGGCGTAAAGGTATCCACACTTTATAAACGATATGTTTTTGAAATGACTAAAACTTAGCTAGGGCGAAGCTATGCACGGGTCCAGGTAGTTTTTTATAAACGCCACCAAAGTTTTTTAAATACTTTAAAGGTAAAAGAATTTCTTTTCAGAATAACTAAAAACTATTTTTACGATTAACGTTATTTTTACAGCAAACATGCACGGATAGAAAAGAGTTGTTTGAATATGCTTAAATGTAATTATAACGTAATTCGAAATCACCATATAAATATTGGGAGTAATATCTAATTACATTATAATTGAATTGTATTATTATTTTGTTCAGATTGATATATTATACGATATTCAAACAAAAATTGCTTCAATCTCGGATTTACATAGTAGAAATATATATTTTTCATCAGATATTAATATATGTATGTTTGATATTTCCGCTATTTAACACACCCAACTATTTGGTTATTCCTGATTGTTACTGGGTGACAACGAATTTAAAAATAATAGCATTATTTTGATTATATGTATGTTTGACATTACGATAACAGCGCTGCCTACTTTTAGCACTCAGTAACATTCACATTAATACTTTTCATATAGTTCAAAAGTTTTATTTTGGTGGAAGAATTTGTTTAAATACCGCCAATTACTGTTAATACCAGTTAGTGCCTGTTGTAAAATTTCCAATTCTTCCGTAAAGTACTGAACTCAAAATAGGAACAATAGATAGAAATAGAATTATTAGGTATAAATAAAATATGTATAAAAAAATAAAATAAAAGTTTAAGTTTAGGGAAAAAAATAGGGAAAAACGAATATTGTGTAAAGAAGATATTAGCACTAAATTTACTATTTTTACATTAAAATTAAATGTAAACATAAATATGTTTACATGTAAATAAAATTTTTTCACATTTAAACATATATTTCCGAAAATTATTCTTTCTGAACATAAATATGTTTGAACAAAAACAAAAATATGTTTGGCTATTATTATAAAAATGTTTGGCAATGTAATAATACTTTTGTTTGCATAAAGCTCTAAAGATATATGTAATGCCTGCAAAATTATATTTGGGAGAGTTCTTTTTTTTGCATCGTGGGTAAACTTTTGCCTGAAATGTTAGACAACGTTTCCAAAAAAATATGTTTTGCCGCAAATCTATAAAAAATATTAAAAATTGATATATCTCTATTTTCTACTCATTTTACATCAAATCTACCACATTTTGCAATATTCTCAACAAATTTTTCAAATTTTCTAATTTGTATTGGCGAAAAGTGTGAACACTGGATCCTACTGTCTGTCGATATGTTTAAATTATGTAAGTAACTAAGAGCAACAATTCTTGATATGCAGAGGTTAACTTCTTAGGTATGAAAAAAATAACTAAGGCCGAATTTTTCAGTACAAGTTTAAACTTAATTTAAAGTTTTTCAAATTTTTAAACATCTATAATTCGTAATCAAAAAGGCCGAATGTCTTAAAATTTAACAGAGAGATAGTCAATAGTAATCAGTTAATATCGAATATAAAAAATATCGTGATGTATTAACTGAACCTGAAATTATATCTAGTTTAAACAACCTTTAATTTGAAAATGTGACTGAAAAACTGAGTCTAAGAAATATAATTTAATTATTATTCTTGATATTGATATTCTTGACAGCAAAATTCACATGATAAATTCTTCAATTTTAGTACCATTTTATTGCTATTAGTGAAAATATGTTATTTTGCATTCGATACGAATTTGCATTAGTTTTAGAAGTTTATTACCCTTCATGTACCCTTTGTCTTTAGTTTAAAATCAAATATTGACTTTTTAAGTGTTTTATATATGAAAGTTTTCCTCATTTCAAAGTTATAAAGCCCATTTGTAGAAAAATTGTCATTAGAACTATATTAAAACAAGCAGATGCATTCATCAATCCAAAACAATTTTCACATTAATTTAGACATATTGCTAAGTGGCTTAAATCATTAAAAACAAATGCAGTTTCTGTTGCTGTCGGTGAACAGCGAGCGAGAGTGAGGGCCAGTTATTATGCCATTGAAATTGTCACGGCCAACACACCCCAAATTTTAAACACGAACCGATCCATTGTTGCCGCACAAAAGACTAAAAATCAGCCTCATCATAATTTATAGGAAAACGAAACAAACAAATCTAAAAACACCCGCAGTCCGAGCGGCCGGTCGACAGGACTTTCTGTTTGTCTGTCTGTCTGTCTGTCTGCATCTCTGTCTGGTTGGCTGTCTGCATGCCTCATTGGTTGTCAGCATAACTTTTATTGCGAGTGTCGAGTGTACTTGCAGTGACACTTCCATTATGTGCTCTGCGATAATGTGGATGGCAGGACAACAACGAACCACGAACCACACCTTTTGCAACAGAGTTTTTGATGCGGTAAGAGGGCCTGTTGGTTCTGTTGGACAGACAGATATACAGTTAGATAGACAGACAACGTGCCAGTTGCAAGGACGAGCAGCAAACATGTTTTCGTCCTGCCAGTCACCAGTCGGTTAAAAGTATTTCAATGTTCAATAAACAAACAGCCTGATGGCCATGCATCACTGCCAGCACTTTATTGCAATCCTGTTATCAACTGTTTTGCGTTGGCTTTTTGTTGTTTTGTTAATTTATTCTCGATGGTCGATGGCCGATGGTCAAGCCCTTGATTATGATTTTAATTTGACCATATTTTATGCGCAAATTATGACCAACATGTTCATCGCAGCAGTGGCAGTGTCAGCTCCAAGAGGACTTTAAACGGTAGCGTTGGAATTCTGTCATTCCCAGGTTACATCCATTGACCCTCAACAGCACCTTCTTACACGGTGCTTAGTTCGTTCTGCAATTAGTACCACTCCATCATGTTTTCATAGCATTTGTTTACTCTTGTTTTCGTTGTCGATATCATTGATTTAGTCGGTTGCAATAGCAAGTAATTGTCGTTCACTCCTTCGAGAATTTTTCGATTTTTATTGTTTATAACGATAATACTTGGAACATGGTTGTAAACCAGTAGGAAATGTTAGGTTACATGGGATATTAAGTTAATTAGACTTTGATAGTATGTGTATTATTTAGACTGATAACGGATTTCAAATCGTGAAATGGTCAAGGTGGAGAATTTTCAGTGACCTCAAATTTGAGGTTTTGATACCTAAATCGACCAAATAGAAATTAACTCAGAATAAGTTGCAAGGTTTCAGTCAACAATTTATCTAACCCCTGCAAACCGGCCGTACTTAGTATGGGCTATTTTTCAATTTTTGTGGGGTCATGTCAATAGTTTTTGCTTGGTTTCATACGACCGTTCATGGAACTCATTTTTTTTCGATATACCCATTTTTGTAAAAAGTTGAATTTTCAATTTTAACTATACATGATAACTCTGTATTGACTTCCTTTTGTTTATTAACTTTAATTTGTCCCAGAGGTTCGTGTGGGGTCCTGATTTTATTCGAGTTATAAATGGAGTAACCAAAAAAATCGCTTCAAAAATAGTTTTTCCCAAAGTCAATTTCTCCCTAGTACAATTTCTAGCTGGACCCGTGCACGACTCGTGCTAAGATTTTGTGAATGCAAGGATATGTAGTGATTTTATTAATATAAAGAACATTTTTATTATTTATATCTTCCCCGTAGTACGTTTTCCCGTAGAATTCTTCCTGGTAGAATTCTTTCCCGTAGAATTCTTTCCCGTAGAGTTTGACCAAAATTTCATTAAATTTGCTATCCTAATTGCTGATATAATGTGTTTTTAATTTTTCGGATATATGGGAGGTGCCACGCCCAATCCACCAATCCCACCGATATATAGCCTATACTTTGCCCAGACCCAACATACATATTGTGTAAAAATTTTATTCAATTCGGTTCAGCCGTTTAGACGTCTATTCGGAACATAGGTAATTTGCCCCACTGTTCAAGCATTCAACAATAATAAATGAGACGCAAGACAATTCAGCGCATTAGGCAATGTGTTAGAAAGTATGTGTATTATTTAGACTGATAACGGATTTCAAATCGTGAAATGGTCAAGGTGGAGAATTTTCAGTGACCTCAAATTTGAGGTTTTGATACCTAAATCGACCAAATCGAAATTAAAAACTATTGCTGAAAACTGAATATACAATAATAAAATGTTACTACCAATTCTGCCATTTGATCCGATATCGCTTCAAGACTGTTTTGAGATGTCGAGAAATTCATTCGATTTCGATTAAGATTTCGTATCTGGGCCAAAAAAAGTAAATTTTGAGATTTCACCTTTCGATAAAGCTTATTGAGATATGCATCGACCAATTTTTTTTTTATTTTTTTCGACCAGTACTTCCAGAGATACAGTGCTTCAAAGTTACAAAAAATGGGCCAAAAATCACTTTTCTATGGTTGTTTATATTTCAATATCTCTTAAAGTAGAAATGATAGAAACTCCGTTGATGGCTCATTTTAAAGCTAATAGAACACGCTTTTAGAAAAATTAAAAGTCAACTTCTAAACTTTAATATGTGACCCGTCGTCATTATCCTAGCACTTCAAAATTTATGTCCTTAAAAAGGACCCTTTTTAAAATTCTGAAAAAAGTCACGTATTTTGGTTGATTTAATACAAATGTTCATGCCAAATTTCAAGATGGTATTTTGATTGCATCATATTTAAAAAAAAATATTTTCTAAATTTTTATTTATTTTTTGCATTGAAAAAAAAATATTTTTTTTTTCGACAGTAAAAGTTGCAATAATTCATGAATGTATTTCTAACTCTAATTTCTAAAATGGTGCCAGTTTAGCATATTGACTCTAGTTTTTGAGATTTTGATTTTGGGGTATATTTTTTACATTTTTCAAAAAATGGTATATATCTCAAAAACTAGGGACAGTTTGAAGAAACTGACGACATTATCGAAATCAGAGTTACAAATACATTAAAAAATTATTGCAAATTTTACTTTTGAAATAAATATTTTATTTTTCAATACAAAAAATTAGTAAAAATTTATAAAATTAATTTTTAAAATATGATGATATCAGAATACCATCTTCAATTTTGGCATGATTTTTTTCAGAATTTTTAAAAGGGTTCTTTTTTAAGGACATCAATTTTGAAATGTAAGTATAATGACTACGGACCACATGTTAAAGTTTAGAATTTACATCTTAATGTAAATTCTAATGCATATCTCAATAAGTTATATCAGCTGCCCAAATTTCATTGAAATTGAAGAAGGTGAGTTCCAACCGCTGGTCGAATTGGTGTGGAATGACTCATCTACATTATAGTACAATTCGTTCTAAGATATACGCAGATATCGTAACGAGATAATGAAGTTTATTCGAAAGAAGAAAAAAATGATTCCGTATCGATATCGCATAGAATATCGCGATTGATTTGAAAAACATTGCGATATCGATGTGATAAATATTTAAATATCGTATCTTTTTCTTAAATTTTATTGTACGCAAAATTTGAAATATATCGAATTTTTATATCGCAGTTAGTTCGAAAAATCTTCGATCAAGAGTTCCGTGACATGGCAGATTGGAAATGGACATCCTATACATCAATTCTTATAAATCGTGGGTGCTAATATTCATTACATACTATGTTTTTTTTCTTATTAAGAAATGTTTTTAGGAAAATATTTAAAAAAAATTATTATTATCCCAGAATAATCTGAAAAGTGTTTGAAAATTCGAAATATTATTTACACGATCGAGAAAATAACTAGAGATGGTGAAAAATCTGCCGCAGAGCTCCCTACCCTAGAACTCTATGTAGTATTTTCACAACTCTATGAGATTTGTTTCTCTATCTCTTCTCTAGAGAGTTTGGGGGTAGTTGTGACATGAAATTGTTTATTGTCGTCGTGTAAAGTAGAGATGGGCATGTGAGCGTGATTCAGCGTAATTCACGTGAATCACGCGTGATCACGCGTGATTATGAGTGAGTGTGAGTAGTCCAAAAAATACCGTGAGTGAGTGTGCGTGAGTACAAATTTTTCGTGAGTGAGTATGCGTGAGTCGAATATTTCATAAAATAAAAAATCTCAGTTTTATTTTATTGCGATTTTATATATTTTTGCTGAACTACAGAACAAGTAGGACCATCCCATGAGGCTTCGGGAAGGCGACTGCCCACATTTCAGAACTATAAAAAATCAAATCCTCCTAACGACCGTCATATATCCACCCCTTCGTTAACTCAGAATAAGTTGCAAGGTTTCAGTCAAAAATTTATCTAACCCCTGCAAACCGGCCGTACTTAGTATGGGCTATTTTTCAATTTTTGTGGGGTCATGTCAATAGTTTTTGCTTGGTTTCATACGACCGTTCATGGAACTCATTTTTTTTCGATATACCCATTTTTGTAAAAAGTTGAATTTTCAATTTTAACTATACATGATAACTCTGTATTGACTTCCTTTTGTTTATTAACTTTAATTTGTTCCAGAGGTTCGTGTGGGGTCCTGATTTTATTCGAGTTATAAATGGAGTAACCAAAAAAATCGCTTCAAAAATAGTTTTTCCCAAAGTCAATTTCTCCCTAGTACAATTTCTAGCTGGACCCGTGCACGACTCGTGCTAAGATTTTGTGAATGCAAGGATATGTAGTGATTTTATTAATATAAAGAACATTTTTATTATTTATATCTTCCCCGTAGTACGTTTTCCCGTAGAATTCTTCCTGGTAGAATTCTTCCTGGTAGAATTCTTTCCCGTAGAATTCTTTCCCGTAGAGTTTGACCAAAATTTCATTAAATTTGCTATCCTAATTCCTGATATAATGTGTTTTTAATTTTTCGGATATATGGGAGGTGCCACGCCCAGTCCACCAATCCCACCGATATATAGCCTATACTTTGCCCAGACCCAACATACATATTGTGTAAAAATTTTATTCAATTCGGTTCAGCCGTTTAGACGTCTATTCGGAACATAGGTAATTTGCCCCACTGTTCAAGCATTCAACAATAATAAATGAGATGCAAGACAATTCAGCGCATTAGGCAATGTGTTAGAAAGAGGCGGAAGATCATTCAGCGTACTGAGAAATGTGCCAGAAACAGATGGAAGATCAGCACATTAAAACACATGAGTGCGAATGAGATGCCAATAGCACGCGTCATTCACGAAACGAGTAGAAGGTTCTCAAAACAAGTCGAAGCTTGTCGAAACGTGTCGAACTGATGCATGCAGTATATAAGGGAGCCGCATCTGAGGTACAGCACTTCAGTAGTGATTGGAAAGTTGTCGAGTGCATCTCGTGTGATTATTAGTAAAGTTGTTTAATTAAACGAATTAATAAAGTTAATTGTTATAATTTAAATTGTTAATTTATTTTGTACACAATCCAGAGATACGAACTTGTAGAACAGTTTTCCGTAGACTGAATTTTCGTAACAATATATAGACCTGCGACAGTAGTAACGAATCTTATACCATGAGCTGTGAACATAAAAAATCGTTTTTTGTAATCATTTTTCGTGATTTCGCACTTGGAATCATTAGTTTGATATCTCTTTCAGTGCATGTTGGATTGAGGTCCTTGTTTCGATTTTCCAAACATTTTTGGCATCGATATTTATGGCCAAAAAGCGCAATAGTCGTAAATTCTTTGTTTAACACGAAACTCAATAGGACTTATGTTTTTTGCGTCATCCATTTTAGCATTGACTCCGCTTTTTCGTTGTTTATGCGATATAGTTTGTCACTGACGGCACCCATCATGACGTTGCTTTGGAATGCATTGGTCGAAGTAGGGTTGCCGTTTTTTGGTGACGATGACACCCACTTCCGTTTCACTCATAATCGCCTTAAACATGTTGATATCAAATATGCTTCGTTCGGGTCGATGATTGAGTATTTATTTGTCAAGCAAATGCGGCCCAACTCCACGTCCTGCCAACCGCGTTACTCCCTCCCGGAAGTCGTTCCAATGCAACGTGTTGGCGCTAATAATTGCGACTCCCATTATCAATTGATTGAATCTTTTATCGGATTTGCATCAATGTTAAAACAAAAAATACACTTTTTTGGTCAACCGAAAAATCAGAAATTATGTCAATTTTGTAAAACCGATATAGATAATATTAACACAATATATAATTTGATTATAATTATAATTCTATTAATAATTACATCTTATTCGATTATAGATTTGGATTGATAGGATTGTATTTCGGATTTAGCATGATGAGAAAATAAAGTTAGAACCAAGATACTTATGTAAATAATTTTTACTTGTGCATCCCTTATAATTTTGACTATATAATATCACTCCGTTCTACCTGAGCTTTCACGATATCGAAACAAAAGAATATCGATATTATAAATGTTTATATAGTGTATCTTGCCATAAAATTTTAATGTATGAGAAATTTAAATAACTAGAAACAAAAAATATACCAGATATAACTTTTTTATATAAGTTAGTTTGAGTTAGGTTCAAGACATCGAAGGTCTTCAAGACATGGCAGACTGGTAGGTAAAGTTTTTACGAAAATAATAATTTCACTATAATTTTATTGAGACTGTAATAAAAACCAGTTGGGAAGGTTAGATCACATGGGAAATTTTAAAGTAGGTGTTATTATGAAAGTTAGGATTATCAAAATTATAGTCGGTCTAAGCCGTCTACATATGTGTGGTTACTATTCAAAGTGGTATGTAGGTCACCAGGGTATACGAATCCTGAAAATAACTACAAAACTTTCCATCCCTGAAGAATTTTCTTTCATTTGATACCCATATTTACAAATGGGTAGGTGTACCGAATTTCAATTTGTTTTTTTGCGAACCACAAGTTTCGTGGGAAAACATTATTTTCATGTATTTGAGCATAATGTCAATATATATTTGACCAAAAAATTTACCTTGATCTGTAGATATACATTTTATATGAGGTATTTGAAAATAAGTGGTCGGTTCTCAGGTCACAATAGACCGATCATGCCAATTTGTCTATTGTTCATGCCAATTATTCAGACAGCTTAGATATATAAGTATTCTAAATCTAAAGTTTCATGGCTCTATCTATTCAACTTTTTCTGTAATCGTGATTTCAACAGACAGACAAAAGGACAGACAGACAGACGGACATCGCTAAATCGACTCAGGAGGTCATGTTGATCAAGAATATATATACTTTTCCATACCGGAGATGCTTCCTTCTGGGTGTTACAAACGGCGTACCAAACTGAATATACCCTTTCACTCTAATGTCCGTAACTTCAACGAATAGATATCTACTGGTGCTTAGTTAACTACCGTGTAAGCAAAATTTCGTAACTTCAAAGCATAGTTAAGGAATAAAACCACCGGTTAGGTTAGAGATATCTGTTAGTTACGAACACCAATAGATATCTACTCGTTGAAGTTACGGGCATTAGTGTAGGGTTAAGGGCCATTCCACACCAAATCGACCAGCGGTTGGAACTCACATTCTTCGATTTCAATTAAATCTTGGGAATTGATAAGGTAAAATCTCAAATTTGAATGTTTTGGTCGATTTGGTGTGGAATGGCCCATAAATATTATTATATTGTCGAAAAGAATCAGTTTGTTTTACCATTATTATGTTTCAAAACAAACCAAACTTTTTCATTATCAGTTTTTGCTTCCATCATCAGGAAACAGTAACGTGTTTCTCCGTAAACATATTTATATTCACGTCGCACAGTGGGCAGAAGGCACTTTTGTGTCTCATAAATCTGTAACTTTTCTTGTACAAGAGAAATTTGAACAATGGATACAGTTAGTTAATATGTGTATCTGGCTGTTGTGAAAAAATGGACGGAGTTTAAAAAGGGGGTGTGGCACTTTTTACTAACGAAAGTTCAATGATATTATATATGCCTATAACTTATGTATTTTAAGATATAAATTGACGAAACTTTTGATTTATTTACTCTATGTTCGTATCTTACGATAGTATAAAAATGGGTGGAATCGGAAAAGGGCGTAACCTTTTATATATGTATGTCATACAAATAATGTTCGCACTTATTAGCCTATAACTTTTGAAGTTTAAGTGATAAATGAACGAAACTTTGAACTTTGTTAGCTTATAATGGTACATTATCCCTTTACAAAAATAGGCGGAATTGGAAAAGGGGGAATGGCAGTTTCATATGTAAAAGTTGAATGTATAACCCTGGCATTATTAACAAAGATAAATGAACGAAATTTTTGATTCATATATTCGCTTTTATATGGATTTACATATTTAATATTTAAATACATATTTTAAAAATTTTTAGGTAATATTCCATATATTTGAATTATTCTATATAAATCCATATTTTTGATAAAAACTGACTCGTATGCCTCAATTTCATCATATTTTCACTAAAATTTTGACTTTTCAACAAATTTGGAGTGGAATGGATAAAATCAAACAATCTTACTGCAGGAAACTATTTCTGGATATCACTACAGGAGACAATAGATTGTGTTTTGCAACAAATTTGATTGGGTGTAATGCAAAAGCAAGGTCACAGTGACCTGTTTGATTTAGAAAGTTCATTCCCAATATACAAAAGAGTTCATTTGTTTTTTTTTGTAATTAACTCAGAAACAAAATGGTGCAGTATAAGACATTTGTTTACATACGAAAAATACTATTCAATCAACATCAGATTATAGCCTTATTGCCGATCTACATTGTATCCTCTATGAGAAACACCATCGCTTGCATTTTTCCACAAATTGCTGTTTTTTATTAATTTTTCAAATATTTAATCCTAGGTACATTACATTTTTCACATATGATACAATTGTAATCGAGCATCTGAAAAACAATTTTGTTTGAAAAATATATTTTTTTCTGTAAAATTTATTTTTTTCAAGGAAAAATTTCATGAGAGAAAATTTAAAACAAAATTTATATCCATATATTAAGTTTTTGATACATATTTTTAGATTTTTTGATCCATATTTTAAGTTTTTTGATCCATATTTGTCACGTTTTTTAGTCCATAATCCATAGGTACACATTTTCCTAGTTTTTCATCCATATAATTGTTAGTCCTGGTTATTAGTTATACACATCTTTCTGTGAAAAATGGAGAAAATATGAAAAAAGGGAGTTTTTCATACATCAAGCTCAGTGCATAATCCTAGAATAACAGCTGTAGTAAAATCGCAATTTCTTGCATATCGTCCATTAAGGAAAAACGTAATAAAACATGACCGAAATAGCCGATTTTGATGATTTTGATATCAAATTATTTGTATTAACATATGTTTATAAATATTATAATGAATTATTATATTTTCGAGGTTAAATTATTTTTTAAAAAAATGCTATAAATTCCGAACGGCTCGACCAATTTTTATTAAATATGCATTGAAATGTTTTTCAGGACGTAAGTAGTATCACAAACTATATTTAATTAACAAATATTTGTTTTGTCAAAAATCAAAAAAAAAAAGTTGACCCGTTTTCTTTTTCGGCTCCGACATATTTTGCGCAAATATGCGCACTTTCTGCATCCATTTTTATGAATAACCATTAAACTGTATATACAAATTCATTAAAATTTCTTTCGGCGTGGAACTGCGCGATAGTTAAAAGTTTAACCAAATTATAAGTCTTAGAATTCAAAATACGCACCTACTCTTTAATTTTTTACAGTGTATATAAGCATATCATAACAATTTTAAAGAGACTGTTTAAATGCTGAATATCATTCCTTTCCAAAATGGTACTACATAATATACTTTTGGTTCGAAACATTTCGAAAAAAGCACTTAAAAATATTGCTCAAAAAATCTTTAAAAAAATATATTTTTTTATTTCTCATGTTTTAGCATGTGTTTCGTATATTTAAAATAATAACAATACAAAAAATGAATGCTTATGAAAATTCATTAATTTATCTTTCTAAAACCATTTATTTCATTCATTTCCGATGACTTTCACATAAAGTATTTATGAGACGCTAATGCTGTTTCTGACCCATAGTGCGTCGTTCCAAAACGTGTACTGATTCAAATGTTTCGGTTCAAATATTCTTTGGTGTGAATGTAATAATAATTATGTTTCTATATAAACCATTTTAAGAGGAAACATTATAATGTTTCCGTGTATTCGCATGCAAAATGCAATTCATAGCTCATTGCAAAATGCTTTACTCCCAATTCTCTCTTTATATACTGTACAAATTTAAATATCAAACAATATCCAATAACACAATAGTTAAAAATTAAGTACTTAATGCGTTTACACAAACCTCATTAACGCAA
The DNA here is from genome assembly GCA_951804985.1 of Dryomyza anilis. NCBI lineage: Eukaryota > Metazoa > Arthropoda > Insecta > Diptera > Dryomyzidae > Dryomyza > Dryomyza anilis. The sequence goes on from OX638131.1 coordinate 79,159,911, forward strand.
TAAAGGTTTACAGCACTTAGTCTCCTATGCTATAAATTCTACTTTCATTAACCCTGAAGTTTGAACATAGCATTCGCACTCGTTGCCTTGTAAGACATCTAGATATTTGGTTAATTCCGATCATTTCACTTAACAAATCTCAATTTAAATTAAGTACAATTATCGCACTGCCAAACACTAATTGCCAGTTAGGTGACAAACATTACAGCGAATCAACCGAAACCCCATCCCCCAAGTTACCACCCAGGCATGGCCCAAATAAATATTGAAACTGGTACTAGCCACCTCTTTGGCAAAGCTCATTAACATATATATTATTTAAGGACACATTTCGGAGTCAAATTTATGCACAATGTTCGATGAGTCCTTGCGTCCGTTCAAAGTTCAGATTGTCTTTCGTTAAAGAGCTGCCTTGCCGGCAGGTTAATTAATTCGGTGTGGTAATCAGGTCGAGAGTTCGTGCCTGTTTGAATAAGAGTAGAACAGCTTTTTTAGGGACCAACTTTCGGTTAATTTATGTTATTTTCGTGTACAAAAGGAAGCCGAATGCATTGATGGACTTTTGCCAAATTAAGGGGTTAAAAGAGATCCAATCGTAAGTATTTATCATAAATTTATGAATTTAAAAAATATAAATGTCTATATACAGCTTGAGTAGTACATATTTTAAAAAATTTCGCTAGAATCCTTAGTTCGCTACACCTAACTCTCACTACGTCTCATACCAAGACAACTCTTACCAAGACTTTTGGACCCAAATGGGTATCCATGGGCCACATACCAACCCACTTCATATCAAGAGACCTTTACCAATGGACATCGTATCACATCCCATACCCAGATACGACATATTAATGGAATCCTCATACTAATAGACACTTCATTCCAAGACACCTCATACCAAGATACTTCGTACTACTTGATATATCATACCAAGACATCTTATTCCAATGGATATACCATACAAAAGGTACCTCATACGAAGAAACCTTGGTATGAGGTATCCATTTGTTTGATGTGTCTTGACATGAGATATTTTGGTATGACTTATACTACCAAATTTTGAACCTAGAACAACAGATATTTTTAAACTTACGAGATGTACTGCATTATCAGGTGCTGTTTATGTGAAATATTAAAACGCACGTCTGTCATTTAGACGACATTAGGGCGAATCGACCAATCTCACCACCCTATCAATTAAATGTCAAAAGAGCTGCACGTAAACTTAACAAGGTGCGATTGCCTAATAAAGGAGACACTTTAAACATCAACGCGACCAAGTCAACGAAATCGACGTTAATGGCGTGATTTTCACTTTCAGTCGCATTTATTTAACGGTACAATAAAAGGAAATGACGTTCCGAAGTGTTTAAAGTTAATGAATTCACGAAAACTTCGACATGTTGTAGCAGCGGATGCCTTTCGACAACCGTGGAGAAAAAGACATACCGACGCATACTCTGAGTGTTGTTGGAATGTGCTTCGGGTGGGTGTTTGTTCGGTGGGATGTCACATAACATGACAATGTGAACACGCACTGCAAAGTTGTTGCTGGTGGTTGGTGGTTGGGTCACCTACGTTGTCGTTCTATACGTCATCGTTGTTGTCGGAGTCGCAAGCGCAACTTTAGCGTCAGGAATTTCATTTAATTTGTACTCAAGTCGAAATTAATTTTCGTCCTGCATATGCCGAGTGGGCCCGACGACTGCTGCCGTCGTATAATAAATGTCAGACAACACTGATGTTGTTGTTATTGTTGATGCTGCTGATGTCACACATGACAGCGCGCCAACACACATGCGGCCACCATTGAAAGCGCCTCCGCTGCCACGCCAATAAAGTTGACTTCAGGAATTCCATGAGCGATTTGGAATTTCGAGTACGAAAAGTTTGACTAGACGCTGCAAAGATGATGATGAAGATGACAAAATTGATCAGAAATGCTGAATATTAACGCAAAAAGTCATCTAAACTTTAAAAAACTGATTTCCTATTATTATCCATGGTTTTCACTATGACATTTTGTGTCATATTTATTTTACTTACATTGTGATTGCTACGCAGTTATAGTCCAAAATTAATATTTCCATAAACCACATGAAAATGCCAACATGTTGGCATTATTTTAAAGTTTGCCATTGACGAATTTGAGAAAAATTCGAACATGAAACTGACTCAGAATGACATAGTGTAAGCCAAGCATTATTACACGGATAGAAAACATCTGTTTGAATATGTTGAATGTAATTGTAAAGTAATACGAAATTTCCAGACATGTATTAGGAATGAAGTGTAAATAAATTATAATCGAAATTAAATTTATTCTTATTCAGATTGTAATAACATATTACTATGTGTAAAGATTTTATATATTCCCCAGCAGAATTTGTCAAACTTACCATAAATATGTTACAACACAAACATAAAATTTTAGTTGCATTTGAATAAACTATTTCTTCGCAGTTTACGTTGTTAAAACTATGTTTCAAAACAAACAGAAAATTGTATTCAAATTTAAATAAACGTATGTTCGCAACGCTCGTCTTCATTCGGTAAGTTAACGACAGACGAAGTTGGCAACGTTGAGTAGCATTTCCACCTACGTCTATTTTGCCGTCGTTTGAATATATTAATGTTTAAAAGCAAACAAAAAAATTAAATTAGATTTAAATAAATGTATTCTTGCAACATTCTTCTTGTATACGAAGTTGGCACTCGTTGAGCAGAATTTTCTACCTACGTATCTTTTGTCGTCGTTTGATTCGGTATTTTTAAATATACTGATGCTTGAAAGCACACAAAAAATGAAATTAAATGTTAACAAAAGTATTCTTGCAACACTCTTCTTGTATACAAAGTTGACACACGGTGACCGCCATTTTCTGCATACCTGTCTTTTGTTGTTCGTTGAGAGAATGTGTTCGTAACGGTAATAATTTTGTCATTTGTAAATTAAATAAATGTACGAATTGTGTTACAAAAAGTACAAATAGTAACATAGAATAATATATAATTAAATAGTGCAGTATATGAATGTTTTTCTAAAAATATTGTAAAAAAAATATATCTGTACCAAACTGGATCGTCTGATTTAGTTTGGTACAAATGTTTAAGGATTTTTAAGAAAAATTATTAAAAAAAATATATTTTATTTTAATTTTATTTTCAGAATTTCTTTCCAAAAATATTTAGATATGTTTTATGCAAACATACTACTTTTTGAATTAAAAGAACTTACATGTTTTTCTGGAAACATATTTATATTCAGGTCGTGCCAAATCAAGTTTTATTTTGAACAAAGTTATGTTTCGGTTTTTTTTTATTAAATACGTTTGTAATAGAAAAACATAATATAAATAACTTATTATGCGCGTATTTAATGTGTAACAAAATAAAAAATATTTGTTTAAAATTGTAACAGCTACTCAGAGAGTATGTATTTCAGACTCGTAGCCAAGGGCGGAGTTGTAGGGGTTCTGACCACCCTACTCCCCCCCGAAATGCTAAAATTTCCAATATACATTTTTTAAAATAGTTAAATATGTTTGTAAATAAACCAATACGTAATACAAAAACTAATAATTTTGACAAATTAAAATATATAAAACATGTTCTCTATAAAATGGGTTTTGTTTGGGTCATACAGTATGCCAACTATCGAAATGAAATCTTATTTAGTGATGAAAATCGGAACACTGAAGCTATTCAATTTGTTTTTAAATATATTTTAACGTTCAAACTTAGTTCGTAGAATATTTAAAAAACAATTTTTTCTTCAATGAATGTTACATGGGGTTTTTAATTTTTATACCCTACACTAAGAGTGAAAGAGTATATTCAGTTTGGTACACTAAGAAGGAAGCATATCCAGTATGGAAAAGTATATTCTAGATCGGCATGACCTCTTGAGTCGATTTAGCGATGTCCGTCCGTCTGTCTGTTGAAATCACTACTACTGAAAAAATTTGATTAGATTACTTACATACCTACGCTGGAAGCCAAAATGGGCATGATCGGTTCATTTTCCTCTGTGAACAGACCACTTATGTTCAAATACTTCATTTACGGATGAATTTTACTATATACGGGCATAAGTGTTTTTTTTTTTTGGTCAAATATATATTGACTTTATGCTCAAATACATGAAAATAATATTTTCCCGGAACCGGGTTTCCAAAAAATATAATGAAATTTGGTGCACCTACCAAATGCCAAATATCAAATGAAAGGGAATTCTTTCTCCTGAATGTTTTTAGCATAAGGGTAACTCGAGAACAAGCCCGAACACCACTCTGAAATTTTGACAGTTTATTAGCAAAAGGATACTCTTTAACATATATTTTTTTTTTTTTAAATTTAAAAAAGGGAGTTATTGAGATAATCCATTTTTAATAATAGTATGATTATTATATACCTATGGCCACCCTAATATTAAAAATTTCAATATTTCCACTTTTGCTGAGTTTTATAACCTTCGCGCTGCAAAAAAAAGGGCTCTCCCAAACATAATTTTGCAGGCATTAACAAGTATGTTTGGAATTTTATTTAAACATAATATATAATTGACTGATAAATCATTTGTAAACAGGGTTGTATTGAGACTTGAACCGTGTTGTAATGAGCTCTGACTTACATTATAATATCATGGAAACATTTTAATGTTGCTTCTTAAAATGGTGCGTATTCTAATGGAAACATAATAATTATTACATCCAAACAAAATAAATATTTGAACCGAAATAAATATGATCAAATTAAAACATGATTTAAATATGTTTCCAGTGAAACATATCAGTTGTTTCAGTACAAAAAGTAGTATGTTTGCATAGAAACATATTTAAATATTTTTGGAAAAAATCCTGAAAATAAAATAAATATAAAGTGTTGTTTTTTTATTAATTTTTATTAAAAATCTTTAAACATGCACAGTGGGAATTTATAATAATTGAATTCATATACAAATTTGTCAATGCATAAATAAATAATTGGTTTAAAACTGCAAGTACAAATGAATGCACAATTGCACCTGCAGACGCAAAACCAGACGATCCAGGCTCGCTTTATATTTGGTACAGTTACAGTTGATCTCAGTACAGCACATAGCGTAGGCAAGGAATTCACGGAGGCTTTTGTAAAAAACATGCCAAATTCTGTTTGAAAATCGAAACACTTATTTTTATTTGTGGTTTTTTTCACATTAGTTTCTGAAATTATATTATACTCTGTTACTATTAATACTTTTTATAACACAATTTATACATTTATTTAATTTACAAATAACAAAATTATTACCGACGCGAGCACGTTTTCTCAACGAACAACAAAAGACACGTACGCAGAAAATGCCGATCAACGAGTGTCAACTTTGTATACAAGAATTCATTTTTTGTTTCTTTTCGAACATCAGTATGTTTAAAATGACCCTATGCATACTTCAAACGACAACAAAAGAGACGTAGGTAGAAAATTCTGCTCAACGAGTGCCAACTTCGTATACAAGAAGAATGTTGGAAGAATACATTTATTTAAATCCAATCTCTTTTTTGTTTCTTTTTAAACATCATTATGTTCAAACGATGCCAAACGATGGCGTAGATAGAAAATGCTGCACAACGTTGCCAACATCACAGTCGATAAATTATCGAATTAAGACGAGCGTGGCGAACATACGTTGTATTTAGATTTGATTAGCATTTTCTATGTTTCGAAACATAGTTTTAACCAAGTAAATTGCCAAGAAATAGTTTATTCAAATGCAATTAAAATTTTATGTTGGTATTGTAACATATTATGGTAAATTTCACAGATTCTGCTGGACAATATAATATTGTTTACACTTGAACAAAAATAAATTCAATTTCAATTATAATTTAATTATACTTCATTCCTAATACATGTATGGTAATTTCGTATTACTTTTTAATCACATTTAAATATATTCAAACAAATCTTTTCTATCCGTGTTTAGATGGCAGTTTAAATGGTTTCGGAAAGTTAACTATTTACTATGTAACAGTAAGTTAAGCTAGTGCAACTTTGTGCATTTTTTGTGAGTTTTTCTTATTTCAAGGACTCATATCTCTGAAACCACTGCAGTTATGAAACTGAAATTTTAAGTTTCTCTTAATTTCAAGGCATAAAACCACCCTAACAAATTTCCTTAATTTCTGAGATGGTGCTGCCAAACCTTCGGTTGATCTGACGTGGAATCACCCATAAATGAACAATTTTGAAAACTTACAATCCATATTTCATTTAGTATACTTACTTTAAAGTTTTTGAAGTTTATAATTTCCTAAGTAGACTTACCAATTTTTGTTTTTGTTTAATATGGATGGGTCGATATCATAAATATATTTGAAGTAAACGTTTTCTTTCCATTTTGGTTGTTCGTGAAAATATTGAATCATTATTTTCTGCCGGGAATATTTCAAAATAAATTTAAGATTTGAAAATACATAATTCGAATGACTAAAAATGAAAAAGAATTAAATTATATGCATATTGTATATTCTGGAACTCTCTTTTAAAAAATAATATATTTTTTAAATATAATAAAAAAAAGTTTTGAAGGCGTGGCTTAGTAAAATGCACATTTTTAAAAAAATGGTCATACAAGTAAAAAAAATCTAGTTATGGGTTTTAAAAGAGTTATATATACAGTTTATATTAAAAATTTGTCAGAAAACTGAAAGAGGGCGAAATACTTCTATTTTAATCACGGTATTGTAAAGGTTCCCATACACGATAAAACATTGTCGTACTACATAGGATGTTGTATGAAATGTTGTATCGTTTATGTCGATGCCGTACGACCCAAACTCATCTCTGCATGTTGGTTGGATAAACTAAAATATTTTTGATTTCAAGCCATACAACCATCAAACATGCTTAACATTTTTTGGATATTTTGATTTTTCTTTTATATTAATCTTTATTGATCCTTTAGCTACAAATTCGTATTTATACCCTACACCTATGAGGTACAGGGTATATTAACTTTGTGCATATATTGTAACGCCCCTTAGGAGGCGTGTCCGGTATGGAAAAGTATATATATTTTTAATCAGCATCACCACCCGAGTCCGTTCAGCCATGTCCGTCTGTCTGTCCGTCCGTCTGTCTTGCTGTCCGTATACACGATAACTTGAGAAATACTGCTTAGAATGCGATGAAATTTCATTTCAATACTTTTTAGCCAAAAGTTAGTTTTGTCAATGTAAATGAGCCAAATTGGTCAACGGACACGCCTACCTCCCATACAAGTCACTTTTATATAACTCTTTACAAACCAATAACTCGAAAAGTATTTAAGATACACTTATAAAATTTAAAAAGTATTGTTTGAATTCACCTAAAAATATATGATCCAAAAATGGGAGTTATACGCCCACATTTGATTTTTTTATTACTCCTCGCTTTTTCATAGTGGACATTTTATTCGCAAATTATTAAAAACAAAATTATGAAATATTAGCCTTAAATCTCTACATATGTTTTAAAAGTGGGCGTGATCCGCCCACATTTATTTCTCTGCATGTTTTAAAATTTTTTGATTTTTTTATTTTTCTACTTTTACATCAATTTTTTAAATTAATGGAATATACGTCGTCAGAAATTTGATATGTAAATAATATTCTGAGTGTAAGAATGTTCAGCATAATTAAGAATTTTAAAGGTTTGAATACACATAAATTCCCCACACTAAAATTCACACCAAATTGTAGGGTATACCATAGTCGGGCCCGACCGACTATAAAAGTCCGTCCAATGTGACCGAACTTACCCATGTGACCTAACTTTCTCAACTCGTTTTATGTTATAAAAAGTTGGGCTAACAGTTCGATAAGTGTATGGGCGAACAAAATCTACATACGTCGTATTACAATTCGTACTACAATGTTCTATCGTGTATTTGAGCCATAATATATACATTCGCCCGAAATTTCATTTATTTACTATACATAAATATTTTACTAAATATGTATATCATTTTCATTGCCCCGCATAAGATAAAAATAGTGAATTCAAAAATGTATAATAAATTTATAATACTAATAAGGAATATCATTACTAATCACTGATGATTCGCTGGAACGCATTACGTAGCTCCAGTGAATTAACTTTCCCCACTCGTTTTTATTTAATTTTATTATTTATTGCCCTCGGTTTATAAATCTAATTTATTGCAAATGTCTTGTAATAACAATGTAAAATAAATCTATGTATTTTGTTAGTAATGTATCGAATTTTAACTGAATATATTGCAATTCATATTTCGTTTAGTTATTCGATTGCATGTGACTCATTTCTGCAGGATTATTAGACAATCCAGTTGCAATTATCTTTCATACATATTACAATCCACATACTTCCCCCTAGGACTTTTAGACCACATTCAGCCATCTGCAGCATTTATTCTCATACATATTGATCAGTTATTAATTCCATTTTAATGATCCTGTGCCTAGTCATACCCAGAAACCAACAACAATATTTATTGCATTAAAACAATGCGAAACCGTACGCATCTTACGCGCTAATCCTGCGAGTGCCAAATACATTCCTTGCTAATCCGCAATGCTGTCTTAAATGGTTTCCCAACGCCTTTCGTCCAAGATAAATGACTGTCTGTCTGTCTTTTGCGGAGAAGGCGCTGCGTGCAGGCATCATTTTGCACAACCCGCACTTCCTGCTCTCCATTCTCTTTGCACAGATGACAGCTGCAAGGACATTGCAACCCCGTAATAATCATAAATGTCACATCACACGTGCTCTCAGTGAGCCTCGGAGGGCGTGCGAACTGAAGATGGTGGATAGATGGTGCAAAGAGCAGCATGACTCGTATTTCAATAAGTGTAATGAGTTTCGTTGTCCTTCGCTGAAATCCTTTAATTTCTCTGCAGCCGCACTTTATTTGCTAACACAGGATGCGAAGGACGAACCGCCATAGTAATGCCTCAACAGGCTGCGGCAGCACAAGGACACGCGACTGTGCTCGAATTGGAATCAATTCTTGCGTAGCTCTCTTCGCTGTTCTTTAGAAATCCATTTCATTTAAGGACCACGTAATCTCTTAAGTGGCGGAGGAGTTTTTCCGCGGCGCGTGCTGCCGCATATGAAATATTAAAATTTCACTCACGACGCAACCAGCGCCATCTGCGCTCAGTCCATACGTCCATGAAAGTGCTTCCAGGCGCGCGGATGCATGCTTCACTGCTTGAACGCGCAAATAGATGGATGGATGAATGTCCTGCGAAGTGCCAGGCATTGCAATTCCTTTACTCGAACTCCCGCCTCGGCTCATCTGCGGTGGTCCTTTTTGTCCTACGCATATTATCAAAAACAAAACCATTAAAAGGATATTCAGCGATTTTAATGTTTCGGGCACACTTTTAATTTTGATCTTTTAAGTAATGGAAATATTTGCGCATTATTGTGGAGCTTATGCAAGTGGTGTTTAGGTGTCGAGACAATATTATTATGTAAATTTCTATTAGAGGAAAAAAATGAAGGGAAGTGTTGTTAATGAATTATTTCATCAGCAAGTACTGTATCGTGTTTTATATAGACTCAGAAATAAATCGATCGATATTGTCATTCAAAAATATCGATATCGCAACTTTTGACATACCCGAATCTCCTAGCTTTATCAATTTTAAATTTCTTGTATATTTAATTTCTTTGACAAGATACGCTATTTAAATATTTATCGAATCAAAATCAAAATACTTTTCGGAGAAAACTTGAACTTTTATCATTTTTTTTTTTGTTCGATGTGGTTCCGATTTCATAATATTTCTCGTATCTAACAAAACTCCGACAGAACGTATCGATATCTATTGCTACGATAATGTCCGGTATTGAATAAATTCTCCTTCTTCTCGCGATATCGAAACGAATGGCATTCTGCGAGTACAGCACATTTAAATTTTCGCAGAAGGATCTGTTCGTACAGAAATTTCTTGTATCTCATTTGATTCTAAATGCTAAAAAAATTATTAAAAAAATATCTAAAAAAAATCAAAATGTTACGAGTTTAGATCCAAATAACTGAAAAATGTAATATATATTCCCAACATACCAAATGATATCGAAACAGATTCGAAACGATATCGTTCAAACGAACATTATTATCGTTTTCGACTGTCGTCAATGCTCTCGAAAGAAATGGCTCTATCGTATACGATTATTGTAACAAATTCCAAAAGCGATTCAATTCAAAAAATATGTTGGCTTTCTTTAATCTAGTATTTCTATTACTGCAAAACCGCCTATCTACATTTTCGAATACCTCTTACATAATGAATTTTACCGAAGAAACAAAACTATTTTCAGTGTTGATTCTGCACTTATTTCACACAAAATTAAGTATGTATAATGGCATTTATCTAATTTATCCCATCAACATATCATTAAAAACCCGATTATAACACAAAGTTAGGCGTAATTTTGACATGCAGTTAGGCGATTTATAACTTTTTAACCGAGAGTCGTAATTTATTGTCTTAAATGGGATTTTAAAGAGGACACATTGCGCTAAATAACAAATAATTCATTTTATTCATAAAAGACTTTATTTTTGAAATTCTTTTGCTTGTATCTCGCAAACAAATTTTTCACGCTAAAAGAAAATTTTTGTATTGTAGCAGAAGATTTTCTGCGTCTAATAATGAAAGAATGATTTTTAAAAATTAAAGAAGACCAAAATAATGGGATACTGAAAAATGGGCTATATCTCATTATTTTGTCGGGCAGTGTTATTAATCCGATTATAACAGAGGTCAAAGATAAAGGTTAGTATTTTCGGAGGTTCCTGAATAACTCGCACTAAATAACATGTATTAAATAAATCAGTGAAAAACAAAAAAAAAGTAAAAAAACAAAAAAGTTTTGGTTTGAGAGAACCTTTATTTTGGAAAATATTCGGTTTCGTTCCTTAAGAAACCTTTATTTTTAAATAATTTCGTTTTCAATGTTCGAAAAAGTTCGAAAAAAAATGTTGACCGATAAAAACAACGCAATGTTCGAAAACAACATATTCAATCAAAAAATGTATTCAACAAAAACAACAATGTTCCAAAATTTTCGAAAAAAAATTGTTCATAAAATATTTTTGGCTATAAATACAACGCAACCATTTTTCAAAAAAAGTGTACAAAGTAAAAAATCCTAAAAAAATTGTTTTGGATGAAAAAAAACACCGCAATGTTTGAAATCACCATTTTTGAAAAAAAAAAATATTCAACAAAAACAACAATGTTCGATAATTTCGAAAAAAAAATGTCCAAAAAAATGTATACAAAAAAATGTTCGGGAGTTCAAAAATACACACATAAAGTGGCAACACTGGTATATTAGACATTACATAAATATTAACATTTCTTCATATTTATATGTAAGTAATAGAGTAAATACTGTCAATTAACAGCGACTTGTCAATTGCTAGACATTAACTTAATCTGTTAATAACATTTGGTTCAACGGTTAATATGCGATGTTATTTAGCGCTGTTAAACAAAGGCGAATTTCGATGGCAGTATAAATTCTCTCATTGCACAGTTGGCAGCACTGCGTGTCAACAATGGTTGTCATCAGATGGCGCTACAGCGCATGGTCCCAACCAGAATCTTGTTTACGGCTGCTGGCTGCATTGGCCTGAGATGAGACTGTTTATTTATCCAGTTGACAGTTCCTGGAAAATCGTCACGGAGCGCGCATAGATTGAGCGCGTATCGGAAAACGTATCGGAAAGTTTCGCATGTCGCCGAGTAGCGTAGTTTCCTACTGACAACGTAACGCAATTTCGAAATCTCAATTCAAAACCGCAACAACATTTCGTCAACACAGAAACAACAACAAAGAGTCTGTCGATAAAGGCAGACGTTGGTTGACTTTGTGGTTTGAAAGTTGTAAAAAAAACACAAATTTGTAAAAATAAAAAATAAATAAAAAAATTGTAATAAAGTAAAAACTAAGAAAAAATCATTATGTGGAATTTAAATAAAATTCAATAATATTGAAAATATAAATAATTGTTAAATATTGCTAAAAAATATTTATAAAAAAAAACACAAAAAAATCAAAATCAAAAATTGACCAAAGTAAAATAAAAGTGTAACTGAAATAAGAGAAAAAAGTTGGATTTTGTAATTCTTTTAAAAATATTGTTTGCATCAACATGATATCCGCAACGACCACAAATTTCATAATTGGAATAATGCTGATGCTGCTTCTATCAGGAGCGCGGAGTCATCTTAATGTTTATTTAAATCTGCACGAAGTGATGCGTCTAATCGGTAAGAGATACCACTTCAGAATTTAGATTAGAAAATTAAATAAAAAATTAACTAACATGCAATTTTTATATTTTGCAAATGAGTTGCTAATTTAAATATAAATTAAAAATATAAAATTTAAAATTTTTATCATAATTAATCATAGCTAATTCATTTCTGTTCTACCGAATATAAATTTACATTAAAATCAAAATATACCGTTTATAAAATTACAAATTTAACGACAAATAAAAATTCAGTGCAAGTTTAAACTAAAAACTAAAGTTTAAACTTGGCTACATTTTAAATTTTCTGTAGTTCCTAATTAAAACGTCCGAATATCATTAATTTTTAAAGACAGATGTACAATTAGTAATTAGTTAATAATAAATTGCTGATATGTTGAATATAGGGAAAATTATATCTAGTTTAAACATAGTTTAATTTGAAAATATGACTAAGGGCAAGGTTTAACGTAGTTTAAACTCCGTTTAATTAATCTTCTCATTATATTAAACGACGTTTAATTTTGTTAGCAGTTTTTCAGTGATAGTTTAAAATGAACACAGACCAATACAATACATATGGCACCACATGCTAATTACAAATAATTCTCTCGATTTTGATTTCTGATAAATGTCATTCAAAATTAAATAAATACAAAAATTGTTTCAGAAAAATAATATTAATGTAATTTTAAATTTCAGCAACAGATCGAGTAACTGAAGTGCACTTGAGAGTTTTTGTTTAATGCATAGTGTACAAAAATACAAAAATTAATAATAATTTGAAAACAGCGCAGCGACAGAAAATTCATGTAAAAACTTTGATAGTTTAAACGTAGTTTAAACCATCACCATCGGTCGTTTAAACTAAGTTTAAACGACGGTTGAAGTTCACTGAAAAAATCGTTTTTGATTTTAAACTGGCCCTAAAAAACTAAACCCTGTTGAGTAAGATCAAATACCATTTCTTACATAAAAACTTCAATTGCCGAACATAATTGATTTCTCTTCCTTTGGTTATCAGTGGCTTCTAATGTTATGTCCACAATATCAATATTATGTTTGTCTGTTATTCCGTTCCCATTACATTTCTTAGAAAATCTTTTACAAAAATTCAAATATGTGATATATTGTAAATATATTGTGATATATTGTATGTAAACATAAAGTATCGTCATATTCTTAAATATCAAATAAACTTATTCCTGTTAAATGCTCTATTATGGTAATTATGTTGCAGCAAAAAGCAAATAATACAATAGAGTTTTATAAATTATTCTTCGTTAATTACAAACACAAATTATTTTGACAGATACTCTGTTATATAGTATTTCGAAATTAATTTCCAGAAATAAAATATCGTTTTCTGTGAATTACATTTGGTAATTTTATGATTGTTGTATATAAGAATATCACTGTAATTTTACTTCGCAATGAGGGCTGGTATCCATTTTTTTTTTTTTAAATATTTACAAACATTATAATTGTTTTAAACTCTGTTTCTTATATCGTTGACGATACTGCAAAAACGCTCAACAACATTTGAAAATTTGTAACGCCCCTTAGGAGGCGTCTCCGGTATGGAAAAGTATTGTAGTCGTTGTAGAACGAAAAGTCGCCAAATACATATTCAAAATGACAAATATTCATTTTAAAAAATCTTTATAAATCTGTCGATTTTTAACATCTCCACCAAAGTGTAGGTTATTCCATAGTCGGGCCCGACCGACTTTAAGTTCCGCCCATGTGACTTAACTTTCCCCACTCGTTTTTTAAAAGTTTCGCCGTCTGTGATTTTTATACGTAAGTTTTGTTTGAATTGGATTACATATTAGAGACATTTGCTTTGGTCTCCCAGTTTTCACTGGTCTCAACGACTATAAATTGATAAATAAAATGTATTATTTCCCATAATTCCATCCCCATTATTCTAATAAATTTTTTAATTTTTAATTTTCATAATTTCTTATCATTTAAAACCAAATAATGTGCTTAGAATCAAAACCCATAAATATATTTTCTTGATAAAGCGTTATTCACGATTATTGGGAGGCTGCGTTGCATAGACATCGATCACACCGAGTCAAGGCATTTTTGATACGAATTTCAGGGACAATTTTTATTGTCGTCTATTTATAAAGTATTATGTTTCTGTACTCAATTCACAAATTACACTATTGAACAAAATGAGTTTTTTTCCATATTGTATATGCTAAATATTAACTAAAAACGATTACGTTCCAAGAAGAAATTTTCCCTATTAATGTAGACAGTATCATGACCTGACAACGTTAGTCTTATAATTGATTAGATTATAACAAGGATCAGTTCCTTGTCAGGAAGTTGTGATGTTTCAAAAAGTATATTGATGAGTATTATGTATGCATTATGATTATAGAAAAATGGAACAAAATTAGGTTGAAAAAAGTATTTTTTTAAGTAGAATAGATAGAAAGCAGTTGTTTTAGTCGTTAATTTATATCGCAACCATATTAAGAAATTATTCAATATCAAAAATTTTCGATTTTAGATCAAAATAACATGAAAATATATAAGAATATTTGCATATCTTTATATAGTCAACATTTTATGGACAGTTTAAAGAAACAAAAAATATATTTGAAGTATTTTGAAAAACTGTTTTTGTAATGTACGATTTACATAGAAATGATGAATGGGATGTCCATAGAAAAAAGGTTTCTCGTACTGTAGATTGATTAATACTTTTTGGTATGATCGATTGAATTTAATCTTCATTATTTTATCTTCATTATCACTATTCATTAAAGATTTTTATTTAATTTAAGACGTAGTAAAAATAAAAAATTGTCGCATTAAGGGCCGTTTTCACCATCTTCGGTTAAGCACTGACTGCCACTTTAACTCAGAGTTACCAATAGAATGTATGGAATTGAAACACTTAACTGGACATTGTGAAAACGGCCCTAAAAAATATTTATATTTTATACAATATTTCTATTTGAATATTTTGAGAATTGCAGTATACTTATTTTGTATCTCTGGTAGTGATCGACAAATGCGTACGAGATCTGAGATACATTAGAATTATCGCTGTTCGAATTTTTCAGTAATCACAGAAATTTAATATTAGGTTATACACATAGAAAATCATATTTCGACAAGTGGAAACAACACGTTAGTTGTAACAACCAAATTAATTTGTTTTAAACGAAATTTCTACACAGAAGTTTGGAGAGTCTATGATTTTCTATGTGTATAACCTAATTTTAATTTTCTGTGATTACTAAATTTTTTAGTGCAACTTAAACTCAATTTGTAGTTTAAACTTATTTCCAATTCAGAATGGAATTGTTCACCGAATCTTCAACCGCCGTAAATTTAGTTAAGCCGACCGAGGTTGAACATCATTAAATATTTTTTTATATGAAATTTTCGCACAAAACTTTTCGCTGTTTTCTGTTTTATATATTTTTGAACATAGAAATTAAAAATTCATCCGCTCGTATTTAGAATATTTATGTTGATCTTTAATCTTTTTTTGATTTCTTTAATATTTAAATGACATCTGACAAATGTTACAAATTATAATAATTACTTGAGAGAACAACATAAATTAGTTGGGCAATGGGTTGGTTGCCGCAACAAATTTCGATTTTGTGTATGAGGTTTACGAATCTTTTGAGTTTTCCCCGACTGATTGTTGCCTGTAAGCTCATGTATAAATACATCAGATGTATTGTAAATTATTCTGCAACTGTTTGCATAGTGTCGCATGCTGCTTGCAGCGAAAGGTGGCTCTCGGACTGCGCTGCATGTTGCCCTGACCACAAATGCAACGCAATGCAATGCAGCCACCTGCAGCAGCGATGGATTTTTGTGGTTGACAGCAACAATACATTCACGTCAGTCGTCTGTCAGGTCATAAATATAAATATGACACGCGGACGGACGCTCAGCCGGACAGACGTGCAGTAGGGGAGGTGGCGGAGATACTGCGGTATCTTGCAGAATGAAATAAATAAATACTATTAAAATATATGATTGTGGCTGCCAGCAGTCAGTCGTCCTGGGATGATTGATGGATTCTCAGGCTGCAGAGAGTCTCTGGCGAACCTTCTTCGATGGTTATCGCAAATGCAGCCAGCAGCAAACAGCCAGCAACAATCAGCGCCAACAGTAACAGCAAAACATGGTGATAGTCAAGCGATTGGATTGCGTCGATTACCCTCGTCAGGCGATTGTTTGCTTTAACAAATCAATTTGATGGCGCTACTCAATTAGAACGGCAGCGCCTAAATAGACCAACTGCAACAGCAACAACAATAGTGACAGTGACAACAGCAGCAGCAATAGCAGCAGCAACAAATCAAACAAAACACTCGTTGCACTCACTCAGTCACTGCATTCAGTCTCAGCAAAAGTAACGTAGTAATAAATTAAAAAATGGAAACATGTGTTGACAAGTGCAGATAAGACCACAAACATATCTTTTGTTTGCATTTAGGTTGGCCCGATAAGGCGCTACCTATACCTGAACAGCAGGTTCGCGCAACAACCTCCACTCCCCCTATCTCCCACTTCAACTCCAACTCAAGAGTTGTGGAGCTGGCGATGTTGTTGTTGGTACTGTTGTGGCCACAATCAATCATATTGTTTGCTGCAATTACAATTTACTCTATGTTTTTGAATAAATAAATAAATATTTGTGCAATAATTTGTTTTTGGAAACACATTTATCAGGTATCCTTCTATACATAACCAAAATTTAACCATCTGTCGCCAATCTATCAATTGGCATTGATAGGGTTGGTGCATTATTGATGTAGTTTTGTGATGGTGTAAAAAAATTAAATAAAAATATATGTTCTAACCACCAAAATCGGTTTTAAAACATTCGGACCATCATTTCTTATTATGTTTGTATTCTATGTTTTAAAATCGAGGAAACCATTAGAACAAGAAATCTCTTCTTTTAAAATGAGACCAAATTGTTCAATATTGAACTTATGGTTCACTGCTACAGTAGTTTAATTAAATGCAAAATGTTGAATTTCGACAAAATGTTTCAATTTTGTATGGGTATAACTTCCAGATTTGAAATATAGCTCATAAAGATATTTTTTGTCGAAAGGCGCCCGGTTGACGTACAATGACTGATATGAGCCGTTTATTATATATGATTTTAATTATTAGATCTGCTAAATAGATTTTTTTAACTCTAATTTCAGATAAATTTTCATCCATTATTATGCTAATATTATTAGAGAAATGATTTTTTACATTACTTACATTCATTTTATATACCCCACCAAATTGATTCGAGATATTTTATCTTAGTGATCTAAACTAGATCCAAATTTATTACAAAATCAAATCCAAATACTCAAATTAAGAATTAAGCTGGGCAGGTCCGAGATATAATACAAAATCGTAAATTTCGACATAAATAAGTAAGATATACAAAAAAAATAAAATCTGCACTATATCAAAAAATATTCTTCTCCCTGGTGGCTACAACCTTTTGGATTATACGTTTCGGATCTGGTTTTTAAAACAGCGGTTCCGGTTCTGATTCCGGTTCTAACCAAGCAAATTAAATGGGTTCCGATTCCGGTTCCACAGATTTTTAACAACGGTTCCGGTTCCAAAAATCCGATTCTGGTTCTTTGCAGTGCCTGTTTCTATTAAATTTTTACAAAATCCTAATAAGGATTTTTTATTTTTATACCCTACACCTATGAGGTATAGGGTATATTAAGTTTGTGCAGATATTGTTACGCCCCATAGGAGGCGTGTCCGGTATGGAAAAGTATATATATTCTTGATCAGCATAACTACACGAGTCCGTTTAGCCATGTCCGTCTGTCTGTCCGTCTGCCTGTCCGTCTGCCTGTCCGTCTGCCTGTCCGTCTGCCTGTCTTGCTGTCTGACCGGATACAGAATAACTTGAAAAATACTTGTCAGAATGCTATGAAATTTTGTTTCAATATGTTTTAGCCAAAAAATGGTTCTGAGTTTGAAAATGAACCAAATCGGTAAACGGACACGCCCACCTCCCATACAAGTCACTTATTTATAACTTTTTGGGAACCAATAACTCGAAAAGTATTAGATATATATATATATAAAATTTAAAACATATTGTTAGAATTCGCCTAAAAATATATGTTCCAAAAATGGACGTGGTCCGCGCACTTTGAATTTTTTTCATTTTTTACCGATTTTTTGTAGTGGAAATTTTAGTCGTAAATTATTAAAAAATTGCCCACTAAATTATACTACTAATATATCCAACAAGAGTGTAGGGTATTCCATAGTCGGGCCCGACCGACTATAAAAGTCTGTCCCATGTGACCGAACTTACCCATGTGACCTAAAATTCCCAACTCGTTTTTTTTTTTCAAGTATTCAATTAAATTTATTTTAAAATTTTTGTGATATGACCTTTTGTTCAAATCTCGATTTCATAGAATGAGACTATTTTTTAAATGTTCCCAGAACCCAACTATTTAAGTCATTGGACTATTTTTGTAGTTGAGTATTCGAAAAGTCTCAAAAGGATCTAATTTTACAAAAACTAACCAATGACGCAGATCCTAGTTGAACTTTAAAAGTATCAATATGCTGAATAATTTCCTTTTCCTTTTATAAAAGTTTCATATAATAAAAATATTAATTAATAATTTCTAAATTTTAAATGCATGAAAATATACCACCCCATTCCATAACATGCTAATTCGATTAAGACTATTTTTAATGTTAATCAATTTTTTGATTTATATCCGGATTTATATCCTGTACAATTTTTGCGGATCGGTCGATCCAGTCCTAAATTATAAACCAAAATGTTCTTAGCATAAATGAACAATTTGGAACTTACAATCCATATTAAATTTAGTATACTTATTTGGAAGTTTTTGAATTTTATTTTTTACAGTAGATAATTTTGTTTCAAAACTATTCTTAGATAACATTCTAAGCAAATAATATATTTCTAATCCAAAAAAAATGCAATTGAACATGAAAAAAATGTTGACAGCAACATCATTAGAATGTTCCTCGTACGTGCGTGAACCAAACGAAACTGAATACCAACTGAATGTGGTATTCAGAATCGGAGGAAGCACTTCGTCGACCACCAGACGGAGGCCATCGCTCGCATTTAGTGTTAAATGAGATTTTCCGATTATGAAGTTCAGAATCGAGCGTGATTATAATCATAATTTTGAATTTACTAATTGAGGCTTCAAATTGTTAGTGAAACTTTCAAAACTACATGACGCATAGTCAAGTTGTGTCGGCGTAGATATGATGTGTGTGTGTGATGTGCGCGACTACCGACTGCAGCATAAACTTTTCTCCAACATAATTTGGCAACGCACGACGCTCTTGTAATTCGCAGTAGACGAATGTCATTGTCACTCGACAAATGTCATTGTCGTTCGTTAGCTGTCACTCGCTGCCTGAATAAGTCAAGTGATGTGTGGTCCCCACTGACTCTGGACTCTGCCTAGTTGGTTGATTTGTATGTGTAGCGCTCTTTTAAGCACTCTCACCTGACACACGTCTCGCACGCATATATTGGATATGTTGTTGTTCCTTACAAATTGTTGAAGTCCCTGAAAAGTTATGTTTAAATCAAATTTCTGGAGGAATAGGAACCGGAACGAAACCTATGCAGTTTTGTGAAAACAGAACCGTAACTTGAACAGTAACAACTGAACCAGAACTGGAACCATAAGTATTTCGAAGTAGACATCAATTTTATCTAATTGGCTCCAACAAACAGCTGTACGATCTGCCACTTAATGCATTTTTCCAGTTGTTTGTTGTTTTATTTGTTGGTACAAAACACCCAATTTGTACCGACTGGACCTTGAGCACGTTAAGACAATATCTTAAAATTTTTCATATTTTTGTAAATTTTGTTTTATCAACAAAAGATTGGAATGAATTTATCTTTTCGTTATTAGGTACAGAAAACGTTATAAAATTTATTTTGAAATATAAAAATTCGAAATAAAAAAAATATCAAATAAGATATAATAAAATATAAAAACCTTAAAAAGCGAAACGATAATATATTGCCAAAAATTATTAAAATATACATTTTATATATTACAGCAAAAGCAATAGCATTATTTAACTTTTATTTCATTTTTTATTATTTTGTGGTCGTTCGCGTCTGTCTGCGGTTTTGAGTATTTTGCATTTTGAATACAGAATACAGAATACGAAATAAATTATTGGCTGGTTTGGCATCCACTAAACAATTCTGAACGTAAAAGGAACATTAAAAATACAGGACATTCAAAAAAAGTGTAGCATGTGCTGCGGCGCAGAGGCGCACAAGTAAATTAGAATTTTGACTTTTCATAGGAAATGTATTGCACTTCATAGTACTTAGTTGAGTTTTGAACGTTTGATGATCAAATGAATTTTATTTTAAATTAACTGTTATGACATAAATGCTCACATTCATCTAAATTGCATAAAAATGAAATAAACATTAAAATGTGATCAAATCGCTTCATTATTTATTATGAACGACTATAAAATTATCAAATAACTCAAAGACTTACCGCAGATGTCGTCAAGTGTGCCGCCTTTCGTAATCGCGAGCATCTACAATGTGGGTCTTAAGTGACCACAAATCACTTGACAAGGACATAAACAATTGACTGTGATTAACTTAAATTATACAAAGGAAACCGCTGTATTGTGTCTTCGGTCAATTTGTTTTTCAAAACAGCATAAAATATAAAATAAAAATTGTTTAAGTTTCGATTATTTTATGAATTCTTTAAAGCATAGATTCGAAACTTTAAATTACAACTATTAGAATTACCCCCTTCACACAAAAAAATTTACCAAAAATTTCACCAACTACCAAGATTCACCATATTGATGAATTCATTCATTGAATTAAAATCGTATTTTTTACATGTTTTTCATTTTCAATATTTTTTAACATCAAATTTCAAACACAAGTTTATCTCCATTTACACATTTATGTATTTATAATTCTTAAATGATTTATAATATATAATTGCTAATTATTTGAAGCCTCCACTTCATCATATTAATGAAAAAGTAAACATCATATTGATGAATTTTGGTCATCAAACCATATTAATTTAAATATCATAAATCTTATAAGAATTATAAATACGTAAATGTGTACATGGAGACTAATTTTTTTTTAAGTTTCTTTATATAAAAAATATTAAAAATGAAAAACACTGAAAAAATAGGATTTTAGTTTAATGAATGAAATCATCAATATGATGAATACTGGTAGTTGGTGATTTTTTTTTGTGTGTGATAACGTAAAATGAAATGTAAACGAGTTCCTCAATAGAATTATTTTTAATTTTTTTTTAATGAGGTGCGCCGAATTAT
Source organism: Dryomyza anilis (assembly GCA_951804985.1). Lineage (NCBI taxonomy): Eukaryota > Metazoa > Arthropoda > Insecta > Diptera > Dryomyzidae > Dryomyza > Dryomyza anilis. The sequence continues at coordinate 79,181,581 of OX638131.1, forward strand.
TTGTAAAATAAAAAGTTACACAGACAAATGTACATCATATTGATGAATTCCGTCCTTCAAACCAAGATTCATTGTATTGAATAATCATTAGTAATATTAATGATTAACGAAATCAATGTTATGAATGCGATCATAAATACGATGAACGCTTGGTAACTGTCGTAAAAGTGTTCTTCAATATGATGATCTGTATGTGAAGAATACGTTTCATCATATTAATGAACCAAAATATAAAATACAACATATATGTTCTTCATATTGAAGAACTCTGTTCATTAAACCAAATATCAATCATAATATTTTTTGTTCGTTCATTTTTGCCGTACATTTTAGTTCTCAAGTAGTTATTGTAAGTTATTTCAAAATATTAGTTTAGTTTTCGAAAAAAGATTTTTTTTGACTTTTTTTTCGAAAATTTTTATTTTCCGAAAGTTTATTTTCGGATAATTTTTTATTTTTTTTTCTTTTATTTTTTAAATAAAATTTTTACAATACTTTTTTTTGTATTATTTTCTAAAAAAAAATGTTTCTTGAAACAATTAGTTCAACAATATTTACCATATTGAATATTATATTCATAAATATTATGAACAAATTCATTTATATGACGATTCAAATGCATTGTATTGAAAAATTCATTCTTCACTATGATGTTCGATAGTATGAATAAGTTTATATATATAATGAATACATTTATCAATATATCATTTAATGAACGGTAGTCCCAATATGATGAATCTGATAGTTGGTGAAAATATTCATAATATTTATGAATAAATTCATCATATAGCTGAATTTTTTTTTTCTGTGTGTGTAGCTACTTTTAGTGTCGAATTATATTTCTGAAAAGTAAAATTAAAGAAATAATACGAAAGATCGGATGAAACGAAACGTATAGGTAACGTTATACCAATTTGTAGACGTAGTGACTACAAAAAAATCATATGACAGTGAGACGATTTGTTTTATGACGTTTCTTAGATCGTTTATTTTTTATATTTTAATCATTCGTATAGCCACGGTAGCTCAGTGGTTAGTGCGTTGGACTGCGAGCCGAAAGGTCCCCGGTTCAAGCCTGGACTGGGGCTAACAACATCTTTTCATAGAAACATTTTTCAATACCGCGCTACCTCTCGGCAGTAAATGGCAAACCTCCGAGAGTAAAAACATTGCCTATGAAAAGCTCTCACCCGCCGTTCGGATTCGGCAATAAACTGTAGGTCCCACCACTTTGAGTACAAATATAACACGCACAGTCAAAATGGTGAGAGAGCTCGGCCTAAGTTCTTATAGAACTGAAGTGCCAAACTATTATTATTATAATCATTCGTATTTCACCCGAATTTTAATTATAATTTTTAGGACTGTTACAACTTAAGAGTTTGTCTGTATTTAAAATTATCAAAAATCAGTTGAAAAATATTTAGATACATTTTTTTTCGCTTTGAATGTTATATAATGATGGATGGAAATGTCAGTGAAATTGAAAGTAATAAAATTAGTAGACACTGTTGAAAAGGATCGGATCATAGGGATTAGATCGACCGATCACCCCCATTTTCAAGCCAGTGTAGGTGCATCTATATTCAGACTTGAATAGACAGACATTTATTAATGTTAAACGTTCCAATTTCTTCCTCATCACAAGACTCATTTGATTCACCATTGATTCATTTTTGATCATCATCAGATGGACGATTTTAATAGAGATAAAAGTCCTTCTAAATGTAGGTTCATTTCATGTGTAATTTAGGACATATAATTATTGATGAGTTTGTTGTGCAGTTTGTTTTTACTTGCCAATTGTTGTAAATCTCGTATATTATGATTTCGTCGATAGCGTTATACATATTCCTAATCGGTTTGTCTGTCTCGCTTACACCCAGGGAGGAGTCATACGAGCCATTTCATTCGCTAAATCATTTCCTTCAATATTACTATTTCCTTGGACCATGCAGAGTCAGGTTGAGATGTCTCCTAAAGCTTCCAAGCAGTTTGATATAGATTTGATGTGTAAGACTCCAAAGATTTTATAGCAGTTTCGTTGTCTATGCGATGATCTCTTTTGCAATGACTTTGCAAAAGACGCAGAATTCGTACAGATGTCTTAAAGAACTTTTGAATAGAACTTTTGAATAGAATTATGAAGCCATCGGTGAGGACGATCTTGTCAATTGCTAGCTCTGACCAATAGCCAGTAAATTCTGCAAAAAAAAAAAGAACTGTGTGAGACGTGACTATTTTTAAGTCATATTTCGGAGTAATTTAGTTCGATTTTCTGATAGCCACTCGGACTTGTATTTCGCTTCTCTTCCAAGATCGTGGACTGTCCATATTGTGTCTGTTTAAACAAGTTGGATTTCCTCATAACGCCTTTAATAAACCAATCAATTGGTATGAGATGGGGAAGTATTTCTTGCCCAGCTTGTGCTGCACTTTTTCCTGCACCAGTTGTTGCTACTCTCTGTATTTAGGAAAACGGCTTTTTAAGTTAATATCGATCCACCACACCAGAGAACCATCATAGACTTCGTGTAATGATTAGACCTAAATAATAGTAATAGTTCTGCTCTGTAGAACCTTGGCCAAGCTCTCTCAGCATTTGAGTTGTGTTTGTAATATTTGTTCTCAATGTAGTGGTAACTAGAGTCTGCCGAATCCCAACTGCGGGGTGAGGCTTCATAGGCAATGTTTTACTCTCATAGGTTAGCAATTGACTGCTGAGTGATAGCCTCAGATAGAAAACAAGTTCTATTTTTTATTTTTTTTTATTTTGAATCGAACCAGCTATGATTCCATAGTGACTCGGTTCGTGTAATCCATCGTACTAACCATCTGAACTACCGGTGCTACAATGAGCACTTAAATCCGGACCATGCAAATGCTGCCACCTTTTTTGAGGGTCAGTCGGTCTTGGAATCAAACATCAAATTAAATTACACAGAATTATTGTGTCGTCGAGTGATGTGCAATTTAAAATCGTGTCCAAGCAACGTACATACGTCATGTTCGCCAATTCAATTACCGGGCAGAGGTTGACGAACGGTTAAACATATGGACAGCTGCAGATGCGCCGCACTTGTGTTGTATTCACAGTCACTGCCGACACTTTGCGGCCGACACGTGCGACTCGTGACGTTCATTTAGTAGCGCTCACGTGTGCCCGAGTCATGTTGCCGCCAACGAATGCCCAGTGCTGACAGTAAACGAGTAGAACATGCATACGATGCGAGTAAATGCGCATCTTGACCGGCGGAAGTCGTCCGCACACACACGCACACTCACGACGCTTCCAAAGTGTCATGTTTGCGGTGCCGCCTCTGCGTCCGCCCATTTAATTAATTTCAATGATGCATCTTTGCAAAAAGCGTTCGTTCTTCCAAAGATAGCGACTTGTGCAACATCTCCTCCTACTCAATATTCTTTCACCACATCACATTCCCTATCTTCTCCTCCTCGTCCTGTCGCTGTGCAATGCGTATTGAAATTCACACGGTGTTCTCTGTTGGGTTGGCGAGGGTCTAGCGGGTGTTGTGTTTACGTTGCCGCAGAGGCGAATGCACGCCGCACGCGTTTCCACTTAAACGTCAAGACTGATGGTGCTGCTGCACACACTGTCGCAATCGCAATGAGTGTCGCCATCGTTTTAATGACTGTAATTAACTCGCAGAGGGTGGGAACCGGGCACAAAGTGTTGCTTCCAAAAATGATACATGAGGCTGCAGTGCAGTACATAATAAGAATGATCATCATATGCGCACCCTTTAGCCGCGGTTCTCATCCGCAATTCTAAAATCACAGCCTTATGCCGTGGGAGGATTTAGTGAAATATTTGTGGGTGTCTTTTTTTGGTTTTTATTTTTTTGGCATTCAATGACATTGTTTCGATTTCAGCTGCTGTTATTTGAGTTAACGACTAACACTTACCATGGATTTATCGCATCGATAGATCTATTATTGAAATATAACAAAAGTAACATACATAAAAACTATTAATTTCTACTACTCTAAATACAGTGGGATTTTAAAAGAATTACACAGCACAACAAAAAAATTATGCGCGATGTAAATATGATTTTCCGATAGATGTCAATATTCTAATTGCTACCTCATCCTTAGAATTAATATTTTTTGTGTTTGACTGGTCATAAGTTTGGTCAGATCAATCCGAATTTCATGTGGTTTATTTCAAAATATTAGCTGAAGTATTCTCAATGGTATACAAAAGAATTGTGATCGAATACTCAAATATGTAAAAGTTAAACACCAAAATATATAGAACAACACGAGAACTGACATATATTTGTTTTACGTAATAACTCAAAAACTTGAGGCAATCTGAAAAAACTAGGTATGAGGTCGTAATTAGTATCTTGAAGTCCATTCGAAAATCATATTTAGATCACGGATAAATACAAAAGGTCTCTATTTGTTCTATGTGTTATCATAGATGATTTTTGTTTGGAATTTCTCCAAAGCTCTAAACTCTACTCCGGAATATGTTGTATTCTGGGTTTGTTTTGGAAACATTAAAAATGGACGTATTCAAATATATAAGGATAGGCATTAATGTTTGGTTTCAAAGTATTTCAGGCGATACCCATTAGTGATAAGCAAATGTATTAAGAAGTCTGCTCTATTGCAGGGTCATTCTTGTTCTTGCATCCTTTTTTTGGCATGGTTTTTTTATGCAAAAACTGCAAGAGTACTGCATTTTACGATACTTGCTTCCTTTTATTTCCGATACTTTCTTAGAACTCTCAAAAGGTCATATTAAAGAAATTGAAGGATATGCCTTCCTCGGATTCAATGATCAAAATATTTTCGAAATAAAGAGGTAACACTAAACTAGATTAAAGCGCCATATCATGATTTTAAATTCAAAAGCAAAGTTGGTAAGCACAAAAATTTTATTTTTCTTTGAAGATAACTCAAAAAATATGCTGCCTTACATTTGTCTTCTATTTTTCCATGACACTAAATTTCCCAAAAAAAACTCCGTTGAGACTGCATAATCCAAAGCTCAAAGGATATTTAAAGCAGTAGCAGTAACCACATTTAACGCATTACAATGCAACCAATGCCTGGGAATCTTTTCGTGTTCGTCGTCCTTGTGCCGTTGTCGCCATCAACGTCATCGTCTCAAAGCAATCAATGGGTTAATTTCGAAATAATTTATTGTCTAGTTTGAAGGGCGGATGGCTGGCTGGCTGACTGTGTGGTTGACTCTGTCTGGCTGTGCTTTGCAAAGCGCGGCGCAGTCATAAATTGTTGCAACTGCAGGCTGCCTAACAACCACTCTGACACCCCATAGCAACGCGCTGTCCTTGTCGTCGCTCGTTGTCGCACTTTAAGTGCAAAAAGGCGAATGGTTCGTTGTATCGCATCCTGCGTATAAATACAGCAACAACAACACATCTTTAATGCCTCGAGTGTGAGTTCGTGTTTTAGTTTCCGGCGCTCGTCGCTTCGCATCCTTTCGTGAACGCTGCGATTCCTGTCACAGCCTCATCGATGGCCTGGAGAATGACGAAGCGGCGGCGCTGCCTTGCGAATTCCCGCGGTGCTTGTGCCGCATGAGTTGCGACCCTTCGGGTGTCTCATGCTGCTGCTGCTGTTGCTGTTTGTTGTTTACATCTGGAATTCTGGTCGATTAGGCACGAAGCCAACGTAAAACCCACTGGCGATGCTTTCACTGCCGTGGGGAACTTCTGCCACGTCCACTTCCTGCGCGCACTGTGTCTGGTCACGTGTGTCTGTGTGTGTCTCTCGTCCTTCGCTATCATCTCGCATTGAGTTACAATAACATTTTCAATATTTTCCATGAGCGCTTTTTTATTATTTATTTGTTTAGTGTTTTATTGCGACGCTTAATGCTGTTTGCATTGCGTTGCCTTGCAGGACGATGGCAGGGCGACGGCAGGATTTCATTTCCCTGCGGGCCGAGGGGTGCGCAGTAATTACGCCTGATGAAGGCAGCGTTATTGATGTCGTGCGATGTCTGTACGTAAAATGCGTAAAGGCGCTAAAAGTCAACGTAGAAGGACGAAAAATTGGACGAACGATAGACTAACTAGAATTGTAATGTGGCGACATAGAGATCGACTAGTGATGAGGAAATGCAAGAACAAGACATGATAGTCTCGTCCTTTCTGTGTCGTTCTTGTTCTTGCATCGGCAGTTCGATTCGTTCTTACGTATTTCTGACAAGGTTGCTCTTGCAGAAAGGACGATCGATCTTGTGATTGCGGATGAAGATAAATACAGACAAACGTTTAGATGGACGGACAAAACGAAGGTCTAATGAAAAAAACGGTCGAACATATTTCAAATACTAATAAAAATGTAAAACAGTACAAGTCCAGAGGAGAGAGAAATATGAGAATATACAGAGAAGTGATAGAAAAGCATACGGACGCAACTGAAAACGATTGGCAGCGGTTAATGGTGCTGGGAAAATATATTCGCCGTCCCGTTTATTAAAAAGTTACTTGTGGCTGCGGTTGCCGCACGAACGCACGCAGCGCGCTACTTAATGGCCAAGATTAATGGTGCGTTGCGCCGTTTTACTTACTGCAGCCTTTTATCCGCTCATTCGTAGACCCTTAGTATTATTTTTGTTAATATTAATAAAGTGTTCGGCGCATTTGCTGATCGGCATAATTCATACTTTGTACTTAGCTATTTGCATACATAATCTATTAGAATTGTTGGCAAAGCAAACAAAATGACAATTGCGACGCATATCTCGACAAAGTCGTGCAGGCGGCGCATATTGTGACGCACGGACGCACGCACTGGACCCAAATTAAGTCGCTTCCACAAAAAAGACTGCTGCAACTTAAAAGGCGTTTATAACGCGACGAATGTCAAAACACGACATGACGAATTGATTTGCCACGGAACAAATTGACTGCGCGTTGGCAACTCTAATAATGATGATGCTTGTTGATAATGGTAATTTGGTGAATATACTGATCTATATTGCGTCAGCGCTGAATATGTTCTCCTGGTTTTAGTGTTTGTTTCAATCAGAGACTGCAAAGAACCGGAATCTGAACCGTTTCCTTTTCTGTGTGTAGAGATATATTAAATTATTCAATTTATTTTTATTTTGCATTTTCTTTTTCTTCTATGTTAAAAGAGGCGAATGTGATTTACATTTGGACATTAGGCCAAAAATCTTTGCGATATACTACACAAATTTTATAATATGCATAAAAAATATCTTTGGCGTGATATAGAACAGGAGAAATAAAGTTCTAAACCTCATGAGAAATTCGTCAAATAGCAGTATTTCACCAATATCAATAAATAGATTCTTCTGGATCTTGAGAAGATAATTTATTGACTATTAAAAACAAAAAAATAACAAGTAAGATTTTTCTTAGTTTCTTTTTCGATAACCAAGTCGAAATGTTTCTTAAAATCAAGAATGTTTCTGTTTAGCTTACTTTCTGTTTATATACTTTCCGATTTCTTCTGGATTTTAAAAGTTTTCACAGGTAAATGAGTGTAATAAGGAATGATGCATTCATTTCGATCAATCAAAGACGTGTTAAATATGCTAATTATGGATTACAGTGTTTTTCCTCTTAATTTTGATCACAATTTCAATAAGGAATACGTTGGCTCCACATTATTTCAAGTCTTTTATAAACTTCGACTTAGCATGCAATAAAATGTTTTCATTTACATTAACATAAACTCGCAACTGATGAAGAAATTCTATCCCTGAGAGGGCAGTGTATCTATTAGAACGCTATAAAGCCACAAGCGCATTTTGCTCAAGAGCTTTTTAATATTTCATGAAGCTTATAATCGTAACCAATGTGATATCCAACCACTTTGTGTTCTTATCGGCGGTTCTCACCTGTGCATCTGCTGCCCCGCAACCGGGCGACACCCAGCATTCTCGGCTGTTTGGTTGGTTGGCTGTCTTGGATTGAATAATTAATGCTTTTCTTGTGAAGTGGAATAATTGTGTGAAACTGCCGGATCGGTTCGGACCAGGACGAGGACAAGACGCGGCGAAGCGCGGCATTCGCATCGAGATACGGCTGCAGACTCACTCGACTCATTTGCAAGTCGTATTGTCAACAAATTTGCATAGAAATCGGTTGACGCCAAAACAAAACAGTACAAAGCACAACAATCTACCAGAACAAGATAAACAAAACGACACACAGCACACAAAAATCAAAGTTACTCGGGGTATTCGAAGGGTGAAGCAAGAGTTCGGAACCTTATTTACAGCAAAATGTTTTCCAAATTAAATTCACTGTCGGTGCGCATAAATTGGGAGACTTCGAAAGGGAGCTGGGTCTTGGAGTTGGTCGGTGGGTGCTGGTTGCTGCTGCCAGCCACAAGAAGTAAATTTAAAATGCGAATTTTCAAAGTTCGTTGTATATTTTATTGTTTTGAGATTTTAATTAAGTTCCGTTTTTATGCGGATATTAAAATTAAACAATCACTACTTGCTGTCAAAAGTTGTTGAAACGTCCTATTTTTTTAAGTGAAATGCTGTTTGCGATTATGTGGATAATGTGGATGGTGTTGGTGGTAGAAAGGGTTTATTTTAAGAACTTTAGAAGTATTTAACATTTTGTTATCTCTGCCTGGAGGCACTGTTTTTTTACTAAATAAAACCAGCAATACTTGCCTACACTCTGAGAAAAAGTACCATAAGTTGATCAACAGGACAGTTATTGATTTAATAATGTACTAAGTAACACTTTATATATATTAAATATATCCTATTGACTGAATTCAATAGCAAAACTAACTAATATAATTGAAAAAAACTTTAATTATATGGTATTTTTCCCGACTGTATTAAAATTTCTTTTAAAAGCATATCATAATGGATCATTTCGTAGTATATTGCTAGAAATCAAAAAATTAATTTATATCGATTAAAAAAAGCTTCCTAGATAAAATAAACTATCCATCAAAACCTGATCTTTATACAATATATATTATTTATTGTATATACTACATAACACCTCGTCAATCAAAAAATTCGGCATAATAATTGATAGTAATTCTGAACTATAATGCTAAAAACCTCATTTAAGACTATTATTTAAGATATTTATTAAAAAATACATAATTCATAATAATAATGAATGAATAATTTTGCCCGGCTAAATTTTAATTTTGATTTGGTGCATTTATTATCGAATACATCTAGGCCGTTGATATTGTCAAATAGTTTTTGAGATATTACTTTAGAGATAAAGGTAGGTACATTGTAAAATTACACAACACAACAAAATGAGAAAAAAGTTTGCGCAGTAAATTCCATTATTTTTGAATTATTGGAAATGACTCGCAGAATTTTACGCGAGGTTTACGCGATTTCGGGCAATAACTTTTGTACTGAGCTTTCAAAAAGGTGGTCACATAAATTTGTAAATATCTCGCGTTTAATAAAACCCATAAACTTAATTGTTATATCGAATGAAAGATAATTAAATATTTAATAAACATTTCTTACTATAGTTTGGAATTGGTTTACTGGTTGAAGAGAACTCTATAGAAGAACTCGAAAAATGTAAATTTTGTCGAACAACATTTTATTAAAAAATGCATTTAAAAAATGGCAAAAAATTTAAAACACAGTTCGTAATATTGCAAAATTAGCCTATACATTTTTAAAGAAAATTATGTAAAAATAAAAGAAATCTATGGATACGTTTTGAGAACAGAAAAAATCATGTGAAAGCATTACATTACATCATGTGAAAGCATTGGGTATTAACTAAAAAAAATCACCTAATATGTTTATACCCTATACCCATGGGTTACACGTTATAAAATATATATGAGGATATTTTAGCGCCTCTTAGTAGGCGTGACTGGTATGAAAAAGTATATATTTTCTTGGTCAACATCACTTTCCGAGTCGATTTAGATATGACCTTCTGGCTGTCCGCCTATACACGATAACTTTAAAACCGCTATTCCGAATGATGTGAAATTTATTTTCAATATATTTTAGTAGAATGCGCGAACATAAGAATTTATTCAAAATTGATGAAATTTTAGGAGGACATTAATAGATACAATCTCAAATTTTTTGAGTCTATTACGATCCAAAAAAAAGTTTATGTAGATGGTTAAAAAATAAAAATATGGATTTAAAGTGTTTTTTTAACTTTATCTGCAATGCGCGAACACAGGACATTATTTTTTTCGACTGTAATGTAACTTTTAAGCCATATTTCTTTTTGAAATAAAAATAAAAGTTTGGTTTCGATCCGCCCTACTGGACAACTTTAGTCCACTATATGGTCTCGTTAAATATAGATTTTATAATGTGCAAGTTATTCTTGACCCAGGGATAATTTGTCAACAATAAAAACACATTTTATGAATTTAAATATTGACAAAAAAAACTATGATTCAAATTTGGAACCACCTAGATTTCGAAAATAATCAGTGCGCGATTGCATTTTACTGCAAGTACCACTCGTGAATTGGCACAGGAATCTTTATGTACCACCACAAATATGCAGTGGCAGAAAAGTCTCATCCCATAGCCTCCGTTTGCTATTTTCAGCACCAGTTGGCCTCCGTAGACGTCTGTCAAAGCAAACAAACCATAGCAGTAGAGCCGCATGCAAGATCGCATATAGTGCTTCCTGGTTGGGGCCAGGAGAGGCGAAGCGGCGAAACGGAACGGGACGGGACGGATGCTGAACCGGGCTGAACGCGGTACCCGCAATAAGCGACATTTATTGAGCGTGACAGTGAAATTATGTCTGAACATTAAAAAATCTCCTGCAGTTCAAGTAAAACGTCGATTTCCATTGCCATCGCTTTCATTCCCGGAATGAAATGTCACAATAATTTATTTCGAGCATCTACTGCAACCGTTCGCTGCGCTATCGGCAGTCGCCGCCGCCGCAGCATCGGTGCGTGGTTCTTCCCACAATGTGCGATCGACAACGAATGCATCTGGATGTATTTCTCGTGCGCAGTATGGCCGCGGAATGCATTTGATGGCTTGATAAATGCGTCTGTCTGCGATGTCGCTGTCAACGATGCTTAATCTTAATGTCAACAATTTTATTCGATTCTAATTCTGTGGCAGAGCATGAGATTGATACGATCGATAATTTAAAATGTTGTAGCAAAATTAAAAACAAAGGACGGGCGCACACAATTTAAGCTATGAATAGCTGGGGCGGTTTTGGTTTACTGGTTGATGGATGGCTACATCAAATGAAAGAATGTCTTAAATCAAATAAAAGACATAATTAGTACCAGATTTTTATGAACATCCAAAGCACGTTTTTAGAATATAATATTTTTTATAATGCATAGAATTGAATCCGTTCTTTTCAACCGAGGATTTAAACCCATTCATTAAATTTTCTGATACAATTTGAACCGCCTTTTTTCTTGCATTATTATTCCCTTTTCAAGTGTCTATGATTGAAATTATTACAAAATATCGATAACAAACACTCATCATAGTCTAGATCGTAAATGCGTTCAAGCCTGGAAATGATGGCAACAATCTTCCCACCAACGCTGATCTTCCTAAGTCGGCTACGCTCTTTCTCTCTCTCCACATAACGTATTAATCGGCTCAACTCAATTAAATCGTCTTTGCCGCCATATGCAGCGAACCATGCGGCCCTCTGATTTTTTGTTTCTTCTTCTTTCGCTCTAATTGTCAAATTCGAACTGTCACTTAAGCGCTGAGAGCATAAAATTTTAAAACAAATTATAAAATCCACGATCCATGATTGCATTAATGTGTGCGTATTATTGAAATTGTGTTTGTCGCCTCATGGCAATCATAAGTGTCACTGATGAAGTGCATCCATACCAACGCATATCGGGTGCTGCTTAGCAGGTCATGAGTAAAAAGTTTTTGGAAATTGTGACAGCGCTCTTAATTGTCTGAAACTGCGTCACAGGCACTCGAAAGTGTTTGAAAGGCATTTTAGGCGCATGCAATGGGGTGGATGGACGCGCCTCTTCTAGCATGGACTGCGCTCAAAGTTCCCCCACATCGTGGTGTGGAGGGAGTTGCCCTAATGAGGCCTTTAATTGTTTTTAATTGCGTCGGCACTTGAGCGGCCACAGAAACAACTAAATTACTGCGGCCGAAGTTTGACGCCGCACTATATTTCTTTTAATCTTTTGGAATTTTTTACGACTGCAATGCGATCGAGAAACTTTTTAGTTAATGAGAACTGAGTCGATTACAAAAATTATGAAATATTGGTTGATGAATAACATATTATTTAAATTCAAATAACAAAATGAAGACTTTTCTGTAAGCCTAAATAAATCTTTTTTTGGTTTTTTGAAACATGATTTTAAATATTTTTAAAAACAGGAAAACTATTTAAAAAATGTCCGCAAAATTAAATTTCGTGAACTAATTTGAGATTTGTACAAAGTCTCAAGAAAAAGTTTTATTTTATCCAACACTAGCAGGACTTGTGCACGACTCGTGCGAAGAATTGTGAATGCTTTTAATTTCGTTTTTCCATACTTTTTCAGTTGTTTTTGAGTTATTGCTTTAGTTTTGTGCTTTTACTTTTGTTTTTGTGTATGATTTTTGCTTTTGTTTTTTTTTTTTTTTTATATTAAAGTTTTTTGTTTCATCTTCTTAGCTGGTGTAAGTCCCAAGTTATAACGCCTTGAAAGTTTAGGTTATATGGTAAGTGCCACGCCCCTTCGTCCAATCCCGCCCATATATAGCCTATGACAACATCCGGACTAGATAGTACCCTGGTGCAAAATTTCAATCAAATCGTTTCAACGGTTTAGACGTGATGCTAGAACAAACAGACCGACAGACGGACCAAGAGTATGCATTTATATGACTTGTGGAACCCTGTACCATTTTGATACTCGGAATCAATGCTTGAGTCCATCCAACAAATCTTGATACGACTATCAAGAAAATGTTTCTCAAGCTTCGAATGAAATATAAATATTCATTCTTGAATTCTGTGTGAATTCTGAATAATTTCCTTATATTTTTATTATTATTGTTTTAATGAATGATAAAAGATCTAAATTTTATTATTGAATTTTTAAACATTCTCAAATCCTTTAGGAAATTAAATACCGTACATCGATTTTATGAAACCGCTAGAGCACATTCTTTATGTCGCATTCGACTATCGCGGTATTGCTCACGTTCGCCTTGAAAATATGCGCATCCAGACATTTTATGAATGCGGTACGTTTATGTGCGACTGCATTAAGCGCCAGGACATGACGGGCGCAGTGCTCAAAATGAAGTAGTTTCTTTTGGCGTGGCTGTTGCTGCTATAGCTGGTCCTGCCCCAGCCGCAAACTTACACATGCTTCACTTTTATTTATAACGTCGCAAACATTTGCGAAATGTTGCTGCTAAATGAAATTTACTCTGCAGGTAAATGTTGGCGCTGCGGCCACCGCCCTAACGCCTCCGACTCTCGACAACTCGGCAACTTCGTGGCACTTTATTACATGCTGGCAACATGGAAACTTGTATCTCTCCAAGAGCCGTTTGCAAATTGTGAGCTTTTTGCGGAGTGCTTCGTTTCGTCGTCCTGCCACCTCCTTGATGCGCCTTAAGCACTCATCCTCCTTCTCAAGTAGCTACGATGCTGCGCTTGTATGACTTCATTATTATTACACTTTTTGTTGTTGGTAATTTAGATAAAGTTTTACTGCGAAACACCATTTGAGAAAAATTGTTTTTCTTCCTGCTGCTGCAGGACCTTTTCGTGTATTCTTGGTGTGCACTCAGGACATTCATTGGCAAACTTTGGCATAAAGATATCGTACTACGTAGACCATGAGTTATTAGGTCGAGAAGTTCTTTGCGTGCGTGGAAGATTCATGCACACTTTTTGTCACCTTCTCGATGAGGCAGCGAAAGTTTTTTTGGGAACAACACTTGACTATATTGGCCATTATATAATTGTGAAGCAATTCTTTATTTAATTGAAATTTTAATTCTTTGTTTCTATATGGTCTACTGATAAAAAGTTTAGTATAAACTTATACTCCTATACGTCAAAGTTAGGGGCATTGGGCTTTGAAAGGATTAACATTAAATTTCATTACATTGTAGCGAAATGGTGCATTGTGGGACGTCTGAGGACCGATTGTAGCGGAGTTTCTAAGCATTATATTCTACTTTGAGTTTGTTTCTCAACGTTTTTATCACCATTTTTAATGGATCTCAAAACCAACCCCCTTTTAAGGAGTAATAATCAGTCTGAACAATATTATCGAATATTCGGAGAAAATATTCCCCTTAAGATATGTCCCTGGGCCGCCGAACAACTAAATTCAATAATACGTGCCATTTTTATGTAATATAGGAGAGCGTAGGGTAAAGTGGGACACGTTTTTATTTTCCTCCAAAAAAAAAAAATACATTTAGTCTTTTCCATAGACTGGTTCATGATCTAACATTTTGCTTTGACAGAATTCCATAAATGCCTTTTAATTGATTTTTAAGCGATTTTTCAAAACAGCTCACTTTCGGACTTGTTAAAAAATGTAATGTAGGAAACAACTAAGTCAAATACATTTGTACCAAACAAACCAAAAACCAATCTGCTATCTTTAATAGTTGAGAAGATATTGCAAATCAAAGTAAAATTTTCTTAAAAATTTGGTCAAAAAACGTTCAACTTTTAGTAAACCATAAAGAATTGAGTTTTAACTTATCAATTTGCCAATTTGAGTCACATTTTCTAAAAGTAGACTATATTAGCTACATTATTGAATAAAAAAACGAGCCCTTGTAGTGGATTTTTCCAAAGATATTGTGACTTTACCTTGTACATATTTTGAAATAAAAAAATAAAAAATAATCACTAGATTTTCCGTTTTTATCACAATGTCTTTGGAAATATTCACAACAGTAGGTAAAATGTTTATTGCAACTTTTAGCTAATAAAGTCTACTTGCAGGAAATGTGGCTCAAATTTGCAAATTGATTAGATAAAATTTAACTATTTATGGTTTACTAAAAGTTTAACGTTTTTTTGACCAAATTTTCAAAACAATTTGACTTTGATGTGTAATATCTTCTAAAATATTAAAGATAGCAGATTGGTTTTTGATTTGTTTGGTACATACTTTTAAGCACGTTAATCCATGTATAGACCATTTAATGGTATTTAAGGATATAATGCTCAAAAAAGGACTATTTTTGAAAAAAAACGTATGTTACATATTCTTAAAACATTTAAGTTCTCCCACGACTTTTGGGTTGAAAGTGTTTCAGGCTAGGCGTGCTCAGTAATGTTAGGAAAATATGACAAAAAAACAGTATTTTCACTAAAATTACATGAAACATTGCATATATTACGTTTCCCACTTTACCTCAGAAAATGTTTCCTACTTTACCACAATATCGTAATTTGAACATATTATAGCAACATTAAGGCAATGTTAAATTATTAAGATTCAGTTGACAATTGTTTTTATTTTTCAAAAACCTGTCCACAAATTGCAATTTCCCACATTACCCAATGTCCCACTTAACACCAGGTTCCCCTATATAATATGGCTTTATAAAAACTTTAAAATTTGCATTGCTAATTGAAAGAAATTCATTTAAAATTTTTTGAAAAACTTTTTTTTTAAAGTACTGTTTTTTTTTGTAAAGAAAATGTTTACCTATTATTAAAAAAATGGAGTATCCAGTTAAAATCAGCACCTGTAAATTATATAGAAGTGGGATGCACATAAATAATAGTATTGAGTAGTGTAATTAATAAAAAATAACTTTGTATAAATTAAATTAAACTAAATTCTGTCTCTGCATCAAGTCTGTATAAAGTAGCTCTTGCGGTAATTTCAAAGAAATCTGTCTACATTGAAATGTAGCACAGCTGAAAATGTCCTCCATATGCCTGTGGTCAAATATTTAAACAGTTGCTCCAATTTCCATTCAATTAATAAATTAAAACAACGAAAAGAAGTCGTCTTTTCATGTTTTGTTTGTTCGTTTCTTAGACATCGACCGCCTCGCATTCTAAAACAATACCAGATCGCGAACCTCAGTCTAGACATCTCGGGACATGCACCGTAATCGAAAGGCCCGCATTCGTAGCGGATGCCCCAATGACAGACGAGTGTCAATGTCATTAGTCGGAAAGCAATTGAGTGGAATCGAGGAAACGCGTGCGTGCGGTCCCGGTACTATTTTCATGCAGGAAGCAATATATTGTATTATTTGACCGGCCGTACAACAGATATGACCTCGTTCTGGCAACCAACAAAGAGACGAAACAAAAACCAATAAACTACAAAATAGCATAACAAACAAATTCTTGTTTTTTTTTTCGGATTTATGTGTGGAGTGTTTCCACTTCGAACACTTGAAAATCGGCGACATGCTGCGAATCGTTTCTTTGCTTGTTTGTTTTTTTCTTTCTATGTTTTGAAAACATGGAAAGTGTGAGTTTTCCAATGGATGACATTTATCAGTTATTGTGTGTGAATACGGTATGTGTGACATATGCATACAGAGCAGAGGATATGCCAACACAGACAGCTGTCAACCAGATATGGCAGCTACTTTAGACATTAAAACAATATTTGAAAAATGCACGTGTGAAAAACCAATTAATGGCTTGAAGATTTCCATATATGTACTCCGAAGAGTTACCCTTCTTTGGCTAAATCTTAAATATATCTAATGCGTGGGATATAGTAGAACATGCAGTGTGTCTATCAATTACTCGTAATATATACATTTTGCTATAAGAGAAGAATACTTTTTGTTACAATTTAGAATATGAAAATTTGATAATTCCACTATACAAAAAAAAAATCACGGACTTTATTTCTAATGCCTGAATACGACTATAAATATTAAATATATTTATTTTGCCATTAAATGCTTCCGCTATCGAATCGACAGTAAATACATTAAATATTGAAACGAAGGATGGTAAACATAATGATGAAATTTAAAAAAAAAATTTCTTTTTTTGTTTTCACTAGTCGCACTAAGAAATCTGAAGACATTTCTCATATAACAGCAATTGTTTAAGACATATGTGTCTTCAAAGTATCAAAAAAATGAAATTGCTTTAAAAATATATGAAAACTAGTAAAAACCATTCAGCTAGCTGAAAATTCTAAATATTAATGAAAAACATAGATTATATGAAAATATTTCATATTTATTTATTAAAGACATTCTTAAATTTTTGAATATCAAATATGCCAAGAAAATTGTAAAAATTTAAAGTTTTTATACATTTATTGTGAAACAGTAGAATACAATTTGTGAAGTATAACTGTACCTTGATATTTTCATATTTTGTAAAAAAATAAACAAAATCTACTGATTAGTTTTGAAGTTATACATATTCGTACACCATAAAATTCTTTGGATTCTTTTCAAAAAAAATAGATTTATAATAACAAAAAAATCACTCAACACAATTTAATAAAATGACTTTTCTTTGCAACTTTATATAATTTTAAAATTGAATCACAGTTCTGTATAATTTTTTTTTTTTTTTAATTTATTTTAAATCATTTAGTATGTATTTTCAAAATCTCTGATAACACTTTTAATAAATTTTAAAATTAACTTTCTAACTTTCGATTTTTTTCTTCAACATTTTTATTAATTTTAATTAAAATTGTTGTATTGATTTTTTCATTTCACTTAATAATTTTCTAATTTATTTTCTGAACAAAATCATTGAATCTCTTTTTCGTGCATTCCTCTGTTTTTTTTCTCTCTGTTTGCTGTGTTGAAGCAGCAACAACAACAAAAATACATGCGGCAGAGTTTTGTTGTTCTCATGTGTGCAAATTTTTTTGCGAGAGTATGATACACTACAAACCACAGTGAGCGCAGTCAACTGCAGTTCTCTTTTTCATATGGTTGTTGTAATTTAGTTTTTAGGTTTTTCTGGCGATGTTTGTTCTAAAATTATAAAATGTAAGTATAGCAAGCACTACATCTGATTAATACGAATCGTTTGATACCAGTATCATTAAAATCTGTTCAGAAATACGGCCGATTAGTGCAAGAGAAAAAAACACATTTTGTTTTATTAATATGGATAGATAGATAGATAGATAGATAGATAGATAGATAGATAGATAGATAGATAGATAGATAGATAGATAGATAGATAGATAGATAGATAGATAGATAGGTAGATAGATAGATAAATAGATAGATAGATAGATAGATAGATAGATAGATAGATAGATAGATAGATAGATAGATAGATAGATAGATAGATAGATAGATAGGTAGATAGATAGATAGATAGATAGATAGATAGATAGATAGATAGATAGATAGATAGATAGATAGATAGATAGATAGATAGATAGATAGATAGATAGATAGATAGATAAATAGATAGATATATAGATAGATAGATAGATAGATCAATACCCATAAAATCCTTAAAATGATATTTAGGGTGTGTGCGAATTTGACTAAATTGCTGACTAAACTAAATGGAACGACTAATCATTCGATCGCCATTCGGTAACCGGTAATTGTTAAAGTCCATAATCAATTGATTATTATATGCCTGTTTGCTGTCATCTAATTTAGTTCAATTTAGTCTACTTGAAAAATTACTAAATTGAAAAGTCGAACACTGCATTACCGACTACATTTAGTTTAGTCAGCAAATTAGTCGAATTCGCACACACCCTTAGTCTATTACAAAATAGACCTATTATAGAAAAAGAAGACCAGGTTTGCTCCAGTTTACAAAAAAAAAACTATTTTTTTTCAATTGATTTTAATTGTTTTGTTAACTTCCCGCGACAAAATTTCTGGCATTTTTCAGGAATATTTCGGACATATTTCCGTAAAATACACTGATAAATTTAATATTTTGTGAAGTGTATAGCAGCTGAGAGAATGCGTCGAAATAGGTAGCTTTAGATACTGAGGGAAAAAAATAATAAAATTAAATAAAAAAGTAATAAATTTAAATAGTTTTCGACACGTTTTCACCCGTAGTCTTTTGTATTTAAATTAAATACTTTTTATTTAAACTTAATGTAAATAGTTTTTATTCATATTTATTACGTACATAATAAAATTTGAAGTAAATATATTTTATTTAAATTTATTATGTATGTAATAAAATTTGAAGTAAATACTTTTTATTAAGGTTATAACATTTTAATTTAATCACAACATCATAAATATGTAAATTGTTATTTTAAAAACTTTTTATTTCATATAAAGAAGATTATGAACAAAAAAAAAATATTATTTTATTTTACTTTTTTTGAAAATTTTAATAAAATAAAATACTTTTTTATTTATTTTGAAATTAAATACGCGCGTAATATATTTTGTATGGAGTATTTCGTTTTTTATTACAAAAGTATTTAAATCAAATTTAAATAAATTTTATTTAATTTTATTACGTTACTTTTAGCTTAGTGTACAAACTCCGCCTTTGTCTGTTTGAAATCTTTCTATAAATGATTCGGAACTGCCCTGACTTAGCCAAAAAATTAGTCTTGGGGTTAACAGCAAGGCATTAATAATAGCTTTTATTTGCACAAATTAATAACCATATTTAAAAAAAAAAAACAAATTCACTAGCAAATTTTTAAAATCTTACCTCATATATTTTTTTAACATTAAACATTCTAAAGGTTTGTTTTTTCATGACTATTGAAATGTTACCATGGTATGTATTTAATAAAAAATAGTGAATTTTTAAATTTATACAAATAATAAATTGAATCCATTCGACACTGCATACATGACTCTTTAATAAAAAAACTTATTTCTGTCAAAATATTATAGCAAAAAGTATTTAAAAAATGTCTTTGAAAAAATGTTACCATATGGTATCAAATTCCTGCAAGGATTATGGCGATATATCACGTTCATTCAAGATTTTTAATTTCACAGTTTCATTAAAACAGATTACGTTTTGTCCAAACTGCGTCATTTAAGAAAAATCACTAACAAAATCTTCTATTTAGAATGTTGAATAAAAATAAATGATTTTTAAATTATTTGGAATCACATTTGGAATCACATTTGGAATCACATTTTCCAAGCCAAATTTAAATATTGGTTTGTGTTTGGTATTTTTTTCATTGAATAAAGCTTACATTTTTATTGATTTTATCTGCAATATAATTTTTCAATCGACTAGGTGGAATTTGGACTCATAAGATTTAACATAATCTAAAAAAACTCAAACATGACTCTTTTTATATAACGCTCATTTTTTCGAATGCTCTTAAAAAAGAGATTTCGAGTTTACAATTTTTATGTTTTGAAACATAGCATAACAATTACCTCGTAATTTACTAACCTCTTAAAACTTATTTCGTTATGGTTTTTCTGATTTATTTTTGCTGTTTTTAATTGGAATCATCACAGTTATTTCGGCTTTAAAAGCCGAACACATGTTCTGCACTCTATGGAAGAGACCTCATCCAATTATGTGTTTACACTAACTGCTATTTGTTTATGCGATATTGGCTCCGGACCTCCGACATCCCATCCCATCCCATCCCTCGTGCATAATTGCAAGAGTGACCGAGGACGGACCACACAGAAACAAACAAATCATTCTTTTCGAATTTTATTTTTTTTTTCGCACAAAAACAATTGAAAGGTGCTTAGAGCTCAGACCGTAGCCTGACACTCTTTTGTTCGGCACGACAGGATTAGAAAAACATTGTTACCACCATGTCGCTGGGGTATTGATTGCATTCGTCTGCAGCCAGCCGTCTGGCTCAGTTGCTAGGGGTGGCCTTGGGCATGGGACTGGGCCTGGACAGCAGACGCTGCTGACAATAAGTATCGGATAATTCAGCGTAATTCATGCCATTCAGAGGGTCTCTTTATTGACGCAATCGAAGAATAGTTGGACGGATGACTGAATGGTTAAAGTATCTAATAGACTCCATTGTATCCTGCATTGAAATAATTACATATTATGTGAAATACTTTGCCTGGTTTCGTTTGGCTGCCTGCCTGTTTGTGCAATTTGCAATTCGAATCCTGCGCCATTATGAGGAGATTATGATGTCCTATCTACCGACGTCCTTCTCCTGCTGCTCTACGTCTTATTCGCCAGTGTCTGATCAACAGATTATGGCGTATAAGCCGACGAAAGTAGCAAAGAATCGAGCAGACAATTAACATTGTCTGCTTTATTGGATCATGCGGTTAGCGAGGTATAAACAGGGTACAACAACAGATACTCAGTTGTCGGAGACAGGACCCAGTGACAGGCGCCTAATTGTACCTGTCTTCGCGCTGCTTTTACTCAATCACTCGATGGCTGCTTCTGAGAAACTGAAACTGGTACTGAACATGTTGAGAAAATAAATAAAATGTTCAGCAGATAAATCAATTGAAATTTAATACCTATATTGAGCGAGGGTTCTTGAGGTGTCCTTGTTTTTCTTGTTCGCTGAAGCATTATTTTATTTTTAATTATTTTATTGTCTTGAAAATGGTGCAGCATTTTCCCGGGTAACCGCACCGTATAATTGCTGGGCGTGAGCGAAGACAATGTTCTGCTTTGCAGCCGCCGCTGTTGTCCTGTCCGCCTTCGAGCATTCATTCCGCTTCGCTCTCGATTTATTTAATTACTTTTTAACAACTCCGGCTTCCCCCAGAGCCGCGGCCTGGCGAACACATGTGCAAATGTGTCAGAGATGACGGAGACTCCGGTCGGTTTTTTATGTTTTGTCGTGGCGACAGCATCAGCGCAACAGCAATACCAGCAACAACATGAACATCACCACCAACAGTAGCAGTGGCAGCAGCAACATTTACCAAATCCCCTGAAACCCTAATTAGTGACAGATTTAATCGGATTAATATTCATTTTCACATGACCAGCGCATTGCTGTTGCTGCCAACGTTATTGTTGGTGTTGCTGCTGTTATTTTGTTGCTGTTGTTATTGGCCACATCATGGATGTGGCAAGAGTGTCACCAAGAATGTCAGCTGACATTTGCGTTGGACGGAGGAGTATAATATCGACTGGTGCGAATTATACACGAAGAGCTGGTCAGATGGAAACGTGAAAATTTGTGGTTTTTAAACCATGCTTGATAAGATGTTTCATTGCAGGGTGTGTATATAATGGAAATCTGATATGGATTCGAGAATCAAAATTGACGTTTCATATTCCATCAAGTATTAAGGAGTAAGGAGCATAGATTGAAACCCAAACCAATATTTTTAAAAGTATTTCTATTAAAAAAACGAAATCATTAATTAACTGATAAAAAAAAGAATGAAAATGAAACAAACACAAATTTTGAAATAGTATTTTTACCTTTTCGTAACCCGATAACTCTAGAAAATGTCTACCTAACAGTTATAAGAAATGACATACCCTATTAGAAATTTATAATATTAGAAAAGTCAAGAAAATATTAGTTATGACAAGGTAAAAAATAGAATGATTAGTTCACGATTCTACTAGGGTAAATTTCCGATTTACATAATCATTTTTATGGAACCCACTTATAATGTAAAATGTAACGAATTTAGAATTCGACAGTATATTTATAGGTACTTGTTTATTTCGTCGTCATTTTTGTTTTATTTAATAAAAACAAAAATCGTTTACTGGAATTTCAGACTCTTAATTTATTTATACATTTATCATTTTTCGTTATTAAAAAAATCTATTATACCAGCTAGGCCCGTGCACATCTGCGCCCGTGCGAAGATTTTGAAATGCAAATAGTGGACATAAAAATAGTCAGTTTGTGTGGAAGATGCCACGCCCTTTTGTTCAATCCTGCACACTTTCCACGTGACGATTAAAATGTTTAATATTCTTTGTTCTAATTTTTACAATTCTGCTCTTCGTAGGACAGGAGTTTCCTCTTATGTCATTTCTTAAGTTCTGTCGACCACACACATTGGAATTACGTAAACAATCACGAGATTTTGTTTCGATTTTTAAGCGTTATTATCATACTTAACCAGCAGAATATAGAAATAGTATAGTACATAGTACTATTTATTAATTGAATATTTCTATGTAAATATTGTAAAATAGTAAACCCCTTTTTTTTAAACACAAATGTATTTATCTACAAACTGAATTGTACACTAATTATGCCTTAGTAAATTAATGACAGAGCATATTTGAAATAATTGATAAGAGGAATTCAGGCGCCAAACAATTCTAGTATGCCCCCCAGTAAGAGTTGTTAATAACTGTGGATGTTCCTATAAAACATTAGTTGAAAGTGCATTTATTAGGGTCTTTGTCACTTTACAACGTATACCTTGGGGGGTTTTGTTAAATAATTAATATATTTATACATGATTGAATAATAAAATATTGTACTTCTTGGATTTTTAAGATATCTAACTATTTATCGATTATAGAATCAGAAAATAAAACAAAAATTTAAAATATTAAAATTTAT
The DNA here is from genome assembly GCA_951804985.1 of Dryomyza anilis. NCBI lineage: Eukaryota > Metazoa > Arthropoda > Insecta > Diptera > Dryomyzidae > Dryomyza > Dryomyza anilis. The sequence goes on from OX638131.1 coordinate 79,204,996, forward strand.
ATTGTTTGTTTATTTTACATATCTACTAAATTTCATTTTACTAGTAGGTATTTGATCATAACAATGAGGTTAACTTAAACGCAGACTTTAAATTATACGTCGTCTTTCATAACCATAATTCATTGAATATTATTTTATCATTTTATGCATTTTTAAGTATTTATGGCAGCTGTATAAAATGCACAAATTTATTCAATACATGCGTATTTATCTTGAATCTACGCCCACCCCACAAAATTTGCATTTTATCTACGAAACATATTTTTACATTGTTGTATCTACGTGTACAATAAATTGCGAAGAGCCCGTTGCATACATCATCATTTCTGACTGACTCACTGACGGCATGGCGGTTGTCCTATGGTACGTTTCCCTCTTTTTACCTATCTCTCTCTGACTGACGCATGTAAATTACTTTATTCAAAAGATTCGCACTTGGAAACTGTTAAATTTAATTTTCATAAACCACATAGGAAGTGCTTTCCTGGTCTCACCAGTGCTGCTCACATTACCTACTTTGTACCATTCTCCTCCTCCACTTCCTCCTCTTAATTCAACCACAGTGCGCTGCGCCATCTCTCGGATCGTCCAAAATGATACTGCTCTGTGCGACTCTGATGATAAAAAACAATTTTTCATTACGCTGCAGAAGATGAGGACACTTTGCACCGTTACAGCATGGAATTTTGAATATATTACAGTCGGAAGTTGTCTCTAACGGTGTTTCTACGTATGTGTGTGTCTGTACAATAGACTTTGCTCCTATTCTAAGCAGAAAATACTCAACTGAGACTTTGCAAAACAAGCGAAAGATACGTAGATACTGCCCAAGTAGAAATTTCGGTAGGACCATGCTCAGATATTCTAATTATTTTGGATAACGGTGCCAAAACGCGGTAACAAATCAGATGCACGGTTATACATAAAAGACAGTTTTTATAAGGGGCATGATAAGGTTTCGATCGGGCAGATCCCTTTGCATTATATACCGTGACATTTCCTTGACGGGACCTGAGAAATTAAAACTCGAAAAATGCTTGCCAAATAAAAACAGTATTTAATTTTTTAACAAATAATAAGTCGTTGGATGTATCGTTGTCTCAGTTGGTTTGTGCATTTGACTACGGGCCTAAGGATCCCGAGCCCAAGTTGAAATCTAGGCGGGGACTTTGAACTTCTTGAAGTAGAAAAAATACAATTCCACAGATAATGACAAACCTCCGAAAAACTCTCACCCCACAATTCGGATTTAGAATTTAATGGGCATCACCATGTGTGTTCAAACACAACACACTCAGTTCAAATGGTGAGAGAGAATTCGGGCTTTTTCAGAGCTGTAGTGCCATTATTAGTGCTATTATTGAGTATCCCGTTAATTAGCAAAACATTTTGAGTTTTCCTCATTAGGTTTCTTACATTGCCCAATAACAAGTTAGGACCATTGAGAATGTAAATTTTACTATGATGCACAAATGAGGACATACTCGATGAAAACCCAATAATTTCCCAAAGAGCTACAAGAAATATAATCCATTTGGGTTCACATGAATGGCCTTATCATGTGAGACTTGTAAGTGTTCGGAAAAATTGAATAATCTAGTCCCGATCATAAGTCCTAGAAAAAGTTCTACTAGTGGGTCTAATTTCTACTAGGAATGTGGACAATTCTGGCTGAGTATCTTGTATTTGCAAGCGTTGTGCGTGTGTGTGAGGTGTGCGCCTGTTGTCGATATATGCGGTTTATGTTAATTACCTTAAATTGTCACAGACGTCACTTGGGTATTTTGTGTTTAGAATACAACGTAATAGATGCGGGTAGCAATTGGTGTACTGGCTGGTATCAGGCGCAACAAGAAAGCGCACTGCGTCAGATACATACGTAGCAGGAGATGTTGAGCCATATCCTGGTGTGTGACTGTGTGTGTTTATGTGTCTGTGTGGTGTGATAAAACTCAAGGATTATGCCATATTACGGTATTCATAATTGTTACACTTTCACACACAGAGGCACATTTAGGTAGGCACAGATACTACTCAACACGCACACGATGTGTTGATGTGTGAAGCAAATGAATTTCATATCGTTTTTTTTATGGTGTTGCTGCTGCTGTTTTTGCTTATCAGCCACGTTGATACGATGAAGTTGGCTGCGATTTATGAGCTCTTTCAACGTATTAGCAACGGGGTGCAAATTGTTAATTTGATAAGCAAATAAAAAATAAATGCCACTTGCCATGTTTTTTTCTCTAATTTAATTAAGCTCTCGACTGTGGAAAGCGTGAAAAGATGTGGAAATTTCTGCACAAGACGCAGCTGAATGTTGCGTCATTGAAGTAATTGCGCTGGCCATGTCCAACGAATTTAATTAATAAAAAAATAAGATGGAACAACGACGCCGCTATTTATCAATTCATTAAACATTGCGGCAAACGCCGAAGATACGACGCAAGAATGCGCATTAATTATGAATTATGGAATTTTAAATGAACGTCATTTCGAGAACGCAATGAACGGCGAGGGCACAGCAGAAACAAAGTAGTGGCCTGCAATAAAAACTTGCATCAATTGTCCACGTAATTGCTAATCGACACACATAGATAGACAGTTGTGATGAGGAAATGCAAGAACAAGACATATAAGTCTTGCTTGCTCTTGCTCTTTCTCATGTTCTTGCAGTGTATTGCAACACTGCAGTGTCGTTTTACTGCTTGTTCTAGCATAGGAAGATCGAACATTTTATTGTTCTTGCATGTTCAGTATTGTTCTTGCTGCAAGAGCTTTCCATATCTTGTAGCCCATTTATGTTATACGAATTTACACACTAATCCCAGCCGGGATTCGAACTCGAGACCTTTGAAATACCTTTTGAATTGGAAGCGTACTAAACTTCCATCGTGTGAATTATATATAGCAAAACGAATTACTTAGTTACCGACAATATGGTTTCCGTAGGACCAGATCCACGGGTGATTTAATGGCGGTCCTCTCCGAAAAGTGAAATAATTGCACTCACCTTTTCGGGGAGGGTAAGGTTGTTGCCCTCGTATCAAAACTAATTGCATATGGTGTCGATAATTCTTTTATTCGATGGATATCGAGTTTTCTCCAGGGTTCAGTATAAGACGCACTATGAAAGACATACTCAATAATGACCTTAAAATAATCTCTGACTGGTAAATTGAGTTGATTTTAATGCAAGAAAGACCCAATGTTGTCGGCTATCTCACAAAAGAATGGATTCACTCCTCCCTCCCATCAATATGGGCTCTTTGGATATCGCGGAGTCAGCTGCTCTTGACGTTCTGGGCATATGAATTCAATGTGACCTCCGTTGAAATGATCACATATTTGACGTATCTCGGTTTTCTAAAACGGTGTAAGACATACTTCACTCCTGCCGACTTACGCATATTCGGTCTAAGATAGAATACAACTCGCACATTTGGACAGGGGCTTCAAAATTCTCTCTGGAGTTCCTGGATCGAATCCAACAACATGCAAAATATTTAATAGGGTATGAGAACATTTCATCCTCTATTGGTTCTCTTGAGCACCGAAGGACCGTAGTGTGTGTAAGCCTGTTTTATAGGTATTGCAATGGTAAGTGTCCGTGGGAAATACATGGCCTGATTCCACCAGGTTGTGTGTTCTCTCATTCTACTCGGGCATCGAACCAAGCCCACGCCTTCGTAGTAAACTCGGCTCTTAACAGAACCACGCATTACCGAGAGAATTCGTTCTTCAGTCGCACGATACGTTTGTGGAACAATCCCGTCTTACGATCAACACTGAACAAAATTGAATCGTGTGTTTTTTAATTTTATTGTTAAAAACAACATTTTTTGAACAAATAAAATTGTTTGATATCTATTACGACAAAAACGACGATATCGTTTAAGATCGTTCGTTTTTATCGAAAACCCTATCATTCTCGTATGATTTTATATTATTGAAAACGATTATTTGGGCCCATAAACGATATCTTATTGATATCGATTGGTTTGCTGGGTATACATGGATTAAAAAAAAAACATAACAAAAATTTATTTTGGAAATATCTTCAAAATGAGTTTGTTGAGTTTTTTTTTATACTAATCACATTTAAGACAAAAGAGCGTATAACTCATTTACCTGTCTTCCTGCATGCGTACACTTATCAATCAAACAAGCTTCGATCAGATGAGGTAATAAAAGTTAGATTAATGACCTTTACCAAGTTTGGTACATGTTCCCAAAAAAGCCAGCACGGCGCAGCAGTTGCTGTTTAGCAAAAATATTTAAATAATACGATTACTTTGGAAAACATATGCAATCATTGCGGTGAAGTCGTGCATCAACTGGCTTAGTTGGTTGCCTCGAGGTGGTGTTTCGCCTTCACCAATACCACCATGACTACCACCACCATCATCATTATCATCTACGTCGACATCATTAGCTGCTAATGATTGCCTTGGCAAACGCCTTATTAAGGTGTTGAAAATTCAAAGCACACACACGTAATTTAAAAAAACACAAAAGCAATACCGTGGCAGTAACGTATAAAAAATAAAAACCTTTCGTAAAGGAGTTGCTTTTGGCAGCTCTTCTTGTTTTCATTAATCAAAAAGTTACTGGCTGACTGGTACCTACTACGTACGGAACATGTTACAAGGGCAACCAGAGCACCAGAGATGGTACGTTGCGATAAACCAGAGATTTCGAGATATTGATTTCATAAACGATGTTGTTTTAAATTCAGAGAATGGTTCTCTAGTTCGTTATCAGCTACATGGCTATTAAAATGGCTATTAAAATCAGACGAAATGGTCGACGGCAACAGATCGAATGCAGTAAAAGGTCAAATGTTTTTTCTATTGAAACGGGAAGAATTTGGTTTAGTAAAATTTATTGTGTATTTATTGAACATACTTATAATAAAAAATGATACCTACTATTCTAGGGAAGACCGGAACTATGTCGATACTTTGAAACATGCATATTTTGTAAGATCTGTAGAATCATCTTAAAAAGCGTGTTGTTTGAGCAAAAAGTATAGGTTGTACTTTAAAATGCAATAATGATGTAATCATTATACGGATTTATTCATTTAACGGAGATTGACATGTGATAGACCTTTGGGGTGCTGTGCAAATGTACTGGTAAAAATTACTTCGAGTAAGAATCCTCCGAGAAAGAATTGTCTGGGAAAGAATGGTTTCGGATTAAAATCTTGGAGAATATTTAATCGGGGAAGAATTGTCCTACACACTTTTCTCAGTAAGAATAGGAAAAGACCTCTCCGAGTCATTTGATACTGAACGTGGTTTCAGACATGATGTCTCCCTATCGTGCGACTTTTTTTAATTTATTGATGGAGAAAATAGTTCGAAATGTCGAATTCCGTCGAAGCGGCACTATTTTCAACAAAAGTGTCATGGTGCTCGCATACGCCGACGAGATTGATATCATTGACAGAAGCACACGAGAAGTCAGCACAGCATTCTCCAGATTGGAGAAAGAGTCGCGTCGAATGGGAGGACAAGACGAAGTACCTTGTGTCTACGAGCAAAAAAGGGTCAGTGTGTCTTGGACAGAAAGTGATTTTTGACACCCGCAAGTTCAACATTGTGAATGATTCCTTCTATCTGGAATTCAGCGTTAACACCAATAGCGACGTCAGCTTGGAGATTTAACGGAGAATAACTCTTGCCAATAGGCGCTACTTTGAGCTCCGTAGGCAATTGAGAAGTAGAGCCCTCTCTCGCTGGACAAAAATAATGCTCTACAACTCTCTCATCATGCCCGACCTACTTTATGGTGCAGAAAATGGACTCCACCGATTAGAGAGTACTGGGAGCGTTCGAGAGAAAGGTACTCCATAAAATCTTTGGCCGTATCTGCATTGATAACGAGTATCGAATCAGAATGAACCATGAGCTGTATGAGTTATTCTACGACATTGACATAGTCAAGCGTTTCAAGATCCAGCGGCTGCTGGCCGTCGTCATGTCATGTCGTTTCGGTTACAACAACGCCTTTTATAAGACCAATGCGGACCATGAAGAATTCCTATATTTTTGTGAAGTGCATTATAGACGAAAAAGCCTTCCCAAATGAGTTTGGCAATTATGATCTAAAAATGTTAGATTTTCTTTTCATTAAATTTTCCAGAAATACATATTTATAAATACATATCCAATTAAAAACTTTTTTTTTTATTTCCAAAAATATAGAAATATCTTATAAATTAGTATTTGAACCCAACTCAAAGTTTTGAAAAGTATAAAAGCAGAGTAGAAGCAGGTAAAACAACTAGCCATTATTCGAGCAGGCTCTTTAAATTGTAGATGGATTTAGGTGATTTTTTTTTAAATATATTGAAAATTTGAAAGATTAAAAATTAATAGTACTGACTAATTGAACTGACTTTTAGGTGTAATTTTGAAAATTAATTGACTATTTACTGACAAATAAAAAATGTTTATGGAATCTTTAAAAATTTTATTGAAATATTAAAATTTAAAAGCAATTTTAAATTATCAACAAATTTTGAGATTGGAAATTTATTGTATATTTTGATAAATTTACATTTATTTATTGACATTTTATTGGAAAATTTTGAATTTTAGTGAAAATATACATATTATAATATTTTTAATATACTGAAAGATTATATTGGTGTTTCTAATATTATTTTTAATAAAATACATAGAAAAAATAATAAAAAATATTTAGCTTTTTTTAGCTATTTTTAAACATGATTTTAGCCTTTTCTAGCTTTTTTTTTTGGTTGTTTAGCTTTTTCTTCAGTTCTGGCAACACTGGTTGGAAAGACTAAGTTGAGGACAACCGGGAAACGCTTGGTATTTCTAACTGGCGTCAGCAGAAGCGATTGGTACGGCTTTATTTCAGCGGCCAAGACCGACACACGGTTGTAAGGACCACCTAAGTATTCAGAATGGTCAAAGTATGAATAGTCTCAGGGAAGAATTATCTCTGGGAAAAATCTCTCGGGAGAGAATTGTTCGGGAATGAATTGTCTTTGGAAAAATTCTTTTGGGATAAAATGTTATTTTGGTTACTTTTTATAACTCGTATAATATATACAGTAAGTAGTTAATATATAAAGTAACATAAAACATGCCACTTTTATCCGATTGATTGTAATTCGTATTCGAGTTAAAATGCTTTAAAAAAAAACGGTGAATATAAAACATGCGATTCCTTTCTTAATTTGTAACCATTTACCATAAAGTGCCCAGCAAATAGCCAAACAATTAAGACGAATACCACTTAGTGCTACTGCCATTCCTGGCACTCTGTTCGCACAGCACCCAATCAGAGTGGGAGTGTCTACCGTTTTAGATGTGTGTCAAAAGAATTAGAATATGCGTCCAATTTATCAAAGACTCTCACACCTGGCTGACAGCAGTAGCACGCCCCGTAGTGAAGTGACCCCATTGACGACGACGACTATTTGGGAAACGGTGATTGAATCAAAGTAAATGCGTTTCTTTGCGTGGCTTTATTGTGGTAGGCTCGTGCTGGAGTTTAATGAATTTATTATCGAAATTAATTCGCATGCCTCTGCCGACTGCCTGGGTATTGACTGCCGAGTCCGAGTCCGATTGACAATTAACTTTGCATACAATTTGACACCGTAAAACATTCCTCCACAGAGAATGTCTGAAACTTCTTGGGTATGTCGTACAGTCATGCAGAACGACTACACATTGCGATGCGTCGTTTGCTGGAGTGCAGCACAAAAACATGCATAGATGACGATATGAAATTCCATTTAATAAACTAAATATTCATTGGCAAACACACAACCAGCCAGTCAGCCCTCTGCAGCAGTGCAAATCGAGCAGTTGTGGGCAGTGCGCCGTTGGTGCTGCCAGACGCAACCAGTTCCAGAGAACTCGTCCGGAATGCAAAGAATTCATTTGGAATTCGTTTACGTGGTTGCTTCGTGTGGTTTTAGTTGTTGATTCATCTCGCTTCCGTGATCTCCTCATCATAGAGCTCCTGCTCCAGCGCCAGCTCCAGCTCAGTTGTTCGTTATGTGGTCTTTTATGGATGCGTCGAATAAAAAATAATTCATCGGCACCAATGTAATGACGTAACGAGGCAAACGAGTGCTTGAATCACAGCTTGTTGCTGTCTCTGGCTGCTGTGACTCCCAGACATGGCTGAGTTGTCTCGCATTCGATCATCTTGCATGCAACACGGCGCTGCCTGCAAATATTAAACTTTGTTTACTCTTCACCGAACAACGTTATGCTCTTCATCTCTTCGGTGTCTTCGACACAAATAATGCTAATGCCAAATCGAACGAACGGCAGCGCCATCTATAGCTTCATCTCGATATCCTTTTGCGTTTGTCGTGCATGCAACGACGATTCATTGGAATTCTTGAGCCATCGGTGGCAACACTTTCGGAATACAAATTCGTGTGCTTTTTTGAACGTGTATCTCGTCTTTGTAAATGAGTACCTAACTAAAATAAAAACGAGTATCTTAAAATTATAGCTATATCTACGGGTATTTAGTTGGAAATACATACGTGCAAATATAATAATTTTAAAGTTCAAAGTTACGTATGGTTAGAACTTTCGGCACTTCAACCTATTCCCATAATTTCAGCGATGTTTAAAAAAACAAGAAATCATATTCTTTAATTTTAATATAATTCAGTTTTTAATTAATTAACACAACAACTAAAAATAATAGCAAAAAAAAGCAGATGACAGAATTATGTAAAAATGTTACGAATCTATTCCGCAAAGTTCTTGCTTCTATTTCCATGTGTAGTATACACGAAGTCAGGGTCACAACCAGTGTTGCCACCACTCAACGGCCAAATATGGCTAAAATTTGTCAAACAATGGCTAAATTTTATGTTATTTAATACAAAACACCAAATTAGAAACTCTTTGGTTAAGTTCCTCATTTTTTGAATAATTTTGCGGATTGGGCACTTAAATAATCCCGTTTAAGTTTCCTGAAATACTTTATTTGTTAACCACTTTAATGCAAATATCACCTATTAGGGATCCATGTCGAAACCTAAAAATATAGATTTTGTTTGTGCATTTTCAGTAAAAAATATTTTGATGTAATAAAAAAGGGACATTTTGAAACTACTCATTTTACAATGATATCATGTTTGAAAAAGGACACAGTTTATTCTACTGAAAATATTCAGTCCTTTTGTCTAATTAGTGTGAAACAAAGTTTCTTTCATAAATCGATTTTGATACTCACAAAAAATACCTTGTAACAGCGGTTTTTTACCTCTTTGTACTTTTACATACTCCAAACCAGTCTTTTTTGTCAATATTTGTTATGTTTATAATCCATTAATAATTTTATTCGTTAAACAAAAAATATAAATTTTAATTAAGTTTTGATTAAGTATTCAACTAAGGATGAATTGTGTATTTTTGAATATTCGCCACATGCAAATAAAAATCTAATATAAAGTAGCTAAAATGAAAAAGTGGCTAAATTTTCGGATAATAGTATTCCAGAGTTTAATGGATAAAAAATTTCAAAAATAACTAAATCTAGCCATAAAATGGCTGCTTTGGCAACACTGGTCACAACGAGTTGTCGTCAATTTCCGATGAAGCATGTACAGATCGGAAATTGTCGACGAATTGTTATGCAGCTGACTTGGTGCAGCTGAACTGTTGTTCTAGAGCCTTCACTTAGTTGGTATCAATAATATCGGTCAAGAACTGTTTCCTGCCTATATAACATTGGATTAGAACAGTGACAAGTCCTCTTTTCACCAGTATTAACGTGATACGTAATTTTAGAGCGATTGAACCTTTTTTCCCCCGGGAATGAAAAACGCTTTCAGCAATATAAGTATTTCAAAATAACTTTAAGATACATGTGTCTGAAGATACTAGAATTTGATGACACAATAAATCTTCGTTGTAGAACGAAAAGTCACCAAATACATTTTCAAAATGTCAAATATTCATTTACAAATCTCTATAAATCTGTCAATTTGAATCGATGATCTCATATAGATAAGAAAATATTAATCTATTTGTTGATTTTTCAATTTTAAAAATGCATCAATTAATTTTTATAATATTAATCAACAAACTCAAATTTAAGTTTTTCATAAAAATGTATTTGGTGACTTTTCGTTTTACAACGACGATATGTTTTTTTCTTCTCGAGTCGCGATCAAATGTCATTTTGTGTCTAAATAATAATCATCGATTTCACCCTACGAGATTGGGTGAAATCGATGAGTTCTCCAAGTTTTCTTGGAACGATAATATTTCGGAAGTCGATATCGAACATAAAATTTTACTAAACTCCAACTACAAATCGATAAACTGTTTTTATTTTTAAATTTCAATAGCATGATATGTTTTGGAAACGTTTTCATACAGAGAGTATTAGTGAAATTAGTGAAACTAATCAAAACGTCCGAGTTTTACAGACAGATAGATAACATCAAATATAACATTTTAAATATTTTGGACAATACGTCACCTGAAAATGAATTTGGCTCAAACGTCATCTTCTCTTTCTAATTCCGTTATCCATTTTTCGATATCTCGTATCAAATCTGAGATATTCATTATAGACTTTGCTCCAAATCGCAAAATTTGCTACTATTTAACGCAAATCTTCTTTATCGTGTTTCTCGAAATCGACTCAATGGCGTTTGAGCCAAATTAATTCTCGAGTGACGAATAGACGAAATTAAATTTAGTTAATTTAATTTAAAAATCTGACTAATAAATTGGACTTTAGTAGACCAAATTATATAGGTATATTAAATCCTATAAAATACTATTATAAAATACTATTATAAAATACGATTAAGAATGTTTAAAAATAGCAAATACTAGTCGTAAAATCTACGTAGAAGTCCGTCGTAGCAGAAATCCGAATCTGAGCTACGAATATGAATGTTAAGATTTACCAGGATTAGTACGCAACCGATGTGTGACTTCGAAATCAGCAGTTTTATGTCAAATCAGAAGAAAAATGTGTCAAAATGTCGTTCCGCACGGATCTTGTGATGCCATATTTTTTAATTTTGAATTCAATTATGATCTTTAAATAACTAAATCCGAATTAAAATATCTGACATGGCGGGCTTCAGAATATCTGTAGTTTGATTAATAATTACTGACTGATCTAATTGAGATTTGACACGACATGTAAATCACAGGGGCGTGGTACCTAGCATACAACCTCACCTTTTCCATATCCACTAATTGCATTTACAAAAACATCGCTATCTCTCAGTTATATGGTCGTAATACACGTATTTCTTTCTATAACACAATTTTTTTACAAACGTGGTATTTCGAGTAATCGCATCTATGAATACTGTATCTAACGTCAGAGAAATCAGTTTGAATTTTTATATTTATTTACTCGCTTCAAGCGTTGGCAATTCCCTGTGCGTCCCAGCATTCAATTTGATATTCGCTGCTTCTAGTCATCGTCGTCGTCTGCCACTGCAGCGGGAGTGGAACTTGAACTGGTCTGCCTCTGGAGCATAGCTTCATCTCAAACTTTGCTTCGCACCTCGTTTGGCGTAATGATTGAATTATATTCGAAATCAGTTTTTATGCCCATGGCAAATAACAAAACAAAAACACTGAAAAACAACAAACACAAACTAGTTAGTGCTTCGAAATGGTCTGGTGGTACAAGAAAAAGTGGTAAAGAAAGACAATAATAAAAAAAATGAGGAGCTACTACCACTTCAGTAAAAACAAATAAGGCGGGGCTGCTGTATTTATCATGATCATCCTTCTTTTTTTTCTGCCACTATTTCATCATCTTCTTCGTTGAGTTATTCTTCCAAATAGCTATAGTCTTAAGAGGAGACTTATTTTTCCATCAAGGAAACTACTTTGTATTTTTTTGTTTTGTCGGGAGTAAAACCGTAACTGATATTCGTTTTAGACCAAAATTAGAAATAATTCATTTTTTATTAAAATTATAATTTTAATTTGTTGGTAGTTGTTTTTATTTTTTGTGATAGTAAAATAATTTGATTTCTAGTGCAAGATATTGAATTTACGAACCAAAACTAACATTCATACAAAATCAAAATCAAAACCGAAGCCTAAAAGAAACCCGAAATCAAATTGCTCTTTCAAAGTAACCTCTGTCTTTATTGCTGCTTCAAATTATTTGCACCAACTGGTTTAATATTGGCCACCACGAATCTAGATGCAAAAGCCGTGCAGCATAATTTGTCGGTCTGCTATTCAGCGTGAGCAGCAAAGCATGATGAAATTTAAGAAAATTCCACATTATTATTTAGTGTGGTCCCCGATAATGGGTCTCAATGGCATTTTGTGTTGCACTGGGCTGCACTGTGTGGCAGGCAATCGTTAAATTGTGTGCTGGCGGCTGTGGGAATTGAGTTTGTTGCCGAAAAGAGATGCCATGAAATACGAGAAGAACATTGTGTGATAATCGATTATGCTGGAACCTATCATATATAATTTTAACAATAAAAAAAAAAAAAGAAATTCAATTATCTAATGCGTTTATTTAAACATTAAAAATTAAACTCGATGCACAATACCTACTCATATTTCCAATTAAACAATGCTAATTAAAAGTCTTAAAGACCAAATTAAAAAAAGAATAAATGGAATCCGCATAATCATAGACAATTTAAGTCTCCTTTAAATTTAAAATCAGCTTTTTGGCATTTTAATTCATACAAAATTTGTCAAATAATTCGATTCTAATTTTAAAGTTGACTTTAAATTGTCTATGATTATGTGCCATAGTCTCTATTTTTTAGATTCTATGTAACTAATATATTTAACAATATCTTCTATTCAAAAAAAAATATTGTTCGACTCTATTGTATTAGACAATTGCGCCAATGAGATTGATAAGCACATAACTGATCTACGCAAAAGTTTCCAGGCAACAGAAGTTTTTGAAAGTTTAAAAATACATGTTGTATTAGAACACTTACAATATTTGAATGAATATGGATCAGAACAAAGTGGGGAATCGATACACCGAGTCTTTTTGGACCAGTTTTGGAATAAGTATAAAATTAGCAAAATTGACTACGAATCATATTCCAAAAGGTTAAAACAGGCAGTTGTGAAATTTTTCTCAGAACACATTTAAGTTTTTTTATATATTATTATTTAAAATTTAATATAGTATCGTCTTGATAAAAGGAAATGGGGATTATGGTTTAAACGAATTTTTAAACTAGAAATAATGATGAATATAACCACATTTTAGACCCATTTTTGTCATACTTGCGTCTGTTTCTAGATCACCGTTTATGAAGAGAAAATGCGTTTAATATTTTCTAAGAACCTGTTTTGTGAAATTCAGTCAATGAAACTTTTCTCGCAAACCGAATTATGGTTTCCTTACAAAATCGGTATTCGGTACATATATCCATTGGTACATTTGGGTCCTCAAATGAATGGACATTATTTAAAGATTACAAGTTTGCAGTAATTTTCAGGATTCCTAAACTTTGGTTACTTCTGGACCACTTTAAACGTATATTGTATTTATAGTCGTCTTTGACCGACTATAATTTTCTTAATGCTTATTAAATGCATTACACCAACTGGTGTAGCCGCGGTAGCTCAGTGGTTAGTGCGTTGGACTGCGAGCCGAAAGGTCCCCGGTTCAAGCCTGGACTGGGGCTAACAACATCTTTTCATAGAAACATTTTTCTATATCGCGCTACCTCTCGGCAGTAAATGGCAAACCTACGAGAGTAAAACATTGCCTTGAAAAGCTCTCACCCGCCGTTCGGATTCGGCAATAAACTTTGAGTACAAATATAAAACGCACAGCACAAAATGGTGGGAGAGCTCGGCCTAAGTTCTTATAGGACTGTAGTGCCAAACTATTATTATTACACCAACTATCAAAATCTCCTTACATCATAATTTCTCACGAAATCTAACCTTTCTTATTGGTTACGGACTACATATTAGAGTGCAACGACCTCGTATTACACTCAAATTGTTATCAAATCGAAATATATTGTATTGTTGCACTATGTTATTTTCGGTGAATGAATACATTTCTTTATTAGCATGAAATAAATTATTTGTTTGTACATTATATTCAAATAATGTTTACCCTCATCACCAGTATTATCTTCAAACAATGAATACCTTATAGATACATTTAAATAATCTGTTTAAAATAATATAATGAATTATTAAGCCATCAAAATAAACATCACAATGTTTGCATTTATTCAATTCTTGAACATTTGGTCACACTGTCGGCACATTATCCTTGAATGTGTCTTCTCGGTACGGGTCAACATGGTCTCATTCAAAAGTATAAAGATTAAAAGATGCACAGTGTGATCTACAGTGTGCCCTAGCATCTAAGCGAATGCTTTGTTACCCCGGATAACGGAACGATACCGAACAATAAAACCATTTGTAATTAATATTAAGCCCGTGATCGTAATCTGGTGCTCAGATCAAAATAAAAAATATAGTATGTCTTGCTTGGGATTTATGTGCACCTTTGTATCCCGAATATATTATCTTCGCAGGTGTCACATTTATGAGGATAAGTTATTTATGCTCCTAGAATATTTACTTGTTTCTTTTGCTGGTTATTACTCTTCCTGGTGGCAGCATGTTTTCCGTGTGCCCACCGTAGTAAGGCCAACAACGGAGCACGAACGAACTAACGAATGATTTCGTAGATAATTCATCTCGATAAACGATTTGTATAAATTGTTGGTATTCCGGGTTACAGTTGGTTGAGCAAGAATCCGCCGCATGGTGTCCATGTTGTTATTCAGAATGGATGCGAATGTGAAGCGAACGCGAAGGAGCCGAAGGAAGAGGAGGCGGCACTGATAATTTGTGAGCGTATGTGTCGGCAATAAATGCATTCAGTCTACTAGACAGACATACAGTCGTACAAAACAGACAGTCGAACAAATAGGGAGTGTATAAAGAAGAGCCAATGAAACAGACAGCATGGCATAGCAGGAAAGACGCAGGAAGATGGCTAAAACGCGAAAAGTGGGCCAAATGACGCAACATTATTTATGAACAGCACACGTTCAACATCATTCCGACCGGCACGGCGCAGTGCTCGAATATTTCTGGTCGAATGTTTTCCAAATTTCAAAATGCATTCACAGTTAACAGTTTTATTATATTTTTTTTTCACTATTCTACAGTGGCACCGCCTGACAGGAACTGCAAATGGAAGCCCGAATTAATAAACCAAAGTCAGTCATGTAGTCCGTTCGTTCGTTTGTTCGTCCGTCCGACCCCGTCCGTTTCAATGATTGATATACGTTTCGGTGGCGTTACTGGTGACGTGACTTTCGGACATTTGTGACAGTTATTGAGACAGAATTTAAACGTATTTAGAAACTCTCAGTAATTTTAAATTTAATTCAATTTATACATAGAATAATTTTTTTTTTTTAGATTAATTTAAGAAGTTTACCGAGTGGCTTAAAATGCAGCCTCAACTTCAATGCACCTGATGCTTGTGGTTTTGGGGTGGCTGCACCACCGTTCAGTCGGTTTGCATCCTTTCATACTTGCTTGATTATCCTCTTGAGTAACTTTTCGTTTCGTTTGCCACTCATGCTGTTGGCCACTTAATAGGATAAGAAATCAGTCATAATCATAGAGAAATTCCTCTTCATTTATTATATAATTAACTTAATTCTCGGATTTAGCCGTGGTTTTCTTTGCGTTTTATTTGTTATGTATTTTTTTTTTATTTTTTTTTTATTCTGAAACCAGTAGACATTAATTAGCTGAAGAATAATCAAAGCACTACGTAAACAAATTTTGTATGTAAGCTGTTCTAGGTAAAGGACCTCGTACTGCTGTGTAAATTTAAGTTTTAAACAATTCTCATTTACAATACTCTTTAGAGCTTCCTGGTTTAATTTTGCAGGACTTTTAAATGTAACTTTTAAAATAAAAAGTAATGAAATAGAAAGTACTAGCTTTTGCTGAAATTCGTAATTCGTAATTATACTCGTTCTGTTTCCATAATTTTTAAATTGTCACCAATAATGAGCAGATACAAGGAACGGATATTCCCCGTAGACCCTAATATTAAAAGAGGTAATGTTAGGAAATTGTTTTGTGAGTGTAGTAAATGACATCCACTGTTGAGAAACTTCGTATATTTCAGAACCTTTTATATGGTATTAATGTACTGTACATTTGCCTTATAAAATAACTACATTTAGTATTTATTCAAATTAATTATTTGGTTCGGAAACTATATTAATTGGTAATCATAACAATTATCAAAGAAGAACATAGAAATGAATTTCCAGGGCGCCATTCTTTTCGAGCAAAAATCAGAGCCCATATGGACATACATGGTAGGTAAATATCGAAGTGTCATGTCAGATTTGTCCTTATTCAAATCGATTCGATGTCGAAAAGAAAAGAAAAACAATCAAACGTCTACGCCATTTACAAATTTAATTCAGAAAAGATCAATTGAAATTCAGAAATTCCATTTAAAATTCAAAAGACATCAAAAGAAAATTTATTTGAAAATTTAAATTTTATTTCAAATTAAAATTTTTGAATTTCAAATGAACACTTCTGAATTTGATTTAGAAATTTCTGAATTCCAAATGGAAATTTCTGAATTTAAAATTCAAATTTTCTGAATTTCAAATGGATATTTTCTGAATTCCAAATGGACATTTTCTAAATTTCTGAATTTTAAATGAAAATTTGTGAATTTCAAATGGAATAGTTGAATTTGAATTTCAAATGGAATTTCTGAATTTTAATTGGTGTCTTTTAGATTTCAAATTGAATTTCTGAATTCTAAGCGTCTTCTATCTTTTGAATTTCAAATGGAATTTCTGAATTTAAACATCACTTTTAAACATCACTTTTGAATTTAAAATGGAATTTCTGAACTTCAATTAATGTCTTTCGAATTTCAAATGATATTTCTGGATTTCAATTGATGTCTTTTGAATTTCAAATTGAATTTCTGAATTCTAATCGATGTCTTTTTAATTTTAAATGGAATTTCTGAATTTAAAGTGATGTCTTTTGAATTTCAAATGGAATTTCTGAACTTTAAATGATATCTTTTGAATTTCAAATGAAATCTCTCGATTTCAATTGATGTCTTTTGTATTTCAAATTGAATTTCTGCATTCTAAGCGATGTCTTTTGAATTTCAAATTGAATTTCTGAATTTAAAGGGATGTCTTTTGAATTTCAAATGGAATTTTTGAACTTCAATTGATATCCTTTGAATTTCAAATGGAATTTCAAAATTTCAATTGATGTCTTTTCAATTTCAATTGGAATTTCTGAATTTCAATTGATGGTTTTTAAATTTCAATTGATCTTTTCTGAATTAAATTTGTAAATGTTAATTGTAAATAAATATTAAAATATCGTTTTGATAGATGTTTAAATATCATATCTTGCCAAAAATATTGAAAAAATTTTAAAAGTTAAAAGAAATAAACACTGTTGTTAATGTTAGTTCCAAAAGGCTTCGAGTCATCGAAGGTTTCAGAGACATGGCACACTGGGTTATGTACAACTTGAGAACACAAATATGTACTCTTCTGTATATTGCTATCCATGTCAGTCCAACATTTCATTTCTCAACGTTATCCCTAAAGTCCTAACAAATGACTGCCTCAAAGATGTGCAGATAAAATGCATAAAAAACGACGCATGCACCAAGTGCTGCACCAACATATGCCGCTGTTGCTGCTGCTGGTCCTGTCCACCGAAACTAATTAATTAAACAAATTTGTGTCCTGCTCTACTCAGCAGTACCTACATTGTCCTATTGCCGCAGCCATATGTAACGTCATAAACTGCTTATCGCTCATCGCTTCGACGTGAGTAGCACATGCGACAGAATGAAGCAGTAGGAGCTGCAGCAGCAGTTGGCCACACATGGAATGTTGAAAAATTATGGACACAACCTCATTAGTTATGGCTGCAGTTTCAGGCACAAGTGTCAACCGCACCATGTTGAGGTGGCCCAAAGCGGCGGGCGCCCTGCACCTTGCGCGACCACAAGTGCTGCTCTCAGACTTTAATTAAAATGCTTAGACGCTATTTTTTATGTTATTTATTTTTTTGGGCCAATTCATAAAGATACATAGTATATTCAAACGTTTGTTTTATTTCCACTCAAATATTTGTTCTTACTACTCAGTGCAGCAGCAATAGGGCGCTCGTTATCTTGGAAAAACATTTGCTTTGTTGCAGAGGCTGTGCGTCAGTTCGTCACCTTCTGAATCGTTTCAGAGATGTCCTCTGTCGGTATGTCTATCTGTCGGAATGAAAGTAAATATGTTCCCATGTGTAAATTTTGTTCAGGATAGAACTATATTCAGCGTCTGATTTTAAATCCGCCGCACTTTGATATATTAATCCTGAACAGGTATTCTGATCGGTAAGCTTGAATCTTGAATATGATTCACAGCTGTTCAAATATAATACTAAAAAATATAAAAATATTTGTCAATTTATTAATTTAAATAGACGACTTGTTTAAGGTCTTGACCTGTATTGACTAGACTAGAATTTTAAAGGGAGAATCTATGATGTATTTATCCACACTGTCTAGGTTGAAATCCACATTAATCTCCATATCAATGGCTATTTAACCAAGTCTGCCGTGTCTTGGAGACCTTCGATGCCTTTAAGTTCCTTCACCCAGAAAAAAATACTATATAAATAATAGTTTTTTACTTTTAAAAATAGTCAATAGAATAAATTATTATTTTAATCAGAAAATACCATTAAATACTAGAAAATACCACGACATTGCCATTGAGTTTATATGAGAAAATTTATTTTTTGTATACTATTAAATCAATAATTATCCTATTAACCAATTTTAATGGGATTTGAGGGATTTTTTTTCTGGGTGTTCGAACTAACTCTCTTTATCATTTTTTAAATTTCTCGTACATTAATATTTTATTAAAAAAAATATATTAATGTAAACATTTATAACATTGGTATCGCACTATTCCGCAATCCCACACCCAAAGAACGAATCAGTTGGGGCAACCGTCTTTTTTTGCCAACCGATTTACTTAGTTCTGTCAACATTCGACTGATTCAGTTGTTGCAACACCGCGTATCAGTTCACACAACTAATGAATACAATTGACTCAACCAATTTGTTTAGTTGCGGTAGCCAATTTTATTATAAGAAATCGGCCATTTTACCGATCTAATCTATCTAATCTCAACATGTTGCAAAGACAAAATCAGCGTCATAACAGCGTTCCTGAGATCGAACATTACCGACGATTCGTTGTGCTGCTGACTTCGTGTTGCTATTGGTTGCTACAACTTAATGTTATATAATTATCTGTTAAGTCAAATAAATACTGGTTAGGTTTTATTTTGAATTCAGTTGCCGTAGCAATGGAAATAAAAAATTAAAAATGGATAAAAAGTTTGTTTCTCCAATCAATGCTGCTGTTGCTTCAACTAATAATTGGTTACGCTTTAAAATATTGTTCACCACAAATGAAAATTAGTTGAGGCTGACTAAATTTGGTAGATGCAAATGAATATTCGTTGAAACAACTGCACACCAAGCATTTTTTTTTATGTGCAAGATTTGATTGTTTTTCTTTCCGATTCGATTGCGTAAAATGGCGTCTACCGAGATAACTCTGACAGAACGCAACATCGAAGTAAGTCAAATTTGACGCTCGATTTCTATACGAGAAGGTGTTCGATATTGGTGATTTTTATTGGAGACCAATATCAGATGGTCTCGTGATGATATCGAATCGAATAGTATACTGGGTTATTTTACTGCTTCAATACGACAATTTTTATTACTCAGACTTATGTAGGGATGCCTTATTTCATAAAATTCGGTCTATATTTCCTTCGCTTCTGAAGTATCTAATAAAAATGCTCGGATTTAAATCTGTAATACATATATTGAAATTAATTTTAATTCGAAACAATTATCTAATAATTATTTTAGATCAATTTGACAAATAGATAAAAACATGTAAGAACAATTTTAGTTACGGTTATCGATAGTATCTGATAATCTCCATAAACTTCTACACGCATCTCCAACTGTGCGATTGTCTGTTGTTGCTGCAGCGAGCCGCAAATGTTGCTCCTTTTGCTGTTGACATTTAATTTTCTTCATTTAAGATTACAATTCAGTGCAATGACTACTGGTGTTACTATTACAGTTATTGTTGCTGTTGCCGCTCTAAATGTTGTTGCAATTATTCTAGATAGACTGCAGTAGCAACAGCAGCAGCAGGCAAAAGTTGCCGCATTGCTGCAATATTCATTCTTCTTTCGGGCGTCCGCTTCTTATCGTACGGTCCATTTGTAAAAGGAAATGAAACTAATTCACCTTCGCACATTTGTCACATTGGCTGGTTGGTCGTTACGTTAGTTGCCCAGCGCACAGTGGGGCATAAGTCATTTTTTCCTCTGAAAAGTCTATTATTTTTATTGTATAAGGGATAATTAAATATAATTTTGGATTCAGTTTGTAGATAGACCTTCCCAGATAGACAAACATTCAACATATTCACATAATATCTACATAAAATGTCATGACCAATCATTATCCGACACATCAATTAAGACGATCGACTTGCTAAATTGTTTTTGTTAGGATTGTCCTGGACGTTCACATGAAACATGATTGATCTGTGTATTTTCCTATGAAATTATATTTTTTTAAAATTAAATTACTTACTAAATACTCTACATAAATAATAGTACCATTATGTTTTTCCGTGACACCGTTTTTAGTAAACAGCTTCCTTAATTTTCAATCATTTTTTTTATTTTAACAATTATAAAAACGCCTACCAAAATTTATTTCGATTGAAAATCATGATTTTATAAATATATGATTTAAATATGATATCATTTTTCATTTGTTTATTCATATTTAAGTCATATAATGAGCTCTGCTTGATTTTAAAAGATATTTCTTCTCACTTTTTGTACATGATATGATTTTCAGATGCTGAAATCATTTTGAACTCATATTTAACGCAATTGATGATATTTAAAATTTGAGCATAGTGAACTCATGAAATGATTTCACATATTTATCATTATAACATATTTTATGAATTCATTATATGAAATGCATGAATGTCTATCTGGGTTGTATTTCATATTTTCCAAAAAAAATCTCTTATTTTTTAATTTAAAAGATATATTACAAAAAATTAATGAATTAATGAATGCCTATAACAGCCTATAAAATTTATATATTATGAGATAAATGGAAGTGTGAATTTAGTAAGTCTAGTATATTACATTACACTATTATAAAAGTTCGGAATCGGAAAGAGCTATTAAATTTATATTACAACCCTGGTAATGTTAAATATTTTTATCTTACTGGCTGTGAAAAATGAACATAATATAAAAAAGAAGACAGCTCATATGGAGATGCGTCTAAACATATCAAACAAAAAAAAATGATACTCAAAGTTTAATTCTCGTATATATAACTTTATATCAATACCACGAGATCGTGAATACGCTTAATATATAACCGTATATTTAATTCGTTTAGGACGACTTGCGCCTGAAGTATTTATGAGACGGAAATGCAGTCTTTGTCCCATAGTGTAGCGTATCGAACTCAGTCTATGCCTCGAGTGGTCTCAGTTAGCATTGGGCACTTTTGTTCTTGTTGCTGCCACAGACGTAACTGCTGCCATTACAACAGTAAGGCTGTTTATGGCCACATGCTGTAGTTGCTGGCAGTGTGCAGTATATGGCATGAAAGGCTGCTGCTCGAGTTGCTTTATCTCAGCACGGTACATGTAGCCTTGGTCAATGCATTGGAGCAGGAATTTATGTCTAATGCTTATTTATAATTTTGAAATATATATTTCTTACTGACAATAGTAGACTTTATACGAGAAAGGCAGCAGTTTACATAAATATTTAGTTGGGTATGACATCGGAGTCATAGAGTTATTGAACGAGATTAGGACAAATTAGATTTCCTTAAGTCTTATACATGGGAAAGCAGTTTATGTCGATTGGCAAATACAATTGTTATTAAGACCCATACAAATTGTGTTATTCGTAAAGTAATTTGGGTCCAATATGTTTAATGCAAAATGAGAAAGACAAAAAGTAAATGTCTCGAAGAACTTCGATATCGCTTTCTCGAATAAACTTCGAAATCGCTTCTAAATAATACAATTTCTCGTACATTCAAAATTTTTGACATAATTCGATATTTTAAACATTTATCAAATCAATATCACAATATTTTTTGAAGTAATCTCGAATTTGGCGGTGGCTTAAATGTACATTGTTCTACGAGCCGAGTCGCTGGTTCAACTCACCGCGACTTCAACATCAAAAAATCAGATTTTTTATCTTCTTTAAATTGTGAAAACTTCGACAAAACGCATCGATATCGATCTATATCGTGTGAATTATTCCGAATTGATCTCGTAACGATATCGTAAGGAATGCCATACTGTGTTAATTTTAAAACTGAAATTTAAACCATTATTTGGACCCGGTATATCTATAATGGTGTATATAGCATACTAATTCTTAGCGACGATATGTGCCATAAGAACGAAGCTTATAGAATAAATTAGAATTAAGTCAGGTCTTTAAACGTATTTGAAAATCGTTACTCGAATTCATGGAACATATTATGTGGATTATGTAGGTATCTTGTGGCATTTCCACATAGTACGAACCGAATATGCTTTGTATTACTTTTGCATGCATGTTATTAATCATTATTTGCTATCATTACGTTGGACCTTTTCGACGTAGTCATCAATCTATCTATGCAGCTTGACAATGTCGCATCGTCCTGACTCATACTCCGAAAACTACGTGCTCACGTCGATTACGACGAATGCCTAACGCAACAAGGCGTACGAAGGTACAGGACAGACAAACAGACGGACGGATCAAAGGACCAACGACGAGTATGTCACCACAAGCAGCCAGTCACAATGCGTCTGGGGCTTCTGGCATTTGATTATTTTTGTTGTTACTGGGATTTCATTTAGTGGAAACCCAGACAAACAACACGGAGGAGACCATCTCACAACACGCAGATCCGGAAGAACGTAATAAATTAAAAGAATGTGCGCTGCGATGCAGTGTTTGTCAATAAAGTATTAAGTTTGACTGATGACACGTCAGTCATCCCGGATTTGATGGCAAACATTTTGGTCACAACAACCAATAACAACAACATCGCCACCGCCAAAATCAGAATTTTTAAAAATACTTCAGCAACTTTTTCGCAGTCTACAAGTTAACAATTCTTATCGTTTCGGCCATAGAGTCCGACAATTCGATGCACAGTTCCATCAATTTCAACCTCATGTCACCGTACAGTGGAACGTTTCTGAGCAGCTACAATTCTTCATCGATATATGAAGAAAATATTTTGTGATAGATTAGCTAATTTGCTTTTTTATAAACGTGAGACAGTTGATTTTATTACATCGAATAAAAACAAATTTGAAAAAATGAAAGTTAAAAATATATTTAGTATCGCAAAATCCTAGCAAACATTTAGAGAAATGTTTTTTTTTGTGGTAATATTAATAATTATTTCTAAAGCTCCAAATTAATATAACGGAAAAATTTTGATTTTTGTATAAGGGTTTTCGATGTCCCGTCCGGAACCAAAAAGATACATTTATTACCATAGTAAACTGAAAAACAAATTTAAAGAGTTGAATCCACTGTCTCTACAACATTTTCATTTTCAAAAATGTAAACATCGATTTCCTAGTAATTCTAGAACATTTTTGACAGCTAATTGAAATCTGTCCCGTTGGAACTTTGAGTACCAAAAGTGTAAAACTACAGTATAAAAAATATCATCATTTTTTTTTCAAAAATAGTAAAAAAAAACCTCTGTAAATTTGATCTCTTTTCATTTCGTAATAATGATTATTAATATTGTAATATACATAATTAATTTTAGCAAAAAATCGTAGTGCAAATTTCCATACGGAACGTCCGGAATTATTTGGCGATTTATTACGAAATAACTGTAAACTTAATAAATTAAATTGTCTCAGCTGAGTTCCGAAATATTTCAAAAAAGTATATTGTACGTAAAAAGTATTTTTAGAATAAAAATCATACTGATAATATCAATTCGGGATTGTTTGTCTCTCCGGAATTTTTCTGTTATTTATTATGAAAAAACTATAAACTTTACGAACAAAGTGTAAATTTACATGATTAAAACTATTTTTTAAAATATTTCAAAAAAATCATTTGTACGCAAAATTTGCTGTTTTTTTTGGCATTTCCATATGAACCCCGACATGCACTTCCGTTTATGTCCCGTACGGAACGCCCACTTTATATCAATTTTATTTACCTATAGAATTCTCTAATTTTATAATACTACATGCACAAAAAAAATGAAGTAAATTCATTAATTTTCCTTCGAGATATTAAAGTTTTAAGCGTACGAATGTCCCGTCCGGAATCTCAGAAATGCCCCTATTTGGATAATCACATTTTACAGGATTCCTTTTAATGAAAAAATTATAAGGTCAATTTTTGTATTTTTGACTAATGGATTGCACACACGTTTATTAATTTGGTCAATCGCTTAAATCGTATTGGCTTAAAGCCTTTCGTACAACCGGGACCGTAAGAATCGGGACCGGTACAGGGATCGTTTAGATTTTTGGAACCGTAATCGAAACCGTTATTTAAGAAAAATGTGTGAAATCGGAATCCATATAATTCGTTGTTTGGAACCCGAATCGAATTCGCAACCTATATTTAAAAAATCTTGAAGCCAGAACCGGTACAGATATTTTAGTTCCCACATTTTCTCGTAGCGATATCGAACGTCAGATATCGATGCGTTCTGTCAGATTATTTTCTGCACGAGACATTATATATAATCGAATCGATACTGAAATGAAAAATAATGAGAAATTAAGGATGTTTCAAAAAATAAAGCAATATCGATGTGCTACATGTTTAAAATTTAATGAATTTTATAAATTGAAGATAAATCAATCGTGTGATGTCTTTTTAAGTCATATTTCATCAATTTCATCAATATTCACGTTATCAAAAGCAATTGAGTTGTATGCAATAAGTAATGTCCTTAACCACTGTGCAACGTAGTCGCCCTTGGCTGTCAGGTGTCCTTGTGTCAACACAGTCCAAAATTCACTCGCATTGTAGGCTCTTCAAATTAATTTCAAAATTTTGCCGGGTTTTAGAGCGCGCGCTGTGATTGAATGTGGCACTGCTGCTGTTGATGGTGATGATGACGTTGCTGCTGGCCACATACAAATATTCACTTAACAAATTATGAAAGTTTTTGAAGGATTTGAGTTTTGACAGTTTGATTACTTTCGGGTTCTTTTTAATACGGGACAGAATTACAAAATTTTAAATTTCATATCATATTTCAATTTCATTTATGATGGTCAAATTCATTTTACAAAAACACACAATAGCCAGATTAATTCGATTACACTAAAATATATATTTTTTAAACAAGAGTCAATTATAAATACCTATAATTTAAAAATAATTCAAAATTTTTTTAATTTTATTCAATATGAAGTACAACAAAAGTTTTCAATTTCATTGTGGTAGTTAATTTATCGACTGTTTGATAATTTAGCATTATCTGGAATTTATTTATTTTTCTGTTTAAATCGTTGTCAGTTGACAGTTGGTCAACATGCCAAGAATATCACAATAATGCCCGATTCGGCTGCAGGCAGCATGGTGCGAAATTTCAAATTCAGGCCGCATCTGAGCAGGATTTTGGACTGGTATGGCTTTGGTTTGGTTGGTACGATGTATTGTGTTTGTCGAGGCTGTTTATTATTTGTTCATTATGCGCATAGTAATGTCCTGTAAACACAGCGATATATAGAGGATAGATAGATATATTTGCACACACATGCATTCATACAAATACACAATAAATGAGTCTAAATGATCTGAAAACATATCAGCAGCCTCATAAAGCACCGAAAGCCATTTTTACTCATAAAACACGAGCGCACAGCCACAGCAACCCACAAAAAAGCATCCTCCCCAGTAGCAGCAGGCCCATCCATAAACGACGCAGCGCCAACCCCTTCCCGTTGGGTCATGTTGGCGCATCTTAAGACGTAGCACGGGCGGCGACGGCGGCGGAAAGCTTTCTCATCGCTTGCCCACCCATTCGAATGATAATAAAAATAATGTCGTCTGGCAGTTTAATGCTCTACATATTCATGTGTCAGAAGACATGCGGGATTTATGGCCTGCGAATGGAGTGGGACTGCGGATGGATTTGTGGATTCAATTCACATATAAAAATTTATGTTCAAATACAAAACAAAGACCACGAAAAATGGGGCCCTCTGGGAGGGAGCAACGTTGACAAAGGGTACGAACATCTCCGGAAGTTGGGGATACTAAAGCGTCTTTATAGTGTATGTATTATATTCAAAAACTATGATGTTTTATAGAGTTTTTCGTTAACGGTATTCTGAGAAATCAATAGTAAATATTTTTGTTTTTTTTTGCATGTTTTTTGACTTTTTTAAGTGTACGTACTTTTAATTCAATAGGTTTCCCTTTGTATTTTTAGTATGTTCTGATTTGCATTTAAGGACACGATGTCGTACTTTATAATTTGAACTGTATGCTTTTACGGTAATATTAATGTTCGCTATATGTCAATCTGAATAAATCTGGATGAACCATAACTTGATTTGAAAATATTGTTCTCATCAGAAAACATCTATTTGAGCTATTATATATGTATGTACTCAAATGGTGGGATCCACAGTTTAATCAGTACGGACCATTGTAGACTAAGGCTGATTATGTCAGTTTTGCTTTATCAAAACCGACCAGATACATTTATCATCATGTCTACCTTATAATGTCTACCTTAATAGGTCAAATTTGTAATGGGACAGTGAGAGGCGTATAGAAATATTTTCTATTTTTGTTTTATATTGCCGTGGTGGGGGCCTTACACCTCGAAGTCCGATATACTAATCAACTAAGCCAACGACTCTACGATATAGTTTACCTAATCTCAAAGGATCAATTTATACATATTATAGATTAGTACTATTTAACAAATTGTGAACCTCGGCAACCCTTACCCGAATAATTAAAAATTTTCATATTTTATATGAGAAACTACAGAAAATTATAAGCTGCAGCAGATTTTTTTCTCAAAAAGGATACGTAACAGGAAAAAACTGAATAAGGGGCATTCCATTGTGACGGATGTTACATTCGTACGATTATTCGTGATAAATAAAAATGGATAGATTTATTTTTAGATGCAGAAGATAGATCGTATGTTCCTCTATACACGTATAAAAAATCTTTTGCAATAGGTCCTATATCTTTCTACAAAATCCTGTGACGGGTGTTTACTCCACAAAGTATTAAATTTTAGCTAAAATAATCGGACTATGGAGATTAACTATATCTCAAATACTTCATTAATAATGGGAGTTCTCTCCTCTATAACAAAATTTGACAAAGGTTACTTTGATCATTCACTTATAAAGTATCAAAACTAGTGACGAGTGTTACACATTTTGTGACGAGCGTTACCTTTACCAATTCTATGCAAATATACAAGAAAATTTCAATATGGTCAAATTATGAATTGATGAAAAAGAGCAAATTTGTGTGGTAGGAATGGTAAACCGTTATTTTAAGGCACACCGTCGACATATAATTTAAGTGGAAAACTAAACATATCGTTCAATTACCTTAAGGTAATTGATGAATAAACCAAAATAACAAAAAAAATATTGAACAAATTATAATTTTTACTAATTTTTACAGCAATTCAAACTTAATAATTTGATTTCCCAACATTTTTAAAAATGAACATTCGACCCTTTGGCATGTCAATGACGATATAGTAATGTAGTACATAACCCGTTTTATGTTTTATTAAATATACTGTATTGGTAGCTCAGTGGTTAGTGCGTTGGACTGCGAGCCGAAAGGTCCCCGGTTCAATCCTGGACTGGGGCTAACAACATCTTTTCATAGAAACATTTTTCTATACCGCGCTACCTCTCGTCAGTAAATGGCAAACCTACGAGAGTAAAACCATTGCCTATGAAAAAGCTCTCACCCGCCGTTCGGATTCGGCAATAAACTGTAGGTCCCACCACTTCAAATACAAATATAACACGCACAGCTCAAAATGGTGAGAGAGCTCGGCCTAAGTTCTTATAGGACTGTAGTCCCAAACTATTAATATTAAATATACTGTATTAAATTGAATATTTTTTTTTTGTAGGGTTTTGATAAGGAAATGTTTTTATGGTCATGATCTGACAATTCTATGGTGGGGTAAATAATGTAAATAGCGGAACATTTTAAATTTTATAACTATTTATCGAATACATGTTGAGGTAATGGTTTCTAAAGAGTTCAATATAAGGGACGTATATCCGATTTGGTTCATTTCTGAAGCTATTTGTTGGATAAAACATTTTAAAACGAATTTCACCGAATTCTGGCCAGTATTTTTGAAGTTACCGTAAAGGAGTACATTTTATGTAGTACTTACAATATAAATTGTGGAAAATTTGAATTATTAATTTTTTTTTTTTCATTTAATAAAAACTATTTTAATATTTTGTCATCATCCGCAATAAACTCCAAATATAAATCGGTCACAATGAAATATTTAATAACTGTTCTACAAGACAGTTTATTGTATTCACTGCTATACATTTTAAAGATTGTACCAATTGAAAACAAATAAATGAACCAGCTCCATAGTGCATTGGAGAGGACTCAACTCTTCCCCTAATGCTTTGGAGTCTCTGAAATAATTCACAAAATACTAAAAATCTATTGCACACATTTTGTTATCCTTGATGTTTATAACGCATGGACAGACAGACAAAAAGCGGTTTCAGTGTCTTCAGAATAGTATGGGTATATAGAGCATTTTGAAGATAGATATATGTGCCACATTATTTTTGTATTCGTTGTAGAGTGTTCTTTACTGTATATACTTTTATAGAATTCTTACACACGTTTCTATATTTGTTTGCGAAATGCAATGCGATAAATTTGAAATGTTGTTTGTCTAAATTTTAATGGTTTTTCTACAAATTTCTTTATTTTTCTATATTTGGTTTTCTTTGATAAACTCATCGAATTGTTATCAAAAGAAAGCGCTCCCCGGTGGACCAAGAAATAATTTGCGTGTGCTGCGGGGATTCTCGAACCCCAACCATTGCGAACCCTCTCTGATTCCATAACGAAAGGCTGCATTTCGCAACGACAAGTAGCAATGAATTTTTATTTTTGACATCCGCGACGTTACGTCTTCAAAAAACTTGTTTAGCTGCCGTCGGCTAAAGATGTGCATGGCACTGCCTCCCCCCCACACATTGAATATAAAAAAAGAAACGAAATATGGCATGAGAATAATATATAATGTAATGAAAGCGAAATGTAAAGAGTTCCAAAAATCGAGGGGCGTAAATGCAGAGTAGATGCTGTCGAAGACAGACATGGGTTGTAGTCGATGTCGTCGTTATGTTTTATTGGGTTTCTTTTGAAACTAAATTGAAAAAGTAAATGAAAGAAAGCGCGTCGGAATTCGACGTTGTGAAATGCGAAACGGAAGGAAAGGATTCGTGATTACTTTGCCGACGCAGCGATGACGCTCTAATGAGGACGAAGTTCGACTGATTGGCAGAGCAGAGACACTGAACTGACATTTCGACTGCTCTAAATGACGACAGCCCTCAATCTAAACCCAACCTATATCCGTTATTGCGTACGCTTCGGTGCACGACTTCAAATCGTGTCGGCTTTTCGTTGTTAATTTGCGTTTTTCACACTTTCAAAATTGCAGTGTTGGGGACGGGACGGACTCACGTTTAATTTTTTTGTTTTCTTTTTCAAACATAAAGTTGTTTTAACATTATTAAGTATATTATATTAAAATATTTTTTGTTTGTTTGTTTTCCCGAAGTTCGTGTTGAGTTTTAAGTAACTTTTCTTTTCTGGCACTCAAAGTTTTTAATTACTTTGCTGTTGCTGTTGCTGTTGAATTGCGATTATTTACGTAGTTAATTAAGGGAACGCGTGTCGACGGATGCCTACGAGTAGTATGTACTTCTTGGCATTCGTAGGGTACCCGCTGTGTCTGTGCGTTTGTGTGTGTGTGGGCTTCCAGATGGAACAAATCTATGGACGTGTCTATCGATGACTTGCCAGCAGTTATTGCATTCAGTCAATTGTGGAAATTATGGGTTGTGAAGAGGAATACAATTCCGAAAATATACGTTACAAGTGGATTTTTTTTTAAACATACGATTTCGAAATAGGGCTGTGCGATTACTAAATTATTTGATTTTTGATTAAGCAGAACTTTTGAAAATTTTTAAAATTTTGTCAACTTCAAATAAGTATTTATATTTAAAATAATAAAAAAAGAAGGAACTTTTAAAAATTTGCAAGAACCATATTTTTAAATATTTCTCGACGCAGAAATGTATTACTCAAAAATTCTGATATTAACAAAAACACAATTCGCATTAATTAGAAGCCGGGATTCATGCTCGGTTTGGAAACGTATATATTCTTGATCAGAGTGATTTTCTGAATCGATTTGGTGATATATGTCAGCCCATCTGTCTGTATCTCTATCTGTCTGTTGAAATAAAGAACTGGCAGAGCTGGGTATATGAACTAGCAGAGCTAAATCAATGAAATTCCGATGTTAAATTTCATATATAACTTGCTATCTGGTATTGAAAATGGGTCGGTTTTGATCTGTGATTCGACCACTCATATTCGAATATGTCATATAATACTAACATCTACAGGTAAATTTAATGGGAGCGGCTTGAAATCCCCAAACATAAAATCCCCAAACACATAAGCCCCAAACATATAAGCTCCAAACACAAAAGCCCCAAATATTAAATTGTGAAATACATAAAAATCCCCAAAATTTGAAATTTCCTCTAAATTTTTGGGTATGTTAGTTAAATTTTCTTTATTGGTCAAAGTGAAAAAGAAAAAGTCCACCCACTTATACTTGAACAAAGCAGAGTCAGACACTGTTCGGACCCTTAATTGAAGGGTTGGGTGCAATTTAGGTTTAATTTATTTCTTTATTTTTCTGGGTTATCAAAGAACTGGGAAAATACAAGATGGTTCTTAAAACTATAATGGATAAAATAGAATCTGGCGTAGAAATTGTTGAGTAAAATTCGAATGCAGAACGGTAAAAAAATTGATCAAATGTCACAATATTCAATATACAGCAAATACAAATAAATTGAAAGTAATTTGAAAACATCACAATTTTGGTAGTACTTATAAGATGTTTCCTATAAACATTACGGACAAATGGTATATTTGTGGTAGATTCTCTGCAACTACTAAAGGAATTGGTGTTTTTTCTACAAATATTTACATATTTCATAGATATGAATTAAAAATATACTAATATTAATGATATTAATATTAAAGATATTAATTAAAAAGTGTTAAATATTTGACCTGAATAATGAAGTTTAAG
The DNA here is from genome assembly GCA_951804985.1 of Dryomyza anilis. Lineage (NCBI taxonomy): Eukaryota > Metazoa > Arthropoda > Insecta > Diptera > Dryomyzidae > Dryomyza > Dryomyza anilis. The sequence continues at coordinate 79,236,568 of OX638131.1, forward strand.
ACTCTAATAATTTTAAACCATACTTTTCAATTTTTGGTTTGCTAAGTGTGTTTAATAATTATTTAACTCATTTTATTATAATTTTCTAATTGTGTTGTGTTTGAACATTTTTGTATTTTGGGCTTTTGTGTTTGGGGCTTTTGTGTTTGGAGATTTTGTGCTTGGGGATTTTGATTTGGGGCTTTTGTGTTTGGGGATTTCGAGCCCAACCCAAATTTAACACCGGCCGAAATTAACTTTCTTTGTAAAAAAAACCCTTTTAATTAGGATCGAACATAAAAATTAATATTTCTCTCGCGAGTCGATTTGTAGTGCCCCAAAAAAAATGGCTGCTATAAATGAAAGGAAATTCTCTAGCTTTTGCATGTTTTGCAGTTATTTTCAGGACTCTTAAACCCTGTGGATACCCGGATCACATTAAAGAGTAACATATCTGTAGCTTCATCCTCAAATAACTTTTATTTTATGGTGAATTCAAAAAATAAAAAATATATATTAAAAATATTCTAAAAATTTAATAAAACCTAATTTAATAAAAAATATATATATATATATTTTTTTTTTTGGTGGACTGTGTGTGTTACAAAAAAATGTATTAAAGTCTAAACTATATATTAAGCTATATTTAGTACTAATTGTAAGTTATATATAGACGGTATTACTTTTGAGTTAATTCCTACTAACTTCATTAAACCAACTATCAAAATTTTACTATTTCTAAATTTCACTTTTGACCCGAACTTTCCCAGTGGTTTTTTGTATATAATTTTAGACCAAATTCTTTTGAATGTATTCTAAAATATATTTGAGTAAGCGTACATGTATATCCAAGCATAAATATTCATTGGATTGTAGAATTCTTCGTCACGGAACCATCAGTAAACCAACCTAGTGTTAAGAGAGTTCCTAATGGGCATCGCCATATTTTGAATTACTCGTGACTTAAAACTCTCTACGAATACTTAGCTGTTACTTAAAATTCTTCAAGTATGAACTGCGAAAAGGAGTGACGTTTATTCGCTGTCATATTTAAATCTATTTTCGAAAAACTCTCTGAGACAGCAAGTGATGCGCGCATGCGACAAATACGCAAACAGAAGTAATTAAAACCGATGGCAGGATGCTGCTGCTTGTTTGCCACGTCACGACGAACATTTCCTCATGACAGATGATACACAATTATGAATATATTTGGCACAACTGCGAGACAGCCATTTATAAATGTTACACCAGGACATTCGACGCCCCCCAGAGGTGGTGCGTGCGCCCAAGAGTCTGACAAAGTGCTGATGCGGAAAATACTATAAAGCTTAAAACGAACGAAAAGACAAATCAATGCAGGTGCCGCCGCTAATGCTGTCAGTGCAAAAAAAAGCCAACTCTCGTCGGCAGCCACCAAGAAAATTGATGATCTTCGTTAGTGTTGCCAGCTCGAAACAAGGAACAATTCGATGTTCACGTTAAGTACTTCGATGCAGTCATAATAAATCGATTTGAGAAAAATGAAGTCAAACGTACGACATTTTTATTGTCATGCGGCTTGGCAGACGGCACTAGTGCTGGCTGTGGGGTCCTTGAGTCACTGTCAAAAGCCACCCAAAAGTCATCCGAACGACGAAGTCTGGGTAGAGTGGAATTTAATAGGCTTACTTCCTATTTAGCTGGAAAATTGAACAGAATTTTCATTTCATCTTCTACCAGTTGTCTTTTGGTTAAATGGATGGATGAATGTATGGCTGCTTGACTGTTGGTTGCCTGTTCGTGTCGAAGATGGTGATGATGATGATGATGATGGTGACGGTGGCTGATGCCTGATAACAGTCTTTATGTTGAACTTGGCTCGGCTGTCTGACAATCTCTGATCTTGTAAATTTTCTGTTTTGGCTGCACATGTGGCATAAATTGCAAAGAAGCCAAATCGAAGTGAAATCGCTGTGAAGTGTATGAAATTTTGCTATTGCGAAAGACAATTTTTGGTTTTCGCTGCTACATGTTGACTAACATATTTAAATTGGCGATAATTCATTGATGCCAGAGACAAATTTTATTTGCAAAATATTATATACTGCATAGATGAGATATATTCATCGATATGACATCGATTAAAATGAATTCTTGAATGGAAAATTGGCTCTTATTATTTATTAGCTTTCGTTAGTGCTGTCAAAACATAACATTATTCTTCATAGTAGAACTAAACCAAATACATCGAAACGTTTTTCGAATCAGTTAAGAGTACTTTTCGACGGTACGTTAACGAATGCGTTGATTTTACGATGCGATTGTCCGAATAACTCATGGGTAATGCTGCATACAAGACTGAGTGAATCAGTTGAGAGTACGTTTCTATGAAATGTCATTAACTTACGAAATAACTATGTATATTATCAGGCATATGAAATCTTAGCAGAACTTAAAGGAGAAGAATTTTTGATGATGAAATGCACAGAAATAATGTCTGGTTCCTGGATGGTTTCTTTTGTGGTCATTTTACAACCGGATTATTCACCTCTATAACCGATGCAAATATACAGTACGTAAACGAATACAGTAAAACGGTGTTCAAACTGAGTGTTTTATAGAATACGGAATATGACGACATATCGTCACTATCATGCCAAAGGGGCGAATGTGTAATTTTTTGACATTTTCGTTTTTTTTTTCATTTTTTAATATAGTTCTTCCTCAAGTATACTGTGCCAAAATCGTGTCTGGTTTTGTTGGATATTTCTAGCCACAAAAGACAAAACGAAAAGGGCGAATTCGAAAGATTGAAAATGTTGTCATGCCAAAAGGGCGAATCTTTTCGTTTTTTTGCCATAACTTTTTATTGGTATAAGATAAAATAGTGGCGTAGAGGCATTAATTGTTTGTTTTTAAAGCACCTATCGATCATCATCATTATTTTAAAATATTTTTTTTTAATTTTTATCATTTGCAAGTAAAATATTTGGCAATTATTTTTTATTAATAATGCCAATCGATGAGTGCTTTGAAAACAATCAATAAATGCCTTTACAACACTATTTATCTGGCACCAATAAAGAGTTATAGCAAAAAACAAGATTTTTCAATTTTTCTAATTTCTTCGTTTTTATGCATTAATTGTTATTTTGCTGAATATATTGTTGTTTTGCCAAATCTTTTACTTGCAAATAACAAATGACAAATTAATGTTTGGCAACATTTTTTAAATGAGGATGCCAATCGATAGATGTTTTAAAAACAAAAAATTATTGCCTTTACATCACTATTTTATCTGTCGCAAATAAAGAGGTACATCATAAAAAACGAAAATATTTGCGTTTTGTAGGATATAGCCTCACAAAATCCGTATTTATCATTCAGTAAGTTGTCCGAATCCAAAGATATTTTATGTACGTTATAATAATTGATGAATAAACCAAAATAACAAAAAAAAAGAATAAATTTAACTAATTTTTAAAACACTTCAAACTTTAAAATTTGATTTCCCAAAATTTTTAAAAATTCACATTCGACCCAATATAATATATAAACATCATAACCCGACCAGATACTACGCAATATCCTAATAGATATAATTTTCACTGGAACAGACAATTCTAAAGTTACTACTCAATATTCGTTTAATCTGTTTCAGTCTCTAAACATCAAATGGGCGTTTTTCTGTATCCGTATTATACATAATCAACTTTTGGATTTGTTACAGCACATCCGAACAGTATTTAGAATCTGCCTCAATACAAAGTACCTGAATATCTGACAAATACAAAGAACGTTATCTTTATCGATATCGAAAAAAGGCGAGTGTGGTGGCAATAAAATGTAATTACAGTTTAACAGATTTTTCTTCGTATTCCTGCCCCAAACCAAAACCCATTGCTCCACCCGATGATGACAACTACAACGACGAGTGAAGTTAGGATAATCCAGCATAAGCATAGATAATTCTTTTATCGGGACTTTTGATACATTTTTCTTCGTCGCATTGCTTTTGGTTTAGCTATTTCTTAATTTTTCGGGGCGTAGTAGCGTGAGTTCGCAGGCGAGTTTGTGCGGCGGCTGCAGGAGGACATAGCACTGTCACTTCAAGAACTAGCAGTCGGAGCTGGAGCAGTTGCGAAGGCACTCGCATTCGCATATTCAATTTGCTTTATTTGATTTGTGCGCTTTTGCCTTCATCAGCAGAATCGTATGGATGCCTCCTACCGCGCCGATGTCACTGGATGCTTGCTTGGTTGGCAGCATTGACAACACACAGTCATGGCCTTTTTTTGTCAGGACAGAGGCAGACAGTAGCAAAAAATAACAGACCATTTTGAAGGGAAATTCAATAAACGTGCTGCTGCTGGTATTGCTGCTATGTTGCCGCCTCGCGATGACAAGACGACATGATGTGCAGCGCGGACGGTGCGGTGTAAGGTCTGACGTAGGAGGAACCGCACCGCACGTAAGAGCAACCGCAGAGTAGCATCTGGAAAAGTGCTGACAAGACGCTATTAGGCTTATTTCAATGATGGCAACGACGACTGTATTTTTGCAACTAAATTAGCCCAAATTCTATTTGAAGAATTTACAAAAAAAATAAAAATAAAACATTTATATAAATTCGTTAAATTTGAATTCAGCTACTTTTCTATTGCATGCCAATTGTGTCGTATTCTCATACATGCGAATTTGGCTAGCTGTTGCGTAAAGTTATAACTAAAATAAAAAACACTAGTTTCAGTATCGAAATATAATTTTTCTCAATTATTCTACACCCACAAAAAATCATGGTAAATTAATAGTATTTCAATAGAAAAACAATAATTTATACTATTAAAATTGGCCAATAGGATGGGTTCCATTAGTTCAGTAATATTGAAACTATTAATAAAATATGTTGTTGTACCATACATTTTATAATATGCTCTTTTAATAAATAATTAATGATATGTATTATTAATTTTATAGTAAAGTCGAAAACATTTTTCTAATAATTTATTAAAACAAAAATGAATTTTAGTTATACATCGAATGAAGTAAGATTAGGATAAGGATGAGATCAGAAAACTTGGCCAGGTTAGCAACTGCAAATAGCGTCACGATTTGATTATTAACTTATTTCAAATCAGGCAAACATGATCAGATAATGATTTATTAAAGTACTCCGCTACTTTAGACTACGAAGATCTGATCTAAAAATTTCAATGAAAATACTTCTGCTAAAATTTTGAAATAAACCACATGAAATCCTGTTTGATCTGACCAAAGTTATGACCACGCAAAACGTAAACAATATAAATTTTAAAGTGTACCTATTATTTATTGCTAACATATTTAGTTTTCATAATTCAGTAAAATGATTTATTATATGTAAAACAAGATCTATAATTTTATGATTCCTCTTAATTTATTTTTTCAAATCACGATTTTTAGTTTAAATTTTCTTTTGTGATGCTCGTTTTAATCAATATAATTTTTTTGTCCTTTAATTATTCATAGAAATTCCAACAAATTCATATACCAGTACATTTCAGTTTCAATGTATTACTCAGGATCCAAAATTAGACGATCACGATCCAATATTAAAGTCAAATGAGGTTTACCTTATTTTCATACTTTTAAAATTTAATACATTCCTCCGTATGTTCATATAAGACAAAAAAAAGTAATTTCTTATGCGAATTTATGAATTTTCTTTAATCTCAGGACTTAAAGTGTGATTTGTAAAAACAATGCAAGAGGAAACATAGAACTATAGATCATGTTTGATACAAAATATATACTTATGAAAATTTGAGATGTTGTGAAATTAATAATAGGTACACATTAAAATTTATATTTTTTGCATTTGACTGGTCAAAACTTTGGTCAGATCCATCTGAAATTCAAAACGTTTATTTCAAAATTTTAGTTGAACTATTCTCATTGAAATACACAATAAAACAGATCGAAAACTCAAATCTTTAAAAAGTAAAGTTCAAAATATGTCGAAAAACACGATAAATCTACATATATAAAAAAAGTCCTGATTACTGACTGACTGATCGAACGATCAACGCCCAGACCAAACCCTTAGACCTAGGAACATGAAATTTGGACAGGGTGTTCATCTCCCGACGTATGCGCGCACTAAGGCGGGATTTTTTGAAATTCGTCCCCTAAGGTACAAAAATGGGAGTGGCGAACTTGAATTTTTAAATGCAAATATCTGTGTACATAATATAGCCACAGTATTGAAATTTAGCCCAATGATGTATATTGTGGTTGTCTATCATTTTTCCAAATGTGGGCGGGATTAGACCACGGGGTGTGGCACCTCCCATATAACCAAAACATTTAAATTGCTATAAGTCCTGACATACTAACAGTAGAGTTATAAAAATCGAACCAAATGTTCATATTTAAAACTCCAATCGTCACGTAGAATGTGGGCGAGATTGGACAACGGGGCGTGGCACTCCCATATAACCAAAACATTAAAATTGATATAACTCCTGACTTACTATGAGCAGAGTTGTAAAAATCGAAACAAATGATCATATTAAACATTGTAATCTTCACGTAGAAAGTGAACGGGAATGGACAAAGGGAGTGGCACGTGAGCGGGCGACGTAGGCACTAAAAAGGGGCAAGAGGGCCGTAATTTAAAAAGATATTACTTTGCATTTACAAAAACTTATCACGGGCAACGCTGTGAACGGGTCCAGCTAGTGTCATATATTTGTTTTACGTAATAACTCAATCTGAAAAAACTGAATAAGAGATCTTGATGAGAATCTTGAAGTCCATCGGAAAACCATAATTTTGGAAAACCATAATTTTGGATATGCAATTAACAAAAAAAAATATAAAATCCATAGGAATACCTTTTGATTCAACGATTTCTCTACTATTAAAATTAGTCAATGCGATTTTTCCTATTAATTTTATAGTGTGGGAACTATTGATTTTATAGGGGCATCACACTATGGTTTTTAATAGGTTTTACTATTAATAACTAATGGGATGTCCTAATAATACTGAAATGTTCCATTGAAAGAATAGTTTATCAAATTAAGATAAACTGACTTATACTATTATAACAATAGTATTAAATTTTTAATTGAATAATAATGACGATTATTTTAAGTACCAATAATTAAAAGCAAGGATTGAAACCTTAACCGAAACCGATATCCGTTTAAAACGGTTTCATTTTTAAAACTGAAACCGTTATACGAAAATCAGAAATAAACCGATGTCCAAAATCGAAATAACCGGTTTCGGTTTTATATCGGTTTAAAACGGTTTTTAAAAAGCATAAAAAGAAACAGGAAAACATATTTTATTTTATGTAGAAGATCTTAAGTACAAGGCATGTTTAAATGTCATTTAATAAAATTTTGAGTTTCCAAAATATAATTTTTTTGTTGTACAAACATTCACATGTTGTTTTTTTGAGAAACATTGTTTCAAAATAACAGTCTTTGGTCCTAAATTTGTTTTTTTTTTATTAATTTGTGTAGCGGTAAATCGAATTAACAACAAAACACCAGCAACACCAAGCACAATTTTTTTTTTGTTAAAAAATGATTAAATTTTGAATGATATTGTTTTTATATTTATTGTATTAGTAAAATAAAGTGGGACAAGTTTTGAAAAGTTCATTGGAATAATTTTTAAATTCTTTTAAAGGATCTATTCAATGGAATACCATTTATAAGTCTAAGTTTGATTGATTTTTGAATGATTTTTTCAAAACACCTAAATTTCGGAAATATATATTAAGGATACTTATAATAAGGTAACAAAAAAACAATGGTGATACAAGAAAAATTAGTAACTAATACGGAAAATAAAGTGCAAGTTCGAACATTTCAAGTATAAAGGCAGATATTTATTTGCAGATATTGAAGTTCACTGAATTGTTGAAATTTAATTTCTTTGGTTTTATGGATGGAAATTGTACATAATTCTTCTTCTTTTCATGAAGTTTAAGAACATTTACCGATGTATCTTTCTTGCTTTTATTTAGGTTCGCTTCTCGGCTCTCCTCTGCAATTCTGATCATATCTCAGGTGAAGTCAAAATGTTACTTTTCATTGACTTGTGGTCATGATTGAATTTTTTCTTGGCGAAATCAATTAAATAATTCATTTAAGTATCCCACTCATATCATATCCCAATTTACCCCAATATTTGAACATTACTTAGCACAATATAAACAATGTTAAATTATTTGAAAATGATGGAAAAAAAAATTTTTTTGAACAAAAACCGAAATCAAAACCGAAACCGTAACTTGGAACCGGAATACCGAAACCGTTTCGTAATAAAAACCTAAAACCGTAACCGAAACGCGAAAAAACCCGAAACCGAAATTGAAACCGTTATTCGTTTAGGTTTCATTCCTTAGTTAAAATCATATTATTTTTAATGGAATTAAAATAATATGAAACAAACTATTCAATTCAAATAATAGTTTTTTATATTCATTCAATGGGATTTACCATATTACTACTATATTAGTATTAATTTAATATGGTTGATATTATTGTTTTCATGATTTGAATTATTTATAGAATATAATAAATGTAGTCGCGGTAGCACAGTATTTAGTGCGTTGGACTGCGAGCCGAAAGGTCGCTGGTTCAAGCCTGGACTGGGGCTAACAACATCTTTTCATAGAAAACATTTTTCTATACCGCGCTACCTCTCGGCAGTAAATGGCAAACCTACGAGAGTAAAACATTGCCTATGAAAAGCTCTCACCCGCCGTTCGGATTCGGCAATAAACTTTGAGTACAAATATAACACGCACAGCTCAAAATGGTGAGAGAGCTCGGCCGAAGTCCTGTACAGGACTGTAACGCCAAACTATTATTATATTAATAAATAACCCTGCATAAGTGATTTCGATTAAAACAAATTCATCATAATTTTAATTAATTTAGACTAAAGTGAAATATTCTTTCAACTTTCTACAACTTGTGAAGAATCTGAAAATACATTTTCGTTAGAAAATCAGGTTGGATTCAAGGACACTCAAGAAACCATATCAGGATACACGCAGAGAAAAAAATTGTTTGCTGCAAACATAATATATTTGCAAACATAATAAAATTTGATTTCTTTAACAGGATTTTACTTTTAATTCAAATTTTTTTAAATTATTTCGGTATTGACTCATGATTATAATATGTTATTAACATTCTGGAAATGCATGTGTGTAACGTGTAACATACTATGTTTACTGCAAAACATAATTTTTCCCTGTTTCAGACCCTGATTATAACAACTTAACCAAGACAGATTTCATGATGAGGCACTTATCATATCCTCAGCAAATTTTCCACTCGAGTTGGACATTTCTTTAATGAGAAAAACAACGTATGTCGAAATAGAATACATGCTTTCAATTTTAGTATAAGGTATAAAATAAAATATTTTTTCGACATTTCAAAATACCCTTAGAAATTTAACATAATCCAAGAGTTCAAGTCCACAAAATTATTATTTTTTTTCGAATAATACAACTTGCTTTCGCAACTGTTCACCAAATTTTTATTTAGGATTATTTTCTAAACGGTTTTTATTTTTCTTTTTTTGTAATTGATTATTTGAGTGTTTGAATAACCCATTTCTTTTATTTCTGTTTTGTCGAATAATTGCAAAATCCATCGGTGAATGTAGCAAATGTAATTTGATTTGGCGCCAATAAAACTAACACACAACTGAAATGGCCAACCACTGATATGCTCCATGTCAACCTACCTCCCTCGGTCAGAGCCCACACAGAGTAGACACTGTTTCAGCGACACCATCTGCAGAGAATGAAGTGAATTAAAGTCGCGCCAACTGCGTTGCTCTGCGCGCATGTAGTCAATGCGCGTAATTACAAAGTGGCCAACTACAATAAACACATGCGACTATATAGACTATGTGGACTGTGCCATGAACTGGACTTGGGCATGGTCAAAGTTAGCCGCATGGTCGCTGTACCACACTCGTTTTGGCACTAGTTCTGCGAGTGTGTTACAGCGGTTTTTCTTGTTCTGCTGCTCGAATCTAATTGAATTTTTCACTATTTATCTGCTTCGTAGGCAGTGTCGCCTGCATCTGCATGTGGCGCCATCTACATTTGTTACAGGGTGCAGCTTAATGCGACAGTCAATTTATCAAAATCAAACTAGTGCAAACTATTCGACAATGCGAAGACTATCCGGAAAGATTCAACTTTCGATCGTAATTCGATAAAATTTGATTTTTGTTGCTATAATTTCTATTCTTTATAGGTGCTAAATCGAGGCTTTTAGAAGAATGCTTTATTTTAGCACCATAACAGTGACCTCCAAGTCTTCCAAGATTAGGAGACCATCGTCGCCTCCAAGTTTGCTCATTCAATTCCATTTTTCTTCACTGTCAAATTTTATGACAAGATACCTATAATAGTTTAAACATACGATATTTTAACATCCGACTGTGATCACGACTCCACGAGTTTATATGTTTTTCGTGGTTCAGAGTAAACATTTTGTTTTGTATATTAATTTTTATATATCTAATTGAAAGTGCGAGTTAAAAAACATCCTTGTTAAAAAAAAACATCCTACAGTCTCATTACCAGATCCTGAGTATCTCAGTTTGATTCAAAAATGAGCCTCAAATTATTTGTATATGTTTTGAGCAAAATGCGCCATTCAAGTAAATGGTTAAAAAATGTTCTATTTATAAAAATCAATGTTATTTTGATTATAATTATTTTTCACATTTAATTTGCAATCTAATTTTGGTTTTTTTTTTTGTGGTATTATTGCTATTTGTGGGTAAAAGGAATTATTGTTTTCCTAGTTTTTTTAGTAAGAAAGTTGAATACATTTAATTGTTTGTGGATCCTCGTAGATTCGCCGAAATACTCCTGGAGCAGTCTTTTTTTTAATTTAAATTTTGGATAAATTCTTTAGTTTTTGTAAAAGTTTCGTATTGGAAGTATCATACGTTGCAGAACCTTGAATTTTCAATATTTTATTTTAATTTATAAAAATACAGGGCATATTAGTCTTGCAACTAATTGACAGTAAAAAAAAATAATGATGGAACATTATTATTTACTTTAGTTGACTTCATCATGACTTTGTTATATATGGATTTATTTTTAAAAATAACATTTTTCTGATGCGCCAAAAAAAGGTGGCAATTATACGTCGTTTACCGCATATATTTATATACAACGAAATTAATGATCTGTATTCAAAATGTATATCAGAAACCAGATAAGTTCTAGTTTTTCAGAAATTAAGAAGTTTTTAATTTTAGCCATCACCCTACCCTGTATTTTAGCATTGTCAGAAGTTGTTAATTTTTTAAAAAATAAAATCGACAGTATATATAACACATGTGGCAACGACTACTGTTGCGACAACTACTAGTGTCCATACAATACATAAACAATTTTCTAGTATATTTTCACACTTCATATTCCGATATCAATACGAAAAGACCTCGACGCGATAAAGTTGCGGTAACCTCCGAGCATAGTTAATAGAAACGACACCTTAGAAGAAATAAATAGAAAGAAAGAAAAAAAGAAAGAAATAATGAAATGAAGAAATAAAGAAATAAAGAAATAAAAAAATAAAGAAATAAAGAAATAAAGAAATAAAGAAATAAAGAAATAAAGAAATAAAGAAATAAAGAAATAAAGAAATAAAGAAATAAAGAAATAAAGAAATAAAGAAATAAAGAAATAAAGAAATAAAGAAATAAAGAAATAAAGAAATAAAGAAATAAAGAAATAAAGAAATAAAGAAATAAAAAAAAAAAGAAATAAAGAAATAAAGAAATAAATAAATAAAGAAATAAAGAAATAAAGAAATAAAGAAATAAAGAAAAAAAGAAATAAAGAAATAAAGAAATAAAGAAATAAAGAAATAAAGAAATAAAGAATTAAAGAAATAAAGAAATACAGAAATAAAGAAATAAAGAAATAAAGAAATAAAGAAATAAAGAAATAAAGAAATAAAGAAATAAAGAAATAAAGAAATAAAGAAATAAAGAAATAAAGAAATAAAGAAATAAAGAAATAAAGAAATAAAGAAATAAAGAAATAAAGAAATAAAGAAATAAAGAAATAAAGAAATAAAGAAATAAAGAAATAAAGAAATAAAGAAATAAAGAAATAAAGAAATAAAGAAATAAAGAAATAAAGAAATAAAGAAATAAAGAAATAAAGAAATAAAGAAATAAAGAAATAAAGAAATAAAGAAATAAAGAAATAAAGAAATAAAGAAATAAAGAAATAAAGAAATAAAGAAATAAAGAAATAAAGAAATAAAGAAATAAAGAAATAAAGAAATAAAGAAATAAAGAAATAAAGAAATAAAGAAATAAAGAAATAAAGAAATAAAGAAATAAAGAAATAAAGAAATAAAGAAATAAAGAAATAAAGAAATAAAGAAATAAAGATATAAAGATATAAAGATATAAAGAAATAAAGAAATAAAGAAATAAAGAAATAAAGAAATAAAGAAATAAAGAAATAAAGAAATAAAGAAAAAAACAAATAAATAAATAAATAAATAAAGAAATAAAGAAATAAAGAAATAAAGAAATAAAGAAATAAAGAAATAAAGAATTAAAGAAATAAAGAAATAAAGAAATAAAGAAATAAAGAAATAAAGAAATAAAGAAATAAAGAAATAAAGAAATAAAGAAATAAAGAAATAAAGAAATAAAGAAATAAAGAAATAAAGAAATAAAGAAATAAAGAAATAAAGAAATAAAGAAATAAAGAAATAAAGAAATAAAGAAATAAAGAAATAAAGAATTAAAGAAATAAAGAAATAAAGAAATAAAGAAATAAAGAAATAAAGAAATAAAGAAATAAAGAAATAAAGAAATAAAGAAATAAAGAAATAAAGAAATAAAGAAATAAAGAAATAAAGAAATAAAGAAATAAAGAAATAAAGAAATAAAGAAATAAAGAAATAAAGAAATAAAGAAATAAAGAAATAAAGAAATAAAGAAATAAAGAAATAAAGAAATAAAGAAATAAAGAAATAAAGAAATAAAGAAATAAAGAAATAAAGAAATAAAGAAATAAAGAAATAAAGAAATAAAGAAATAAAGAAATAAAGAAATAAAGAAATAAAGAAATAAAGAAATAAAGAAATAAAGAAATAAAGAAATAAAGAAATAAAGAAATAAAGAAATAAAGATATAAAGATATAAAGATATAAAGAAATAAAGAAATAAAGAAATAAAGAAATAAAGAAATAAAGAAATAAAGAAATAAAGAAAAAAACAAATAAAGAAATAAAAAAATAAAGAAATAAAGAAATAAAGAAATAAAGAAATAAAGAAATAAAGAAATAAAGAAATAAAGAAATAAAGAAATAAAGAAATAAAGAAATAAAGAAATAAAGAAATAAAGAAATAAAGAAATAAAGAAATAAAGAAATAAAGAAATAAAGAAATAAAGAAATAAAGAAATAAAGAAATAAAGAAATAAAGAAATAAAGAAATAAAGAAATAAAGAAATAAAGAAATAAAGAAATAAAGAAATAAAGAAATAAAGAAATAAAGAAATAAAGAAATAAAGAAATAAAGAAATAAAGAAATAAAGAAATAAAGAAATAAAGAAATAAAGAAATAAAGAAATAAAGAAATAAAGAAATAAAGAAATAAAGAAATAAAGAAATAAAGAAATAAAGAAATAAAGAAATAAAGAAATAAAGAAATAAAGAAATAAAGAAATAAAGAAATAAAGAAATAAAGAAATAAAGAAATAAAGAAATAAAGAAATAAAGAAATAAAGAAATAAAGAAATAAAGAAATAAAGAAATAAAGAAATAAAGAAATAAAGAAATAAAGAAATAAAGAAATAAAGAAATAAAGAAATAAAGAAATAAAGAAATAAAGAAATAAAGAAATAAAGAAATAAAGAAATAAAGAAATAAAGAAATAAAGAAATAAAGAAATAAAGAAATAAAGAAATAAAGAAATAAAGAAATAAAGAAATAAAGAAATAAAGAAATAAAGAAATAAAGAAATAAAGAAATAAAGAAATAAAGAAATAAAGATATAAAGATATAAAGAAATAAAGAAATAAAGAAATAAAGAAATAAAGAAATAAAGAAATAAAGAAATAAAGAAATAAAGAAAAAAACAAATAAATAAATAAAGAAATAAAGAAATAAAGAAATAAAGAAATAAAGAAATAAAGAAATAAAGAAATAAAGAAATAAAGAAATAAAGAAATAAAGAAATAAAGAAATAAAGAAATAAAGAAATAAAGAAATAAAGAAATAAAGAAATAAAGAAATAAAGAAATAAAGAAATAAAGAAATAAAGAAATAAAGAAATAAAGAAATAAAGAAATAAAGAAATAAAGAAATAAAGAAATAAAGAAATAAAGAAATAAAGAAATAAAGAAATAAAGAAATAAAGAAATAAAGAAAAAAAGAAATAAATAAAATAGAGAAATAGAGAAAAAAAGATATAAAGAAATAAAGAAAAAAAGAAATCTACCGCTCTAGAAATTAATGCAAAATTGTCGATTTAAAATCAAGTACCTCAAGTCTTTAAAGGCACAACCCCAAAAATTTAAATCTTCATTAATCCCAACAGAGTAGCATTGGCACTAATTTGCTATTGTTTATCTCTATCGTTGCAGGTGTCTCCGCTGAACTCTACTACGTTCGTGATGGCCAAGTGAATGACTATGCGTTGAATTTCGCCGTGCCTGTGCCAGCGAATGTCAACGAAATTTCCTTCACGTGGCAGAGTCTGGCACACCATCCGCTGCCCTACAGCATCAACATAATCACCTCCGATCCGAATGTACTGCCCCGACCCACTTTGAATATTTCGCGCATCGGCGAGATTCCACTGGAGCCGCAGACGTACGCCATCGGCATGAAATGCTCGGGTACACGCGACGCAGAGGTGGAGGTCACCATCGCCATTGAAATAATTTTGGATCGACAGACAAACAACATCACCGATTTGTTGTTTCGGCGCAAGAAAATCTGTTTAGAGGGCCATCAGGAGGATTCGCATAATGTTGCTGGCGGTGCCACTGTCGACGGTGTAGTTGCTGGCAATGACTTTGAAAGTGACGTTGCCGCTACTGATGGCAACACTAAAATCGCCGACACTGCTGTTGGTCCGGTGCTGGTCCGCAAAGACCAATCGAATAATGAACATGACATAAACAATGCGGCAACCGGCACAGGTGTCGGCGACGATTACGACCCCATGCTGAAGGAGACGCTGGCGCCACCCACCAGCGGTCTGATTACTCTCATAATCGGTGGCATCATGGCGCTGCTGCTGGTGGCCACTCTCATTCTCATTGCCTACTGTGCCAAGGGACCCACTAAGCGTCAGAACCATGGCGTGCATCTAATAAAAACCTCGAGTTTCCAGCGCCTGCCGACAATTTCATCCTCGACGGCACACAATTCTATTTACGTGTGTCCTTCAACCATTACTCCCATGTACGCGACGCTAACGCGTCCATTTCGCGAGTACGAACAGGAGCCAGAGGAGTTTAATCGCCGCCTGCAGGAGCTGACCGTGCAAAAGTGTCGCGTGCGTTTATCGAGCCTTGTCCAGGAGGGCGCCTTTGGACGCATCTACCAGGGCACATACAACGATTGTCAGGATGTTCTGGTGAAGACGGTGACGCAGCATGCAAGTAAGATGCAGGTGTCATTATTTCTGCAAGAGGCTCTGATGCTATATGGCGCCGGACATTCGAACATTGTGAGCGTATTGGGCGTGTCCATCGAGGACTATTCCACACCGTTTGTTCTGTATCCGGCTTCGAATAATGCACGCAATCTAAAGCTGTTTCTACAGGATCCGGCCTTTTCTCGCAGCGTGACCACTATACAGACGGTGCTGATGGCCTCGCAGCTGGCAATGGCTCTAGACCACTTGCACAACCATGGCGTCATACACAAGGACATTGCTGTCCGGAATTGTTTGTAAGTAACCCTCAAATTTTCACCAGTGAATGCATGTTTAAACCCCGTTTTTCTTCTACTTTCCCCGCTCAGTATTGATGATCAGCTGCGCGTCAAACTTGCAGACAGCTCTTTGGCTCGCGATCTCTTTCCCGGTGATTACAGCTGCCTGGGCGATGGCGAAAACCGCCCCATCAAATGGCTGTCCCTGGAAGCACTGCAAAAGAAACAGTTTAACGAGGGCAGCGACGTTTGGGCCTTCGGCGTGCTTATGTGGGAGATGTGCACGCTGGCCAAACTTCCCTATGCCGAGATTGATCCCTACGAGATGGAGCACTATCTGCGCGACGGCTACCGGCTTGCACAGCCTATCAATTGTCCAGATGAACTGTAAGTTTAAAAACAAACACACTTTTTCACATTTCAATCATATATTGTTACTTCTGCAGATTCACAATCATGGCTTACTGCTGGGCCATACTGCCCTCGGAGCGCCCCTCCTTCAGTCAACTGCAGATTTGCCTTTCAGAGTTCCATACGCAAATCACGCGGTACGTCTAACCGCACCAGCTCATCCCCCACTTTATGCTAACGGCCAACATCTCAAATATTGTAAATATATGCACCCGGGATTATGTTATAAAGACGAAGTTCTGGTTCCCTTCTGTCTTCTCGAAAATATATATGCGAATAATATGCTGTATAACAAATCTGACTTTGTGCTAACGAATATCTATCCAAAGACAAAACAATAGAATATTTAGCGAGTGTCTGTTTTTAGTTTAGATTTTTATTTCTTCCAGAGTAGAAATAATAATTAAGTATCGTAATTTACTGCCATTAAGTAAATATAAGTGCGCATAGATCTAAGATAATTTTACAATAAATTTTTGATTTTGTATTTGTTTTTGGCATTTAACGTAAATGTATTGCGTTCTGTTCCTCATAAATCTCTTCATATTAGGTACCTATATAATTCCCTAATGGGGAATTGTATAGGTTCGTCTAAATATTATAGCTACATTTTTGGCAGGGTTTAAGAAAATACATAGCAATGGAAATTTTGTCAGTTTCCTTTCCTCAACTCAGGTGTAGTTCTTTATGATTAATTTAGGATTTTCGATTAGGTATG
Source organism: Dryomyza anilis (assembly GCA_951804985.1). Classification (NCBI taxonomy): domain Eukaryota; kingdom Metazoa; phylum Arthropoda; class Insecta; order Diptera; family Dryomyzidae; genus Dryomyza; species Dryomyza anilis. Next base: position 79,253,620 of record OX638131.1, read on the forward strand.
TATAAAAATTGTATTTTGTTGTAAGTTGTATATGATGTCACTAATGAATAAAATTTATTTAAATTCAGAAATAAACGCCAAAATCATATAATAATTTATTGGTCAGTATTTTCTTTGAGTAGGCCATTGAATATATCTACATTGCGTTGGAAAGTAGTCGCAAAGAAAATAATCATAGAGTTATTTGAACTCTTAAAAGAGGTAAGTATGAAAGTGTAAAAAGTTTTGAGAAACTATATTGAGAAATAGCATTCTAACTTATTCGGTTCCTTCGATGAAGATTCCAAACATCACGAAAACTGAATTGAAAGATATATCTTAGTAGTATATATATAGTATATACTAGACATCTGCACAAATACATTTGAAACCCACTTCAAGATATTAATTTTATTTCCAACCATGTACTGTCGCCGACTCCATGCTTGAACGAATGTGTTGCAAGAAAGCACAAGTAGTGTCAAAACAAAACACAAATCAGACGTAGTTGTAGTGAAGAGTCGAAAATAATGCGCAAAAGTTTTTGAAATTTCCTGAAAATATGCATTACTGCACTCTACAGTTTTGAATGCATTTTGCAAATAACAGTCGACAGTATTATGGTGAAGTTTCTCGGCCGACTTCACTTCACTGCAGTATTTGTTTCTTTGGTGTCAAGTACTGTGAAAACATTAAGCCATTCAAAATATTCAATGTTTTGAAAATCAAAACCAAACGACTCTACTGTAGCTGAACAGCGAGTAACGGCTGAGAAGACGAATATTGAAAACAACTACAACCAATCTACCGCTCGGCGTTCGACAATAGTAATATATATAAAAATAGAACAAACATTATTTAAAAAAAAATTGTTTAAACAAAATTGTAGGACAAAAACAACGCTTTGGTCAAAAACAACATTTTTTATATTAAATAATGAAAATAATTATATAATGAAAAACAAGTTGTTCGTTAAATAAAAAACTTAGCATGAAATATTATATGAAAATTCCTTAGAGTAAGAATGATAATGTAAAATGTACTCGGTGTCATAAGCAGTTCATTTCAGAATTTAAATTGTTATTGCATATCATCACAGACCTCTTCACTGCAGTTTTGTTTGTGTTTTGTTTTGACAGTGCTTTGTTGTTGTAACCAACACATTCATTTGCTTTTCAAGCATAGAGATGACGACAGTAAATGCTTCGATACAAAGTGAATGTCTTGAAGTGGGTTTCAAATGCACTTGTGCACATGTCTAGTGCGCAATACAAATTCAAACTCTGAAATGAACTGGTTTGTGACACTGATTACTCAGTGCATTTTACATTTTTTGTCATTCTTACTCTATGAAATTTTCATTAATAATGAAATATAGAAAAATTCAAAAGGTATAAGAAAATCATATAATATATCGACGCCTCTTACGAAAACCCACAGGTTTCAATTTGCTTACGAAAAACGGTGCATCAAAAAAAGGTTTCATTAAAACAAGAATAAGATTATTTTATCCACGAAAAGAAGCATTAAATTATTTTATTCACGAAATGAATCTTATTCTCTATTTCACCACGAACAGAAGCATAATCTTAACTTTTCCACGATTAGAAGTACATTTATATTTTATCTACGAACAAAAGCATATTTTTAATTTCGCCACGAATAAAAGCATATATGTATTTTCGATACCGATATCCCAACAGGACCGTGCGCAGGATTTGCTCGTGGGGGCGATTTTAGCTAACTTCATAATAAAGATGGTAGGGGAGGTAGATTACTCTTGGGTCATACTCATGAACATATGATGTCCTTATTTCAGAAAATCGGTATCTGTCGAGGCCTAAACTAGATCTTGTTTTAACGGAGTTTCCTTCAGGAACTTTTGAAGGGTCATTAGTTCCCGGTTGGGCCATTATTCATAGACTTGTTTCACATAACATTGCATTGTTAGAGCCTGAGCAAATTGGTTTAATCGTAATAAAAAGAGTATTCCATTAATGAAAATACGTGTAACATTTTTGACTATTAAACATATACAAGAACTAGCAAAAAATTAAAAAATGATTTGAAAAATATTTGAAATTTATATAATTTGAGATAATATTAAATAAAACCAATCTATTTCATTTGAAATTTATACTCATATTTCATAAAAATATTTTTATAATATTGGTAAAGTAATATTAACAGAAAAGCGCCGCAGTCAAAAATTTTTGCATTGTTTTGTGAAAATTTATTTAATCAACTTCAAAATTCAAAATATATATGGGCCATTCCACACCAAATCGACCAAAAAAAGTCAAATTTGAGATTTTACCTTTTCGATTTCAATAAAATTTAGGCAACTGATAAAGGGTACCCAGATATGCACTGACCAATTTTTTATTTTTATTTTTTCGTCAACTACTTCCAGAGATACAGTGGCTCAAAGTTAAAAAAATGGGCAAAAAATCACTTTTGTATGGTTGTTCATATTTAAATATCTCCTAAACTAGAAATTCTAGATAGTCTGTTGATGGCTCGTTTTAAAGCTGTCAGTTTCATTTTATTGTAATCGAAAAGGTAAAATCACAAATTTGACTTTTTTGGTCGATTTGGTGTGCAATGGCCCATATAACCTTTTATTAGTATATCATTTTTTAATTTCCTAAATATGTTTTAAATTCCAGAAAATTTTGTTGGAATAAGAATGAGTGCAGATAAAGTCAGTTCACAAATGAGATTAAACGTTCATCACTTTTTGCTCTGATCTTTTTTATAGTTTTTTTGCTTTTAGAAAATATTGTTTCGTTTTTACTCAAAAGACTTCGATCCATTTCTTATTCTATCATATTGTTTAAACCACTTTTAATCTGAGCGTGTGATATTATAAAATTATAATGTAGAGTCATATACATTTTTAGGCTCAATTTTAATTTTAAAAAAATATTTAATGCTCATGGGGGGGGGGGGGTTTGAACTCCCAAAACCCCCCCGTGCGCACGACCCTGTACCCCAATACAAATTTTTGTGGTTAAGAAGTCACAAAATGTTGATGGAAGTACACTATCACCTCCATCAACATTTATGACCAAAATTGTTGATTTTTCATTGATAACGTGGTTTCCAGTTTTGTCATTGGACATTTTTCGATGAAACTGTTCCAATGAGTAATAGACTCACATCCAGGTGAGTCACTGGAACTTTTATTATTGAATCTGTTCTAATAGGCGTAAATTCACATTCAGGTGCGTCATTGGAATTTTTCAGATAAAACTGTTCCAATGGGATCAGGAAATTCTTTAATTAAGTGAAAATGGTTGCCACAACCTCATGAGGTTGTCACGACCTCATGCTCATCGACTCGGAGATTGCCACAACCGAATTATTCGGTACACGGAGGGAAATAAAATTCTAAAACTCGAGAAGAATTCGGTTAGACAGAAAAATAGTAGAATTTGACTAATATCAATAAAATACTACTAAAATTCAAGAATTTGTCATCTGGATATCAAGAAAGCAAATTACTTAGTTGTCAAAAAAAGTAAAAAACAAACTTTATTCAACTGGATTTTCAGAAGTTAATTTATTGATTATTAAAAACCAAAAAGAACACGCAAAATTGTTGATGTATTCATCGCAAAAAGAACACGTGTTCATGTATTGTTGTTGTTTTCATTGATATTGCTCTGTCTGTTGAAAGTAACTAAGCCAAATTTTTCTAGATAAGCAGACATTAAGTTCTTCGGTATCAAAAAAGTAACTAAGTACAATTTGTCTGGATTGCAATTTTTTTTCTTCTTTGGTATCAAAAAACGGCATGATATACAATGTTTGAATGTGTGTGTTTTCACGAATTGAACAACAAAGCACAGCCAGACCAGCAAGCGTCTCTGTATGTATGAATGTTAAAGATATAAAAATAGAAAAAACGAATTTTCCTACGAATGTTGGTATGGTTTCAGTTCGTAAACATAAATTGAGATTCAATTTCTCATAAATACCAAGTTGATTTCATTCCATTGTTATCTAAATACACTATACAATGCTTATGGGTAACGTGCGGAAGGGTAACCAACAGTAGAGGCAGCAGAAGAGGAGAAAGTGTATAACGTAAGTAAAAAAACTGTCTCAAAATAATATACATAGATTAAATTAAATAATAATAATACAAATACAAATAATATAAACAATTCAATTACACTAAGTATTCAAAGAAGTTAATACACAAAAATATATATATGGTAATAAAATTCTAAATAAACAATAAATTAACTAAAATATATTTTTTTATGTTAGCTTCGACATAATTGCTTTTAGTTACTTTCAACATATCGACAGACAGACACACGAACAAACAGATGGAGCTGACAGACGGACAAAGTAAAATAAAACATAATAGGGACAAAGCAAGATCAAAAAAACAACAACTATACGAATACGTGTTCATTACATTATGGGACGAAAACAACAACAATATTTTTGATATCTAAGAAATTAATAACTGAATTCAAGACTTATTCTACTTAGTTACTTTTTTTGATACCCAAGAAATTAATAACTAAATCTAAGAATAATTCTACTTAGTTTCATTTTTGACAACTAAGAAAATCCATTTCTTAAAATTAAGAATTTTTCAGTTTAGCTATATATCACTCCGTATTCTTCTTGATTCCTTCTGAATTTTAGAACATTTTTCCCTCCTGTGTGTGTAGACTGCAATTGTACTCTATTCTGTTGAGTGCAGTAGTATATACAGATATCTAGTATATACTACGAGTACTTCAAGATATAATAAATGAGATAGTTTCTGGCTCTTCGTAGGAAAGGAACTTTTTAAAAATGCATTGCATTTCACACCGTAAATGCTGCATACCTTTAAGTGCATGTCACGAAATCTCGATTTTAAAACCAATGTAAATAAATTGAAAACAATTTCGTTTAATTTTAAACCATTATATTCAATTTCATTTTTAAACATTTGTTTTTAATTCTAAAGTATGTTTTATTCTCAATGTAATAATTCTCAATCGTGATTTCAGCAGACAGGCGGACATCGCTAAATTGACTCGTGATGTCATGCTGATCAAGATTTAGCCAGATTTAGCTTAGTTTAGTCCATCGAAGATCATTTTTCAACATTACTGACTATTGATCTACTTAAATACACAGAAGAACAAAATGAACAATACTCAAAAATGCGCAACACGGTTTTGCATGTTTTGTAATACAAAATGCATTTGTTCCCTGCACGTTCTACTCTTGGCATTTCCGATCGATTTGATATATAAGAGCTGTGTCACGTAGAGATTAGGTGCGCCTTTGAACAAATTCGTGATTTGAATAACACATAACCCACTGTGCAACCCGACCTACCCATGTCATCAAGACCAGGGAAAATGAAATAAAAATGAAACAATAAAAAAATAAATACACATTTGGTTGTTAATTAATAATCGTTTTTATTTTGATTTTTCCACAGAAACTGTGCATAATACATAAACATTAAAATATGCCTATAAAAATTTTATAACTATGATTTCTCGTAAATGTATATTTTTGTATATTTAACTTAGTGCTAACATTCATTTGTATGTATATATTTTATTTCTCTTTGATTATCACTCTACGAATTCTGTGAATAGAATTGTTACAAAGTTAACTAAACGAAAAATAAATAATAAATGCTGTATCAATTATGGTTAATCTGATAATTGTAAAACATTCTGTTATAAATATTATCTATGCTATTATGTTAAAATGAGTCTTTGATTTCGTTTACTACTTACAAACTTATTTATTACAAAACTACGAAAGTCAAACCTAATTATAAAAATGCATACACGCAGAGAAAAATCTCGTTTCCCATAAATTAAAAATTAGAAAAGAACAAAGTTTGCGTCAAACAAGAAATACTTCGAAATTCGTTCGTTGTTTTTCCTACTTTTTCATCTACAAAAAACAAAAATTTTCTTTGCGTGCACGAGACAGAGGAAGATTAGTGTAGGGTAGGGGAAAACAAACAATGTACAAAAGATACTAAAGCATGGTAGGTAGATATATGCGTCATCGCATTCTACAAACTAAAATCATTTTTAAGTATGTACAAGATGAACTCGACGTCTCGAACTCGACGTGGTATCAAATTTATTTTATTTTTAAGAGACAATAAAACTTGTCTCATACGGTTATGGCGGGGTGGTTTTGTTAATTGGCCGCATTCAAATTGTGAATGGGAATCATTAATGCACCATATGATTTGGATTTTGGCAATCGTCTAAATAAGCGCGCGGATAACTATGGAAGATGAACTTGAATATTTGGAATATGCAAAGACTGAATATTGTCTACACATAGCGTGTGATCTGCGTGTAGAATTCGGAGAGACAAGCATGCAGTTGACCGAACATGGGACGTTCCGAAGGTAGCAGGGCCCAGCAGTAGGCCATGATGGTAAAGCTGAAACGAGAAGAGAAAGCATAAGAATACCAATTAGAGCTGATTATAAAATAAGAGATATACAGAGTGACTGAATTCTAACAGAGATTTAGAAGGATATATAGTAAATAGAAAAACTTACAGCTCGTCGGGGCAGTTGAACGGTTGCGCTAACCGATATCCATCCTTCAGGTAGTGTTCCATCTCAAAGGGATCTACCTCTGCGTAGGGTTGCTTTGCTGATGTGCACAGCTCCCACATGAGCACACCGAAGGCCCAAGAGTCGCTGGCCTCAGAGAACTGCTTTTGCGTCAGCGCCTCCAGCGACATCCACTTAACAGGACGATTTTCACTGTCGCCTAGGCAGTTGTAATCTCCAGGGAAGAGATCGCGCGATAACGAGCTGTCGGACAGCTTCACGCGTAACTGATCGTCAATACTGCAAATAAAAAATAAGAAAAAAATACAAATTAGCAATAGTCCCTTCAACTGTTTATTTATTAAAGCAGGAGTTTTTAGATTTAACAAAAAAAATACTTACACGCAGTTTCTGCTTGCGATGTCCTTGTGTACAACGCCGTGACTGTGCAAGTGGCCCAGTGCCATGGACAACTGTGTGGTCATCATAACGATTTGAATAGTGGTGACGGTGCGCGCGCATGCCGGGTCCTGCAGAAACAGCTTCAGATTGCGTGTGTTGTTCAGAGCGGGGTACAGGACGAACGGTGTGGTATGGTCTTCGATAGAGACACCAAGCACAGATAGAATACCTGGATGCGAGGCGCCATACAGCGACATGCCTTCTTGCAGCAACAACGACACCTGCATTTGGCTGGCGTGCTGCGCAACTGTCTTCACGATCACGTCCTGATTGTCGTTGTAGGTGCCACGGTAGACACGTCCGAAGGTTCCCTCTTGCACAAGGCTGGACAGACGAACACGACAACGTTCGACCGTCAACTCCGAAATGCGACGATGCAGCTCCTCTGGATGCTGCGGCTCTACTTTACGCGGCAGCGTCGAGTGAATGGGCGCAATAATTGAGGGCGTAATATAGGCAGCCTGCTGACAAGGCGGATTTGTGTTCAAGCGCTGGAAGCTGGATGTGCGCATGGGTTGGCCGTGATTCTGTCGTTTCGCTGAACTACGTATACAGTATGCAATCATACAGAGTGTGATAACCACCACAAAAGCCAATACACTGCCGACGATCAGTGTGATCATGCCAGTTGGTGGCGGCACCACCGTCTCCAGGAGCAGCGGATGATCCAGATCGTTCTCCTCCGGTTCGGCTAGCAGACAAATCTTCTTCCGACGAAATACCAAATGCGTAACATTATTTAGCGCACGATTGAGAATCACCTCGATCGTGATGGTCACGTCCACTTCGGCCGCACGTGTGCCAGAACATTTCATGCCAATGGAGAAGGTCTGCACCTGCGTCGGTATCTCACCGATTTGTGTGATGTTCATTGTCGGTCGCGGCAGCACTGCCTGATCAGAGGTCATAACGTTGATGCTGTATGGTAACGGACGTCCCGCAAGACTCTGCCACGTAAAACTAATGTCGCGCACATTGGCCGGAACTGGCACGATAAAGTTCAAGGCATAGCTGTTGACATGGCCTTCACGCACGTAGTAAACTTCAGCGGAAACACCTGGAAGAAAAGGAAGAAGATATATTATATTAGAGCGGCTCGAGGTAACGTGGTAAAACATTTTTAGTTCGGCTCTGCGCGTGAGAGAATTTCCTAATTAGCTGCACGGAAGGAAGCGTGGCGTATTGTGACGCAACAAATTGATGCATTCTGACTGCTAGACACTCGCATGTATGCGCCAACATCAAAAAGTAGCCCAGAAATACGTGCGTGACATTTTTCAGTTTGCCGACATCGTTCGGAATGCCGTGCGCTACGCTTTCGGAACACCATACAATAAAAACAGCAGCAGCAAACGCAAGCTATGTATACCAGAAATAAGTCTTCATTCAATTTCGATTTTTCTGTGATTTTCATTTTGTACGACAAAAACAACACATACTTTTAACAAAAAAATAACTGCGAAGGCATAAGCGCAATCCAAGGGAGTATTTACTAGCAAAGGAATGTCTGAAGAGAACTCTATTTAAATATGTTGTTTGATATTTTACCATATAGCATAATTAATTATCTCGCATGCCACGGATCGTACATTTATAGAAGATACTCCCTTCCGACTTTGTGACCACTTATTTATTTTGATACAACTATTCTGATTAGTCGGCGCAGATGAAATACTTCACCCGATGCGACTGCGACCCTTCTAAGACTGAAAAATAGTACACAATAAAATTGGCATCATGAAATACCAAAAACAAACAGCGTAGTTTGCCTTAAAATGAAATAGTCAGCATTTGCACCGAAATTGAATAACTAACCTTGATATGCACCACAAGAAATACGTCCACTCAGATTGCACATAATCCTATGTTGGAAACAATAGGAGCCCTAGGTTCGTCTAGTCTTGCGCCAAAATACATAACTCTGGGGCAAGGTATTATCTAGAAATGACTAAAGACTGACTTAGCATTGGAGTAATAAAAAGGCTGCCAAATAGCACGTCGTTGCAATGGCAGGTACTTGATCTGACAGTTCTGGCTGAATCTTGGGCGAGAACTAAGTAACCAGGCCTTGGGGTGCCTGTCCTGGCTGAGTCTTTGGCGAATGTTCATTAATAACAAAGTTTTAAGTGAGTCATAAAGCATGGAATTTCCTACATGGAATGTCTCGAAATTACTTAGAATTGTGACGAGTGACACCAGCATTACAACGTATGTTCTTTGTTGATTTTTCTGTTAGTTCTATGGGACAGCAACCAGTTCCATATAGTATCCAGAGGCAACCTCGTTTATTGCACAGACTAATTAAAAATGTACTCTCTGTATTCCTCTAATATTTGGCTTTACTTCTAACCGAACGCAACCAGCCTTCAAGTGCTTGCACGTTGATCATATTGTCAGAATTTCAAAATTAAATTCTGGTAGAATTTCTTCATTCATTTCTTTTTATTCTCACATGCGTCGTTTTCGCTGGATAGCACTATCATCGCCATGCCCATAGTTTTTCGGTTAGTTTGCTGTGACCCAGCTCTCATTTGTTGTTTTTTGTTTGAGTTGGCACGTGTCCGACCGATGTCAGCTGATTGCCTCCCTCTTTGGTTGACAATGAAGTCCATGATGAGCTTTATTTGTCATCTGTCAACGGTCGGTCTATTCGGCAGAGCATCGGCTGCATTTAAAGTTTTCTGAGTCGTCGTGGTCGTTGTTGTTATTGCACGTAATAAACATACAGAATACAAAGATGTGAAGGAATATAAAAAATGTTATTTCGTAGTATATTCATTCAGCATATTATTGGATTTTTGTTGATTATCCTGATGGTGGTTTGGAATGTTGGGAAACCGCAATTGAAGGATCAAAGAAAGTTTTAATTGTATGAGCAAATCATGTGTATTCTTTTATCAAAAACGTGTGCACTATATTTTGTTACATATCACTTTAAAATGAGTTACACGGAGACGATGTCGTAGTTTTTATTCTCTACACAAAAAGTGAAAGGGTATATTAATATTTCCCGATATTGAAAAGTATATATATATATATATTTAAAAGCATCACCTTCTGAGCCGATGTACTGTATGTTAGTCTGTAAGCATGTCTATTGAAATCACTATTGCAGGAAAACCTTTATCAGCTCTCAAAGATATCAGTACAATTCCTCGTGTGACCTGGTTTTTATAATACTTTGGCATTTGTATTTTGATAGTTTACTAAATGTAGATCGTCTATTGATAGCAATTCGCAACGATACCGATTTATTAAATATCACACAAAACTTAATGGTGCAGTCATGTTATAAAAAGTAACCTCAATTATTACTATACAACTCGAACATAAACGAACCAAAAAGTAACGCGCAAACTGTGGCCAAGGCTAAATGCTTAATTGCTGTGGAAAATGCCATTCTTTATGGCGAAATGTTGACAAAGCATTATGTGAAGACAATTAAGGACATCATAGACACAGAGGAGTCGCCGATGAACTAGAGCGGCTTGGTGTGTTTGATCAATAACCATGAGCACTTAATGGAAAATAGTTAATGGCTTTTAATAGTTTCAATAAACAAAAATATGAGGTCAACGAGGCAACCCGAGAACACGAGTTATAAGTTGTATAAGTTGTAGCATTAATAAGAGGGTAGGAAGGAGATAGTGTTCGGGAGGGAGGGTGTAACTAGATAATGCATCTTAAATACTTTAAGTGCCAAAGTGAAGAGGGTCGTGTGTCAAACTGAAAGCAAAGCAGGATGTACCACAGTAACGATTGGATGATGGCACAAATGAAGATATGCTTGGGACAATTACTTTTAAATTGATGATTAAAATTTACTAAATTGTAGTGATTACAACAAAAACAGTAATCAGTCGAAGCATATAATGAATGAATCACATTATGCATGCAAAGACGAATTCAAGCTGTTTGAGCAAAACCAGTCAAAGTAGAAAGAAAAGAAAAAATGGAAGCTCTTCAATAGGGTTTTTCTGTAGCTGTTGTCGAAAGAAGAGTTTGCATTATCAGCAGCTTCATTGATTAGAAAGCATTTTGCGTGTAAAAGGCGAAGCTTAAGAAATGCGGTAAAAAGATTGACGTCGTTCTTCCGACCGTTCGTTCGTTCGTCTGTCGGTCGTTGGTTGGTAGAATAGTGGGTATTCAATGTTAAGCAAAATGGAAATGAGATTAAAAATAATAAAAAAATAAATAAAATGAGTCAATTTTATGTGGATTCTAAGGATTGATTGCGGTATGCCGTTAGATTTAAATTGATTAATATTGATCGAACGTGATGGTGTTGCTGGCAGCAATAATGAAAAGCTTAAGTCGCAAAAACGATGTCTGAATTCTAAAAAATTTGACAACAAAAAATATACAACATCGTCTATCGCTTTCAGCAGCAAGGATTAGCGCAGCGCATTTAATGAAGTTGTGTTGATAACAACGACATTCAGCGCATTTAGCACCTGTTTTAAAGTCGGGAATTCAGCGCGTTTTTAATATATCTGCGCACTTTTCCACACGCTGCTCCACCCGAAGTCGGAAAGCAAGACAACAACTAACTCCAGAGAATAAAGAAACGCAATTTCCGTTCCGCAGCATTTTTCGGTACGTGTAGTATCAGCCAACAAATAACGCAGTTCACATTTGTGTCTATAACCACCTTTTTAATCCGCTCTAATCCCATGGCATATTGTCAGTCAGTCAGTCAGTCATAGCTGCTGCTGTTCCGTCCCAAATTCACACCTCTACGCTCGTTCTCATTCGCAATGCCGCATCGTCGTCGACAAGGATATCGAGATTAGAGTTCCACATTGTTTACGAAAACAACGACAGCGGAAGAGGAAGGTACGAAAGAAGTGATTTCACGGAGGTGAAGCGCATTATCTGCACGACACATGCAGGGCACAAACACAGGTCGTGCACCATCGTGAGATGATGTTTGTTGGCGTGGGAGGATGAAAATGGACCCATTGGTGGTGCCACCATCAACAGCAGGTACAAGGTATGTGTGTGTGTCTTTGAATAGAGCGCGTAACGTGCTGCGAGTCATCAAATAGTTTTCATTTCTTCAAAGGAATGTTGAACAGTTGAGCAGCAGTACCGAAAACAGAAACTGGAAATATAATAGGTGTATGGAGCTAACAAAAGGACATGCATTTTAAATTTAAACATAGCAGTGTAGAGCAGATTAAGACGGATTATTGATGAAAATTCGAGGCATATCGTTTGACATGGTGCACAAAAGCGGAAATAGGGAGTAGACTAAGTTGCCTACACCTTCCGAGTAATACGCGTCAACTAGAATTTTGCTTGTCTCGAATTAAGAACTCAGTAACTGGTAAACTATTTCAGAATCTGTATATTTCGTTTTCATTAGGCTCATCGACTGACCTAATGTCTTCTTAAACTAATTCAAGAGCTACAGTATGAACTTTATAGAATCTCTATTTAATGCCAACGTTCTGCTGCCAAAGAGTTATCAGTTACTTCGTTCATAAGAAAGCTCTTCGATGCTGATTGATTGACCAAGCAAGATAGATCAACAACTACAGTACGAACTTTTTTTATCGAATCTCGATTTAATACCGATGTTGGAGATCGAAAAATATCTGCTTTTGTCGCAAAAATAGGGGGTTTCTTCAGCTGTCGCCGAAGAGTTTGCATTATCGGTTGATTAAAAAGCTGATCGAACGTCTTCTAAATCTAAATCGAGCACTAAAGTAGGAACTTTCCTTATAAAATATCGATTTCCAGAAAGGTCTTCTTTTGTTCCAACGTACTACACATAGCAAAGCCATTATAAGATCCTCAACTTTTGATATAGGTTCTATCCTCTCAAAAGCTAGTACCTCATTTAAAGATTGTGCCTACTTCGATCAGGTTACATTCATAGAATTCTGAAAGTAATTCCAGTATAACTCAATACTGGGAAAACTGTAAACATCACAGAAATAAAAAAAAACTTTGAGATCATCGAGCAAACACTAAAAAACCAATAAAATCATTTATTGTGCAGAGACAAAAGACAAAATTGAAATATTTTACAATGATGCGCTAACGTCATAAAAGAAATGAGTGCGGAATAAAAGAAAAATAAAATATATAAAACAGCAAAGAAAAGAAAAGACATAAAAACAAAGTCCTGGCAGGCAGCGGAAGCGCCGACGACATAGACATTGGAGCGCTGTTGTGTGTTGCGTTTAACGTCTGCCTGCGCGCCGAAGCGCATAAAAAAGTGTCAAATATCCTTACGCGCGCTCTGGCAACATTGATTTCCTTTCAGCAAGAGCGCTCTTTTGTCAACCAGCCGTACGAACAATGGTACGTTATGTAAATGTGATTTAGAGGCAACGCAGAATGTTTAAATTTTTAAGAATATAATAAAATATAAAAGAAAAAAAAATTAAAAATAAAAAAGTAGAAAAAATAGAAAAAGAATAGCAAGAAACAGTGAGAAAGGAATTAAGTAAATTGATGCCCTGCTGCCTTTTGCTTTTGAGCGAGATAAAAGCCATGAAAAAATTCAATTTGAAGAACAATTAAGCAGCAATATTGCTGGCAACATCTTCGCCATTGGAGATGCCGCTACGCCGCTTGGCCTCGCTTGACACATTTAAGCCGACGCACTGTCTGGCTGTCTCTGTGTCTGAATCTGTCAGAGGGACAGCCAGAAGACCCCTCATGCAGCTGATGCAGACGGACAGTGGTTCGTATTACTTCAACTACTCACTTCAAATTCTCAGTTTTAACTAATGCCTGAAGAAGGATGGCGAGGCTTGACAAGGATTTTGAAATTTACATTTCAATTGTCATCGTCTGACATTCGAATGGATTTGTGTTTGCGAGCAACATGAATGCCAATTGTTTGACGCAGCAGGACGAAGTGCAGATGGCGCACCACCAACATTAACACCTCAACTCCCAATGACTTTGGGTTTTTTTTTGTGTGGGTTTCATCGAAGCGCGTAAATAGCAGCATTTTATTTGTTGTATTAAATTTAACACTTTCTTGCTTGCAACAAATTGCCAGGATTTAAAATTTAAATCCTTTTTGCACAACTGTTCGCAAAAGTCGAACGAACGGACGGAAGGAGGGCCGGGCTGGGCCACAAAGACTGCCATTGTTCAAACTTTAAATCCTCAATATGTGTGTGCGGTGCGCACAAATAAACATTAAATATCCGTGAATTCGATTTCAATTTCGATTTGATGGCTGCTACTTCCATCGCCGCTATTCGTGCGTCATCATCCTACAACAACAGGCAACAATAAAATAAAAGGATTCGATATTCAATTCGTAGGTATTATCCTTGATTTATTTCACGGCTCTGCACGCACTGTAGCGACGCATTCAACAATTTTTTGCTGGAAGTCACACCAGGAAGTCACTTCACGGACGACAGCAGCTGCTGCTGGTGCCGTCCCGTTGCTGCCGCCCGTTGCACAAAAACAATGTATGCATTTGTATGCACCAAATGCGATACCATACGAAATAAAGAACAAAACTGAAAAATATCAAAAATAAAAAAAAACTTTGTGCAAATTCAAAGTTATTCCAAACATTAATTTTTTTAAATTTATATTTTAAAATTCTTAAATTTTTATTTTTAATTTCTAACCAGTAAGGAAGGTTAGGTCACATGGGAAATTGTGATAGTTGGTGTGATGAAGTTAGTTAGAGTTGTGAATTTTATAGTAGGTCTAGACGACTATAAATACTCTACACATCTGTGATAATGTGTGAAGTTACCAAAACTTCAATTTAGTACACTTTAGTCCGTCAAAGTTAAATTCATCTGCATATGTAAGTTTTATATGAGATATTTGAACATAAGTGGTCGGTTCACTGGTCATAATGGACCGATCATGTCCATTTTCTTACTGACATATCTTAGATATATAAGGAAACTAAATTAAGAGTTTTATTGATCTAGCTTTTCGAGTTTTTCTGTAATCGTGATTTAACTGACAGACGGACATCGTCAAATAGACTCCATAGACAGTTCCATATAATATTATTATATTGAGAAAAACTATAATTTGTTTTCTATACCTTGTTAAACATTTTAAAACCGGAATAAAATATAAACCGCTTATAATGATTTTCAATATCAGTGTTTTAAAGTGATTTTTTATAACAGTGTTGGTGGTAATTTCGGTTTTAAACCTGAAACGGTTTTAAACGGTAAAATTGTAATACAAACATGTAATTAAAAACATGTATTGAATATTTAAACAAAAGAATAAAAAAAAGAAACAAAAAAGATTAAAAAATCAAACAATGTATATAATAAAAAAAAACATATTAATAAACGATCGTTGCAGCTGCCCGCTCTTAATCAAGGATCTGTTTATTGTTTGCGTAATGGGCGCTCGAATGTGAAATTTATAGCATGTAAAAAATAGTAAAAAAAAGTAATGTTAACCAAAAAAACGGCGACTACAATAACAGTCAAATAAAGCTATTTTTTATTTAATGTTTACTTGCTGGCCACGTTTTAAGCTTTTAAGCTTTCATTACATAATAAACAACAATGAGCGACGCTGCTCCTGCGGCACCGCGACGACGCAAGCGGCGCGCATTCAACCAGTTCAGAGGTGGGCGGAGGAGGCGCAGACAGTCTGATTAACTGTAAATTTAATTAAAAAATATGAACGAGCGCCAAAGTATTTCATAACATTGTTGGTGTTCATATTGTTGTGAATTATTAACAAAAACTTAATTGTTGCAGTAAATCGTAAATGATTCAATTTATGGCTGAAATACAGCTCATTTAACTCAAGCTCATACACTACCGTGATTGATGCGAGTTGGCTTAATCAGGACAGTAAGCAACACCAGAAAGACATTGAAATTGTCAGCAAAGTCCTCTGGGAAATACGGATGGCTAGGTTCCATTAATATATAAAATGTAAAAATAATTTATACATTTTGGATTCGCAATATACTTTAAGATCAACCCATTGAATTTTTTACGATTTTACGATTCATTGAAATGTGAAGTCGTTTTCAGCAACCGAAAACTAAAAGTTGTAGTTTGAACTACAACCACTTTGAAACCATTTAAGAACAATTTGGTATATAATATATCGACAAAAAATGGAATTTCCAACCACCAAATTGTAGAAACTTCGTTTGTTACAACTAACTTTATCTTTATTCCAACCTCATTTATTCCAACCCTATTAGCACTTTACAAATTAATCACAATTTTAAACGACTTTACTTTTTAGTGTTAATCAGAAGACAGTATTTTTTTTTTAGGATTATGCCAAATCCGTCGAAAGGACCGACATTCAAATTTATCTGCATGCATAATTTTGAACAGTAATAAAGCAATGATCATTTTTCATAAAGCAATTGTGAGCAACGCCTTAAAATGAAGTCCTTGACATCCTTTTCGATGCGCCGCAGCGCAATACAATTCGCCAATTTAAGCAGCTGTCATTTTTTATGGCATATGGAGAACTTTTTGTCCTTATCCGCTGGCTGATTTACCGGGCACGACGTACAACGACGACACATGATTTACTGATTTACACCATTCAGCAGGAACAACAGCATCATCATCAACATCGGCAACAACATCATCAACAACAACAGCAGCAGTAGCAGAAAAAATAACAAAAAAAAAACAAACTTAGGTTTCAAATACAACGCACAATTATAATAATTTATAGCGTTCCAAAGGAAGGCTTCTTCTTGGACGGGTAGGGTTCGGCAACGACGTGCGGAGGCATAATAGCGCGCAATAAAACAGAGAATGAAAATTCGAAAATTCAATTTTAAAGTTAAGCAACAAATGAATTGGGGTGATTTACGCCATGAATATGTAATGTCAAAAACAAATATAGAACATCACAAGGACTAACTAGGACTACAACTGCGGCAGGCAGTCTTCTGGGCCATATGGAAATGCGACGCCTTGGTTGGCAAAGGGATGAATATCGCTACGAAAAGAGCTGCCGACTAGTAATGAGTGGCACGAAAAGGGATTCAAAATGCCGAGGAAGATACCGTTTGTATGTTCTAGTCCTTGTTGTACACACATTCAATGTTCTATAAAGAGTGGTGGTGAGGTGGCGCGGTTTCGCGCCTATCAGTCGCATGAAAACCACTTGGAAGGCGTTCGAAGTGATTTTTGATTTTAGTGCCGGAAGACAGGGGCGCAACTTAATTAAACATTCATTCATACATTCGCTTCCTCGGAGGTCGGCCGGGAGGACGGGCGCCACAGTGTGTCAATTTGATTATGACTTAATTTGTGTTGTACGAGGGAGGAAGGGTATAATAAAAGGACCGAATACGAGTATGTGAAGGGAGGGTTAAAACTCAATTTGTTTGGGTAAATAATGCGTGTGAGGTAAGCAAGGCTATAGTTGTTAAAAAGTCTTGTGAGGTGTTATAGTCGACACTGAACATGGAATCTTTTAAATGAGGATTTCAATAAATACTTCTTTAGGATTAAGAGATAAAACTAAACAATGTGGGTTATTTGGGATTGTTAATTCTATCAATAGCTCTATAAATTTGAGCTGCAAACAATACTTCTCAGATACGTAACCTTTGGTTCTTAAGGTCCGTAGGTACTTCATGCTTCTTGATGTCCCCCTTATTTAAAACGAAATGTTCTGGCGCATTTAGAAGATGAGGAGATAAATCTAAAGATTAAACATGTTTTTACAAAACTCATTTACTGCCGAACACGATGACGAATAGGACAAGAAACTTGGTTCAACAAAAAGGAAAAAAAGATCAAGTGTAGGGAATAACATAAACATGACTCAAATCTAATCACCCCCTAATCAAATATACTTTGATGATCTCAGAAGTAATAAAGCGCACAAAATCCAATTCCACAGCGTTGGTTAAATTGTATTTATTTATCTATCCACACAAGCATCTCAATTATTCCACTTTAATTCCTTTTAAAATGACATTATTTCAAAGGCAATAAAATAAATCCGAAACGCAAAGAAAAATCAGCAAAAGTGACAAGAGCAAACATCCAAACAAACCAACGTCGCAACCAGGTAAAAATGATGCCAAGAAGATGAAGATGTAGCAACATCCGTCCAAATATCCTGACAGAGGACTGCTAACTCAATTTGAATCATGCCTACGAGTTGGGCACAAACAAATTCCACGGGGAGCAACATCGAACGTAACACGAGCACAACAATTTACAACGACGAGCATCCTTTTCGATTTGCTGAAGATGTTGGGGATACGGGTGGTTTAGGAAATCTCCTGTGCCAACACACAACAATAAGTGCGTCAACGTACTGTGAAGTGCGTGTGTTTGTCGGCAGGAAACACACAGTCATATAATACCTTATACTGAGAAGGATCTGTAAGAGGGTCAGTTTCGGAAGGAGTAGGCTCTGAAGTAGTAGGACATTTTGAGAATGACATGAAGTTCACAATTCGAACGCTTGATAGAAGCCAGGCGAGAAGACTACCACGAGTCACGTTGTCTTCCTGCACAAGAAAAGTGAGTGTGAAAATGTATTGAGGCAACTAAGGTGGTTGTTTGGAGCACAGGCTGGAAATGTTATCGTTGTTGATTGTTCAGCTGCTGTTGTTGTTGGAATGTGATTACAGCGTAATTCAATTTCAACGCTAATAGATTGAGACATTTGCGAGTGATGGACGAGAGACTTGGGGACAGCATAGACAATAATGGAAGTTTGGCCATAGAGGACGTCGTGAAATATACCTAGTATATGACGCATAGGTCAGTGTTACACGCAAATCACTTCACATACTCGGGCAAAGGATACGCACTACGGTGTTAAGACAGAACTGCGTTCGCTGCGGGACGCAATAAAAATAGCAATTCCAAGTGTCCAAATATTTATGGTACAGCCTACCTGCGAACAAAAAGGGACTCCAAGCAAAAGTCACGCAACGGGAGAGCGGAAAAAAAGGACTATTGTGAAATAAATATTTACTCAACCAGCGTTACGCCCATTAAACAGATACGTTTCACAGCAATTTCCTTTGGTTTGATGTTCTTTGAGTCTGGACAGCCGGAATTCAAGGATTAAAGGTAGGCAATGTAAGCAGAAACGAAGACCCGGATTAACATTTGGTTTTGGTGACTTTTGATACGAAGAAAAGTGACAATTCTTAGAAAAAGGGATAACGATTGAACAGTTTCGAAGAAGTAACTCCAGACACTCATTTAAGGCATGCCAATTGCCAATGACAACACGGACAAGGACATGTAAATTTAAAATTAACTCCATTGATATTCCAGAGAAGACAAAATTTAAGATATCAATAAAATGTTCTCAACAACTGCAAAATGTTATACCCAACATAATTATCGCATGGACCATAAATTTCCACCGCATATCATTATCTTTCTTATTGTTGTTATTTGGAATGTTGCATTGCAAGTTATCTCGGCCAGCAACACCTCAAGTGATGGCTGAATGATGCAGGTGGAGGGCACCACCTTCTGTAAGGAGGTGCCCTGCGGCCAGATGCTTATGATTGCTGATGTTACCCGTATTTATTGCTGCTGGTAATTATCGGCAATCAAGATAAGAGAAAAATTACAAACAAATGAGGTATTCGCGCGAAGGCAGCCGACAGTAATAATGTTGCACGAGATGCCGAGGAGTCCGACAAAGTTACTTTTGGTTTAAGTGCCACAAAGAGCATAACGAAGAACACATTTTATATTTATTGAACAAATGATAATAAAACTACGCAAAGATGTTGCGCAGTTAATAGAAAAGCATTTAGCGCGAAGGCATTTACGACTATTGACAGCATTTTGGTTTCGTTCTTCTTGTGAGTTAAGGGAAAATTTATTTAAAGAATGTTTTTAAAATTCACGCCTATTAGTATCTACTCTATTTGTTACTACAGTAGGACCAGAATATAATAGTTATGAGCCAAAATTCAGGAACAAGATCATCTTTCCTGTGTAAGAACAAGACCTATCCTGCAATAATACAAGCAAGAACAATAAAAAGTCTGTTCTTGTTCTTGCATTTGCTTATCTCTTTATAAATATTAGAAAAAAAACACAAATAAGTACAAGATCATCCTTTCGATGTAAGAACAAGACCTGCCCTGCAAGAATACGAACAAGAACAAGAAAAAGCCCATTATTGTTCTTGCATCACTTCAAAAATATTGACAAAGACCCAAAAATAGTACTATAATATTTAAAAGTAACGTATGCAGTGGTATGTATCTTCATTAAAATGTCATCAAGAAAATAAATAATAAATCTTTAAAAAAATATATATATAATGTATCTATTGAACATTATAAGATCGACCCCACAAGAGCAAGAACAAAACTAACATGACTTGTTCTTGCATTTTCTTATCACTTTAAATATATTGGAAAAACCAAAAATAAGTAGTACAAGCTTTGGAAAAAAAAGTATCAAACCAAGCGATGACGAGGCCAATGAGGAGACTTCAGCGCGTTCATCGTCAGTCTCAAAATGTTGTCGCTGCAGTAATTTGCGCGCATCAGCAACAGTAGCAAAGACTACAGCAACTAAATTGATGACAACTTAAAAAATAGCAGCACTCGGCGGCTGCTCGTTTATCTCAATCTTGCAACAGCAACACTTTGCAGCAATAATAGTCAACAGCAGTCGCTGCGAGTCAACTATTAAGCGGCGCATTATTTACTCTGCAACCAGCCAGCGAGTCACACACACAACTCGGTCGGTCGGTCGCTCGCTCGTTATTATGATCGATGGACAGCGGGCGAGTGTTGCTGCTGCTGTTACTGTTGCTGGCAACATTGGCGATTAATTGCGCGCTTTTTAAACACAATCTTTGTAATGGCGGAGACACTTGGCTGGACACTAATGGCTGCACCATTGGTGGCGCAATCTGGCGGCAGGCGTTCAGAACGAGTATTTTTGGCGCGCAGATCTGGTTTTTGTTGCTGCCGCTGCTGCAGTTGTTTGTTTAATTAATTTTATCTGGGAATATTTTCAAAATATACAAAAATCGTAATACGCTATAAACAAGCAGCACAGACAGGCAGTAAGAAACCCCAGCGGTTGACAGGCGCAAGTCTCCAGTCGAGTCTTCTCTCCGCCATCATAATTCGCTTCGTGCATCGTTTGGTCACGGCCAGGGGTGACCTGAGGTCTGACAGACAGACAGAAAAAGAGCGAAGGAGTTTCTGACGTAGGCGCAGTTATTGCAGCGCCTGCCGCAGCAACACAGCGTGTGTGCCGAGCAACATTGTTACAGTTCCACGTACTACTGCTCGTAACTCCTGTCAAGTTCAGCAGCGCGTCTAGCGATTCTAACGCCGGCAGACGCTGTGGCGGACAGACGATGGATTTACATGTTTTTATTTGCGTTTTCGTGGAACCGCGGCCGTGTTCATTACTGCTGCAGCGTTTAAAAACGCGGATTTCAACTTACTTCCTATAGTGGCTGCTGTTATTGCTGCTGCTTCATTGCTTTGGCAACATTTTCAATAGTTGATTTGCTTTTAAACACAATTGAATGGAAAATAAACAGTTGTCGTTGTTGTCGATGTTGTTGTTATTATTTGTTGCTGGCGATGGAGTAGAAAGTTGTTGGTTGTTGTTGCTGTTGAAATATTTATTTAGAGGGCAGCAGCAGAGGGCTGACTGCCTGCTGCTTTTAAAAAACAAGCATTTAAATAAATAAAACATTAACGCAATTGATTTACTCGGAAAGCAGCAACAATAAGTTGCTCCGTTGTTCGGCAAGTGTTTCCTGGCGCCCAGCTACACAATGGGTGGGATGGAATGAGGTCTAAAAGTTTCTTTAAATATTGTAAAGTCACATGGTGACATGTTGCCATCTAAACGTAATCAAGAGTTTGGACATTCTGCATTCTGTGGAATTGCAAAAAAGAGATATGAAAGCTGGCATATTAAACAAAAAAAAAAAAAAAAAAACAATTTCAATTGTTTTTTAATTTAAACGATTAAACAATTAAAAAATGTTCATTTTTAAATTGAAAAAATAATGTGATTTGGCAACTTGTTCCGCGACGCTTAGACAGTTATAGATACGCACGCAGTGATATATACTTCTGATGAAAATTTCCTTAATTTCATTAAAATGATACTAAAATTCTTCTTAATATTAAGAAATCAATTTTCTTGAAAATAACAAAATGTCTGTTTGATAACAATAATAAATAACAGCCGACCGTACTTCCCGGGACAATTCTTTCCCGAGACAAATTTTTATATTAATAAATTTGGTAGGCCAGATAACAAACATTATCAAAACAATGTAGATCAGTTAAAATACCTTTGAAGAATACCAACAAACTTTAATTCTTAACAATGTTATATTTATAATAATCTTTTATTTGATCTTTGAAGATTCAACATAACGTTAGTTATTTTGATTTAGAATTATCACGGGGAAATTCCGGGACAGAATTGTCCTGGCATAAATTGTTTTTGGAAAATTTGTCCGTAGTATAAATTGACCTAGTCATGATTGGAAATTGATCATTGTATTTTTATGACAATGGATATATTCACTTTGGTCATCCGTTTGGTACACACAGATGTCTCCTGGCCGGTATATTTGCATCTGTCTGTATATTGGAATCACTATTATAGGGAATTTAATTAAACTAGATTAATGATACTCTCAATTTATATTACTTGTATATTATTCTGTCTTGTATTAAAAATGGGCGTGATGTTCTGCCAATTTTTTCTCATATTGCACTAAATCTACGGGAAACTTTAACGGAAATGAACTTCTTTTTAATAATATTTTTATTTTACTAAATCCCTAAACTTCTTTACCGAATGAAACTTTTTTTATTAGTTCGAATTGTGTGATTTGTATAAAAATAGAAATATTTAAAGAAAATATAATTTTTATAATACGATGGCAAATTTTCCCCATTATATTTAATTTGTTGTTATTGCATATTGTTTTAGATTTTCGTTGTTTTACCAATTAACAGCTTTTTCGTAAACGTGCGGAAATATTTATGAACGTGTGCATGGTAGGGTGGGGGTTGTGTGCTTCAACAATAATTACAGCAACAAAATAAACAAATACCCAACATTTAATGGCGGCTGATACAATATTGTGTGAATTATTATGCTGATGCTACTGCTGTTGTTGTTGTTGTTGTTACGATTTCTATTAAAACCCATTAATTCTTAAGTATTTCAACAACAACAACAAAACTATAGCTGGCGATGGAACGTATTTTATTTTTTCTATTATTTTTGTTTGTTTTATTTTATTTTCCACCCGATTTGCCAGAAAGTACTTGGTTTTGCCTCGGCAACGTCTTTAGCTTTGCTGGGTAGCACTTGAAACACGCTTTAAGCCAACTCATAACTGATCCCAGCAATAAATATGCCGCCGCAAATCTTCAAGTATTTGCCTCGTTCCAGCGACGAGTGAGCCGTACCGCAAAAACTCATTAATTTTATTAATTCTGTGAGATTTTATAAAATTTCTTTGCGCGGCAGCTCAATTCGGCTTAACTCGGCAGGACGCTGTTACGCTCGGTCGTCAGGACAACAGGAAATGAGAGAAGAGAACATTGTCTGCATTGAGCGGTGTGGAGGAAATTGTTTTTTTTTTTCAGTGTTAGTAACCTCACATTTATTTAGGCAACGCATTATATTAACTATATTTAGGTCGTCGAAAAGGGGCAACTCTTTAGTGAAATTAAAACAATAAAAACTAAAATTCAAATTGTTTCTCATAACTTAACATGTCAAAATAAACTGCGTCACAGCGTGCATCGTCGGACAGATGTCGTATGTTGTGTGCACCCGCGGCGATTTTCAAATATGTCAAATATGTATAATTTTTTGTATTTCTTAATATTTATCTAAATTTTTTTAAAATATTTATTTTGGTTTATTTTTATTTTTTTAAATTAATTTTTTTAATGTATATTTTTTGTATTATTTATTTATTTATTAATTTATTAATATTTTTTTGTTATTTATTATTATTTTTTTATTTATTTATTTATTTATTTATTTATTTATTTACTTATTTACTTATTTTTGCTACAAGCTTTTTGTTGTACAAAAACATTCACAAATTATTTCACAATAATTCGTATCACTGGTAGCTCAGTGGTTAGTGTTGTGTATCGGTAAGTAGAACACAACAACAATCAAATACGAATCCAACAACACAGCATCAAAGCTCGTGATCGCGTTTTTCGCGGAAATACAACAAACTAAATTTCTGAATGTTGTTGTACAAGTTATTTTTGGGGACGTGCTGGTTGTAATGTTAATTTGAATACATATAAAACCCTATTAGATATTTCAAATATTAAATTATCGTTTTCCGTGAATTTGACCTTAGACGCCTCACACATAGTTAAATTATTTATTTATAACTTAGAAAAGAAATTATGTTACTTTTTATGAATGCCTCAATTCGTTGAAAATATATCCAAGCAACAACACAAAGAACCAGTACCAGAATCTCACAATTTTTGGGCCATTCAATCATTTAGCATTTATTTATGCAAATGTTCCCAAAGCGGCTGGCAGCCACTCATAAATATTGTGACGCGGATGTGTTAATTGCCGCACATGCACAGCGTGCAGTTCGTTTCTGAGGAAAATCAATTCGTTGCAGCCAGCAGAAGATCAACGGGCGTAAATAGACAGCAAAGAGACAAATGCCACAAAAAGAACGAACAATGAAAACAACTCATAATAATAACGCTAAAGATTTCTCAATAAGCAGAAGATGATCATCTTCCGAGTAAATGCCACAGACAGACAGAGACACACGGCGAAGACAGCAGGTAGCAGCGGCTGATTGGATTGGTTTAATCTGAGGCTTGTTGGAATGGGAGCGACAATGCGACGTCGTAATCAGCTTCGTTAGAAATTCAACCATGAGCATTAATCTGATTTAAATCACAAAAAAACAGCATAATTCGTGTATATATTTTTTTCCCGATACTTTCTTGGGAATAGATGTCGATGCTTGAAATGCATCCCACTCATTCACTTGAGCAGAATAGGTTGAGAATTATAAAAATATACAAATAATAAATTTCAAAAAGTGTAGATTCAATTACGAATAAGTGTTATATGTCTTTAGAAACATATAGTATATGTATTTAAAAACATCTGTAGTCGGCTTGGACCGACTATACAATGCATAACTTTTACGAACTTTGTAACAACTTATACCAAAATTTTAAAATTTTTCATTTGAACTAACCTTTCATTTCATCAAACGAGAATTAGTTTGATATTGATATGGTCTTTTTTAATCTTCAATAAAAACTACTTTATTATGTTCGCAAAATATTCAGGATTCATTTCAAGAACATTTCAAGAACTAATTGTCGCTATTTTGAGAAAGTTTGTAAGATAAAAAGTGGTGAATATTTGAGATACGAGATACCGAAAAATAGATAAAGGAATTAGAAAGTGAGATATATAGGTCGTATAAATGCAATTCATATCTTCATTCATCTAATTCTGATGATTTTATGAGAGCAACATTATGAAGGCAGATTCAATTTTTCAGTAAGAGTTTAAGAGTTTGGTTTTCTAATAAATACGACTGAATATTGTTATATTTTACGGACAGATAGATAATTAGAAATGACTATAGCCGAAATGGTATCTAGTTTGAACTAAGTTTAATTTGTGACTGGAAAACTGGACCATACCAAAATGTTTAAGCTCTATTACATTGCACACTCCACTGTTGTTATGCTTTATGTATTTTGCAGATACACAAATATATAAAATACACAATTCAATGATTACTAATGAATGCGTGCAATTATTGTTGTCAACGGTGTGTTGTACAAACATTTAACTGCGGCGCAAATTAATGCGCGTCAATTTTTCAAAAATTAATAATTGCAATTTTATGACACTGGCGGATACTACGCATTTACTGCGTGCGATACCTACATAAAATAATTGAGCCATTTGCAGCACGTTAATTAAATTAATGCAATTGCTGCTGCTGCGGACGCATTGCGTATTATGGGTGCTTGGTTTACTCATATTTAAAATTTAATTAAAATTAACAATAACGTTTAAGTCGTTCGCCAAGTATTTGCGCGGATTGTGGCGCATACATTTAATGCATAAAACGCAAAACAAATAAATAAACCAACGAAATATAAATAAATGCAGGCCCCGTCCGCAGTGGCAACAAATAAACACACAGCAACATTCCAGACATCGGCAGCAACAGCAGTAGTAACATCAACAACTGCAACAGCAACTAATTATTTAGCACGCAAATATTTGTTGGCCATGCTGCAAGTGGCAGCAAAAAATGTTGTAATTTAATAACTGGCGGTGCAACAACCACGACTACTAAGGCGGCCACATTGCATGGGGCTGCAGAGCAGTGACTGCTGCGGCATCTTGCATTGCTGTTGGTGCTGCGACTGCAATTGCTGATGCTGTGTTGTAGTTAACAACACATTCAATAAATTAACAAGCGAACGCAAGCATTTCTGACGCATTTGCATGCGCCGCACACGCAGGCGGCTCAACGACGCACTGCAATTACTGGTTATGCGGCGCGTCAGCGTCTTGTTCGGAAGCAATTTATCACAAATGAGTCTGCAGTTTCGGGATGCTGTCCTGCTGAGTGCCACGCACATGTCAGCTGCACAGCTTGGCAATAGTGACGCACATGTCGCACGGTGTGACTTCGAGTGACGACGAAGGGCGAAGTTGACGCCGATCTTGGCGAACGCTGCTGCCAAAGCAACTTAGGTTCAGCAACAGGTTATGGGTAAAAATTGCCTGTGAACATTTTGCACAAATGTAAAAAATTACCAAAACAAATATTTGACGATTGGTTTTTTTATGCATTTTGACGCAGCAAATATTGCTGCTGCTGACTTCTGACATAATTCATGTTGCGCGCTGCCATATTTTTGCAATCTCGTTAGTCGCGAGATAAAAATACACAGAAGAGTCAGTACGTGCGTCCGTTTAACAGTGTCTCTGTTTACGTCCGTGCTGCCGTGAATGCGTGCGTGCATTCGTTCCACCAGTCTTTCGTCTGTTATGTGCCAAGTTGCCAGCCGACGCAGCTGGAGTTTGGCACAGGAAGGCTGTCAGGCAGTCAGTAAGGCAGGCGCACTTCATTCTTGACTCGATTTGCGTCTGGCGTGTCCCGTGCTTGTTCTGCGTCTGATTTTTCACTGATTTTGCAAAACATTTCAGTGCTGTGTTTGCGTTCGAGCAGAGATTTACAGTACTTGAACGCCGCTGACTTCTTGTGCCGCATGTCATTCTGTGGCACGATGATGTGCTGTGGCTGTCGTAGTTGTTGGTTGCCCTGTCATTTTTTTGTATGACTTTTTTCACATTCATTTTTAGCTGCTGCTTGTATGATTCGAGCAAAATTATGAGCAAACAAGATGTAAATCAATGTTTTCCTCCTTCGCCAATTTGTTGGTTGCTTCCTGCACAGAGCAGCCAGCATGTGGCTGCGACGGGGGTTATCGGGGAGTTAGAGGAGGGGCGTGGTAACAGCAGCAGCAATAATTTTGCAATGTGTGCTCAAGGGTTAAGCGAGTGGCAAATCGACAGAAAATTTATATGCGATGAAGACAGCAGAGGCAGAGCACAAATAAAATTAAAAAGTAAAAAGATGTAGATGCAGTTAAAAAATTTCAAAGTAAAAATTAAATAAAATATATTGTTTAAAACTTAACGAAAGTAAATAAGAAAAAAACTTAAAAATATATAATAGAAACGATTTTTTATTTTTTTTATTTATTATTATTTTAAATTTTTGTTGTTGGTTTAGCTCGCAGTGATTTCTTGCAATTTATTATATTTGCTTAAATCACTCGCTCGTGTTTAAGTATTTATTCAGCATTTGCAGCGTGAGTGAGTGGGCGCAAATGTCCTCACACTTTCCGACCTCTCTGGGCATCGAGCTCTAGGCACAACTCTTAAAGGGTATCCTTTCAATTCTGTGTTGGTACATTGTATTTATTTAGATGTGTGTGGTATAATATGTGTGAGTGTATGTGTGTGATGTCACAACAGCATTTGCAGTGAATAAAGATTTTCTCTGTTGTGTTCTCAAGGGAAATTCGGAATGCGTTTACACAAGATTTGCTTCCCTACATCTGCAAGCAGACAAATTTAAATTGTTCTTCAATTTAAATGGGACACATCCAAAAAGAAGCCGCCCGACCGACCAAACAAACATATGATTCGAAAGTGCCCACAGAGTAACCCAGTTATTTCTGGTCTCTAGGACAAGGAAACAAAACATGCTTAAACTACTCTGATTGTGATTGGGAAAAGAAACAATATTCAAACTTGCAGATAATAATCATGAAGATGTCTCCGTCTTCAACTGCTACTGTTAAAATCCTTCTGAGCCCAACTATGCTAGATTCGTCTACTCGAGAATATTGTTTGTTCTCAGCTTTTCTTCTTTTCGCACTACTTGAAAACGTATTTGGAACTTTTTTTCTCATAACACCCTTAGCTACTATTTATTGTGTTAGCTACATTGTATCCATCAACCAACTCCACCTGCCTATCATTTACTGTCATCTTTCTCGACTTCAGTATTTCTATGGAGCTACTCAAAAGTCCTAAGCCTTTTGTACGCCTACCAAAGTAGAACCGAGAACCACATAAATAAAATTCACTCTCTTTCATAAGAAGCCCTTCAGCCCCGAACGTTGTGAGTACATTGCGTTAGCTCCTAAATAAACACTCCGCCTGCTACATATCAATTTTCGTCCACTTCATTAGTCGCATTCATCGTATGTCCAGCAGTCACAACTTGAGTCGGCGACCACGAAACAGTGTAGCAAACGACGATGGCGAGAATATTACGGAATTGTGTTGATTTAGAGTGGAAACAACGGCCGATTCCAGACAGGATGAACAGCGACTCCCAGACATTTGCCATAGTCCTTCACAGAATTGACGCAGCGTACTTCATAACAAACTTTAGTCAAACGAAAGAAGAAACTAAGACGAAAAAGACAAAAAATTACTTGGAGTGTTCTTGGATGAACAATTCAATGGGCAGTAAAGTGGCAACGGAGCCGAAAAGAAATGCAATAAATAATTATAGCTCTGTGGTGTGGGCTCCCATATGTTGGCTTTTGCCACGTCAGTTGGTTAGTCAAGTCCGTCAAGACGAATGATATTTTTACAGACTCTTGAAATAAATACAAACAAAATGAAACACAGCATAATCTCAAGAAGGACAAACAACAGAACGGAAGAAAATCATGTTATAAGCCAATCTAAATACGCAGCACTTGAAAGCTCTGCGGGCATTAATCTGAATGAACATGACAGAGCACGAAGAGTGGACAATGTTTGGGCGGAAATCTTAACCGATCCGGTCGGTGTTTAATTGCGGAGGCAGACATTTCTTTTTGCATTATCTATGAATGGTAAATTACTGTATGATGTAGAAGTTAGTTTTGAATAAGTATAATGGGTATCTCGGAATAAGACACTCTGTCGTTGTCTTCCGAAAGAGATCGTCGTATAGAAAAACAGTTTTATATTTTTGGATGTTGCAGTCGCGGTGATTTGAACCAGCGACCATTCGACTCGCGACCAATTGTGACACTGACAATACAATACAAATACTTGTCAAGAATAACTCAATATATGACGAAGGTCCTGTCTGCATTGGCGTGCGTGTAGATGCTGTTGAGATGCATCGACCATGAGGAACGTTTTCAAACACTTTCCAATTCATGTGTGTGTTGGACATTACTGGACAGCAATAGGACATTGGTCACATTTTCTGCAAACAACGTCCGTCGTTATCAAGATGAATTCGCGCACAGTGCATAATGCGCACAGGATGTTGAAAGCAGCTTCGGGCTCGCTTCCGACACAATTTCTCTTGACCACTCTTGTCCATATGCTACAAGCAAACATAGTTGAAGAGACAGGAAATTACATTGCAAAACTTTAAATGATTTCCCAACGTCAACTTCCTAAAGTCAAATCCGATGTAAACCGCAGGGTTGTTGACATGATCAACTACCTAGTCATAGATGAGACAACGTCTTGTTTTACACAACAGCAACTTGTATGCCGGTGGTCCGCGACGGGAAACTAGCTACAACATACAACTACAACACGTACCGAAAATCTCAAAAGAAGTTGCTGGCCTCAGGATAGTGGACATGCGAAATAGTGCACTGGCAAATTGTGAAAAGTTGTTGTACTGACGGTGGCCGCTCCATAAAAATTCATACTCACTGATTCCTGACGAAACAGCTACTGTTGTGGTAATGATCATTTAAAGTTAACTAAGTTATAATAGCGGTCAGAGGAAGTAGATGGAAGTACACTCAATTGAACGTTCGTCATGTGATGATTTTTTTCTGGCGCGTCAAACTTGAGAAATTTGCATTTTGTGAAACAAGCGCGCATCAGCTTCATACGTAGCGCTGCAATGACAACAACAGCTCTAGCAGTAGCAGCAAGACAAGCAATGTTAGGTGCCTGCATTAATGACTATTCTAGCATGTGGTTAAAGTCGTCGGTGGACGTTGTTTGTGGGTTGCCACTTTAGTTGACGCAACACAAGCTGTTGCTTGATTCAGCAACGTTAACTAAAATGGTGAGACTAAATGCAGTAGCAACTATTGCCACCACCAGAGGTGCACGGCAGTTAAAAAATCGCATTTGTATGCAAATGGCGCTGACAAACAAAAAAAGTCGCGGACGCGTAGATTATTGCTGGTTCTAAAACATTTAATAGATTCTTGACGACATGGCCAACATGGCGAAGCGGAAATCATGACGATATTATATATAAAAAGTGTTTAAAACTTTTCATGTTATTCTCTATTTTTGAATTGCTAAAATATCTCCTCTTGTCCTCGTAGAAATCTAATAAAGCTTAATGTTAAGTCAAATCTCATATCCATATTTGAGACAAAAAAGATATAAATATCAATTCCGTCATAATTTCGACACCTGAGAATTGGTTTGCTTCATACGCCATAATTGGATTTATATGACTCATATATCCTCGTTCTGTTTCCGATTTTCGTATCAAATCTGAGATATTCCTCATTTTATTTAATAAACTAACTCAAATTAGTGAACATTGGTTTGATGTATGTAAAATAGATCTTGAAATAGATGCACTTGAAATGTAAATGAGAACGAAAAACGCACATTTATGGAGTTGCGATTATATAATATTAGTTAGGAGTCTGGGACAATGTAGACATTTGATTTAAAATCGAAACTAGAGATTGATACCGTAGACATAACCTCAGATGTCACTATTACCATTTTATATTATTCAATAATTATTACGAATCAAGGAGATGAATATGAATTGTTTTCGGATGACACAAATTGTGAGACTCGAAACTATTTAATAAAACTGCTTGACCGAATTACTCAATTTCCTCAATTGTCACACCATTCACAGCTGTCACGCATATTTCTCAAGCTGGTTGTAAGTAAATTGAGCGGCTTTACAAACACAATGTAGCGACGTAACACATAAACACTTCTAGCAATTGTCGCATGCGTCGCCGTTTATTGGCACAAGTGGCAGTTAGACGAACAGACAGATATACTGCGACGAACGCATATTAAATGCGGCCGGTTGAATAAATTAATATTTATTTGTTATTTATTAAAATCAATTTATTATAACGCTTTTCCAGCAGGTTGCGTGTCCAAGTCGACGACGGCGGCGGCTTCTTCAAAAGTCACACACATAAATCACTAAATCGAAAAAATAAACAAAATAATTCAAGCAAAGGTTGGGTCGAGCTGTCGGAATCCTACAAGCTGATTAATTTATTTTACGCAGTTGGTGGTAAATTTTACACGCCATCAATTTTGGGTGCGTTCGTACATTTTACCGCTGGCTGAATGGCTGACTAACTGACAACATGTAGTAATCGTTGATACAACGACTTAACCGCATGAAGATTCAAACTATCTTGAATCCATGGCAATAAGGAATTAACCAGAGTTATAACGAGATTCATAAATGAGTAAAAACAATAGTACAGTCGGTTGATTGCTAGCCAGTCGTGGCTTCTCAATGGTTGACTGGAATCATAATCGGCGTGGTTGGTTGGATGATGTCTGTGAACACGATTTTTATGTGTAGTACTGTAGTTGCTGGTAAAATTATCACAGATGTAGTTTCGAGTGTACATAACAATTACAATTAATCAAGGTTGTCATCTGAAGATATAGAAATGTAACGCCAACCAACTCATTACTCTACCAACATATTCGCTTCTCTCAACATATTCGTTTCTCTCAACTGTTCATTCGATTAACTCAACTGTTCATTCAGTTCTCCCAACTGTTAATTTGGTTGTCTCAACTGTTAATTTGGTTCTCTCAACTGTTAATTTGGTTCTATCAACTGTTAATTCGGTCTATACATCTCGGTTCATATTTCATCTTTTATTAGTTTCTTTGGGTGTGAACAGTTTTTTTTTATAGAAAGTCTTTGTGGAATGCATGGCCTGATTCTACCAGGTCCTGTGTTCTCTTATTCTACTCGAACCTCGAAGTAAGCCCACCTCCCGGCCCACTCGTATCTCAACAGAACTACGCATTACACACAGAATTCTTTTCTCAGTCACACGATACGTTTATAGAACAATCTCCATGCGTTTGTTTTTCGTGACAGTTTTATATTGGAAAATTACAGACAAACAATCACCAACACTATTAATTTGTAGAAATTTAATTTTAACTTCATGAATTTGGTTGTTACAACTAACATTTTCATTATTCAAATCTCACGCCAATTCCAATTTTCTGTGTTTGTTTTTACTTTCATTCTCCAACTTACCTGCAAGAAAAAAGAAAAAAAAAGTTAATATTGAGTATAAACTATAAAATACTTTAAAAATATGCAATAATTATCTTTCAAAGAAACCTAATTCCATATGATTTGCACTCGCCAATAATCCACTTTAGGTTACGACTACATTTAGGACCCTGGTTATACATGGAATACAACGAAATATGGTGGTCCACGAGCGAGAATCAAACACCACACTACCTGGTATTTGAAGGAAGTTTTTTCTATAAGACTGTGCGTCTTATGTAGAGACAGTGAGTGACTAGAGTAATATAGTTTTAAACTTTTATTGCCAACATTTACCCAATGTTGTCTTCGTTGTCGTTGTCATTGTCGTTAAAGCAAGTTTATCGAACTAACCAACTTCCAGCAGGAGCCTGCTACTTGCTGTTGCTGCTGTCCCAGCTGCTGGTTGCTGCTTTACGTTTTTACTTTTGCAGATTTTTATTTTAATTTCAACGTCATCTGTTGCAGTGACACCAATGAAGACGACGCCGTGTACGACTCAGCATGCAAATGCAATACAAATACAATGCGATGCAGTGTTGTTGGACGCATCTGCCAGCAGCATTATGACAACTACATTTCATGGTGAGAGCAACGGTAGAGAGATGAGCATGCAGCAGCAACAGTAGTTTCAGCTGCAACAGAAAATGTGAATCCAAGAGGACATTGTTGAAAAGTGTCAGAGTTTAGTGTAAATTATCGCATTCATTACTTTGGCAGCAGCCAGGAACGACATCCGCACAACTACCAGCAACAACACCAACTACACTAACAGTAGCAGTACCAACTCAGCTATTTGGAAGTGCTTCTGCGTTGCTTTTGACAATTCCAAAACCAACAATTTGCCTGCTGCTGCTGGCGCATTGACGCGGCAAGTGTTGCATTTGGCACCGCTGAAAATTCGCCTCGTCGGAAGTTGGCTTCATTCGCACAGTGAATGCCAAGTGCGGATGCTAACGATGGTGGTCATGCTGATGGTGAATGAGACAAAAGACGACACCAAAAACCAGACCAAGAAGGTGGCAAAACACACAAAGGACACAGAAGAATTGCAAATTTTAAGCTCTGCAATAAAATGTAAGTGACGTTGCCAGAGCGACCTACAGAAAACGTAGTTTTGTTGGGACAGACAGAAAGTTGGAGGGACGTATGGCCAAACAGAAAGACAGACAGACAGGCAGAGACCAACACTCAGCAGTCAACAGTCGGACATCGCGTATAAGTGGATAATAATAAAGAGGATCCATAGTTGAGAGGACGTGGCTCTCGACAAGTAGGCGTTGCTGTTGTTGCCACCTTACAGACAAATCGTCGAACAAGCAGAAGCAGCTGAGAAAGGAAGAATGCGTACAAATTTTTGAGTGTGAAACTGTCAACTGGGATGACAGCGAATAGGGTGACCATATTAATTTTAGTTATTTTACAGAAACTTACTATGCAATTTAAAAATATTTTTGAATTCATGAATCGACATTTTAGTTTTAACTACAAGAACCGACTAAGCGGTTGGGAGAACCGAATTAGTTGGTTTCGCAAAAGGTTGATTGGCGCAACAAATCTCTATTATGTGTGTTTATAAAATGTGTATTTAAAAGTGGACATCGAGACTAAATCACCGAGATTTAGTTATAATTTTAAAGTTTAGTTTAAATTTAACCAGTTGGGAAGGTTAGATCACATGGGAAATTTTAAAGTAGGTGTAATTATGATAGTTAGGATTATCAAAATTATAGTCGGTCTAAGCCGACTATAAATACCCTACACATATGTGTGGTTACCATTCAAAGTGATATATAGGTCACCAGGGTATACGAATCCTGAAAATAACTACAAACATTCAATCGCTGAAGAATTTCCATTCATTTGATACCCATATTTACAAATGGGTAGGTGTACCGAATTTCGATTTTTTTTTGTGAACCACAAGTCTTTTCGCCGGAAAACATTATTATCATGTATTTGAGCATGATGTCAATATATATTTGACCAACAAAGTTTACCTAAGCACGTATACATAAAAATTGATCTTTATATGTACATTTTATATGTGGTATTTGAACATAAGTGGTCGGATCATAGGTCACCATGGACCGATCTCGCCAATTTTTTCGCACATACAGCGTAGGTATATTAGTAATCTAAGTTATAAGTTTCATTTCGCCAATTTTTTCGCACATACAGCGTAGGTATATTAGTAATCTAAGTTATAAGTTTCATTTATCTAGCTCTTCAATTTTAAAAGTCTTAGGGATTTCAACAGACAGACAGACAGACGGACAGACAGACGGACAGACAGACAGACGGACAGACGGACAGACGGACATCGCTAAATCGACTCAGGAGGTCATGCTGATCAAGAATATATATACTTTTCCATACCGGAGATGCTTTCTTCTGGGTGTTACAAACGGCGTACCAAACTGAATATACCCTTTCACTCTTAGTGTAGGGTATAAAAATACTATCATAGATTTGTATAAATACTTTATACGCATAAGAAAAGGTGGCAACTCATGAAGCGTATACAACAACAACAACAATAAAACAGACTGTGTGTAAAGAGCTGAGTATGTTTGTTTTGTTGTCGCTATTGCTGCAACGTCTTCTTTCCAAACATCCGTCGTCCTATGACCTACGAAAAACGCATAAAAAAGACACGGGGGAGAAGCTAAGAAGGACTCGAGCTTAAGTGAAAAACTTTTTTTAATGCCTGCTGCTTCTTATTTACAAAATCTATTTGAGTTTTTAAGTGTTGTAGGATGAAGGGTCGAGGTTTAGCTTGCTTCCTTGAAACGTCCGGATCTATCTGACTGTGTTGGCATAAATGGATAGATGATGTGGAGGGTAGGAGGAGGAATTGTTTGAGGAAGCACTGGAGTGACTGGAACAAAGCAGGTATGTGTTTGACGTAATGAAACACAAATTGAATTTTGTTTGACAACGTTTTCAATAAATTGATGTCGAAGGAAGAAACTTTTAATGTTGATGAAGGCGCGATGGCTAAATACATAGTAACAAGAACAACGTTGGTGGCATTATGAAAATCGCATATTTTATGAGGGCACTAATCGATTCTAATTGATCCGTGAGAAAAACTCAAGTGCGCGCGAGTGCAAAGATGTTTACACAAGAAACTGCTGAGACTCAGACGACTCTGAATTAGACGCCGAACAAAGCGGGTCCATTAGCGGATAAAGTGCTGTGTATAAGGGGTGAGAGAAGTCCTAATAGATGGCCTATATGGTGAATGAAGATTTAACGAGGCAATAACTAACAACATGTAGTAGGTACATGGCACATGTGCTGTTAACGCTGCGGTAGCCACAGTAGACTCCTAACTTCAAGCACTTGTCTACTTTCCATTATAATGCTATTTTGGCGAATTTACTTCGATGACATCATTTGCCCGATTAGACAGTATATGCTCGTAGTTAATATTTACCAAATTAGCATAATGTGCTCGTCTTTTATCTGGAAAAAGCTACAAATATAATCTGAATAGCATTACCTTGGTCAGTGTGACTGACAATCGGTGGCATTTGTCACAATACAGGACAATATTAATGTACCTAATTAAAATAATCTTTTCTTATCTTGAATAATATATTAAATCATATATTCTTCTAAATTATTCTTCTACATGTAAGTATACCATTTAAAATGAGCTAAAAACACATTTTCTTCTTCTTATATACAAAAATCACATTGCATTTGGTATGGCATGTTCTGCCATTTGACACGACTAATTTTTTGCACTGATCCAAACAGACTCCAATTCCAAACCAAAACCCAACATTGCTGTTAGCCAGAGCCATGCAATTAAGCCAACTTAGCACAGAACAAGCAAAACAATTAAGCGTTTCTGACATTTCATGGCTGCCCTTTGAGCCCGCTTTTGGCCCTGTTTTTGCTGGTTGCACCACGTGCAATTTTTAAAACACGTTTTTTGGCTCATTTCCCGGAGCAACTGCAGCGAGAGATCGGCCAAGCAATGAACTGTTATTAACGTAGACAACAGAGGGGCCAAAGTATAATTCTGCCTTCACCAGGAAGCGCTGTATCCTACTTTTCTGGATTTTGCTACGATGACGATGATGACAAACGAAATGCACAATAGCAAACTACAACAGCAACGGTGCACGATTTTGTGCAGCGCCACATTGCAGCAACATGCAGCGTGGGCAACAGTCGAAGATGCACTGAAAAAATAAACTTTTGATGCACAAAAAATATGGCTTTTGTTTTTATTGTTGTCGTATGCGTCTATGTAATTGGCATCAGTAGGACGACTGGAGGCAGGCTGGCGTCATATTTGAGCCAACGCGCGACGCACACTCGACTTGACTTGCCTAGCCTAGAGGGCTGCACGCATAGTCGCTATGCCTGTCAGCAGCAAGGCTACATGATGCGGTAAGGCACGAGTTGGCTGAATGCAAAAGGAGGATTGTTTGTCGCGCTTTGTCTAAGCCATTCTCAAGCACCCTGCAAACATGACGACGATGAATGACTTAAAATTCGCAAAGCGCAGCAGTACTTTGATCTCTGGTGACACAAGTGCCCGGTGAAACAGGACAAAGGCGGCTGCGGAAGGTGCAGCAAAAGCACTTCAACGACTTACACAAGGTGGGCGGCGACAGCAACAATAATTAAAACAACAGCATCAGAATTTTTGCATGTCATTGAATACAAAAGAGTACAAAAAAATAAAAAATAAATTAAATAAAGAAATAAACAAAAAACAAAAATTGTAAAATTTAAAAAATGTTAAAAATGTAACAGCTATGAAGCGTATAAAAATAATTACCAACAAAAAAAAGTAATGTCGAAAATGCAACTGAAACCGTTTCCAAAGCATTCCCTTAAAGCAGTACTACCATTTGAGTTCAAATATAAAACGCACATCTCTAACGGTTATAGGGGCAGTTTGAAATTTTATCATTTTAAAAACCGCAACTAAGACCGTTTTCAAAAAATCAAAAATAGCCCGATACTCAAAACCAATATAAACAAAACTGAATCTAGATTTAGAACTTTTATTCGTATGGCTTTGAATCCTATGTAGTAACAACAACAGACTCAAGTATGTTGTTGAAGAAGTCTTTTTCTGCTCAAAGGCGAACCACTCATCCATACACCAACTTAGTCATTGTCTGCGCTATTTAGGAGTCAAGGAGCAGAGGTCAGCAGCGTGCAATTCAAAAGCAGCTTCGAGACACGGAAGAATGACTCTAACATCGTACGTCTTTTAAATTTAAAAGCATTGCTTATGTTCGAAAGGAGGTAACAACAGCAGCAGCCTAACTATTTCAAAGTATATGGATGGGCCCAAATTTATGCGCACCTCATGGCAGCCGCAACGCAGTTTTTGAAACGCGCAGAAATATGTGCGTGGCGGCAACGCACTGGAGTGCTGCGTCCCACGCAACTGCCATAAATAGAAAAATTATTAGCGGATCGAAGGCATGCATTAGATACACAGTCAAAATCTGCAACAGCGAATGATATACTGCAAAACAAGGCGTCTTGCATGCTATTTGTTGGGCGTCTGATGTAGTCTTTCGACGAAGTTGATACAGCTGACGGAGAACGCGATGACATTATCTGCATCCTGTGCGTTTTGGCAGCTCGTTTATTACTCGACACTGAACACTCGAAGCTGCTGCCACTTCAGGATCTACTTTTCACCATCACCTCTTCTTTTGACTGCACCATACACCTCAATTATTTTACACGACGCGATGTTCAGATTAAATTAATTGGAAAAATATATTAAATAATTGTATGTCAACAATAACAAGAAATACGCATAAGTGGTACAACAAATTCACATAGGTAGTCAGTTATTGAAATCTTGTACGAAAGATGCAAGTAACGAATGATTTATATGCGCGCGCCATGTTTGTTTGCTCCATTGACACTAAATATGTTGGCAACCCTAAATGAACTAGCCTAGTAGAAATTATATCGATATACCATCGGGAAATTATATGCTTTTCTTCGGATAAAATACGAACATTAGGGGAGACCGGGACTAAGTCGACACTTTTTTTAAATGCTAATTTTTACGACCATATCAATGACAAAAATAATAATACAGTTGGATAGATTGATTCATTAGCTAAAAATGTTCCATAACCTGTTAAGATCTATAATATTTAGTTTCCATGAAACAAATGCAAATGCGACACAACCTCAAACCTGCTTCTGAAAATAGGCTGGGGTGAAGTCAACACTACCCCATTTTCCCACGAATGCACATTTTTGCTAATATCTTTCAATTCTATTGAATTATATATTCCTAGATAAAACTATTCGTGCTGTTTTATTCCGGTCCGGCGAAATTGTTTGACCATTACTCATATTATTCACATTTTAGATATTTTTGCAAATACTTCGTAAATCATGGTCAAATGATTGACAAGGCTCCTTATATTGTAAGAACGGACTATTTTGTAAAACTCATAGAACAAAATGTTTCATAAATTGTATTTTCATGGAATATACATTGACCAAATGCTAAAGTGTCGACTTTACCCCACGAGACTTAGTCTAATATTATTGGCATAAAAATGCGAATTGAATGGAAAAAAAAATAAAAATCAACACGACATAATAAATGAACCCCTTACTACATAAAACTCAAAACAAAATATATAAATAATCAAAACTTTAATGGCAAGAACAAGTTTACTGCGTTATTAATATCTTACTTTTGGAGTCAAAAAACACATTTTATTACATAAAAACTGAAGTTCAAGCACAAAGTGGGGTTCTCTTCTTTGGTAATAGTGAAACCTAATGTCTTGTACAGTATCAATTTAAAGTTGATCTAACATCCCATTCACGTTTTATGACAAAAGTTGACTTTGCCCCGGAGTCGACTTAGCCCCGGGCTCCCCTACATTGGCAAGTCCTTATCATGCACACATGTAATACTAATGTAAACAAATTAATGAGAAATTGCTCGACCGGGATCAAATCATGGAGCTTGAAAATGACCCACAATACACAGACATCATGTTACTTCTTTCAGTTTCGTTGAAGCTTCATAATCTGAAATTATCACATAAAGAGTTTTAAAGCATGGCCCTATCGAGATTACTACATAAGAAAAAATTCCTTAGAAATATTTTTCGTATGGTGGGGTCTTCAATAAGTGAAATTCTTTGACTAATTTCATTAATGATGAAACAAAAAGTAGTTTCTATAGTACAGAGACTGGAGCATCATCATAATAAAGTGTTTCTATTAAATATAGTCGTTTTTCATCGTACCATATATTACTAACATTAGGGTCAACATTAATGTCTTCTGAAGGCCAGAAATATTAAGTGGTTGACATTGTTAGATATGCGGAGAGAGGAATAAGGTTTATTAATGCACCCATTCCTAGTATCTTTATCACAGTAGTCTCTTGAAAATATAATTTTTCTGATCCTTATAGTACACACTTTCCATAGATCTTCTGGTTCGTGTAATTAATCGGGTTGGGGCAAGGTTAAAATGCAATGATCACTTCACGATCATGAACCTAGCTTAATTTCTAAGTACTTAATAGATGAAAAAATAGGTTATAAATCATTTGAGAAATGATAAAATATCTTTCCAATTATAAACTACGTTTATTGGGTAAGTATATTTTGTTAAAATAACTATGTATCTCACGATATTTCCGAGCTGATTTTTATAAAGTGTATAGCGATTCCGGTTACAGTATTAGGTGAAATATTTAAATAATACCACGCTTTTTAGCCAATAAATGGTTTTCCCACATTTTCTCACAGATGTCGTTGTAAATGTGGCGAGAAAGCCGTTTTTATATTTCTATGTAATAATGCCAAATAAACGTGTTTTGTTAATTAAAATCGTAGACCACGTCCTTCCCCCTTTCCGATACCCTAATTAAAAGCGATCACTACTAATTGCCTCGCCGCCACCAACAGTTTATTTCCTGAACAACATTTCCTGCTGCGCGCATTCCATTTACACTGAAACAGAATCCGTTGCGTTTCCCGCTCGGTAAATTATAGTAACATTTCTCTTCTCCTCTCTGCCCTCGCCCGCCTTACCAGCACAAAGATAAATCTTAAGAGCTCTTCTGAAACCCAATACGATCGTGTTTGTTTTTGTGTTCAAATTATGAGCCACAAATTGTGTGGCAGTAAAAATTCTGTGAAAAACTGCATCCTTCGCCTACGCGTCTCCATCCACCACTCAGTCGAATGCACCATGCGTTGGTCCTCAAATCAGTCATAACTTTTTGAATGTTTTTTTTTCATCGCTTCGCACTCGATGGCACCTCATTCTGGAGATTTTATTTGTTTTTTCAATTTAATATTTTGTTCAGCTGATTATTGAGTGCGCGATTCCCAGCATTAATTACAACCAGATGGGGGCGCCCCGTCACCCTACCACACTTTTTTAAATAGTCCCAAAAAAAACATGCCAGGAAAGAACGGGGGTGTTAGAAGCAGGCATCCAATGCATTCAAATGTTTGGGTCAAAATATTTAAGTGATTCTTTCGTTTTTTTTGTTCTGTTTCTACAGTGCTTCGTTGGAATTTATTTTGGTTTTTAATTTCTTTAACGTTCTGTTTTGAGCGGCTGGCTGACTGCAGCAGCCTCATTATTCATAATTTTTACAATTTATTTTTATTTTTTGTTTGTTGTGCCTCTGTTTTCCCTTGTCGTTTAGAGTGTTTCGGATTTTCCAAGTGTTTCATATTGTGTGCCGCTGGGAACAAAGGAGGTCCCTGGGGGCGGCGTAGGAAGGAGTTACAAGCGACTGCTAGAATTACGAATGAATTATTTGTGAATGGAAAATGTGTTGTTGTTTCAATTTTAAACAAACAAAAAATGAACAAAATTGACTGGGCCAAGAGTTCGAATTTGTCATGGGCAAAGGCGGAACATACTGCTGGGTTGGGTGGTCATTAGGGCAGATGGGTGGCTGAATGGCAGAGCATTAAAATTCTCCTAAATGACCTTACACTAAGCATTATTTGCAGTTGCAACTGCAGCAAAGCAGAGTTTCGCAAATACTACCAGCGCCTTTTGTTAATTGCAGCCTGCGTTTTTAATGAGACGCTACTCTGCGTAGCCAAGCATATAATAAGCAGCACCATGCAAATACGTAGCCAACCTAGTTCGCATTTAATTGACCCAGATTTTTGCAAAACAAGAAGCAGGTTAAAACAAATGCACATAGTTTCTTTAACAGCTGCTCCACCACCTGTCCAGCCCTGAAATAAGTCGACACACAATAAACGGCTATAAATCAATATGTTTCGGTTATAAAACAGATCTGAGGGAATATCTTAAAACCGTATTATATACATTTACCGACAAAAGCTGGTTTATACTGTCAGTTTATAACTATTTTCGCTGAAAAAATTAGTACGCGTTCTTAGAAAATCAGCAGTTACAACAACTTCTAACAAGAGCTCTTCATAAACTGAACAATGCAGTAACTGGCATCAAAAAGCAGTACATCTCCTTAAAAAAAGTATTACTTGCACTGACAGTACATGTCTTAATAGAAGCAGAAAATTTCCCTAGAAAAGCATTAGATACAACTATTAACAAAAGTTGTTCTTATATGAACAATGTAGTAAAAGTTCTGAAAAAGCAGTACATCTCCTTAAAAAATGCATTACTTGCACTGAAAAAGCAGTACACTTCTTTCTAAAAGCATAATATTTCCTGAGGACAGGTATACCTGTCCTAGAAGTTGTAAGTACTGCACTAACAACTTCTAATAAAAGATGTCCCTTTACTGAACAAGGCAGTAACCGTCCTGAAAATCCAGTACATATGTTGCAAGATCAGTTCAGCTGGCAACACGATTTCAAACGTATTCTTTCTATTAATTTCTAATCGCATCATTGAAATCTGAAACCAGAACATCGTCTTTTAATAAATTTGTGCCAGGACTCCGATTCGAAATCAAGCCTCTTCTGCCTGCGTGCCTTTCTGACTGCCAGAGTCACGACAAATATTTAACAATTTAATTGATTACGACCGCATTTATCGCGACAGCAAATCAAAAGCGCAGCATACCTGAGCACGCAAGGTAACGCTACTCACAAAATAAGTTATTAATGAGAACCCTTTAAGTTTGCTTTGTTATCTGTTAACTTTGTCCAGCATCGGCAGGATCGCAGCTCGAGGTAGCGCGCCTGCAACAAAACGTTTGCCACACAACAAACAAACGTGGGCTTGACTGCCATTGAATGACTTCATGCTGAGCACCAGGGCCAGGCCAACAGTCGACCAGCTAACGTGGCTTGTTAATCGCATGGCCTTGTGTCAGGCGAGAGACGACAAGATTTTTGTCGTTCTTCTGAGATTTTTATCAATTTTCGCTATAGAATTTTTCAGTTTCCAGTTGCTGTACTGCAT
This sequence comes from Dryomyza anilis, assembly GCA_951804985.1. NCBI lineage: Eukaryota > Metazoa > Arthropoda > Insecta > Diptera > Dryomyzidae > Dryomyza > Dryomyza anilis. Next base: position 79,296,851 of record OX638131.1, read on the forward strand.
CGACATCAATACCATACCTAATGATGAACATCGATATGTTCATCATGTGTAGAGTTTTTGTTTTTTTTTTTATTTCATGTGCATGTCGTGCTGGTCTGCTGGGTTGGGTTAACGACAATCTGTGCGCTGCAACAACCTTTTTATCCATGTTCGTGGAATCGTTGGCTTATCTCATAAGGTTGATAAAGAAATTTAAAATGAGTAAATTACAGCTATAATAAAACATCAGTGGCCAACATGTTTAAACAAACAAATCGAGCGAAACGTTGAATGCTGATAATGCGACAATTTTGATGAGAAACCCAAATCGGCCTTAGGATTATTGGTTTAACGGATTTTCTTTCCATTGTATCTATTAACAACAGAATATACTACATGGGTAAATATCTGTGTTGCAGTGAGTCGTCAATACTACACAATTCAAGTTAAACTATTAGGCATAGCATCGAAATGTAAATAAGGGCATCTCATAGATACTATCTGCAATTTCAAGTAGCAAAACTCAATTTTCTAGTTTTCTTTGGACACACATAAATAAAAAACAAATAAAAAGAAAATGTGCTCTCTTCAAAGGGTAAAGCGATAATGTCTGCTTTGAGATACTTTCGATTTAGATTTTTCTTTTTAGATACATTTGCAAAATTGTAGATATCGAGATTCTGTTTGGATGCCGATTAAGTTTGTGGCTTTTAAAGTCAACTGGCATCACTGATTGATGCCCCGCAGCCTGCCCATCAATATTGAAGACAACAAACAACGATTAGTCAACGTGGTGTGGTGGTTGGTGGTATCTTCAAGGTACTTTGCCAAAATGCAAAGTTGTTATGGCCGCGAATCACCTGTGGCGTTGTGACGGTGCGCAAATAACAAAAGGATCGTTTATCAAAATGTTTTGCGGCGCATAAACCCCAAAAAATATTTCGCTGCTTATCTTAAAGATGCCAAAGTATCTGGTAAACGTATGCGTATCTTTTGTGTGTTGTAGGGAGGGGGGAACAACGAAATTCAATCGAATTCGTAAGCAATAAAATATTGTTTGGTTTTTTGTTTTGTTTTGTCTTTACCCACATTGTATGGTGATCATTTGTTTTATTTATTTTTCGATTTATTCAGTTTCCGAGTAAAACAATGAAATTACAATAACAACATGGCATAGTGTGCTGCTGCTGTTGCTGATGACGGTGATGATAAAGAATAAGAAAAACTTATGCTGGGCCAGCTGTGTGCTTGGAATTCATCAGAAACGTACGTTGTTTGCGCTGTAACACGATATATGTATCTAGATACATGTATAAAATTATGCAATCTCTCTATCTATCTAGTCACATCGCATTGCTGGCAGCAGGATAATTTATCAATCGCATCCAACTGAATTTGTAGCGTTTTTATTTGCAGCAACATCAGAGATTTGCCAACAAAGTCCGCTGTGTATCTTGTGGTTCTAGGTTGTTTTATTCATCAGATACACAGAGCAGCGAGCATAATGACATGTGTTTGAGTGACAACTGATTTGGCAGCCACAGCCACAGTCGCTAGCATAGCTGACAAGGAAGCAAATCATCGTTAAATGAAAGCTGCTGTCGCTATTTACTTGGCCCACTTACACTCAGTAGATATAACATATAAAAAAGATACAGTTTGTATCTCGTGGATACAAACAACATAAATACGTATCTAAGCAGTGTGCGTTAATAAATAATGCAACTGCTGCTTGCTGCTGAATGACTTCACTAACTGTAACGAATTACGACGAATGCGAAAACCCACACTTTGGGTGCGGTGCGGTGCATCTGAAGGGGGGCTGCAGGTGTGCATATATTGCAGATAAACGCGCGACAAGCCAGTTACAGCCACCATCAGAGGCAGATAACATTTTCAAAAAACAAAAACACATAGTGGGTGCTTTGTGCGCAGCACCCGACTGCATTTAGCTAATGTGTACAAACCACCAGCCCCGCTGGTTCCCTCGAACCTTTATATGCGTTTTTGATGCAGATGCAGCTTTGTGCAGTCGCAACCATTCGAATTGAATTCTTCTGTGTTTTTACAATATTTTTTTTCTTATTTTTTTAAGGTTTTTATTTTTATTAGGTTTATTTTTTTTTTGTGTTTTTCCATACGACTGCTGATTATAGTTGGTAATTGTTGTTGGTTGCACTGCAGCTTTGAAATGGGTTCGTGAGGTTATCAGAGCAGACAATGCGACGACAGGCATATGTTGCTGTTACACTTAAATTATGACTTGTTGCAAAAACAAAATTGAAAAACCCATCAAATGATGTCGGAGCAACGCACTGTGTAATTGATATGCGTTGGTTGGTTGTACGCATTCAATAATTTCTGTGATTAAAGAGGTCAAATGGAAGTGTAACCATTATTAGAGACAATATACACAAAAGTCATATATATTTAAAAACGTTTAATTACACTTTTTAAAATAATAGGTTATACATGAAGGATGAGACCCAAATTGGTATCAACCCAGCAAAATGTTCACTTCACAACTTTAGGGTAAAAATTAAATAATCTGAAATCCTTGGGTTGACATTATGGGTGAATGGAATAAGGGTGCTCCAAGTGGTGAGACCTACATTTTATCGCGAACCGGAACGGCGAGGTTTAACTTTTACTTCAAATGTCTATGAAAACAAAATCTATTTTTTGATGTTTACAGTTGCTGGGATCGAACCCGGGACCTTTTACATCAGCAACTAGTCCAACGCATTATCTAGTCGAGCCACCGACAATACTGATATTTTTCAAAAAAAAAAAATAATAGAAATAAAAATATATTAAAATTTTTATATTTAAAATTTATTTCAAAATTTATTGAATAATGGGTTCAGAATTTTGAATAATGGGTTCAGTTACGGTTTATCGAAACATTATTAAAAAATATGGTATTTTTTTTTTAGTGTATTTAAGTTTTACTACAACGACGAATTTCTAAGTGTGGGATTTTGTATGAAAAATGCAAATTTGCAACATGATCTAGCTAGTTACCTGCGCTAGCTGCAGCAGAACTACTAAAGGCGTGAAGACCTTGTGTAAAAATCTGTGTCGGCGTCTGCGATTTAGGGGCTGCGTAGCATAAAGTAATAATCATAAAAATTCAATTTAATAAGAAAAATGCAACATCAACCAGTGACACTAGCAATAACAACAGCCTATAAAAAGGATCAACACGTCTTTCAACAAGCCACAAATTGCAGATACAAGATATGAAATAAAAAATACCAGCAATGCGCTACATGCCACAAGGGCGCAGAGTTACGAGTTGTGACATTTTGTCGCGACTTTTGAATTTTATGACGACAACGACGAAGATGACGACGACGATGACGACGTGGTCCCGGCCACTACCTATACGAGAAAATTTACGATCGGTCCCGCAGCGTTCCACCCAATTGTTGTATATTTTTTCTAGTTTTCTTTTTTAGTTTATGTGACGTTGGGCGTTGGGCGGCGTACAATTTTTGAATTCTTTGTCTTTGTTTGTGGCTTTCGTTGGCTATAAAATGTTTATTTTTTTATTGATTCATTTAATAAAGTCGTCATTAAATTGACGACACACAGACAGACACCACGCTTTATAGCCTTAAAATATGCAACTAATTACGCATTAGCGTGCGCGTTGTCACATTTGTTGGCTCGACAACTAAATTTTTCTATTTTAATCACGCATTGCATTTAAGAGGTTTGTCTGACGATTACAATAATTAATAAAATAAAAATAAATGAAAATAATTGACTATAATGTTTACGATGATGCACAGTATGTGAATCTAAATGTGATGTAATTAACGAATTTATTCAAATTTGTTATAAACTCTAAATCAGTTGCCATTTTAAAATACTTTTACCTAACCTATCTGGTAGCCGCGGTAGCTCAGTGGTTAGTGCGTTGGACTGCGAGCCGAAAGGTCCCCGGTTCAAGCCTGGACTGGGGCTAACAACATCTTTTCATAGAAACATTTTTCTATACCGCGCTACCTCTCGTCAGTAAATGGCAAACCTACGAGAGTAAAACCATTGCCTGTGAAAAAGCTCTCACCCGCCGTTCGGATTCGGCAATAAACTGTAGGTCCCACCACTTTGAGTACAAATATAACACGCACAGCTGAAATTGGTGAGAGAGCTCGGCCGAAGTTCTATACAGGACTGTAGCGCCAAACTATTATTATTAACCTATCTGGTTAATTTACTATAAACGATAATCACGTGAAATGAATCGTTATTATCAGGAATTACAACCGTAACCGAAAGTGATATCAGTTTAAAACCTTGTAAAGTCGAAACGGTAACAGAAACCACCGATAAACCGATACCCACAGTTATAAAATTGTGATTAAATTCATAAAATTTTATTATTTATTAAAAGTAATTGTGCATTTTTACAGTTGAAATATCAATTAATTGATTTAAATTTTCTTATCATGTGATAAAGATCATCGCTTAAAAATTGACAGATATATAAAGATTTTAGTAACTGAATATTTAGATTTTTAAAAATGACTTTTTGTTCTAAAACGACGATATATTTTATATAATTTGTTTGTAGTTTTAATAAAATAATTTTATATTTTGTAAAAATTGACAAAAAACGGTATACGATGCCTATGGTTGGTACAGATTTAGTCACCTATTCTAATTATCGTTGTTGTAGAAGTAAAACTCACATTTTCAAAATGTCAATAATTCATTTGTAAAAATCTGTATATATCTGAATTTCTGATGGATGCGCTCAACATTTCAAATTTAATTTATCAATTACTTTTTATTATAATAATAATAGTTTGAGAGTTTATAAGAACTTAGGCCTATTTGGTTAATGTTAGCCGATTTCTTTTCCTAAGGTTGCTACTTCGCATCCGTTCCTAATCAGAATTCGATAAGGTAACTCTACTAAAGGGCATCTGAAATAATCCTGATTAGGGTCGACCTGATCCATCCTTAACAATCATTTTTTATCTAAAACCTACTTAATGGCATCTGATGTGACACTTATGAATAAACCTAACGATCGAGATATTATTAAAATTGGGTAACAAAACTATGTTAATAAAATAAAATATTCTAATAAATAAATGTCAAACACAAATGCAAAAGTAATTCAAATTTACAACATTTTTAAAAATTTGAAATTTCCCACTTAGACTCAAAACGTTGATGTTTTGTCATAAATGACTCAAATTTGGTAAAAGCAATTTCAGAATAATTTAAATATACATCGAATGATATAAAGTTAGGATAAAGGTGAGATCAGGAAGCCTTATAATAGCAACTTCGAATAATGTCACGTTTGCAATTAGGCACTCATGTCGAAACCCTGATTATTACATTATTTGAATGATAGCAACCCAAGCAACAATTTACTAGGCAGCTCAAACACTGCTAAGTTTCTGGTAGGATTTTGAAGAGTATATACTCGCCAGTTTTTATTTTTATTTTCTTTTTATCAGCTAGTTTGTGGCAAGTTTATGGCCAGTTTCTTGATGTTTTTGGCCAGTTTTTGGCCAGTTTATGGCCAGTTTATGGCTAGTTTCTGGTAGGAAAGTGCGTGACATCGCTTGCGAGTAACTGATAAGTTTACTTGGCAGATACTAGAAAAGTGAATAGTTAATCTGGCTAGATACTGGTAGGAAACTGGTCAGAATTGTTGCTTGGGAACAGACAATGATAGCATCCTGAACAAAATTTCCATTCGGTTCCTTGTCCTCTATTACTATTCTCTAAGTTTTAATAAAAATTGTCCAGTAGAAAACAATCAATATAGATATCTACACTGATTTTTATTTATAGCCAAGAAACGATTTAATTATACGTATCGATACAGTTCCAATATGTTACTTGGGATCGAAAAAAATAAATTGCTTTGAGATGTAAATATAATAACTATAATAACTTATTATTCTCCTTCGTAGCGTCATGTTAGCCCACACGAAACTAACTTCAGCGTGGACAAATGCGCCGAGTAAAATTGTTTTTTTTCCCATGTGTATGTGATTGGGTTGGAGATCTCGTGTACATTTCGAGTGCCTCATTAGAATTTTGTTTGTCATCATACTTGAAGAACGCAACAAATTTTTCCATGTTTCTCTTTTTTGTATTTTTTATTATGAAATTCGATTTTTATTTGTTTATGTTTGTGTTAAATGTTTTTACAGTTAATTTTGTTGTTTGTCATTGTTATGCATTTTGCTATAGCTGAAAAAATAAGCTTGTTATTCTTTTTAAACAAACAGAAAATACCTAAAAGAAGTCGTCGAAGTAGTGGACAAAAATTGTAAAATAATCTATTAAAGACCAGGCAGACACTTCAGAAATTTGTATTAACTTCTAGTTCATGGAAACTCTTTCTGAAGTGAAACTGTTTCCAATTTTCTCATCCCTGGAATTAATAAATTAGAAATGGACATGACAGATTGGAAAAAAATAAATAAAAATAGTTATGTTTCGATTCGACCTGTGTACATTTACTTAAATTGAAATAACATTTAACATTCAAATAACATGTAAAAATGTTATGCTAAATTAAAAATATATACACTTCGAAAAAATCTCATTAGATAAACTATTGATTTTATGATATCGTCGTTGTGGAAATAAAAGTCACCATTTTTCAACATGCCAATTATTCATTTACTAAAATCTTTATATAACTCTCAATTTCTGATCGATAAGCTTAATAATTGTACGAAATGATAAGAAATTGTGCATCTACACTCTCAGAAATATATTGTTACTTTTTAACAATATGTGATTGTCATTTCATTATACAGTGATCATGTGGCATTCAAATATATGTCAATTTATTGTTTTTATTTATTTCAAAAATTGAAACAAAATGTAAGTTATATTTTTACAATTTTATTATTCAATATTTATTGAACGTATGTGCATTTTGTGTAGATATGGGAGCACCAAACGTTTGACGGTAGAAATGGGAAGTAAACCCTGGATAACGCATGCGAGTACTATAAAGTGCGACTGTTCTGCTATCCACAAATGCTCAAGACCACTTCTGCCTTTCACATTTGCGTTAAGCTATTGACGACGACCAAATCTACCAAAACATTGCAGAATATGTTCTCTTAGTGTACATTTCTGCACTATAAATAATTGTTTGCTAATAAAAATTATAAAAATATTCGTGTGACATTTTTTATCTTATTAAATGACAATGTCGATTGTTATTCTTAAACAATCGAATGACATTTTAATATAACAATCTGATTGCCAAACCAACAATAAATTGACAATCTGATCATGAGATCTATTTTGAACATCGAAATTGTTACAATATTGTCGGAAATGACAATATATTTCTGAGAGTGTATCAATTTGTTTTTCAACTTTGTATGAATTGTTTTTTTTTTTGTAATAATTGGCAACAAAGTTGAAATTTAATATTTTCATAAAAATTTATTTAGTTCTATAAAGATGATATATCTAATAATAATTATAGTGCTTTTAATTGAATTATTTTAATATTATTACGTCGCCCCTTACCAAAACTTAGTTACGAAAACTAATACGTTTCAACTTTTTGTATGTAAATTTATATCGATTAAATGTTGCAGAAGGTATTAAGTTTAAAGTTGTTCACCAATTATTTTTAAATTTAATATTTTATTTATTCCATTTTGTATTTATTAATTTTTGTCTTTCCTTATAAGAGCTTAGTTGGCATTTCATGAATAAAGTCTGGACTCACCTAATAATCGCATTACTTCCTGCGGATTCAGATACAGATTCAGATGCGCGGAACAGCCGGCCATGCAAAGCGCCAAAACTGTGGCAAGGCGCAGCATCCGCAGCGGCAGAGCAGCAAGTGTTGCCATATTTATTTATTTTTAGATTATACACTTTTTTGTCTTCCTCGGAAATTCAATCAATTTTTGTTGATTCTCGCAGTTTTAAAAGCGTTAAATGCACCGACACCGCATTTACAATGTACTAACTGGCCGTGGTTTAACTTAAATCGCAAATATCCTTGTATTTTCTGCTGTTACCGTTTGACGTTTTCACCAATTTTCACAACACTATTTAATGTAAACAAAATTTTCATTTGTCAATTTTCATCGATTTTTCACTTTTTACACATTAAATCGTTATTATTATTTATTTAAATTGTTTTTTAACAGCTGTAAACTAATAATTCTGTTATTTTTGCCTTTTTAATACGTTTTTATAGCTAATTTGTGTTTTTAATCCGTAAATTACGCATATTCGCTTCGAGTCCGAATTGATAAACGTCAAAAGTCAGTGCAAGCGCAGTACACACACCCTCCACTCTTGAATATTCTTTGACAACTGAAAACCAAACAAATTGAAATTTATGACATTTCTTTTGCTCGCACGACAGCGCTGCCAACTGTACGCCATTAAATTGTGTATCCGTCAAACAGCGCTCTCTTGTGGGAACGACGCGAAGTTGCCGTCATATTTGAATTCGCCTTCTCACAGTTCTGAAAACATTCATAATGTTAACTTCAAATGTGCGTAACATTCTATGTTATGAAGTACTGTTAAAAAATGTTAAAATTCTACCAACACATTAAATGTTATTAACAGAGAAGTTAGACATGCATGTTAAGTTCAGTGATGCTTTTAATTTATTAGTATTATTTTAAATAAAGGTGATTATAATTAACTTTTGTTTTTTAACCATTTCTCAAAAATAAAAAGTTATACTGACTTTTAAAAACATATCTCAAAATAATTTTGCAATATATTTTTTAAAAATAATCTTCTAAATATGTTCTTTAACTTTGAATTTATTTTCCGAAAAATTAAAAATATTCTAAAAAAACTAAATTGTTATTGTAATCGGAAAATACCATTAAATACTAGAAAATACCATTATATTGCCATTGTGTTTATATGAAAAGATTTATTTTTTGTTTACTATTAAATCAATAAATGTCCTGTTAACCAATTTTAATGGGATTTGAGGGAATTTTTTTCTGGATTTATGTAGCCGCGGTAGCTCAGTGGTTAGTGCGTTGGACTGCCAGCCGAAAGGTTCCCGCTTCAAGCTTCGACTGGGGCTAACAACATCTTTTCATACACTCAGAAGAAAATGTCCCATTTAGTACTTAATGGTACGACCATTAATCTTATGATTCATGAATTAATAGTTTTTTCTTTTGGAATCAAAAGTTTTCTAATTAATTTGATAGTATTCGAAAAATTCAGTACCATTAATATAAATATTTCAATATTATTATTTTCAATAGAATAAATACTATTGTTTTAAACTTGTTCGTTTTGTACGTCATTCTACGTGTTTGTGTTTGCTAAAAATGGTCGCATGCATTTTTTATAATAATCCACATATTTATACGCAACATTGGTAAGGACTTAATGTATTTAATGTAAAAACATTATATTTAACCATTTTCTATTTATTACAGATAATAAATAATAAATGGAATGGCGACGGACTCTCTAAATGCAGACTCAAGTATTGTAAACTGAAGCAAACATTGAATGTGCTATAAAAGTTAATTTCAGTTTCGACATTTAATTAAAATAAATTATACATTAAATTAACTAAAATCCACTTTTGTTTTAATAAATTATTAGGAAAATGTAATTCGACTTACTATAAAACTAATAATTCGTTTCATTAAATATTTATAGGTTTTGCTTATTGTAAATAAAGGAGCACATTATAAAATTTATGGTGCAACAAAATATTGTATTAACAGTTCCAATATTACTGAATTAATGAGACGCATCCTATTGACCAATTTTAATAGTATAAATTATTGGTTTTCTATTGAAATAATTTTAATTTACCATGATTTTTTTCTGGGTGTAGAAAAATTTGTCTATACCGCGCTACCTCTCGGCAGTAAATGGCAAACCTACGAGAGTAAAACATTGCCTATGAAAAGCTCTCACCCGCCGTTCGGATTCGGCAATAAACTGTAGGTCCGGTCCCACCACTTTGAGTACAAATATAACACACACAGCTCAAAATGGTGAGAGAGCTCGGCCAAAATTCTTATAGGACTGTAGTGCCAAACTATTATTATTATTATGTATACGCCCACACCAGAAAAGTATTAAAATTTAATCCATGTCAAGTATTAAAAAAAAATTATAATCTGAAGTTTTATTAAATTCGAATACAATTTGAAATATTTTCATTGGTGAGAAAGAGAGAAACTTTTAATACAATGTATATTAAAAATAAAAGCATTTAATACATTATGGTAGGGATGCCCAACTCACCTGTCCGCGACAGAATTCGCGGAGAATCGAGTGCTAGGCGAGGGTTATCTACGGGCAGAAGTGAGCGAGGATTGCAACGCAAAAGCGAGCGGGATTTAAGTGCTGCAATTTGAAGAAATTCCCTGAAATTTAAATATTTATTTAAGAGTTTAATTATTTTAGATTGGTTTTAACTGACCTTTGTATATTGTTTTGTTTTTTTTAATTTTAATATATAAACATTTTATCATTTTAAATAATAATTCATTTCTTTTTCATAACGTTTATATAATTTTTTAAAGGTTTTGGGATATTTGTGTCTAATACGAATATTAAACGAGTTTTCTGATTAACTGCTTCAAACTCTATGATCTCCAATGAGTATTACACAAAATCTGTTAATTTGTCAGATTCGAATGTGAGTTCTGGCGACAAACGTTGCGTGAGGTTCGGCACAGCACTAAAAACGGCGGAAATACTCGGGCAAATACATTCTCTCAATCAAGTGTTTCGAGCAAACACTTCAAATAAATATTATTTGAAGCAATTGACAAGTGTTTGTTCCAAACGGTAATTAAACTTTACCATTTATAACAAACAAATGTTGTAGTTAACAGAAGTAATGAATGTGTTTAGGAGTAATAATTAATTGAACACTTAAAAAGTATTTAATATAAACAATTAAAGTGTTTACGACAAATAAATTACTATATGTTACAAATACTAATAATTTGAAGTGTTTGCAGTAAACAGTCATTATTTATGGCAAGCTATATAAAATTATAAGTCTTAAGTGGAAACAATAAGTCTCAATACAAACATTTTATCGTAAGCGGTAAATAATTCGTAAACAATCTTTTTTTTCTGCACTAAAAAAACAAGATGTTTATGAAAGTCTTGCTGCAACTATCTGTTTATATTTACGCTTTGTAGCAAATTTTCAAACATCCCATAAGTTTCAATAAAGTAGCAGGAAAATTATTAATATTTTTTAAATATGCCATATATGCAGATAGTTACATATATTACATATATGACATATATGGAACAACAGCAATGAGAATTGACATGTGGACAGTTGACTTATAGCAAAAATCCTGAGTTCTTGGACATTTGCAATAAAACTGTTGAGTTATTTTGACATTTGATTACTATAAAAAAGGTAAATGGCGTACTTTTTTCTTACGCTCGATTTATCCACAACAATTAACTAAATCCAATGATTTAAAAAAAAGTGTCAGCTCATCAAATAATGCATTTTAATGGTTAAAGTGAAAATAAAATTTCCCGGGATTGAAGTTACCAACACGTGATGGAAAATATTTTTTTTCAGAGTTTAATTTGATGACAGCAGCCCGGGCCAATTTGGATCTTCCGCGAAGAAGTCTCAAGTTTTTGTACAATTTTACCTTCGAAGAATTTATAAAGAATTTATAATTTTCTTTCAATTCAATAAAAATTACTCCGCGAGTACCTTTTCCAAAAGATATTTATCATATTTGACGGATATTTGAGAGATGGTTGTCTCAAAGACGATCTAAATAAGTTGTAAATAACTTGATATTTAGGGCTGTGATATTTTTGGTAATCATCTTTGTTTTCTTAGTGTGTGTTTATTAAACAGGACAAGTTAACAAACAAATTTTATTGCAAAGGAGTCAAGCATATTATTAATATTTGTTTTTTAATTAGTAAGATTTCTTATAATATACAATGTATGGGTCATTCCATATCAAATCAACCGAAAAAATTCAAATTATGGCAGCACCATCTCAGAATTTAATGAAATTTGGAAGTGTGGTGAAACAACATACAACTGATAAATTGTCCAAATTTCAGCTTCCCAGATGGTGTAGTTTCAGAGATTTGGTGGTTTAAAATTAGAAAAAAACTGTACAAAAAACACAAAGGTGGTGCTAATCAATTAAATGTAACTTAAGCTGTAGTCAACCAAAATAAAACACAAAGGTCTCATTTTAAAGATAATAAAATTGCCTAAAAGATGTCATACAATTTCTATACCACGTTGATTTAATAGTGGGCAGTTTTAAACAAAGTATATTTCAAAAGGACATATCTCAAAAAGCAACCTTTTTTAAAATTTTTAAATGAATATATGCTGAAGGTTGATTTTTTATTATTATTTTAGAAATTAACTAGAGTGGTAAAATCACGGGTTCAGAAGTTATATATAAAAATGTTCTAGAATGTTGAAAATTTTGTATGAACATTTTGTTTTTTTTTTATATTTCAATATTTTTTTGTTATTTTATAACATACATGCTCAGTAAAAAATGATTCTGCTCTACCATCATTTTGGTGTTGTTAAAGTTGTAGTATTTTTTTAAATACATTTTAGGCGCTGATTCCGAAAATGGCAAAAGATTTGTCAAATGTACTCTTTTTTGAGATATAGTTTTTGAGATATAGACCATTTTTCTAGAATTTTAGAAATGAGCAATATCTCAAAAACGGGATTGAATTTGACAAAACTTATGCCATTTTCAGAATCAGCTACAAAAATACATCTATTAAATGTCGCAAGTTTAACTAGACCAAAATTAGTGTAGGGCAGAATAATGTGTTACTGAGCATGTATTTTATAAAATAACAAACAAAAATTTGAAATATAAAAAAAACTAATTTTTCATACAAAATTTTCAATATTCTACAACATTTTTATACATAACTTCTGAACTCGTGATTTTACCACTCTAGTTCAAATCTTAAATAATAGATAAAAAGCCAACCTTGAACATATATTAATTTAAAGAATATGAAAAGGTTGCTTTTTGATATATGTCCTCTTGAAATATACTTTGTTTAAAACCGACCACTATTAAAGCAAAAAAAAAAGCTAAAGTATGTATATTGTACTAGCTGGACCCGTTCACAGCGTTGCCCGTGATAAGTTTTGTAAATGAAAAATGAAATCTTTTTAAATTACGGCCCTTTTGCCCTTTTTATTGCCTACGTCGCCCGATTACGCGCCACTCCCTTTGTCCAAATCCGTTCACCTTCTCGCCCACATTCTACGTGACGATTGGAGTTTTAAATATGAACATTTGATTCGATTTTTATAACACTACTCTAAGTATGTCAGGAGTTATAGGAATTTTAATGTTTTGGTTATATGGGAGGTGCCACGCCCCGGGGTCCAATCCCACCCACTTTCTACGTGGCTATTGAAGTTTTATATATGAACATTTGATTCGATATTTATAACTCTACCCTTAGCATGTCAGGAGTTATAGCAATTTTAAAGTTTTGGTCATATGGGAGGTGCCACGCCTCATGGTCCAATCTCGCCCACATTTGGAAAAATAATAAACAACCGCAATATACATCATTGGGCTAAATTTCATGACTGTGGCTATCTTAAGTACACAGATATTTGCATTTAAAAATTCAAGCTTGTCACACCCATTTTTGTACCTTAGGGGGCGAATTCAAAAAATCCCGCCTTACGTCAGGAGATGAACACCGTGTCCAAATATCATGTTCCTAGGTCTAAGGGTTTGATATGGGCATTGATCGAACAGTCAGTCAGTCAATCAGGACTTGTTCTTTTATATATAGAGATTATGTCTCTTTGGCAATTTTAATATCTTTAAAATGAAACCTTTGTGTTTTATTTTGGTTCACTAGAGCTTACTTTTATGACCTTTAGGATTTTGATTACAAGCTTTTATTATTGCAAGCTTTTATTTAACTTCATTTGTTTGAACATTTGTTAGTATGTCGGGCACAAAAATATCAAATTTAACATACTTCCTTATATCCGATCGAGTTGAAACTTGGAACACAGTAGTATTCAATCTGGCACATATAAAAATAAATTTTAAAGTTCGAATTTTGGCCGATAGGGGCGCTAAAACTATTTTTAGACCGTGTGAGGTCTGTTCTTTACCTAGAATGTTGAAATTTTGAATATGTATAGTTTTATACACGGGGAAAAATATGGCAAACTCAGAACTTTGAATTTTGTCGGCTAAGGGGCGCATTTGCTATTAATGGACCCTCTAAAGTGCGTTCTTCATATAGAAAATTGAAATTTAAAACATGTATAGTATTGGCAACGGGGAAAAATTTGGCAAACTTAGAACTTCGAATTTTCTCCGCTAGAGGTCACATTAATTATTAATGGACCCTCTGAAGTGCGATCTTCACCTAGAAAGATGAAATGCTTTTAATATAATAAATAAAACTGCTCATCCGATTTTCTTGAAATTTTTACCACATATTTGGTATGATCTGGAAGGAATGATAGGATATATATGGGCAGGATTGGACAAATAGACGTGGCACCTCCCATACAACCTAAACATTCAATATGATATAACTCGGCACCAGCTACGAACATGAAACAAAAAACTCAAATACAGAAAAAAACATCAAAAGCAAAAATACAAAAATAAAAGCAATAACACGAAACTAAAATCCAAACTAAAGGAAAAACAAAAAAAGGAAAGATAAAGATAAAGAAAAACGAAGTCACCACACTAAAACTCACCACACTAAAACTCACCACAATAAAATTCACCACACTAAATTTGACCACACTAAAACTCACCACACTAAAACTCACTACACTAAAATTCACCACAATAAAATTCACCACACTATAACTCACCACACTGAAACTCACCACACTAAAACTCACCACAATAAAATTCACCACACTAAATTTGACTACACTATAACTCACCACACTGAAATTCACTACACTAAAACTCACCACAATAAAATGTACAACATAAAAATTCACCACACTAAAACTCTCCACAATAAAATTCACCACACTAAAAAACACCACACTAAAACTCACCACACTCAAACTGACCACACTAAAACTCACCACTCTAAAATTCACCACACCAAAATTCACCATACCTAAGCTTACCACACCGAAACTCACCACATTAAAACTCACCACACTAAAACTTCTACTAGGAATAACTCTACGGTGAAGAATTCTACGGGAAAGCGTTCAATGGAGAAGAATTTTACGGCGAAGATTTCTACTGGGAAGAATTTATTTTAAACCCATACATTTATAAAACCCATAAAAACTTCCCTGATATAAATAATAAAAATGTTTTTTATATTAATAAAATCGATCCATATCTTTGAATTCACAAAATCTTGGCACGAGTCTTGCACGGGTCCAGCTAGTATATAATATGTATAGTATTGAAGACTGAAATAAATGACATACTCAGAGCTTCGATTTTCCATCGCTAGAGGACGTTAAGTACGAAATTCTATATCGCAGTAACCACTGAACCGATCTCTATAAAACTTAGTGCAGTAATTCATTCGAGCACACAAATTAATGCAGTTCAGAAAGTAGTTCTAAATTTCATCGAGAGGGGGCGTTAAAGGCACAATTTTATATCTCGGTAACCATTGAATCGATCTATGCAAAACTTCATTAAGAGACTCCTTCGAGACCCCAATTTAACATATCGTCGTTGTAGAACGAAAAGTCACAAACTACATTTTTATGAAAAATTTAAATTTCTAGTTTGTTGATTAATACTTATAATAAAAAGTAATTGATGCATTTATAAAGTTGAAGCATCAATTGATAGATTTACATTTTCTGATCATTTAATATCATCGATTAAAAATTAACAGATATATAAAGATTTTTGTAAATGAATATTTGGCATTTTGAAAATGTATTTGGTGACTTTTCGTTCTACAACGACGATATGCTAGTGTGTAGTTCGAAATTATATCGATAGAGGGCGGTAAGGACAAAACGGATATATGAAAAACTTGGTACAATTACTCGTGCGGGCACCAAACTTAACATAGTCCAGAGTGTATTTATAAATTATATCCATAGAGGGTGTTAAAATCAAAATTTTATATTTCGGTAATCACTTAACTGATCTCGACAATGCTTGGTACAATAATAATTCCAATGCAAAATAATAATTCTAATGACAATAGAACGACTAAAAAAGTAAAAATAAAAAAACTAATAAAAAAAAACTTTTTAAAAAACAAGCTTTTATAAAAATCTGTACTAAAAAATTAAAAATAAATTTACTAAAAATATAAAATATATTTATAGTCGGTATGTATATTTATAATGAATACATATTAATATATGAAATAAATTAAATTCAATTTTATTCAAATTATATTATTATGATATAATTTTATAAGAAATAAATTTTAAAATTTACTAAGAGGTTTCCAAATACAAAAATAAAAGCGTGCGGCGTAAATATTAAAAATTACCAGCATATTACATTTGTATATGTGTAGCCTAAATATGAATTTAGCTATCAAAGGAATACAATTATGATCATATTAATGTATATATCTTATACATCACAAATCTACAACTCTTTATACTTTAAATCTCGCAATCGCGCAGCACACAATAATCCTTCACGCCCTTTTGTCCAGTACACCCAAATTCTACATGGCGATTAAAATGTAGAATATGAGCTTTTACTTCAATTTTTAAAACTATGTACTACTTTTTAAGTCGAGAGTTGTACCATTTTAAAAGGTTTGCTTATTTAACAGGTGCTACACACCTCAGTGAAATTACGACCCTTTCTGGCAAGGAGATATATAACGTTAATCTACATCATTTAGCCAAATTCCATGACTTAAATTAAGTACATAAATAAATATTTCTAATTAAAAGTTCAGTTTTGCCAGATTATCCTGATGTAAAAACATAGCACATGCCAAAAACATATCATTGGACTTTCGATACCAGTACTGCCTACAAAACTCATAGATACTTCCATACAGATCTACCCCTTCTCCAAAACAATATTGAAAACTAATGCAAAGTTGAATTAAATAAACCAATAAACTGGTGCTAGAGTTGGACTGTAATATTCAATAATTTTGCCGCACGTTTTTATTTTTGTATTTGGAAACCCCTTAGTAAAGTTTAAAATTTATTTCTTATAAACGTATATCTTAATAATATAAATTGAATAAAATTGAATTTAATTTATTTCATATATTAATATGTATTCATTATAAATATACATACCTACTATAAATATATTTTGTATTTTTAGTAAATTTATTTTTAATTTTTTAGTACAGATTTTTATAAAAGATTGTTTTTTAAAAAGTTTTTTTTTTTATTAGTTTTTGTATACAGTTTTTCAAATTGTAAACTAGCAAATTTCAGAAACCACACCATTTGGGAAGCTGAAAATTCTCCAATATCTTCATTTTATGTTGTTTCACTATACTTCCAAATTTCATCAAATTCTGAGATGGTGCTGCCAATCACTTGGTTGATTTAGTATGGAATGACTCGTATACAATAATAAATGAAAATTTATATTTAAATCATTACTACTGTGCGTAGTCAACTTCAACTCTACGCATTCAACCCCAACAGAAAATAGAAATGGTTGACCAACCAATTTAATTTATTTAGTTATTTCTAATTAAAAACTCATTCTATAAATATATTTAATTAAAAACAACATAAACAAAATTTATTATTATACTCTCTACATTAAGAAAACAAAGATGATTACCAGAAATATCACAGCCCTAAATATCAAGTTATTTACAACTTATTTAGATCGTCTTTGAGACAACCATCATCTCAAATCCGACAAATAATAAGTAAAGCTGGCAAATATCTTTCAAATTTACGATTATTTATAGCAACCATCAATTAAACATCTGACAAATATGAAGATAGTTGCGGAATATTTGGAACTAGCTGGACCCGTACACGACTCGTGCCAAGATTTTGTGAATTCAAAGATATGGAGCGATTTTATTAACATAAAAAACATTTTTATTATTTATATGAGGAGCCCGTGCTTAGCTGTTGAAGTTTTTTATTGGTTTTATAAATGTGGTAACCAAATAATAATTCTCCGCCAAAACAACTTTTCTCAAAGATAATTCTTTCTCAGACTGCGCTTCCCCGTAGAATTCTTCCCAGTAGAAATCTTCCCCGTAAAATTCTTCCAAATAGAACGCTTTCCCGTAGAATTCTTCGCGTAGAATTCACCCAGGTAAAATTGTTCCCGGTAAAATTCTTTCCCGTAGAATTCTTCCCCGTAGAGTTTTTCCCAGTAGAAGTTTTAGTATGGTGGGTTTGAATGTGGTGAGTTTCGGTGTGGTGAGTTTAGGTGTGGTGAATTTTGGTGTGGTGAGTTTAAGTGTGGTGAGTTTTAGTGTGGTGAGTTTTGGTGTGGTGAGTTTTAGTGTGGTGAGTTTTAGTGTGGTGAGTTTTGGTTTGATTAGTTTTAGTGTGGTGAATTTGGTGTGAATAGTTTTAGTGTGGTGAATTCTAGTGTGGTGAGTTAAAGTGTGGTGAATTTTTGTGTGGTGAGTTTTAGTGTGGTGAATTTTAGTGTGGTGAGTTTTAGTGTGATGAGTTTTGGTGTAGTGAGTTTTAGTGTGGTTAGTTTTAGTGTGGTGAATTTTAGTGTGGTCAATTTTATTGTGGTGAGTTTTAGTGTGTTGAGTTTAAGTATGGTGAGTTTGTTTTTCTTTTTTATACCCTACACCTATGAGGTACAGGGTATATTAACTTTGTGCATATATTTGAACGCCCCTTAGGAGGCGTGTCCGGTATGGAAAAGTATATAGATTCTTGATCAGCATCACCACCCGAGTCCGTTTAGCCATGTCCGTCTGTCTGTCTGTCCGTCTTTTATACTTTTTAGCCAAAAGTTAGTTTTGTCAATGTAAATGAGCCAAATTGGGCAACGGACACGCCCACCTCCCATACAAGTCACTTTTATATAACTCTTAACGAAGCAATAACTCGAAAAGTATTCAATATATACTTATAAAATTTAAAACGTATTGTTAGAATTCACCTAAAAATATGTGATCCAAAAATGGGCGTGATACGCCCACATTTTATTTACTTTTTTGTTTTTGAGTTTTTTGTTTCATGTTCGTAGCTGGTGAAAGTGCCGAGTTATATCGTATGGAAAGTTTATGTTGTATGGGAGGTCACGCCTCTTTGTCCAATCCCGCCCATATATAGCCTATCATTCCTTCCAGACCATACCGCATCTGTGGCAAATATTTCAAGAAAATCGGATCAGCCGTTTAGACGGAGAAGCGGAACTAACGTACAAACGAACAAACAGATTTATTATATTTACTAGCTGGACCCGTGCACGACTCGTGCCAAGATTTTGTGAATTAAAAGATATGGAGCGATTTTATTAATATAAACCAGTTGGGAAGGTTAGATCACATGGGAAATTTTAAAGTAGGTGTAATTATGATAGTTAGGATTATCAAAATTATAGTCGGTCTAAGCCGACTATAAATACCCTACACATATGTGTGGTTACCATTCAAAGTGATATATAAGTCACCAGGGTATACGAATCCTGAAAATAACTACAAACATTCAATCGTGAAGAATTTCCATTCATTTGATACCCATATTTACAAATGGGTAGGTGTACCGAATTTCGATTTTTTTTTTGTGAACCACAAGTCTTTTTGCCGGAAAACATTATTATAATGTATTTGAGCATGATATCAATATATATTTGACCAAAAAAATTTACCTAAGCACGTATACATAAAAATCTTTATATGTACATTTTATATGAGGTATTTGAACATAAGTGGTCGGATCATAGGTCACAATGGACCTTTTTCGCACATACAGCGTAGGTATATTAGTAATCTAAGTTATAAGTTTCATTTATCTAGCTCTTCAATTTTAAAAGTAGTAGGGATTTCAACAGACAGACAGACGGACAGACAGACGGACAGACGGACATCGCTAAATCGACTCAGAAGGTGATGCTGATCAAGAATATATATACTTTTCCATACCGGAGATGCTTCCTTCTGGGTGTTATTTTTAATGTGGTGAGTTTCAGTGTGGTGAGTTTAGGTGAGGTGAATTTTGATGTGGTGAGTTTTAGCGTGGTGAGTTTTAGTGTGGTGAGTTTTAGTGTGGTGAGTTTTAGTGTGGTGAATTTTTGTTTAATCTTTTTAGATTGTGTATGTGCTGAGTTATGTCGTTTTGAAAGTTTAGGTTGTATGGGAGGTACCACGCCCCTTTATCCAATCCCGCCCATATATAGCCTATGACACGCTCCGGACTCCTTAGTATCCTGTGGCTCAGTTAAATCGGTTCAGCGGTTTAGACGTGATGCTGGAACAAACAGACAGACAGACAGACAGACAGACTGACAGACGGACCAAGAGTTTTATATATATAGATAGATATGATAGGTACTTCATAAGATTTCGCGGAGTATTTTTATTTAAATAAAAGGAATGAAATGGAGTTTTATTTATTCTTTAATTAAAACTGTATCCTGGTTATACATTGCCATCGTCTTTATAAATCTTTCTAAGGTAAAATTGTACAACGACTTTTGACTTCTTCGCAGAAGAAGCAAGTCCGACTGGCGATACTGTCATCAAAGTAAACTCTGAAAAGAAATATTGCCCATCACGTTTTCAATCCCAGGAAATTTAATTTTCACTTTTGCCATTAAAACGTAATATTTGGTTTGACACTTTTTAACACCATTGGATTTACTTAATTGTTATCGATAAATCGAACGTAAGGAAAAAGTACGCCATTTTCCATATTATAAATGTCATATGTCAAAATAAGCCAACAGTTCTGTTGCAAATGTCCAAGATGTTTTCTATTAGTCAACTGTAAATATCTCAATTTTCATTGATGTTGTGGCAAACATCTCGTAACTATCTGCATATATGTCATATTTAAAAAAATTTAAATAGTTTTGCTGCAACTTTATTGAAGCATATCTTAGTGTGTATTAAAGAATTCTTGTAACTTTAATTAGGTAATTAGGGCCATCAAAATGTCATCACGAATATTTACAATAAGTCTACGAAATATTTTTCACTTGATCATCACTTGAAACTCAGAAATTCTATTTGAAATTCAAAAGACACCTATTGAAATTCAGAAATTCCATTTGAAATTCAAAAGACACCATTTGAAATTCAGAAATTTCTTTTGAAATTCAGAAATTTCATTTGAAATTCAAAAGACATCAAT
Source organism: Dryomyza anilis (assembly GCA_951804985.1). Taxonomy (NCBI): domain Eukaryota; kingdom Metazoa; phylum Arthropoda; class Insecta; order Diptera; family Dryomyzidae; genus Dryomyza; species Dryomyza anilis. The sequence continues at coordinate 79,318,110 of OX638131.1, forward strand.
TGAAATTCAGAAATTCCATTTGAAATTCAAATGACACCTATTGAAATTCAGAAATTCCATTTGAAATTCAAAAGACATCAATTGAAATTCAGAAATTCCATTAGAAATTTAAAAGACATCACTTTAAATTCAGAAATTCCATTTGAAATGCAAAAGACACCTATTGAAATTCAGAAATTCCATTTGAAATTTGGAAATTTAATTCCCTCCCTCCCCCATCCTACTCCACGCTACTAGCGCGCACGGTTGAGGCTGCACTGAGTGCGTAATGTATGCTGTGGTGAAGGCATAACACTCACCACGGCTTGACTTACGCTCTCATTTGTTTGTTTCAACTGCTGCGCCTTGGTAGTATGTCTGTTTTGAAGTTGCCCAGTAGAAAAAATGTCGCAAAAATTTCGCATAGATTTTTGCAACATTTGTGGGCTAAGGGCGAACTTTTTCTCGGTATATGCGTATGTGTCCATCCATAGGCCACAAATAATGGCACTATGTGAGACCCAGGTTAATGAGGGTGCAGATCCACAGGATTTTCATATACCTGGTTATCACCTATTGCCATTATTCTCTGCCCATAGGGGCCTTGCTCTTTTTATCCGAAGTGACGTTGCGTATCAACTGCAGCAAGTGTCGGGTAGCGAATTTAATACTATTTGGGCTAAATTCAAAATTCAAACACACATCATGCACTTGTGCTTTCTTTATAGGAGTCTGAATTTAGATAGGGTTTCACCCTGTAATAAGCTGGATGCCCTATCTGATTCGATCTCAAATATATTGGAGCAATTTCCAGGCAGTGAAATTGTTGTTGCCGGCGATTTTAATGTGCACAACGCCACTTGGTTGAGCCACTCGGGTCTATCAACACAGGAAGTTATGTTGAGCTTTTTCCCGAGTGCAACCAACTCACTCAAATGGTGAAGGAGCCGACGTATATTCCACGCGTCGGCGGGCAAAGCCCAAAAGTCCTAGACCTTTTTCTGACTTCACATCATGAAAAATATGATGTAAAAGTCCTTGCACCTCTTGGTAATTCCGACCACTGTACTGTTTCCGCTGAGTTTTCGTATTCTAGTTTACGCGCCTCTTCGATTAAAGCCCCGAAGAGAAATATATGGCTTCACGAAAAAGCAAATTGGGTTGCGTTAAATGATTTTTTTCGCAACTTTAATTGGAAATTGTGTTTCGCTGACAGAGACATAAATGCTGCGGCTTTAATGGTACAAAATATTGTTTTATTAGGTATGCGGTCCTTCATACCTTCTAAAACAATAAGCATTAAACCTAAGGACCACTCTTGGTTTAATGAGACTTGCAGGATTGCAGTCAGGTCGAAAGAAGAAGCCCTTCAGACTTGGCGTTCTAACAAGAATGCTGATACAGAAAGACTTCGTATACAGGCTAGGAATCGCTGTAATGCCGTGATCTCGCGAGAAAAGTTTCTTCACGAACAAAACGCGCGTAAAAAGGTCCTACTCTATCACAGGGGTAGTAAATATTTCTGGTCATTTGTAAAAAGGGTAAAGAATCAGACGACATCGACTACTTTAACTCTTAGTATGAATGGCCAGACCTTCACTGACCCGGTTGATAAAGCTAATCTCTTGGCAGAATTATTTGCAAATAATTCAACGCTCCCAGATAGTAATCAACCACTGCCTGTCGTCGATATTGTTTCTTCTGCAATGCCGGAGATACATTTTCGAACTAGGGCAGTTAGAAAGGTTTTAGAAAACCTCAACATTAACAAAGCCTCTGGGCCAGATGGCATATCTGCCCATGTGTTGAAGAAGTGCGCGTAAACGCTGGCTTGTCCGTTGCGAAACCTTTTCAACATCTCCTACACGACAGGAGTTTTTCCATCTTGTTGGAATGTTGCCAATGTCCAGCCAGTGAACTATCTTGAGCACAACGAATTGCTCAGTGACCGACAATACGGTTTCCGTAGAACCAGATCCACAGGTGACTTGATGGCGGTCCTCTCCGAAAAGTGGAATAATTGTGTTCACCTTTTCGGGGAGAGCAAGGCTGTTGCTCTTGATATCTCCAAGGCTTTTGATCGAGTGTGGCATAAAGCCCTCGTTTCAAAACTAATTGCATATGGTGTTGGTGAATCTTTTACTCGATGGATATCCAGTTTTCTCCAGGGTCGTTCAATACGAGTTGCGATGGATGGTGTTCTTTCGGAACAACATTTCATCAATTCTGGAGTTCCGCAGGATTCCGTCCTATCCCCGTCCCTATTTCTGGTATTTTTCAATGACCTTCTGTCATTGACCCAGAACCCAATCCATTCTTTTGCAGATGATAGCAACATTTGTCATTCATACTCGTTCAAAAAGCGCCCAACCTCTTTGGAAATTGAGAGTAAAAGACGCACTATGAATGACACACTCAATAATGACCTTAAAACAATCTCCGAGTGGGGTCTTGCAAATAGAGTTGATTTTAATACACACAAGACCCAATGTTGTCTGTAATCTCACAAAAGAATGGATTCAACCCTACCTCCCCTTAATATGGGTGCTGTGGATATTGCAGAGTCAGCTGCTCTTGACGTTCTGGGCATATCAATTCAATGTGATCTCCGTTGGAATGATCACATATTTGACGTGTCGAAAGAGGCGGCCAAGTCCCTCGGTTTTTTTAAAACGGTGTAAGACATACTTCACTCCTGCTGACTTGCGCACTGTCTACACCACCTATATTCGGCCTAAGACGGAATACAATTCGCACATATGGGCAGGCGCATCAAAATCTTCTTGGAGTTCCTGGATCGAATCCAACAGCTTGCAATATATTTAATAGGGGATGAAAATATTTCATCCTCTATTGGTTCTCTTGAGCATCGAAGGACCGTGGGGTGTGTAAGCCTGTTCTATAGGTATTACAATGGTAAGTGTTCGAGGGAAATACATGGCCTGATTCCACCAGGTCGTGTGTTCTCTCGTTCTACTCGGGCATCGAACCAAGCCCACCCCTTCGTAGTTCACTCGGCTCTCAATAGAACCACGCATTACCGAGAGAATTCGTTCTTCAGTCGCACGATACGTTTGTGGAACAATCTCCCTGCGTCTGTTTTTCCCGACATTTTTGATATTGGCAAGTTCAAAACAAACATTCACCGACACTACTCCATCTTTCCCCCCTCCATTTAACCTATCATCCCTTCTTACGATCAACACTGTGCATTGCATGAATAGGGGGCATCCCCTGAGCGTTGGTTAATTCGTAAACAAAAAAAAAATTGAAATTCAGAAAATCCATTTGAAATTCAAAAGACATCATTTGAAATTCAGAAATTTCCATTTGAAATTCAGAAAATTTCCATTTGAATTTCAAAAATTTCCATTTGATATTCAGTAAATTGCATTTTATCTTCAGAAGTTTCTATTTGAAATTCAGAAAATACCCATTTAAAATTCAAAAATACCCATTCTAAATTCGGAAATTTCCAATTGAAATTCAGAAATTTCCGTTTGAAATTCCGAAATTTCAAATGATGTCTTTTGAATTTCAAATGGAAATTTCTGAATATCAAATAAAATTTTCTGAATTTCAAATAAAAATTTCTTAATTTCAATTGATGTCTTCTGAATTTCAAATGAATTTCTGAATTTCAATTGGTGTCTTTTGAATTTCAAATGGAATTTCTGAATTTCAATTGATATCTTTTGAATTTTAAATGGAATTTCTGAATTCCAATTGATGTTTTTTGAATTTCTGATTGATTGATTGATTGATTGATTGATTGATTGATTGATTGATTGATTGAGTGACTGACTTACTGATCCATCAACGCCCAGCCCAAACCCTTACACCTAGGAACATGAAATTTGAAATACCCTGTATTCATCTCCCGACGTGGGGCCGCACTAAGATGGGATTTTTTGAAATTCGCTCCCTAAGGTACAAAACTGGACGTGGCAAGCCAAATTTTTAATTCCAAATATTTCCCACGGGAGTGTGAAAATGGTTGTTCATTGGACCACGGGGAGTGGCACCTCCCATATAACCACCTCCTTTATAATTAAAACATTAAAATTGCTATAACTCCTGACCTACTAAGAGCAGAATTGTAAAAATCGAAACAAAGGATCATATTGAACATTGTTATCTTCACGTAAAATGTGAGCGGGATTGGACAAAGGGTCGAGGCACCTCCAATATAACCTAAACATTAATATTGCTATAACTCCTTACATACTCAGAGCAGAATTGTAAAAATCGAAACAAAGAATCATATTGAACATTGTAATCTTCACTTAGAACGTGAGCGGGATTGGACAAAAATGGCAACGTTGGCATGCACTAAAAAGGGCAAAAGGGCCGTTATATAAAAAGATATAATTTTGCATTTTCAAAATTGATTTTTTGATGACATATGATAACTTTTTATATTTCGCGTCGTTTGGTACTAAAATTATCCATACTTATCCGAAGTATATACTCGAGATACCAAGACTTTAAAGGTAAAATATGAAATATATCCGAATTAAAAAGTAAAATCACTATACCTTATACAAAATTATTCAATCAATGTTGAATTTCATAAATTTATCATTGCCAATCAACAAAAATAAAGTTGAAAATGTTTTACCGTTGAAAAAGGAATATTTGAATTGATGAATACGTGATTTTACCACTTCCTAAAACACGGAAATTTCATTGGTATGATAATGACATCGACAGGATGTAATGCAACTGAAGGTTAAAACCACGAATTTAAATATACATTTAATTTTAATACAATAAAATGCTATTTTTGTATGAAACAAAATTTTGTTACAATTTATTGGGGCAAAAAAGGGTCAAGTCCAGCAGTTGAAATTCATTTTTTAAGCCAAGTTACATGGAAAATTTAAGTTTTTTTCTATGCAAACCCAACAATGCATACGTAGTTTATACGATAGATTTTTTTTTCAGCTAAGTGAAAAAATGGATTTAATCCTTTTTTGCACCAAACCCTTCAATTTTATTGGTTAAAAAATTATTCAAATTTGAATGATATTGGTTTTTTATTTATTGTATTAGTAAAATGTGTGAGCCTGGGGTAAAGTGGGACAAGTTTCATTTGAAAATTTTTTAATCATATTTTAGGGGAAGTCAAAATGTTGCTTTTCATTGGTTTGTGGTCACGGTTTTTCTTGGCGAAATCAATTAAATAATGTATATAACACAATATTTTCACTAAAATAACAATAAACATAGTTTAAATTACGTTTACCACTTTACCCCAATATCACAATTTGAACACAACTTAGCACCATATAAACAATGTTAAATTATTTCAGAAATAAAAAAAACTTGGGACGTAACTGGTATAACGAAACCATTTCGTTGTAAAATCTTAAAACCGAAACGCGGAAAAAATGGAAATCGAAATCGAAACCGTTATTTGTTTGGATTTCAATTCTTCATTTCAATTGATCTTTTCTGAATTACATTTGTAAATGTGTAGTTTAATATATGTAATGGGGTTCGGCAGCTCTAACAATCTTTGCATTTTTATGATGAAGTAGTCACATGATAGGGAGTCGCCTTGTCCGAAACCTCATTCGGTATTAAAAGTATCGGGTTTTCCCAATTCTCACTGTGTAACATGTGTAGCTCAGGTCATTCTGCAAAATTTTATAAATTTCGCAAGTATACCGAACTCAGACATGGTAGCGTATAGGCGATTCCTAATTGGACTGTCGAAATCAGCTTTGTAGTCGACGAGAATTTGGCGTTATGTGAAAAACTTGTCTATGTTGGACTTGCCAGGTCTGAAGTCGCACTGATAAGGTTCATTCTGTCTGATGACGATGGGCTTAAGTCTTTCACATAATATGCTCGATTGAACCATATACGCGATATTGAGAACACTTATCCCACGGTAGTTGGGGCGTATTGTGCGATCCCCCTTATTAACGATTGGGCAGATCGCACTGAGATACCACATTTTCTGAAAGAATGTTCGAGTCTTATTCCTGACGCCATGTATCTCTTTATATTCACACTGACGTCTTTCTAATTCTCTTTTCTTGCGCCTTAAAAGTTTTTTCTCTTCTCCCAAGACGTGCGACTTCACAAAAAACATATTCAACATAGCAAAATCCTGTTTTTTTATGATATTTTTTGGTACACGGATTGTGTACATGAGTTCTGCCGTATCTCTGATTGCATTGTTGTTGTTTCACCGTGTAAAATGTTCGACAACACAAAACAGCTGTTTGTTAATTCAGATGCTGAAAAATTTGTGAAATTTGCAAAAATTTACACATTTTTGCAACCGAACTTCTCAAATGCAGAAGTTTTGAGTCTAAAAATTAACACTAATTTTTAAAACTATGCCTAAAATTCATAGTCTAAGGGAAAATTGAAAAACATTTTCTTAAAAAATTGCAAAATTTACGAGAAAAAAATAGCAATTTGGTAAATAAAACCAGTGTGTTCCCCTTTTCATTAGTTTAGGGAAAAAGGGACAAAACTTTTGCAAATATTACAATATTAAAATAACTTTATTATATATTATGTTTATCTTTTATAATGGAATTATGTGTATATTTATATCGCTGTAAATACTTAGTTGTACCAAATATGGAACAATTTTGCGCTTAAGTATAATGAGGACGTTAAATAAAATAAACTAAAATTGTGAATTTACTTACGGTCGGTTGCAAACAGTTATCAGTTCAACACAATCTGACAGATCAATTTTACTATTTGTTTTTATATCAATATTGAAATTGTCACATTAACTAATCGATTTCCATCGATTATCGCTAACTCATGATTAAAAGTTTTGTGCATCCGGGCCTTAAGTAATTAACAATCTAATAATCCCCGGGCGGAATTGAATTCCGCCCGTTCCGATTTTTTAAACGGATTTAAGTGTTTAAACGTGACTATTTGACTATTTGTACTTTTTTAAAATTGCGTTTGCGTTTATTTGGCAAAAAGTGTTTTTAAAAATGGGAAAAACAACACGTAACAAATGGTTACATAGAGACGATGACTACTCAACTGTTGAATTAATCAACGCAGTTCGCCAATTTTCAACACTTTGGGAAACTGAACATCCAAATTTTTTAAAAATAATTTAAAATTTAATCTTTGGAGATAATTGTGCACACAATTAGATGGTAATTTTGGGAAGATGTACGAACATTCCAAAATTAAGTTTGGTAAATATTGAATTTTGAATATTGAATAGATTTTTTTTTGCCACAACCCTTTTCCATGAATTTGAGTTTGAAAAAAATCATTTTTTTTTTATTCATACCAGTTGAAAAGGTAAGGATGCGTTGGAGGATTATACGAGATTATTCGCTACGTATTAACACAAAAAATCAAGTAAAAAATGTATACAAAAATGAATTGAGTTTTTTGCATACGCCTTCAAAAAGTATATGGAGAATAAAGAGGAGCAGGAGGAGTTGAATAATATACTTGATGTAAATGATATTGATGGAGTTGAAGTAGTTGCAGCCGCAGAGGAGGAGGTAAATGATATCGATGGAGTTGTTGCAACCGCACAGGAGGAGGGCGATGAAGAGATCGTAATTATATTGGAAACTACCAAACAAAGACCGGTTTTATTATGTAATTATGAAATTCCTGATTCCGATCGGGTTCGGAATCACGAATTTCATAATTACATACGTCCATTTGTTATGGAAATGAAGAACGACGACGTCTTTGAAATGAATTTAGAAATCTTGAATTTTATAAAAAAAAGTTCGTGTAAATAATAAAAATATTTAATTTAAATGTTGAAAGAAAATATATTAAACGTATGTTGCAGTTGATTTTATGACTTAAATGAATTCAAAAACTACGCGCAGTATCGACCGAAACATCGCCGAAAAGGAACTCAAATCGGGTATTATTACCCAGTGCCAAGATATAGAGTGCCTGTGTGATGTCGCATATTTTGGAGAACGATGTACGGCCACTAGTGTTTGCGATGCGTCCATAACCAAAAGCTAAAAATTTAAAATAAATTCATAAAATATTCACTATATATCTCCAGTGTCTCTCACATTAATTGTACTTTTTGTGCACCAGCGAATACCAGATGAGTCGCAAGTTGCTGGCCAACAAACGTCCCGAAACGCCAGGATAACCTTTGGTGTCCTCGATGTGCTGCAATGTGTATATGTTGTCTATATAGCAAATAATGTTTTTTTTAAGAGTTTTATTATTTTGTATGGTGTTAAAAGATTGGCTTTCGGACATTTCGGTATATCGAAATGTATTTCCTTGTTCTGCCAAAAGAATTTGTCCGATTTTGTATTTATATTTTATTTGCTTTTACGCTGTGTGATATGTTTATCTAACTATGTATTCAAAGAGTTCAAGGTTTTCCATTTGAAATTTTCTCAATATCAAATGGAAAATCTCAATTTCTTTTGGAATTTTTTCAATTTCAAATGGAAAATCTCAATTTCATTTGAAATTTTTTAAACTTCAAATGAAATATCTCAATTTCATTTGGAATTTTTCTAATTTAAAATGGAAAATCTAAATTTCATTTGGAATTTTCTCAACTTCATATGAAAAATGTCAATTTCATTTGGAATTTTCTCAATATCAAATGGAAAATCTCAATTTCATTTGGAATTTTGTCAATTTCATATGAAAAATGTCAATTTCATTTAGAAATTTTCCAATTTCAAATGAAAAATTCTCAATTTCAATTAGAAATTATGTAGTTCGAACCACAAAATAATAAAGTTATTCCTTACGACACTGCAAAGGCAAAGGCTAACCTTCGGAATAAAAACTGTAGATCCCGCCATTTGAGTATAAATACAACACTCACAGCTTTAATTAGGTGCGAGCACGTCCTAGGTTATTCAGAACAGTTCGAGACGAATTGTCTGTGAAAAATTATTATTAAATATAAATTGATATTTTGCTGAACAAGCGCATCAAATTGTCAAATAGAACAAAATTTTAAAATATTCGAACAGAAGGGGATTATCAGATTGTTAATTGCTTAAGGCCCGGATGCATAAAACTTTTAACTAGTGATGGTCATTTGCAAGAACAAGACAAGAAATGGTAGTCTTGATCTTGCTCTTGTTTTTGCACACCAAGTCTTGCTCTTTCTTGCATAGGTACGTATGATCTTGTTCTTGGTCTCGTTCTTGCAATACCTTTCTTGTTCTTGCTTGCAAAAATCTTTCAAAATTTTACTTTTTAACTTTTAAATAAATGATCGACGACAAATATCTTAAACTGCATATTAAGTATGAAAACCAATAGAATTTGAACACTAATTGTAGTTAAGTTACTTATTTTCCATATTTTCAATGTCTTCAACAAAAATAAACTATTTTACTAACAAAAAAATCTAATAACATAAAAATTTGAATTATATTTTAACAAGAATTAACTACACCCAGAAAAAAATTCCCTCAAATTGATTTAATAATATACAAAAAATAAATCTTTTCATATAAACTCAATGGTAATGTTATGGTATTTTCTAGTATTTAATGGTATTTTTTTTAATAGTAAAAAACTATTATTTATATACTATTTTTTTCTGGGTGTAATAAAAAATAATTGTATAAATCAAGTGATGTTGATGAGACAATTCAAAATCTAAGGGCCATCATAAAATGAACATATACATTCATAATAAATAAAAACAATATATCGTATAGGCATATTTCTGTTTTCGTCCGAGATTAAAAAAAATCCGTATGCTACACGAACACAAAAAATATCTTGCACATTTATCTTTGCGAACACAAACTCAAACGCTACAAAGCGAACACTAACAGAAAGAAGACAATACAACAATAACGAATAACGATGCGTACACAAACACTTGCTCAACGACAACTCTTCGTTACTATTCTGTATCATCTCATTGCAACAAACAGACGCATGGCAACAAACAGACGCATGACAACAGACATACGCATGACAACGGACAGTCGCATAGCACCACACCACATGTATGTATCTAGTTGGCAACAACAACGAGTTTTCTTTGTGGAACAAAAAATTTCCCGCCAAAAAATTTTATCAAAAGCTTGGATGCTGCTTTATTCGCAGTGTTGTTGTTGCACTTTCAACCGAATTAGCGGATTTGTGAAAAAAAAACAAAAACACAAAAAGCAATATCACTCTGTGAAAATGTTCATATATATATATATTTTTTTTTGGTTTTATAAGTTAAATGAAATAATGCACACAGAACTTAACTTAAGAAAAACTTTATGATTTTACAATTAACAAATTGATATGTATAAAAGTAAAACAAAAATAATAATGTGCATATGCACAATCGATGTACGAACTAGTGTAGTAAAGAAAAGAGAAAAAACATTGTTTTGTCTATTTTATCTTTTTGAAGCGACTTTTGAAGCACATTCGAAGCTATTTACCGCTTCAAAAGTGCTTCACAAACCTTATTTTTAAGCTGCTTATATTCTTTAGCCTTGTAAACCAAAAAAAAAATAAAAACACACATCTTCATTAATGTTTACGTTCATAAATATTTTACACGCTTTCTATGGTTTATTGTTGTTCAATAATTAGTAATATCATGAATTATTTTGAATTTCATTATTACCTTAAAAACATAACAAATACATTAAAATGATAAAAAAAAACTCAAGTCTTGCTTTTCTAGCATTTCTTGCAGTGTTAGTTTTGCACTTGCTCTTGTGCTTGTATTTCTTATCTTGTTCTTGCAAGAAAATCTCGTTCTTGTTCGCGCATTTGTTCTTGCAAAAAATGCAAGAACAAGAAATTTTTGATTATCACTACTTTTAACCATGAGTTAGCGATAATCGATGGAAATCGATTAGTTAATGTGACAATTTCAATATTGATATAAAAACAAATAATAAAATTGATCTGTCAAATTGAGTTGAACTGATAACTGTTTGCAACCGACCGTAAGCAAATTCACAATTTTAGTATATTTTATTTAACGTCCTCATTATACTTAAGCGCATATTTGGTACAACTAAGTATTTACAGTGATATAAACTTACACATAATTTCATTATGAAAAAACGATTTATAATATGATAAATATTAACATAAACATAACATATAATAAAGTGTTTTTTAATGTTGTAATATTTGTAAAAGTTTTGTCCCTTTTTCCCTAAACTAATAAAAAGGGGAACACACTGATTTTATTTACCAAATTGCAATTTTTTTCTCGTATTTTTTGCAATTTTTTGAGAAAATGTTACAGGTGACTTTGGTCAAACAAAATATAATTTTTGCAATCAAATTTTCTCAGCATCCAAGTGACTTACAGATTTCATTTCTTTTACAATAATTTTCTTTGAAGCATTTTCTATCTGCGTTATGCTATTTCCTTAACTTTTAACACTCATATTACAACATATTAATATCTTTGTAAATGTAGCTAAAAATCATTAATTTTATTTACGAACAAAATCAATTTAGTATGTAAAATATATGTATGCTATTAATACGTTACATTGTTTATGTTAGAAATTAATATATTTTCTTTCTAATAAACCAAATATATATTGTCATTTTAGTCCATTACTATTTTGAATTATTTATGTTATTTAATCGTTCCTAAAATTAATGTTTTTGGGGTGACTTTGACCCGAGTTAAAGTCGCCCCAAACTATACATGGAGGTGACTTTGACCCGGTTAAAACCCACATCAAATAATTCTAACGTGTATACCCAATGATAAAATAACTCATGTGAAATTGTGGGTTTATTTGTTCCATTCTTTTCCGGAGTTGAGTTAATTGCAAGACTAAGGCGGGTACAAACTGGAAGTGACCATTATTTATCTAGAAATATTAAAATAATAGATCCACATAAGCCCTGTACTAAAAAAGAAGTGTAAAATAGTCAGAATTTATTTTTTGTAATTGATATTACATATCAGTTGACTAATTTACTTGATTAATTCCATTTAATAAACTTGTTCTAATGAAAAATACAAAATGCTTTTTATCTTTTTCATATTAATCCTTATTACCATGCTTATTATTCGAAATATATAGGTTTCAAGTGATCTGGATTTTCAGTAAAACATTTGTGATGATATAGTGTCATAGTCATCTCATAGTTCCATAAAAACATAGATAAAATTGGTGATAAACATGTTTGGGCCAAAGTCACCTCACGCTCGAGGTGACTTTGAACCATTTTTATTATTATTTTTTTATAATTACTGTTATTACACCATGAAATTTTGATTGCGGATGCTTAAAGAGGACATACTTACAATATTTTATAAAATAATGAAATAATAATTCCATTACCAAATAGCGAATTAAAAACATTACAAAATCAACATATACAGTTTTTCGGGTCAAAGTCACCCCAGTTGACGGTAATTATTTTTTTCCTTAGACTATGAATTTTAGGCATAGTTTTTTTAGTGGTCATTTTTAGACTCATTACGTGCAACTCAAAACTTCTGCATTTGAGTAGTTCGGTTGCAAAAAATGTGTACACTGAGGGAAAAAACTAATAAAATTAAATAAAAAAGTAATAAATTTAAATACTTTTCGACACGTTTTTCACCCGTTGTCTTTTTTATTTAAAATTGAAGTAAATACTTTTTATTTAAATTTATTACGTACTTAATAAAATTTGAAGTAAATACTTTTTATTTAAAATTATTACGCAGGTAATAAAATTTGATGTAAATATTTTTTATTACTTTTTATTAAGATAATAAAGTTTTAATTTAATCGCAAGATCATGAACTAGTCAATTGGTATTTTTAAACTATTTATTTCATGTAAAGAAGGTTAAGAAAAGATTAAATTATTATTTTTTTACTTGTTTCGAAATTTTTTATCACAAACGATGGTTCTATAGGTTGGACACATGCCCACGTATTACATAATTTTTTCGTGGTTACTTTCAAAAAACAAACTTTAATAATGTTAAAAATATTCCAATAATATAATTTTCTTAATTGCATACGTAATAAAATTAAACACTTTTTATTTAATTTGAAATTAAATACGCGCGTAATATATTTTTGTATAGAGTATTACTTTTTTTATTACAAAAGTATTTCAATTTCATTATTATTAGATTTTATTTACTTTTATTACGTCACTTTTTTCTTATTGTAAATTTTGGAAAATTTCACAAATTTTTCAGCATCTGAATTAACAAATAGCTGTTTTGTGTTGTCGAATTTTACAGGATTTTGCTATGTTGAATATGTTCTTTGCGCAGTCGCTCGTCTTATAGTCTTTGGGTTTACCTATATGCGAGTCGAGTAGCATAGGATTGCCGACGTCTGGCTTTCTTTGCGAAGGTAGTCGTGGTGCCCATCGCATTTTTTGAATTGCGGGGATGTCAGCCTTGTATCTTTTAAAATATTCTCTCATTCATGCCAAAACTGAAAGATATACGATACGGCCATGTTCCGGCTTTCGATCGAATTTCATATAAATTTTGTATACAAACTGTTTTGATTTCGATGTCACAATAAAAAAAAAATTGTTTTTCAAACAAATTCAAATCATTGAAGTCAAACGGATTGAATTCAGTTAAAAACTAATATTTGTGCTAAGTCATTGTATTCAATTAAATTCGATTGGAATTCGATCGAAAGTCGGAGCATGACCGCAATTATGAGGTATTCGAGACTAGCTGCAACTGGAGCACCTGTGCATAAAAATTGTAAAGTAGACACGGCACATGGTAAGACGCATGCCATAAAGTACGGTGATCGCCAACTACATAGAGTTTGACGGGTATATTTAGCAAAACAGATGGAAAAGCTGAATACGCTGGATTTTCAATTTGTAAGTGGTAAAAATTCGATTTATGCTATAGAGTTAAACCGTTTCATTTTGAAAACAGAAACCAAATAGATATATTCAGTCGCCCTTTGGGCAAGGTTAAAATTGATAAAAAAATAAATCGTATATATGTCTTTTAATTTATTCCATATACTTACTAAGCATTTTCGTTTTTGCGCATCCTCCTTAAGACTTTCGTCAAATGCCAAAAAGGAATCCAGACTGCAAAAAGGCGAATCAGGTGTTTTCAAATTTTTATTTTTGCCGTAGAGTTTTTAATTTAAGTCTCATGTCAACTAATTTGATATGGCATTCCTTTATAGCCGGCATGCACACATCGTGCATGTTCTTGTTTTGTTCCATGATAGCATTTTTGAATGTTTTAGGTTCCTCCAAAATGTTGCATTTGCATGCTGAACCTGAAATTATAAATTAAGTATCAAAAGATATACCAATAAATGAAAACTATGACTCAAATCATAGAAATCGACCAAAATAATCTTACATTTTTTTTCCAATAGTTGAATTCTGCTCTCTTATGAATTCTCCTTTGTCGTATCCAAATAATATGAAGATTCTATCAAATAATTGTATTATATAAATCGTAATATGATTATAAAAAATTATATTTACCAAGACTGCAGTCCAAAGCATTTTCCTCGATCTCGTGTACTGTGCGTTAATGGAATTTTCGAATTCTAAAAGAAAAGCAATTATTTTTTTAAACCAGGCCACCTCTCGCAAATAAGATCGAATCTTAAATTAAATAAAAAAAATGTAAATTGTCATAGAATTCCATGTGTAACATTACTTACGATTTTGTTTGCAGATTCTTCTTGCAGATTTCCTTGTAGAAAGCTGGTGTATGAAAATTTCATCGGCGCATCAGATGCTGAAAAACTCATTCTTAAAAATGTTACACAATTGCAAATTTTTAAATGCAAAACTTACTGCCGTCCTCGCATTGGACAAACAAATTCTGCGACTCTTGAATCTTCTTCGACATTTTTAATTTATTTTTATGTTGTCGTGAATTAACGCAATGAATGATTGTGAAAAATATATTATTGACAGTTGAATATCTTCACAGTAATAAATTCCCAGTTTGTCAAATGGTATGGGGAACACAAATAATTTATTTAAATTTAATATTTCAAAACCAGAAAGAATAGTACAGTCTGCAATCTTTAAAATTGATTAAATTTTAAAAATTTTGTCCATTACAGAATAAAAATTATTCGGTGCATGCACTGAAAAAATTAAATTATTGGGAAATGTTCATTCGTTGGAATGTTCCATATTCTTCCAAAATTCAGAAAGGCGATTCACACTCTAATTTTGGAATTTATTAATTTCTTTGATTCTGTTGTGAACCTGCGCAGCAACATTATTTCAATGTTTTACTAGTCTTTTTACTTTCCCCAAAAAGTTTCCAAACTTAAAAGCAACATTTAGCGTATTCACAGTTCGTCGTATTCTAGTCTGGTATTCGTACCATGTATATATACGACACAATAACACAGAAACGTCAATATGTTGTTGCATCCCGTATAAAAGTGAAATACCACAAGTGTTATATTTAAGAGTAGCCCTGAGTCATGCTTTTTCGGTATCGTATTTTGTGAAATGATAATAAATTGTGAAATTGAAGATAAATAGTACGCATAAAATGTTAATTTATTTGTTTTTATTTTTAACTCGAGGAATATTTATGATAACTTGAAAAAAATACTAATTTTATTAGAATCAGCTGCATTTATAAGACAAAATATTTTAACAATCATAAAAGTTTTGCTCACAGTTCAATTACCGTACTGTCGTATTCGTACAATATCGTACCAATACCATGAAATTGTAGATTTCGCTGAGAATACAAAACTGGCACATCATTTACGAAACTGCTCTAAGAAAACAAAGATGATTATCAGATATATCACAGCCGTAAATATCAAGTTATTTACAAATTATTTAAATCGTATTTGAGACAACCATCTCTCAAACATCCGTCAAATATGATAAATATTGCTAGCAACCATCTTTCAAATTTACGATTATCTATAGCAACCATCAATTAAACATCTGACAAATAGGGAGATAGTTAATGCATATTTGGAAAAGGTACTCCATTAGAATTCGCGTAGTAATTTTTATTGAATTGAAAGAAAATGAATCAAATGTATTTTAATTTATTCTAGAATTACAACAGTATCCTGGTACATGGTACATCCTTGTATACATCGCCATCGTCTTTTTAAATCCTTCGAAGGCAAAATTGTACAACGACTTGAGATTTCTTCGCAGAAGAACCAAGTCCGACCGGCGACGCTATCATCAAAGCAAACTCTGAAAAGAAATATTTTCCATCACGTGTTGATAATTTAAATCACAGGATATTTTATTTCCACTTTTACCATTAAAATGTTATATTTGAGTGGGCACTTTTTTACTCCATTGGATTTACTTAATTGTTGTGGATAAATTGAGCGTAAGAAAAAAGTACGCTATTTTCTTTTTTTATAGTAGTCAAATGTCAAAATACCTCAACAGTTTTGTTGCAAATATCCAAGTTCTCAGGATTTTTGCTATCAGTCAACTGTCCATATGTCAATTCTCAGTGCTGTTGTTGCAAACATTTCGTAACTATCTGCATATATGTCATATTCAAAAAATATTAATAGTTTTGCTGCAACTTTTTTGAAACTTATGGGATATTTGAATATTTGCTACAAGGCGTAAATTTAAAAGGATAGTTGCAGAAAGACTTTCATAAACATCTTGTTTTCTTAGTGTGCGCAGAAATTTTGCTGCGCATTCGTTGTTTGATAAAGCGTCTATTGAATTTAGCAGAATTCTCATTGCCATACTTAATTCTAAAAAATAGTTATAATATTCAGACGTTAAATTTTTTTTAGCAGATATGGCCCAGTATATAACACAGCGTCTCCACTAGCCATTTGTCATGACAATGTTAATGTTCTAGCATCAAAATGGCTTGTGGAGACAGCTAATGTCATGACAAAGTTTTTGTCTGGCCAGAAATGTCGAACATTATGACTTGGGAGAAATGTCGGCATAAAGTCAGCCATGAAATTGACGTTTAAAAATTAAATATATTAAAATTTTCAAAATTGACATTTTAAATTTGTATTTCAATTGAAAATGTCAGCATTAAAACTTAATCACGAACAAATTTATAATTTAATTAATATTCAACGCGAATATGAGTGCCTTTGGGATTATCGCAGTCCGAATTACAAAAGGAATGATTAAAAAACGAGTTGGGAAAGTTAGGTCACATGGGTAAGTTCGGTCACATGGGGCGGATTTTTATAGTCGGTCGGGCCCGACTATGGAATACCCTACACCTTTGGTGGGGATATTAACCCTCAGAATATTATTCATATATCAGAAATTTACGCCTTATATCCCCAGAAATTAAAAAAAATATATAAAGTATAAAAAACTAAAAAAAAATAAATTTGAAAAATGTAATTGGGCGGACCACGCCTATATTTAAAATTTTGTAAGGCTAATATTTCATAGAATTGATTTTAATAATTAACGGATCAAATTTCCACTATTAAAAACCGGGAAATAATGAAAAAAAAAATGTAGGCGGATCACGCCCATTTTTAGACCACACATTTTTAGGTGAATTATAACAATATGTTTTAAATTTTACAACTATATCTTGAATACTTTTCGAGTTATAAGTTCCCAAAGATTTATATAAAAGTGACTTGTATGGGAGGTGGGCGTGTCTGTTGACCGATTTGGCTCATTTTCAAACTCAGTTCCCACTTTTGGCTAAAATATATTGTGACGAAATTTCATCGCATTCTGAGCAGTATTTCTCAAGTTATTCTGTATTCGGACAGCAAGACAGCAAGACAGCAAGACAGCAAGACGGACAGACAGACAGACAGACAGACAGACGGACATGGCTAAACGGACTCGGGTAGTGATGCTGATCAAGAATATATATACTTTTCCATACCGGACACGCCTCCTAAGGGGCGTTACAATATATGCACAAAGTTAATATACCCTGTACCTCATAGGTGTAGGGTATAAAAAGCATGGGCCGAAATAGCGGTTAAATTTGAATGCAACGTTGAAGATGTGAAGAAAAAAGTGAAGTACCTTCGTACTGCTTATGTCGCGGAAAAAAAGAAAATAGAAGACTCCAAAAGAAGTGGTTCTTCTGGCGATGTATATCAGCCCAATCTGTTTTACATCAACGATTTTAAGTATTTGGACAACGCAATAGTTTTAAGAAAAAGAGAATCGAATTTTGAAGAGGTTAGTACATGTAATTTTACGCAAACATTTGAAGGTATTATTTGCAATTAATTTTGCAGATCAATAATACCTGTATTTATTTAATACAAGAAGGTGAATTCTTTGAGGAAACGGAAACTAACACCGTACATAGTGAGGGCATCTCTTCTGCAAACGAAACAAAAAGGCGAAGTTCGATGCAGACGTTTCAAAATTTGACAATACTATTGAAGCTATTGTAAACTTTGCCGTTCAAAATCCGTCAACCTGAACCAGACAATATGTATGCGATTTTCGAAAAAGGCATTGGAGTTCAATTAAATAATCTTCCACCATTAAACGCTGCAAGGGCAATGGCTGAAATTCAACAAATTATTACTGAACACACTATTTCAGTATTGCAACAGGAGGCAATAAGCTGTAATCCACAAAGAATTGAAATTATTAGTAATGATTTGAATTATTCAACCATATCGTATTCTCCTGTTGAATAATATGTTGACACAATGTTCATTCATATTGATCAATCGATCAGTCGGCAATGTTTATAACATTAAAGCTTACTTTATTTAAATGCTACTAAATAAAATATAATACAAATGAAAAAAACATGTTTTTTTTACTCTGATCCGTGTGCACTCTCTGGTCAAATTCTCTAAAATGTGTTTATTTAAATATCCACTTATATCTTAGGATTACTTTAATGTGTTTAAATACGTTAATATATGCACGATGTTTTTTTTTAAGTTGTATTGAGTCAAATATATTCATTTAAACAGAAAGGATTTTTATAAAAATATCTTATAATACGAACGGTCAAGGTACAAAACGAACTTGTGGCTAGTATAATTATTACAGTCTAATAATTTTATATCAAAATCATCACCGAATCACATTAATGTAAATATAACATATCTGTAAGATTTCTAATGCAATAAAAAATAAAATAAAAAAAAAATCGATCTCTAATGTAATATATTTTTATAGAAACAACCATAAAATATTAAAAGAATATTTATATTTTTATTTAAAACTATTTTTTTGAATTTTTCTCCATTGGTAGGAAACATCTCAATCCGTGATTAAATATTTACATAAATTTTGCCTATATCAACATGAGTTTTTATAGCCTGTCGATTCTTGTACACTCAAGGGTAAAATTGATTTTGGAAGGATTTCATTGCAGTCTTCAATAATATTTTTAGATCCTAACGTTTTCGCATGAGTCAAATAATTGTGAAGAACACAACAAGTTTTAATTAAAATGTCGCAATTCTGTAAAGACACCTCTATTGGTCGGTGAAATATTCGAAATCAGGACACTAATCTTCCGAATGCCATTTCAACAGTAAGCCGTGCTCGACTTAATCTATAATTAAATATTTCCTGAGGTATTGTTAATGCGTGGTTTCTATCGAAGGCTTTCATCATATTAGTGTCCAATGAAAAGATACCATCTCCGATTAAAAAATATGGCGTTTTTTTCTTCCTGACGTTTCAACTTTTTTGGCAGTGGAACATTGAGACGATTTGGCTTTAAACCGTGATAAAAAGAACTGCTTTTATATATAATACTGTCCGTCGTTCTTCCGTTTGCGCCAACGTCAATAAAAATGAATTTACTGTGGGCATCTACTGCAGCTAATAGAACTACGCTAAAGAATCCTTTGTAATTATAAAAATCGGAGCCCGAATGAGGGGGTGATTTTATTCTGACGTGCTTTCCATCAAGTGCGCCTAATGTATGAGGAAAGTCCCAAAGCATTTCAAATCATTTTCGATTTTCAACCACTCATTTTGTGTGGAGGGATAAATTAAAAATCTTTATTTTTTGTTAAGGTGAAAACTCCAAGCAACATACTTTTAAATGTGTCTGTTGGAGGCTATCATAAATTGCTTTCAAAACATCAGGTATGAAAGTGCTCATGGTTTTCAGAGACACGTGTGTGAGGAATTCCAAAGATCGATATGAATCACCTGTAGCAATATATCTCAATGATATTACTAGTCTTACTCTCGCAGTAACCGCATATCTCATAACGGTGTCCTGTTTTATTAATGGTTCAACCTACAAGTTTATTGGTAATTATCAAATACATTTCATTTTCCAATTTTAAACTTACCATAGCAAGAAGCGATTCAAAATTTTGGATAGTCATGCGAAGTAAATTTTTAAAATCTCCACTCCCTCCCACAACAAATATACTTTAAAAGATGTGATTCGATATCGAGGATATCTCTTTTTTCAAGAAAAGGATTTGTCCAAAACTTGGCTGTTTTCTTAGTGTTTTTCTTTGAACTTTTTGTAAAATGTGCAACTCTTTGAGGGCGTTTAATGCAATGAAGCATTTGCGTTGTTCCTTGCTTAAATTAATTTTTCAAATTTAAAAATTGTCAATAGAATTTTTGACAACAATCACAATTTTAAATAAAATGGTGTAACATAATTTGCCCACATCGTTTTTGTGAGTAGAAACAATAAATTTGTCTTCCATAAAGACTGCCATGAGATATGGCTAGTGGAGACGCACTGTAAGAGAAATTGTGGGAAGTCGGTTGCCTTCCACCTTTCTATTTCATTTAAAGTTCGCATTCTTCGACAAAATTCTCTTGGACACTGTTCTACAATCGATTGTATTTGGCTCTGAATATACACAACTTTTTCACGTGGGACGTGATATTTTTCTGATTTCGGTGATCGAAACGAGGCCATCATCAATTTTTTCATAACACCTAAACATACTACATAAATGTAGTCGGCAGGTAGATCTCGCACCATTTTATTTTTTCGTCCCGCAATAAATGATTTGGCTGGGGCGTCACAGGTCAAACATCTGCAGAATACAGTAAAATTTACATTTTTGTATTACAATTCCAAATCGATTACAATTCCTCGACTATACACTCTCAGAAATATATTGTCATTTATGTGTGTGAAGATATCCATAAAAAGATATCCATAAATGTTAAGACTTAACAGATGTGGAACGTATGTGGAATCTATGTTAATATTGAAAATATTTTGATTTTTTGTCATTTTTAGCGTTTTTGTGTAGTTATTTATTATAGAAAGCATTAAAATAATCAATAAAATATGAAAATTATCATTTACGATAGTCGTTTTATTTTTTTAAACCCAAATTGGCGAGTTAGGTTGAAAGCAAAGTCCTTTGGGAAACGGCCGTATCTTCCAAGATCCGTCTCCTCCAGACATGTGGGATACGTCTTTGGAATCCTCATGATCCTATCTTTCATTCATATATAGTCACTACCCCTCGAAAGTTTCAGGAGACATCCCAAGTGGTGCCAAAGATACCACTCATATGCCCAGTATCCTTAAACATGACCCTATGGAAACGGCTATAACTCCCAAGATCCGTCTCCTCCAGACATGTGGGATACGTCGTTGCAATCCTCATGATCCTACCTTTCATTCATATATAGTCACTACCCCTCGAAAGTTTCAGGAGACCTCCCAAGTGGTGCCAAAGATACCACTCATATGCCCAGTATCCTTAAACATGACCCTATGGAAACGGCTATAACTCCCAAGATCCGTCTCCTCCAGACATATGGGATACGTCGTTGCAATCCTCATGATCCTTCCTTTCATTCATATATAGTCACTACCCCTCGAAAGTTTCAGGAGACCTCATAAGTGGTGCCAAAGATACCACTTATTATAAGCATTATATCCTTAAACATGTCCCTTTGGAAACGGCTATAACTCCCAAGATCCGTCTTCTCCAGACATATGGGATACGTCGTTGGAATCCTCATGATCCTACCTTTCATTCATATATAGTCACTACCCCTCGAAAGTTTTAGGAGACCTCCCAAGTGGTGCCAAAGATACCAGTCATATACCCAGTATCCTTAAACATGACCCTATGGAAACGGCTATAACTCCCAAGATCCGTCTCCTCCAGACATGTGGGATACGTCGTTGGAATCCTCATGGTCCTACCTTTTAAACGCATATGGTCACTACCCCTCGAAAGTTTCAGGAGACCTCCCAAGTGTTGCCAAAGATACCACTCATATGCCCAGTATCCTTAAACATGACCCTATGGAAACGGCTATAACTCCCAAGATCCGTCTCCTCCAGACATATGGGATACGTCGTTGGAATTCTCATGGTCCTACCTTTTAAACGTATATGGTCACTACCCCTCGAAAGATTCAGGAGACCTCCTAAGTGGTGCCAAAAATACCACTTATTATAAGCATTATATCCTTAAACATGTCCCTTTGGAAACGGCTATAACTCCCAAGATCCGTCTTCTCCAGACATGTGGGATACGTCGTTGCAATCCTCATGATCCTATCTTTCATTCATATATAGTCACTACCCCTCGAAAGTTTCAGGAGACATCCCAAGTGGTGCCAAAGATACCACTCATATGCCCAGTATCCTTAAACATGACCCTATGGAAACGGCTATAACTCCCAAGATCCGTCTCCTCCAGACATGTGGGATACGTCGTTGCAATCCTCATGATCCTACCTTTCATTCATATATAGTCACTACCCCTCGAAAGTTTCAGGAGACCTCCCAAGTGGTGCCAAAGATACCACTCATATGCCCAGTATCCTTAAACATGACCCTATGGAAACGGCTATAACTCCCAAGATCCGTCTCCTCCAGACATATGGGATACGTCGTTGCAATCCTCATGATCCTACCTTTCATTCATATATAGTCACTACCCCTCGAAAGTTTCAGGAGACCTCCCAAGTGGTGCCAAAGATACCACTCATATGCCCAGTATCCTTAAACATGACCCTATGGAAACGGCTATAACTCCCAAGATCCGTCTCCTCCAGACATATGGGATACGTCGTTGCAATCCTCATGATCCTACCTTTCATTCATATATAGTCACTACCCCTCGAAAGTTTCAGGAGACCTCATAAGTGGTGCCAAAGATACCACTTATTATAAGCATTATATCCTTAAACATGTCCCTTTGGAAACGGCTATAACTCCCAAGATCCGTCTTCTCCAGACATATGGGATACGTCGTTGGAATCCTCATGATCCTACCTTTCATTCATATATAGTCACTACCCCTCGAAAGTTTTAGGAGACCTCCCAAGTGGTGCCAAAGATACCAGTCATATACCCAGTATCCTTAAACATGACCCTATGGAAACGGCTATAACTCCCAAGATCCGTCTCCTCCAGACATGTGGGTTACGTCGTTGGAATCCTCATGGTCCTACCTTTTAAACGCATATGGTCACTACCCCTCGAAAGTTTCAGGAGACCTCCCAAGTGGTGCCAAAGATACCACTCATATGCCCAGTATCCTTAAACATGACCCTATGGAAACGGCTATAACTCCCAAGATCCGTCTCCTCCAGACATATGGGATACGTCGTTGCAATCCTCATGATCCTACCTTTCATTCATATATAGTCACTACCCCTCGAAAGTTTCAGGAGACCTCCCAAGTGGTGCCAAAGATACCACTCATATGCCCAGTATCCTTAAACATGACCCTATGGAAACGGCTATAACTCCCAAGATCCGTCTCCTCCAGACATATGGGATACGTCGTTGCAATCCTCATGATCCTACCTTTCATTCATATATAGTCACTACCCCTCGAAAGTTTCAGGAGACCTCATAAGTGGTGCCAAAGATACCACTTATTATAAGCATTATATCCTTAAACATGTCCCTATGGAAACGGCTATAACTTCCAAGATCCGTCTCCTCCAGACATGTGGGATACGTCATTGGAATCCTCATGATCCTACCTTTCATTCATATATGGTCACGAAAGTTTCAGGAGTCCTGTCAAGTGGTGCCAAAGCTACCACTTATTACATGCATAATATCCTTAAACATGTCCCTATGGAAACGGCTATAACATCCAAGATCCGTCTCCTACAGACATGTGGGATACCTCGTTGGAATCCTTATGATTCCTTCTTTCATTCATATATAGTGTCTACCCCTCGAAAGTTTCAGGGGACCTACAAAGTGGTTTCAAAGGTACCAATCACTATTTTTATGTTAAATTTATGTTAAATTTAACATTTGTGGAACGCATCATCTCATAACTGAGTTAGAGTGAGACAACTATATGATAGTATAAGTCAGCTATGAAGTTACCACTTTTCTCTAACTTGGAAAATGACACAATTTTAGACTTTTAAATAAAAATAATTAAAAATACAAAATGTTCATTAATTAAAGTTTACGTGAATGCCATTCATTGATTTGAGCGAAAACTAATATTATTAAATAATGAACTTTTGTTTTAAATAATCATACAACCGGCCAAAATATATCAGAATTCGCTAAAAAATAATTAATTGTAGAAAACTAAAGAAATTGTTGAAGAGAATAGTACTCGGTTGAAAAGAAAATATTTTAGATCGTAAAATATTTAAGGCCATGAATTTGGTCTTAAATAATTTATTTCGTATCGGAGTTATATACGCCTCTATATCGTTTTTCAAATCCAAGTATTTCATCTTAAAGAACCTTTTTGTCGATCCTAACTCAGAAATGGTTCGTCCATGACAACGCTGGCTACGAATGCAAAAAAAAGTCATGGCGTGTTTTTATCACGGAACATAATGAAAACGAAAATATATATTTGTTATATCATAAAAATCTCAACCTTGTGGTGAAATTGGCAAGAAGATTCATTAAAACGCATCCAAGTGAATCTTCCAGTTCATCGAGTGTTCAGTACTCCATTTTGTGCCATGTTGCCATTCGTGTGAAAAATCTCACGAATGGGATTTTAATACATTTTTCCCACATTTACAAAAATTATTTGCGTTCGTGTACTGCATATGGTCCTTTCTGGACAATCATTTTGCTCTCGATATTGAAATGAAAAGTTTCTTTAGTATAATGAATTCCTATAATTCGGTGGAAGTGGCATAGGCATTCTATGGAAAATTTTGACACTTCAGGTGAATACTTCATTTTATCGCGCGTTTTTTTCTTATTTCGTTGAGATTGTACGAGTGTTGCCACGTGCTTTAAAAATCCCACCTGTGGTATTAATTTGGAAAGTTTTCCCACATTTAATAAATATTATTAGATACGTTCGGGTCGAACACTCCTTTAGCTCTTTTAACCACATAGTGACTATATATGAATGAAAGGTAGGATCATGAGGATTGCAACGACGTATCCCATATGTCTGGAGGAGACGGATCTTGGGAGTTATAGCCGTTTCCATAGGGTCATGTTTAAGGATACTGGGCATATGAGTGGTATCTTTGGCACCACTTGGGATGTCTCCTGAAACTTTCGAGGGGTAGTGACTATATATGAATGAAAGATAGGATCATGAGGATTGCAACGACGTATCCCACATGTCTGGAGAAGACGGATCTTGGGAGTTATAGCCGTTTCCAAAGGGACATGTTTAAGGATATAATGCTTATAATAAGTGGTATTTTTGGCACCACTTAGGAGGTCTCCTGAATCTTTCGAGGGGTAGTGACCATATACGTTTAAAAGGTAGGACCATGAGAATTCCAACGACGTATCCCATATGTCTGGAGGAGACGGATCTTGGGAGTTATAGCCGTTTCCATAGGGTCATGTTTAAGGATACTGGGCATATGAGTGGTATCTTTGGCACCACTTGGGAGGTCTCCTGAAACTTTCGAGGGGTAGTGACTATATATGAATGAAAGGTAGGATCATGAGGATTGCAACGACGTATCCCACATGTCTGGAGGAGACGGATCTTGGGAGTTATAGCCGTTTCCATAGGGTCATGTTTAAGGATACTGGGCATATGAGTGGTATCTTTGGCACCACTTGGGATGTCTCCTGAAACTTTCGAGGGGTAGTGACTATATATGAATGAAAGATAGGATCATGAGGATTGCAACGACGTATCCCACATGTCTGGAGAAGACGGATCTTGGGAGTTATAGCCGTTTCCAAAGGGACATGTTTAAGGATATAATGCTTATAATAAGTGGTATTTTTGGCACCACTTAGGAGGTCTCCTGAATCTTTCGAGGGGTAGTGACCATATACGTTTAAAAGGTAGGACCATGAGAATTCCAACGACGTATCCCATATGTCTGGAGGAGACGGATCTTGGGAGTTATAGCCGTTTCCATAGGGTCATGTTTAAGGATACTGGGCATATGAGTGGTATCTTTGGCAACACTTGGGAGGTCTCCTGAAACTTTCGAGGGGTAGTGACCATATGCGTTTAAAAGGTAGGACCATGAGGATTCCAACGACGTATCCCACATGTCTGGAGGAGACGGATCTTGGGAGTTATAGCCGTTTCCATAGGGTCATGTTTAAGGATACTGGGTATATGACTGGTATCTTTGGCACCACTTGGGAGGTCTCCTAAAACTTTCGAGGGGTAGTGACTATATATGAATGAAAGGTAGGATCATGAGGATTCCAACGACGTATCCCATATGTCTGGAGAAGACGGATCTTGGGAGTTATAGCCGTTTCCAAAGGGACATGTTTAAGGATATAATGCTTATAATAAGTGGTATCTTTGGCACCACTTATGAGGTCTCCTGAAACTTTCGAGGGGTAGTGACTATATATGAATGAAAGGAAGGATCATGAGGATTGCAACGACGTATCCCATATGTCTGGAGGAGACGGATCTTGGGAGTTATAGCCGTTTCCATAGGGTCATGTTTAAGGATACTGGGCATATGAGTGGTATCTTTGGCACCACTTGGGAGGTCTCCTGAAACTTTCGAGGGGTAGTGACTATATATGAATGAAAGGTAGGATCATGAGGATTGCAACGACGTATCCCACATGTCTGGAGGAGACGGATCTTGGGAGTTATAGCCGTTTCCATAGGGTCATGTTTAAGGATACTGGGCATATGAGTGGTATCTTTGGCACCACTTGGGATGTCTCCTGAAACTTTCGAGGGGTAGTGACTATATATGAATGAAAGATAGGATCATGAGGATTCCAAAGACGTATCCCACATGTCTGGAGGAGACGGATCTTGGAAGATACGGCCGTTTCCCAAAGGACTTTGCTTTCAACCTAACTCGCCAATTTGGGTTTAAAAAAATAAAACGACTATCGTAAATGATAATTTTCATATTTTATTGATTATTTTAATGCTTTCTATAATAAATAACTACACAAAAACGCTAAAAATGACAAAAAATCAAAATATTTTCAATATTAACATAGATTCCACATACGTTCCACATCTGTTAAGTCTTAACATTTATGGATATCTTTTTATGGATATCTTCACACACATTGTCATTTCCGACAATTTTGTAACAATCTCGATGTTCAAAATAGATCTCATGATCAGATTGTCAAATTATTGTCGGCTTGACATTCTGATTGTTAATATTGAAAATATCATTAGATTGTTAGTGATAACAATCGAAATTGTCAATTTTAAAAACAAATAAGTTGGCAGTTTAAAATTTAATTGTAGAATATAAAATACGATGGTGCATGCATAATTTATTAATTAATTAGTTAATTTACATCGACAACATTTCACAATGCCTAATCCGTTCTTTTGTAATGGTCTTGTTTAACAAATAAATAAGTATTCTTCTTGCTGGGTGTTTTAGAGAAATGTGACGACGGTCTAACTTTGCAGGTGCAATACTTTGCAGTATTAGTATTGAGACATTTGGTTGTTAAATAGTCCTGCAAAACACAATAATTAATAGATTATATTAATTCTAAAAATATTACTCACATTTCTTGACGTTTACAGAGCTGCCACACAATCACATTTTTATTAAATGACAATCCCATATTGTTAAAATGTAACAATACATTTCTGAGAGTGTAGACAAAAGAATATTATCGTTTTTAATTTTGGTGTTTCCTACATACGTGCCAACCAAAAAACTGAAGCTGTTCCAACCACACATGCAAGTATTGGCCATAACTGGCTTTGGCAACTTTTCGATATTGGGAGGCCATCAAAATTGAAATCAATTTCAATTGGATTTGGTTACGGATAATATAATAATCCGTAACCAAAACCGTATACAATCCTTAAGTTTCACCTTCCATTTCCTGTTATCCTAATCATACCGTTTCCGTTAAAAAATACAATTATTACCGGTAAAACCATTTTTAACTCTGGTTTGCATTTTATCTGGTTTGCATTGCATTTTGTATCGAAAATTTATATGGAAATTGCACGGCCGCAAATTTATACAGTAGCGAGTAAAATGGATAAGTAGGGATAGCCACAAAATTCTGTTTTACAAAATTCTGTCTGACAAAAATTCTGATTTATCCAAAAAAAAAAAATCTGTTTTCCATAATTCTGTTTTCCATAATTCTGTTTTACCAAATTCTGTTTTTAATAAAATTCTGGTTTTTTGAAATTTGTTATTGTTCATGAGATATGAAAAAAATACTATTGCTCTGAATATAAATTCATATTTTTACCCCATATCAAAGAATTCCCCTTCACTTAAAACTCTCCATTTCATTATGATATAAAAAAAAAAATATTGCGTTAAATTATTTATTAAGAATTAAAGCCAGTTTATTATGAAGAAGAAATATTAGATATAATAAGGTATGTGTTTGGTAAGATATTTATTTCCTGGGTACAAATTATGCAATATTTTATAAATAATTCAACAGCTTAATGCATTTTTAAAATCGATCTAAAAGCAGTTCATATCAGTGAAAATTATATTAATTTAACAGAAAAAAAATAAAATAAATATTTAAAAAACACAAATTAGTTCAAAAACAATTATATTATAACAAAGTTAAAAAGAGCAATATTTAACTAATTATAAACTAAGTTTTTTACATTGCAGTTTTCTTAAACGATTAAATTGTTTTACAATACGTGTTATATTTTTTTTTTATATTTCTCCATTCTGAATCTTTTGAACAATTTTTTGGGAATAGATTAATTCTCCTCTTAAATTTTCTACAAGTTTGTAGAGTCCGCTATTTTTTCGCTCAACTACAACACTCAGACGTCGGTGCCATAACTCGACATTGTTTGTAGTTTTCGTGTATTTTTGAGAATACCGGCAATCAAATATCGTCCAAAATTCAGGGGATATTTACGAGCGTTATAGACATAATTGGCCTCGAACCAGTGGGCCAATTTAATAATATCTTCATCTGCAAATGTTCCTTGGAGCTTCGAATAACAATTGGCAACGTTTTCTGGTTGGACATAAGCAAGTGCTTTTAAACATCTTACTTGCAATGAACATTTTTCGTCATTTCCGTACTTAGTAACCAGTCTGAAATGATAATGTTGTACATATTACAAGTTCATTATTGAGAATTATCAAAATTATTACTAATTCTTACCGTTCTTTGGGAAAATGGAAAAAGCTCCCTCGTATCTGTGAATCTGGAAAGCATTTCCTAGCTGCTGAGAGGAGGCCAACTTCAAAGTCAGATATAATACGATTAGGCTTTAAAAGAACTCCATATTCCAAAGCAATTTGAATTACGCGTTTAAAAAATACTTCATAAAGTATTGCAGATTTTTTTGACATCAAGCTGAAAAGGAGTGAGACGACCTCGCGTTCAATCCTTCCATGAACGGAAAATAGTTGACGCATTATTGTGGGCACAACATCAAATGTGCCGTCAACGAGCCAACAATCACTTTTTTGTAGAAGCTTCATGGATGATTGTGTGCCAAATATGACCATTTACTCATTTACCACTTTCTCTTCAGCCAATATAAACAATTCGTTTTCCAAAACATTTAGATTAAGAGGATAATCTTTTTCCTCGATTGATTGCGGCCCTCCTTTCTCTTTTGCGCGTACTTAGAGGGAACGTAATCGCGACATTTTTAGTTGGTAATTACCACCGATTGTGCTCATTATTCATGACCATGACTATGCTCATTATTCTCCACTGATGTAATAATTTGAGAGGAACACTTATCCGGAATTCTTCTTCCAATTACATGTTCCTTTTTCTCTTTTTTTTCAAATAATAGAAATAACAACTGAGGCATAACATTTCTTTATTTTTATTTGATTTTATCAATTGCACAGTATTCATTTAAAATTTTTTAAAGCACGACACACATAAACAACACAATTGCGATTAAATGCTGGAACATATTTTTTGCCTAACTTCACACAACGTATGTGATGTATTTTATTTAAATTTGCAAAGTGTTTCTTCAAAACAATATATTATTTAAGAATTCAAGTGACTGAAAAGTGGATTAACTAAAAACTGCAATGAAATAATAAGGATTCCATCGCTCATAATACATTGGGACATTGAGGCAATAATATCTCTTTATTATAAGCCAAGCATCATAAAATCAAAACAAGAATGACTATTGAGTCCTTTGTTGTTTTATTTTTATGTATAAGTTTGTAATAGCATTTTCAGTTAAATAAAAAATTATTTGAAAAAAATCGCGATATTTTTTTAAATAATTTTTTGCCAGCGGCGCATTCCCACAAACCAGAATTTTGCAACGCCATATATTTTAACTATTCTAACACTATTTTAATACGAGATTTTGCGCGATATTTTGAGTTTATTACCACTTCGCTCGTTCGATCCCAGAACATTTTTTAAACCAAAAATATAAAACTTTAGGATAGCATGCGTTTAAGGAAATAAAAATGTTTATATTATTTGACATCAACAATATAACCAAATTCGTTCAGCGGTAATTAGAATGATTTGATTTGAATTCCTTTGAATGCATTTTGTTTCTTTGAATACAAGAAATTTTAATCATAACGGGGGCTGTATAGATTTAGAAAAATTTGATTAAAATATGGAATACTTTATTTTTTTATCATACCAATTTCGATTACAATATTAAAAATGAAACAGTTTTACGCTGATATCGGATTATGTTTCTATTTGCACAGCACATTTTTACAATATACACGAAATTGAATTTGCACAAAATCAATTATAAATTTATTTATAAATCATATTTAACAAAAGCTTAAAATTAATGTCTCTAAAATTAATGCCTCTATACGGAATGTATATTTAAATAAAATGGCTCCACACACTGTTTCCGGTTTACTGGCGAAGTTGTTCCATTGATGCAATTGTTGTTTCAATCAGCAGATTAAAATCCAACTCATTTAGACTGGCCTTCGCAGTAAGCAGATCCAGAAACGAGTCCAACGGAGAAAGTTCATCAGCAGCAATACCTGACAGGAACAAAAAAACTCAATAAAAAATGTATCTATTATGTGACTTGAATACAATCAACAGAAACAAATGAAGGCTCGGTTAATAATGTCCGACACTTTTAAAAACTACTTAAACAAAACAAAACTGTTGTTGAAACTAGTATGTCTACGCAAGGACTGCACAAATGACTACTTTAACACCGGATCTTACCAATTATTGTCAATTTTATCAGTTCAAAGACGCATTGGATTACGTAAAGCAATAAAAACCAAAGCGGCAACCACCAGTGCCAGCATAAATAATATCAGTGTCACAAACATTACACGACAGTGCAAGTGCGTCGATTTTTTCAGTTCTTAAAGAAATTATTAAATTATAATATATTGAAAGTTTGATTACACGCCTAATAAAAAAGTTTAAGTTTAACCCGTAAAAGAAGTTTAACCCGTAAGTTTAACCCGTAAAAGAAAA
This sequence comes from Dryomyza anilis, assembly GCA_951804985.1. Taxonomy (NCBI): domain Eukaryota; kingdom Metazoa; phylum Arthropoda; class Insecta; order Diptera; family Dryomyzidae; genus Dryomyza; species Dryomyza anilis. The sequence goes on from OX638131.1 coordinate 79,349,778, forward strand.
AGGAAAGGAAAACATTAGAAATTTCAGTGTCAGAATGTTTTGACTTGTTCATTTCGTCATGCAAAACAAACATCCACCGATACTACTGCATCTTTCCCTCCTCCCTGTGCATTGCAAGTATCGGGGTATTCCCCGATACTTGCTCTAGTCTAGTCCAAACCCTGCAGTGTAAGACTAACCATGAATAAATCTGTACTAGAATATTAACTAGTTGAAAATCTACTAGTTCATATTTTGACACAATATACCAGTTATGAGACTAGATTTAAAGTTCCAGTTGAATTAAAATTAGTAGAAATATGATTTTTGTGGATTATCATCCAATTGAAATTTTTCTACTCAAAAATCATCCGAAGATCCTATAATACCAGCTTTTTACATATTGTACAACACATATTTTAACAATATTTTACAACACTAGTTTAAACTCGGCAATTACTGGTGTGTTTTCAACTAGTCACATTCAACTAGTAGTACTACTGGTATGTTGCATACCAGTAGTACTACTAGTTCTACCTTATGCAGAGTAGGACAATTGTCGTTTCCTTTGACATCGCCATGTAAAAATACCTATATATGAAAATAGAATCGATTTTTAACTAGTAGTGGAATTTTTTTTTAAACTACTTATTTTACTAGATAATAACTAGTTGGTTACACTGCAGGGAAGGCATAGAGACAGTTCGTAATCATTATACATGATCTGTTACCGGTACCGACTGAGGACTAGATTTTGATGACCAGTTCTGTGATAAGTCTAAAGGTCTGCATGAGGTGTTTCTCTGTAGTGCAGTGTGAATTACCCTTAAAAAAATGGTCACGTGACTGGTGAAAAGATATCTGTCACTGAACTGGTTGAAAGGTGTGCATCCAGTGTTAACCAATGCGAATTTTTAAAGTGCATTATACATATTCTATTTGGCCAAACAAATAAAATACTGATTTATATCGAGACTAATGGACAGTATGATTGGTCCCCTAAGAACAGTACGAAGACCGGTCCTGTGGTATCTATGAGGTATCAATTGGTCACCTCCCATAACAAAGCCATGTAAAAGTTACCGGTACGTTTCATACGACCATTTCGCCAGTCACGTGATCAGTCACGTACCGGTTCATTTTCCCGTAGGGTTATCCCCCACATTATCTAATGCGTTTTGTATTTTCGTAAATTAATGATAACTCAATCCATATCAAGAATTGATTACGTTTAAAGTGGTATTATTTTTATTACCTGTTTTAGCATTTCCACGTAAATGTGCCCCTGACATACTGGCCGAGCGCTGTTGCACCAGATTTCCAGCCAATATATTGGCCGCATGCTCACGTCCACGAATCATTAAACTCTCCGGATGGTTCCAGTTCTTGAGCAAACGCTGCGAGCGTGATTTCGGCAAAGCAGACAGCAATGAGAGTTTCTTTTCGACACCCTCTTTATCATCATCAATATCTGATAATTGGATATATAATAAAAAGCATTGATTTACATATTTTTAATGGTTCACCAACCATTTATGATTGTCTTCATAACATTAATTTGCAGCTCAAACACATGGTTGCCAATGTACTGCAGAAACATTTCAAAAGAAAGCGCACGGTAACCTAGATACGTGAAGAACGAAGCGAATCCCTGTGGCAAAGGAAACGCAATGGATTCTACGGCCAAGCAATAACGCTCTAAGATGAGAAACAGCGAATACTGTTGGCTATTGCTAAGTTGGTCACTGCAGAGAAATAAGGAAAATAGACAGTTTTAAAGCACAACAATCAAAATTAATCCGCTTTTTTATTCTATTTTATATCTATAATTGCAAAATTGCAACTCACATCAGTTGAAAACCACGCGCTGTTTCCGCCCGCGCATCGATGCCTGCCGCACGGCAGACCAAGGAACATAGCGCACGTGAAAGATCCAGTTGCGCATTAACATACTGCGACGCGACTACATTGATGTGTGCCGGCGCCTGCGAACGTTCGAAGAACGTCTCCTTGAGCCAACGGAAGCCCGTGTTCTGTTTGACCGAGTGTTTTACGAGATGCACACTTAGTTCGCGCATGTTCTGCAAATTGAAATTGTTGGCTGTGAGCCTCAAAATGTGTAGTCAAGATATACATTACCACTGAGATAACATGCTCCTGCTTCGTGGCCGTGCAAGATTCCAGTTCGATAAATGGCAGCACCTCGCTGCAACTGCGCCGTCCCACGGATGAGAAATCGTTCGAATTGCTGCCACCGAAAATGCCGCTTGGTGTCAATGGCGTGGTGCAGCGCGACAACGCCTCCGGCTGGTAACAAGCCAGCGAAAACATTAGCTTTTCGCTAACCTGATCCGCAGTAAAGCGCTTCTTCTCCTTCTGGCTGTTCTCGTTCAGTTTCTCCCAAAGTTTGGTCCAAATATCAACGCGATATGGCGACAAACGTTGTTGTGGAGAGAGCAACATCATGGTCGTGTTCCAAAGACTCTCATGCGAAATGCCTACATTAATGTCAGCCACTTTGGCCTGAATTGGTTTTGAAATGGCAAAGGTGGTCAGTGGCAGCAGTCGCGCCAGGGACACTGCATCTGCGGGCAGCGACTTGAGTGCCGATGCGTAGCTGCCAGCCACCAAAGCTTCCTTCAACAGCGCCACCGTGTCCAGACTGAGCGGACGCTCCATGATGATGCTCAAGAGTTCGGACAACACATCGATGTCATTGGAGTGCACAAGGAAATAGTGCAAGATACTGAGGCGATTGTCGACCGAAGTGTCATTTCGAAATGCATCAATTAAGTGTGACTTTGGTATGTTCAACGAAACCAGGTCCAGCGTTGCGGCGTCATATGCCAACTTTCCCCACTTGCGACATGGTATGAGTTGCGTCAGCGGGTTGCGATTGTACGCTGGGCACACAATGTGGCAACAGGGCTCGTGCGTAAGTCCCACATCTAACAAATGCACAAATAGATCGGGCTGAAAGACTAGCATATGATGTGTGCCATGCATGGTGAACGTCGGCTTCATTAGTTTTGCCTTTTCCCACGGTATGCCTGGCATTACGCAGTGCACAACGCAGCCGTGATGCAGGATTGTCACGGAGTAGGCAAAGTGCACGTCTACTTTGTTGCTGCCGCTCACGGCCGACACTTCATCGACGTTCTTTGGCTGTATGGGTTGGTACAGATAATAGTGGCACACAAAAAGCATGCCGCTCTCGTCTGCCAGTATGATCAGATTTAGCGAGGAATCGTGTACACGCAGCGGTACCACATCATCCTCATAGCGGTTGTCATCACTGAAGAAACTCATCGGCAGTTTTGGTAAATTCAGAGGAATATTTAACTGCAAGCACGAGCAAGTATTTATTTTTAAGAAAGATATTAATTCTTCTGTCTACCTAAATCTATATTCTGAGAACTTTTAAAATTCTTATAGCTGTTTTCATCATCTTCGGTTAAGCACTAACCGACACTTTAACTTGAGAGTTACCCATAGAATATAAGGAATTGAAATACTGAACTGGATATTGTGAAAACGGCCTATAGTATTCCTATATAACGATTATGTCCATATATATCTTTTTTGCTAATGTATAACGTATTGATGCATAACAAACAAAAACAAACCAAAATCATTTTTCTATCTAGCATATTCTGAAATTTACTATTTTAACAATGGTCCAATTCTCAATAGCTTAGTCACATTTTTAAATTAAACTAATGCTATGTTCTCACTAAGCCCCAAATGCGATATTTAAAACATGTACGTAATTTCGCCACAAATTAGCTCTTTAATTAACAAAAATCATTTACAAACAAAATCAACTTGTGAATTTCTATTCTAAATACTTAACAAATTACTCAATAAAGTTGGAAAACAATCTGAGTTTTTGTACATTTTGGTTTTTTATAAATAAACTTTAAAACAATGAATGTTTAATACAAAACACATTAATATTGATGTATTTAATAAGTGAACACAAAAATGGCTACGGAAAATTACGTAAACTTCATTGTGAACGGTAAGCGTTAATTTTCAAAGTAGTCATAAAATTTAAGTAATTTTTAAAACGTTTTTATTAGGTTGCTTTCTTGTCTGTCTGTTTGGTACAAATTTTGTAATTCATTTTAAACTACCTTCGCGATGAGCTACAGACTTGAGATTTGAAATATTTCCTCGAACCGGATGACAATGCAACATTATCGTTTTCTTGTCATCCGGTTCATCATGGTTCTGTCGCCATGGTTCCATATTAAAGACACTTTGAAACATGAATTTTAATAACATTAGGCCTTTCAAAGTCTGTTGACGAAAATCTAACTGACACAAAAAAAAAGACAAAAAAAATTAATTTTGAGTATGATTTAATATGATGTGGGGCGGTATTGGATTCTTAATGTTTACAATAAAAACGTATTAAATAATATTTTTATTTCATATTTTTTGCTTAGTGAGAAAATATCACTAGTTGTAATATCGTCTAATGTCAACATATCAAAAACATTTCAAATATCAAATTAATTGATTACGTTAGCCCGTTTTGATGAGGATATATAGACCTATTAAATATTTGGAACAATGAAAAATTCAACGTAAGTGTTTGAATTCGATTGAAATGCGTTTATTTTGTATTGAAAAATTGAGTCGAGGAACAGCAAAAGTAAATTCGATATAATTCAAATTGTAATACGTTTTTGATCGGATTTTGGAACCTGCGATATATTCAATCATATTGTAAACATAACATTCCATCAGAATTTATTGTATTGATAATATTGTAATAATAATTGTTAATATTCAAGTATATTTTAGGGTAAGAAATATATAAAATGGTTCAATACAAAATTAAATGCTTACCACTGTCTCTGTGGGCAGTTTTTCATTGAATTGAAATGCCGATAAGGTCGGGCTTAATCCATTATCCTCCGTCTCTTCCTCGTTGTCCATTAAGCTTAAACTTTTTGCTTTGGGTTTAAGATGAATGTAGTACAGCGCTTGATTGTCTGGATCCCACTGAGCCCACGTGAATGTTTTGGCCAACATTTCTGCAACTAAAACACTGCAGTCCAAATACCAATTGTCGCCATTGGTTAAATCCAAACTACTTACTGCAGCACCATCGCACAACTTAATAGTTGCAGTGTATTGAAGAATGGCTATAAATTGTAAATCTTATTTTTTAAATATTTTAATGCTTTGATGGCTTACATTCTTCATGCGTTAACAGCAGGAATTTATCCTGATGTGTTCGTTCCAAAACACCCGCCTTCTTCCACAGAAACTGCGCCATTATTTGCTTCTTCGATGGGCTTTTGGTTATCTCCACAGGGGATGCATTTTTTGTTTTTATTTCGACAACATATGCCTGATAGGCCATATTAGAGAACTGTTCGTCAATTGACTGTGCCTCAGATTCCGACTCGACCGGCCAACGCCTTTTTACAATGTATACCATCAGGCTGATGGTACTATTGACGGTGGCCTGCACCACCTCCTCGCATTGCTCGAAGCGATGCAGTATGTTTAGTGACTTTTTCACTGCATCAAAATGGCCAATACACATTTGGCGTGCGGTCGTGTGTAGGTCTTGCAATATCCAAGCCGTGAGCATTGATCCATCCTGTTCTTGGCCAATTATACGCCATTCAATTGCTTTCTCTGGATAAAACTTACTTAGGAATTCTGTGATTATTTTCGAATAAAATTATAATACCTTTAACTCCTTGGCTAGCCAGCAGACCACAGAAATTAGCTGCCAGATTTTCTTGTCGCAACATTATTGCGATTTTGTTTTGTATCCTTTAAAAAAATCAATTCTGTCGGTCCATCATGTTTACATTTTTTTCCCCAACCACCTAGAAATCATAAAATATGCACAGTTGCACACGTCTACTACGCTTTATACTTAAAAAAATCATATTGTGATATGTGCTGGCAAAAGTATTAAAATATTTGTTGGATTTACACTAGTTTCCAATTTTTATTTTTTCATTGTAATATATATCTAAGCAATTTGCTTATTGATTTAACAAAGACCTTTCGTTACATAAACAAAGAAAATGTAAATGATAAATAAAGTCACTTACTTTTAAAAACATAATTAAAAAAAAACTTTGATTACAATTAATTCAACTTAACTTCTCCTTGTGCAGTATAAACGGTAATTGTTTCGATGAATATTTTAATGTAAAAAAATTATTAAATATTGTAGATTTTTACAAACCAAATGTCAATTTAACTAATAAAAAGTAACAAAATTTCATCGAAAGAAACAAGATTAGTTCGTTGATTCTACTTACAAAATTTGGTTCAGAGCAGGTGATAAAAAAAGAGAGTGTTCCGCAGTGATATGTAAAAAAACTAAAATATTAATTTAAATTCGTTGTTTAATAAACGATAACATGTTTAATGCAACTATGAGACACAAACAAATGTTCATTTCACAGGAATATTTTGTGTGTGTATAAAAGCACTGCTTTGTACAAACCAATGGATGCATTCAGAACACTCAAAAGAGTTTGTTTACGATAATGAACATTCACGTTTTATCTTTAATATTTATGCAAAAAATTTCCTTGTAAAAATATGTTTTCAATCAATTAAAAAGTTGTATTTAACTTTGATATAATATTAAATTTACAATTTATGTAGCGGTGCACTCAGTAACAGTGAGCGATTAGTTTCTGAGCAGCTCCGCAATAAATAAAGCTAATGACTACGTTTATGCCGTACGAGTTTAGCCCGAGTTAAAAATGCGGCTATATATATATATATATATATATATATATATATATTGCTCGCATATATATGTATATATATATATATATATATATATATATATATATATATATATATATATATATATATATATATATATATATATGCGAATAACTTAACACGATTCAGTTGGAGAAACGAATCGTATTAAAATAATCTGAGAACAGTTCAATATTTAGTATTACAACGCCTTTGCTTTAATATTTGAAATTCAATTATATATTTAAAAAATTATTTTAAAAATTTAAATGCAAGCTAAAATAAAGAAACTGAAGTTTTAAAGAAACAGACAGTTTCATTGAAAGTTGCAGTGTATAAAAGTTTCTTCAACTGCGCGGTACACACCGCACTATTCCAAATTTATAATGGAAAATGGTATCTGTCTGGATTAAAATTCGACAGATGCTGCAATTTGCTTCATAATTCATCACATATATCATTAAACAACTCTTCAGGCCCACGCAATGCTACATGCTGCAAAAAAAATGGCTCTCCCAAACATAATTTTGGTATTCATCTAAGATTGCAAATGATTCGTATACCACGTATCTGCATAAATATATAGCCTCATATATGATCTGTCAATATTTGTATGAAAAATATTATACACTAACTTCACAGATAGAAAAGATTTAATTGAATATGTTTTAATGTAATTAAAAAGTAATACGAAATTACCATACATGCATTAGGAATGAAGGGTTATTAAATTATAATCGAAATTCGCCATCTTTTGCCATCGTTTGAACATATTGATGTTTAAAAACAAACAAAACAGAAATTGGAGTTAAATAAGTGTATTCTTGCAACATTCTTCTTGTATACGAAGTTAGCACTCGTTGAGCAGAATTTTCAACCTACATCTCTTTTGTCGTCGTTTGAAGTATGTATAGGGTCATTTTAAACATACTGATGTTTGAAAACAAACAAAAAATGAATTATTGTATATAAAGTTGACACTCGTTGATCGGTATTTTCTGCGTACGTGTCTTTTGTTGTTCGTTGATAAAACGTGTTCGCGTCGGTAATAAATTTGTTATTTGTAAATTAAATAAATATATAAATTGTGTTACAAAAAGTACAAATAGTAACAGAGTATAATATGCTGTCACTTGTACTTGCAGTTTTAAACGAATTGTTTATTTATGCATTTAAAAATTTGTTGTTGAATTCAATTATTATAAATTCCCACTGTGCATGTTTAAAGATTTTTAATAAAAATTAATAAAAAAACAACATTTTATTTTTATTTTATTTTCAGGATTTCTTTCCAAACATATTTAAATATGTTTCTGTGCAAACATACTAGTTTTTGAACTTAAACAACTGATATGTTTCACTGGAAACATATTTATATTCAGGTCGTTCAAAATCATGTTTCAATTTGAAAATATTTATGTTTCGGTTCAGGTAACGGAAATTCAAATTTAAAATTTAGACATTTCAAATATTATAAAAAATTATTTTATTGTTGTTTTGATTGTTGTTTTTGTGTCGAAAATTTTAATAAATTGTTTAATAATGAGATGCGCTGTCTTTAACTGCACTAACACCAACTACAACTCGAACAGTTGGCTAACGTCTCGCAAAACATTGATGGGCAGCAGGCCTGCGGTAGTTTCCTAAGTGGTTGCATCAACTATCGTTCATAAAAACATTTCGGCACCAAAATATATTTTCGTTATCCTGAGGGATCGGAACGACTCAAAAACTGTTATTTTATTATGTTTTTAACGTATTTCGAAGAAGATTTCTTATTTTTTTCTTTGTGGTAGCCGATTACCTCCAGTTTTTCCACATTTAACACAATTATTTATAAATTAATAACACATTTGTTGTTTTCTTTGCAACAACATTCTGACACAATAAAAAAATAATAATTGTCAAAAAACTCCTACGTACATGCGCAGAAGATTCAAGTTTTGAGCAACGTTCTGCGCAATCTTTGTTTCTATTATTCTTGATTTATCAGTATAAATAATTGAATTAAAACTGCAAGTACAAGTCTCAGTACAGCACATAACATTGGCAAGGAATTCGCGGAGCCTGTTGTAAAAACCATGCCAAATTATGTTTGAAAATAGAAGCACTGATTTTTCAGTTGTGGTTTTTTTTGATGAAATATCCGTGTCGGCTTTTCACTATATTTTTAGAAAAACATTCAGGAACAAATTTAGGCTAAAGTTCACTTTACCGGCCGAAGTGAAATTAAAAAAAAAAAAAATTGTCACGCGCTGTATTTTTGCAAAAAAAAAATACCAAAATTAAAAAATCGCGCCGCTCGGACCCGTGGTGACCTTGAAAAATCAAAAACCGGTGCACCTACTTACAAGTACATATGGGTATGGATATGAAAGGTATTTTCCTCACGATTCCAAATCTGTAATTGTTTTTCAGATCTGTCAATCCTAGCGGCCCCTACATCAATTTATGTACTTTCAATCATATGTATATGTTTTATGTGCTACTTGGATGTAATAATTGAAGTATATTAGAATGTATGTACATATATTTAGAATGTATGTACATGTATATCTATGTGCTTCTGAAAAAATGATTTTTTAGAAAAATTTTTCGCCTGCGGCGCTACATTCATATCAAAAATTAAATCAAAAGTATATATATACCTTCTACTTAAAAAATGAAAAATTTTTCAAAAATATCGCGCGATTTTTTGGAAATATTTGAACTTCTCCCCAAATTAATTATATACTGCACTATTGAATGATATTATTTGTTACTATTTGTACCACAATTTGTATATTTTTAAAATTTACGAATGACATCGTATTACCGATACGAATACGTTTTCTCAACAAACATCAAAAGACACGTATGCAGAAAATGGCGGTCACCGAGTGTAGACTTCGTATAAAAGAAGAATATTGCAAGCATACTTTTATTTATCTCTAATTTCTTTGTTTGTTTCTTTTCTTAAACATCAGTATTTTTAAAAGGACCAATACATACTTCAAACCAGTTGTATCATGATTCAAACGATGACAAAAGAGACGTAGATAGAAAATACTGCTCAACAAGTGCCAACTTCGTATACAAGAAGAAGTTTGGAAGAATACATTTATTTAAATCCAATTTCTTTTTGTTTGTTTTTAAACATCAATATGTTCAAACAATGGCAAAATATGGCGTAGGTAGAAAATTCTGCGCAACGTTGCCAACTTCGTATGTCGATAACTAATCGAATGATGCCGAGAGTTGCGGACATACGTTATAATTAATTTGAATAGCATTTTCTGTTTGTTTTGAAACATACACCTAAAAAAAATTCATTCAAATCCCATTAAATTAGTCATTTTATTATTTATATACTATTATTTATATAGTATTTTTTCTGGGTGAAGTTATAACCAGGAAACTGCCAAGAAATAATTGAATATAAAAATGCAATTATAATTTTATGTTTGTATTGTAACATTTTTATGATAAATTTGACAGATTCTGCTGGGGAATATATAAAATGTTTACACATAGTAATATGTTATTACCATCAATAATTTAATTACACTTAATTCGTAATACATGTATGGTGATTTCGTATTATTTTTAAATTACATTCAAACATAATCAAACAAATCTTTTCTATCCATGTACGAATCCCCTCATCGACGGACCCCCGTCTTCTTTTTATTGTTTCATCGCGACAATACAGAATTATTTTTACAATCTTTTATTTTTAATATCGTTTTTATTGTAGTTTTTTCGTTTGAACTTGTAAAAATTGTGAAAATTATTTGACATTTATTTTATGACAAATAAAACCTAATGTGGGTTAGAAACATAGCGGAATAAACTGATAAGACAAAAATTGTATGTTGGGAAGAGTTGTTCTCAGTTTAACTTGCGCTAAACTCTTGCTGCTTAAACGTAGTTAAGTAAGTACTAAATTATCTAAAATAACAGAAGAAAAATCGAAGGTGAATATCAGATTTAAATCGAAATTCAGGCACACAAAAATGGCGTATGGAGGAAGTTCGGACGAACCATTACAATAATTAATCCATATTTGACACAAATTTAGGATAATTATTTTACAAAGATGTTAATAAAAAATAACTGGATTGACGAAAATTTATTTTTTTTATATTATTTTTTATATTTAAAAGCTATTTATTTAATGACGTAATAAATTGATGACATTTTTCTATCATCTCTTGATTATCTTTAAAACCAACTATAGCCTTGGCATCATCTTTGTTTAACCACTTCAATTCAGTGTGCTCTTCTGAGAGCACCGGCTCTTTGTTTGGATTTTTAAGCTCCGCCAACCAATAGACAACGATTTTAGGTTTTCCTTTTACTACATAGTTCAAAGTCATTGGATTATCTTTATATATGATAAGATCATTTTCTGAATATCTAAAAGTCAACCAATTAACATTAATGAATTTCTAATAGATTGTAATATACGTACCCGGCTTCCTCTTGTGTTTCGCGCAATGCTGTTGTAAAGTCATCCTCTCCAGGGTCTACATGACCTTTTGGAGCACTCCAGTGAAAATCACCATATGATGCGCGAAGGAGTAAATATTGAATTTCCCCACAGAGCCGACGAAAGAGAACAAATCCTGCAGCACGTTTACCCATTGTTTAAAATCTAACAAAACTTTTGTGGCTTCAGGGTTTCAGAGTAAAATGATTGTAGTAATATATTGTAGTACATTCGAGGTGTTTTTTTTGCTAGTTTTGAAAAAGTAATTCATATTAAAAGGAATTTTTTATTTTTAAAAACGTAATCGAAACCGTTACAAAAACAATTGTAAAATAATTAAAAATATACTGATATTTTTGATCTAGAACAATCCATAATTAATTTGATATAGCTATAGGTTTTGTTTGGGCATAACTCCTGCTTCGAACTCCTACGAAATATTGAAAAAACCCGAAAGACTAAAGTACACTTTACCGGCCGAAGTGAAATTGAGAAAAAATATTGGCATTAATATGTTTAGATTTGCATTCTAAATATATAAAGGAATTAAATAATACTTTACCTATTAAAAAATGTATATAAGTAACACTGAAAAAGGGATGACCAAAGATAAAGACCGTCAACAGCTGTCATTGTATTCACAGCTGATAATTTGACATATATAAAGAAACGCACAGAGTTGCACATTTCTAAAAAAAGTAGTTTAATTTATGGTTAAAATTTACTTGATGGTTCTCGGATTATTCAACGTAAACCATTTAACGAAAACAATTTATCGGACAACAATTATTGTCGATGAATTTATAAGTTTTGATTCGAAATATCAATATTCAGTTGTATGGTAATGGAATTGGAAAGAGTTTATATTAGGGATTTGCGATGAATCGATTAAACAAATTGTTTGATTTATTAATTTCTAATTTTCATTTATGCACTAAGAAAGAAAGATGTTTATGAAAGTCGTGCTGCAACTATCCTTTTAAATTTATGCCTTGTAGCAAATATTCAAACATCCCATAAATTCCAATAAAGTTGTAGCAAAACTATTAATATTTTTTGAATATGACATATATGCAGATAGTTACGAGATGTTTGCCACAACAGCAATGAAAATTGAGATATTTACAGTTGACTGATTGCAAACATCCTGAGTTCTTGGACATTTGCTGCAAAACTTTTGAGGCATTTTGACATTTGACTACCATAAAAAAGGAAAATGGCGTACTTGTTCCTTTCGCTTGATTTATCCACAACAATTAAGTAAATCAAATGTTGTAAAAAAGTGCAAATATTATATTTTAATGGTACAAGTGAAAATAAAATATCCTGTGATTTAAATTATCAACACGTGATGGAAAATTATTTCTTTTCAGAGTTTACTTTGATGACAGCATCACCGGTTGGACTTGGTTCTTCTGCGAAGATATTTCAAGTCGTTGTACAATTTTACCTTCGAAGGATTTATAATGACGATGGCGATGTATAAACAGTATACTGTTTTAATTCTATAATAATTAAAAATACATTTGATTAATTTTCTTTCAATTCAATAAAAATTGCTCCGCGTATTCTAATGGAGTAACTTTTCTAAATATTCATCAACTATCTTCCTATTTGTCAGATGTTTAATTGATGGTTGCTATAGATAATCGTAAATTTTAAAGATGGTTGCTAGCAATATTTATCGTATTTGACGGATATTTGAAAGATGCTTGTCTCAAAGACGATCTAAATAATTTGTAAATAACTTGATATTTAGGGCTGTGATATTTCTGGTAATCATCTTTGTTTTATCGGACAACAATTATTGTCGATGAATTTATAAGTTTTGATTCGAAATATCAATATTCAGTTATATGGTAATGGAATTGGAAAGAGTTTATATTAGGGATTTGCGACGAATCGATTAAACAAATTGTTTGATTTATTAATTTCTATTTTATTGATTATTAATCAAGATTTTCGAATAGTCAAAAAATTGTTTAATCAAATTATCAGGATTGTGATTAATCAAAATTGCGATTAATAGTTTAATAAACATTTTGATTAATCAGATAAAATTCAGCGTCGTGAAATATTTTAAAAATACTTTACTATATTGTTTTTGAATATTTAAATACTTCATTTTATTTTTTAATTACTTAAAAAATATTTTTATTATGTTGACAATATTTTCAAATGTTGTTAAATAAAATTATTGTATTTTTAATTAAATAAAATTCTGATTAGTCTGGATTTCTGAATTATCAAGATTTTGTTTAATGATTAATCCCATATAAAAATCATATAAATGCTATTGTTCATTGCATTCACCCATTAATGACATATGGAGCATAAATATTTTCAGCCATTTAATATTATTAAATTTAGCAATTAGGATAACTGACGGCACAACGGACGCATTAATTCAAGCACCTCTTTGGTTACGAATTCGGCGAATCATACGATGACTGGTTTACGAGTAGTAAAAATATGTACTATGCAGAAGACTTGATGGCAACACCTACATTTCTTTTTAGGTACTTGTAGTATTTGAAGCAGAAAAGCGGCACATGTTACCGTGTTATAAAATTCAAAAAGATATATTTATATAAACAGTGACTAAATGCTGAATCTTATCGTACGTGCAACCAGGTTGCACTGCTCGCCCGCTCCTTTGGCGACATGTATCCATAGCCGCCTGCAGCTTTTCGCCTCATTTACGGTGCGGGACGTACTGCACGACACCTCCGATGAAACGGGCACTCTCATCACCCGCTTTGCTAAGCACATCGCAATGGAAAAGTACAAATTTGTCTCACTCCCACCGGTGACCATACGATACGCGGACTACTTTCCAGTGCATGACGTGGGTCATTTTAAAAGGGAGCTGCAGAAAATCTCCGCAGATCAACTTCCGCCACTAATCATATTCGCATTCACGTACCGTTCCAATGGTGACCCTGCTAAGTTCGTGCGCGTGCTCAACGACATCGATGAAATGTGTGTGAAACGACTGGCTGATATGGATTACGACACAGTGCTGAGCACGTTGTACTCATTGCTGTTTCTCATACCGAACAAGATCACACGCACAGACTTCTACAGGGCAGCGGTGCAACGGTTAGTGCATGAATATTCGGCGGATTTCCCAAAGGAGAAATTTGTGCAGGTCTGCTTCTACTTGGGCCTTAACAAGAAGATCTCGCAGGAGCTTATGAAGCCCTTCCTAAGCAATCACTTGCAGTCATATGCCGCGGATGTGTCTACCATGGATATGGCTGTGTTGACCAGCGCCATGTACAAAACAGCGACGCCAGTCAGCTGCAAAACCTATCTGGAACGTCTTGAACTGGAAGCGCTGGCTCTGCCTGCTACAGACGACGCACTGATGGTGACCTGCATCAAGAACCTCCGGCTGCAGCGCATTCGCTCCGATCAAATATGCGAACGTTTGAGGTTGATGTGCGACCCGCGCATATTGAGGAAACTGCAGACAAGTGGCCTGGTGCACATATTTGCCTACTTTGCAGAGAATCGTTGGGATGACGAGAAAAATACCAAAAACATTGTCTATGAATTTGTGCGACGTGTTACAGAGACGAAGAAATTTCAGAGTTTCACTGATCATGGCTTTGTGCGCGCTAAAGATCTGTGCATGTTTCTTTGGTGCTGCTCGCAGCTGAACAGTGAACTCGGCGAGTCTGAGTTGCAATGTTTGGAGCGAGCTGTGCTGGACAAGGTGCAAAATGATGAGTTTAAAAATTTCCCTGACCAACTTGTCGACTGCTGCCTCTCGTTGTGGACCATTGGTCTAAAGTCGCGCTCCATATTGCAGGAAGCGGTGAACATTAAAGGAAAAGATAAAAGAACAAAGATGCGTGACCATTCCAAGGTTGACAACCGCTTCACAGTGCTGCAGTCAGCTGTAGCCATTGAGTATCCCACATGGATATTGTCGACAGATTGTTTTGCCGAAAACTCGCCTGCACCTGGTTATCTGCTTAAAAATCGTTCGGATTTGACAAAATATGCGCAACAGTTGTCGGGCGAGCTGGATGTTGTGTCTGCTAATTTAGTGTGTCCCATAAAAGGTATTAATGTGCCTGGAATTTTGGTTGAATTCAATGAAAATTTGCCAAAGACGTTTGTGGAGCTGCTTGAGCCCGAACAATTGCTTCGATTTAGTCAGGAACCCGTTGCTATTCTCAAGCTTAAAATGAGTCTACTCACAGCACTAGGGTACCGTGTGATATGTGTATGTTTCCAAACCATTTATATTTCAGACGTTTATAATAATTATACATTTTTTGCTTACAGTTGAGTGCCGACGACTTGGGTGCGCAATATACTTGCTTAAAGGATTTTGTATTAAAGGAAACAAATGCAGAAAAAAGCTTAGAGCAGTCGGTCAACAGTATTTAGAACTGATTTAACATTAAATTACGTTGCACTTCAATACATCTATTGATCAATTGTTATAAATATTAGTTAGATAATAAAAATTGGAAATTTTTAAAAATCAACGTATCAAATAAATGTACTACTTGATATAGTGTTCAACACAATTTGAAAGCATATTGGGCCAACATTAGGCTGATTTAAAATCCAAAAATGTTTCGCTCCGCATCAAATATTAAAACTTAGATCTCTAAAACTAAAAAAAGCCTTTAAAGAAAAAAAATGAGCTTGTGATGTTTCCCAAATATTTAAACATTCAATTACCATTTTCAATTAAATTATTATTGCTCCAATTATAAAAAAGATATCACAAGATTTTCTACAAACTGAAAAGAACTACACACTTGCAATCGCTACAGAATGTCCATTCATTTCGCTTTTTTTCGGTAACGAAAAGTCGATTCGCGAGAAAACAGTATTTTTATTATTTGAACATAAAGTCAATATATATTTGACAAGGAGTTTCATTGATCTAGCTCTTCAAGTTTATCAGTAGTAGTGATTTCAACAGACAGTCAAACGGACATCGCTAAATCGACTCAGGGGGTTAATGCTGTCCTTCATAACTGTCCTCTTGTAATAAATGGAAATGTTTCGACATCGTGACGGAAGATTCCAACTTTGAAACACACAAAAAAAAAGTAAATTTTTCATTTAATAATAATTTTTAATAATTTTACACACTTTTATCGATTGATTTGCGATTTCAATACATTTACGCAAACCCGGACGCTGACAGTTTGCGTGTCCGTGTGGTTTTTTTTATTATTTTTGCTTAATGAATATCAAATTGTAAAGTATATGAATGTATCGTAAAATATAAAATCGGAACGAAGTTAAAAATGACGAAAAATGGCGTTGTATTTACAATAAATCGTATTTTTACGAAATTTATATTTACGAAAAAGTATTTCGTTAATTGTCGCAAAGATTATTTTCAGTGAAGTTGAAATTCACGAATGCTAAGTTATATTTACAATAATTCGCCTAACAAAAATTTCATTTAAGAAAAAGTATTTCGTTAATTGAGGAGCTCATTTCCAAAGCGTGCTATATGAAACGAATTCTGTTTTGAGTAAAAGGAGAAATACTGTTACACATGATAGGGTCAAATTTGAACCAAAGTGTCTTTTACACTTTTGATCTTTGTCATATCCATAGTATACTCAAGTTTTTAAATTAATCGTTTTATATGTTAATAAATGCTTTCAAAATTGAAATAGCATGTTTTGGAACTGAAATCTCACATAGTATGTTTTGGAAATAACATTTTTAAAATATAGCACTTTTTGAAATTAAAAACCATTTTATTCTGCGTTTGGTTCATGTTTTTTTTTTAATTAGAATAAGGATAATAGTGATTTTTTAAAATTATCCTCGTTCAATAATGTTATTTCCACATCAGGATTTGAGACTTTAATAATATTATTGACCAACATTTTTTTATTAAAATGGAATATTATCTACATTTAAACTCATTGCTTTCAACAGTTTGGATTTATTTTTTTGCTGCTTGTTCATTAACAGAGTATTTCCAATATAAGTTTCACAAAATCTTATTTGATTTCAACTAGGCATCATTCCTAGTACCTTTGAATCTGATATTTTGAATGTTTTTAAATCAGAACAACCGTGTTTGTGAGACTTTGCCAAACAAGGAGTGAATGTTTCCAGACAGACTTAGTGTAACATATTTTTATTCTTAAAAAAACCATTTGTTTCAATATTTTGACTTCAAGCTAGCCTACAGAAGGATTTTTTCTCTTTGGAGTATAGTATTTTTTTGCAATGTTCTCATCACTTTTCAATTGACATATTTTTGAACTTTCCGCAACAAATCATAATTATAGGTTTTCGACGAGATATACTTAACTTGTGGCTCATAGTGCAGTGTTGTTTTTGTTCTGATTATATCAAAAAATATAAATATTTTTTAATGATGTTCAGATTTATTTGGCTTTATAATTATCATTTGCACTTCACTATTTTAAAACGGATAGGTATGTGGTATCTTACTTTGAATTTTTTGGAAATAAAGTGTTATTTTTTTTGCAAATTGTCTACTTAGAGACCTGATTTTATTTTTCCAGATTCGACACCTAAGGACGAACAAAAGTACATAAATAACTTCTTTTTCGATTTTTGACTGCAGTCATGGATGGCACGTTTTGGAAATGAGTTCCTCAATTGTCCCATTGACTCTTTCGAGTGTATCATGGTTAAACTGAATTTGTATTATTTTCAATAAAAATAATTAAATTAACATTATAAGCTAATAAATCTTTATTAATTTGTATATGGTTCCTTAAAATATACATAATTTGTCAAAAAAAAAAAAAGACTAATTATCTTAAAATTTTATTGTCCAACATGGCAAGTAATGTAAAAAGTAAATAACAATTTTAATATTATTAAAAGTACTCAATTAAAGCTATAAAAAAATGATCTACTTTACTGATTGGATTTTGGCTTTAAGCACAACATATGCAAGTATTCTGAAAATGCCCATAATAATGCACAGCGCAATAAAATCAATCCAGAAAGTATTTCCGCTCATTGTGATCTCTTCGAGGAATTTCGTAGGATATCTTTTGAAAAAAAAAACAAACGAATTAGTGAAGTGGTAGGAAATTAATTAAGTGGAAAATTCACCTGTAATGGCAATATGGTGCTTCTTCACACTCTAGCACTCCTCGATTTTGGCCATAAATTGCACTAACAAATCCTTCTAGGCCATAACGAAGATATGATATATGACTTCCCCATTTAAGGTAACCTGGTAAATCACGTAACGTTACGCCAAAACCAGAGAACATCATCATAGGAATGGTGAGTACGGGAGCCAAGAAAGTGCCGTTCTGCAATTAATAACATAAGTATCATATTTTTCTTAATAGAACGAATTATTGAAATACTTACCACAACACTGAACCAGGCACCAATCATTAGACCAAAACTCTGACCAACAAACACAGATAGAACACTGATGGCGAAAAACATCCAGAATCTAAACCATTCCATGGGCTGATAACTCCACAGATAGATGATTATGGTAAATAGAAGACTTCCGAGGATCTATGTTAAAGCAAATAAATTAGTTTGTAGTTACATGGCTTCAAATTTGACACATTTCTTATTCCGAATACTTTTTATGTTATTGACATTGTTTTAATTTCTATTCAAATTATGAGACCAATTTTTTCTTATGGATATGCCGTACATTAATTCTATATAATGTTCGAATACTGATTTCGACTGCATACTCAATTAGCGTATTCACAGTTCATCGTATTTTAATATGGTATTCGTACCATATATAGTATATATACGATACAATAACACAGAAACGTCAATATTTGTTTTTGCATCCCTTATAAACAAGCGTTGTATTTAAGAGCAGCCCTGAGACATGTTTTTGGTTGTCGTATTTTGTGAAATGAAGAAAAATTGTGAAATTGAAATGAATAGTGCACATAAAATGATAATTAACTTGTTTTTCTTTTCATATCTAGGAATATTTATGATATTTTGAAAAAATCCCAAATTTATAAACATTTATTTAACGAAATATTTGAACAAGTAGAATAGTGGTGCTCACAGTTTAATTGCCGTACTGTCGTATTCATATAATGTCGTACCAATACCATGAAACTGTGAATACACTTAATGTCTGTCTAAAATTTATAAAAATTTTAAATGCTTGACGAAAATAATTGACTATGTTGTCAAAATCAGCACCCGCGAATTACATAGAATTGATGTATGGATGTCACTGGAAAAATCGTGTTGAGTAGTGTAATTATATGTAAACATTTCGAACGATAGTTTTTTTTTATCAATAATCGACTTACCGATATAGGCAGATCTAGCAGTGTAATCGATGTATAATAGGCTTTCAGCGAATACCATCGATTAAAGTGTTCCTTAAGTAATATCGACATCTCAATGGGGACTAAAGAAACAAAATAATAATAATATTATAAATGCGCCGGTCTTTGATTGCTATATCTTAATACTGACATGTTAACACCGTCAACATCATGGTGGTCATAGAATGATGAATCAATATGGCAAACAACAGATTATAATTGTCGACCACTCGAGACCCTTCTTTGCCTGAGTTCGCATAGAGAGATCCCAATATAATGGCGACAAAAACATTGACGCCGATACGCAAATGCGTCAGGGTTGTATCACGTTTGGCTTTTATGTAGCCGCGCTTCATTAGCACCGCCAGCTGGTTAAAGTAGGTTGTGTCCTCTAACGAACGGTTCTTCGTTCGACGTGGTATGGGGTGCTTGCGTATGAGGTCCTCCGATTTCATGATTGTGCCTGGATTCTCGAACCATGTGATGCAATTGCCATTCTCCGCAGCTGATTTAAGTACATCAATTTTATCGTTTCCATATTCGCCACATGCCAATTCAATAACTGCAATCAATTTGAGATACAATATATAATAATTGCCAAGAACTTTGGAAAACATAATATTTTTATTGCGGAAATCTGTAGCATCATGAGCTGACAAATAGGCGTTAAGCAAAAAGTTTCTTAATATTAAGAAAATGTTCCTTATAATAAGGTAATATTTCTTCTATGTATAGTTTTGGAATGCTTATCATTTAAGACATTTTAATATAATATTTTATTATTCATTATATATTAGCAAATTTTCATTATTGTAAAAAACTAAAATGTAGCAATATTTTCCTGAAAGTATTTACAAAATACAAATACGTACTATAATCCGCTGGGTTATGATACATGGGACACGGTAGATTGACGGTATGCAAAAACGGCACTAGTTTCCTTGTGCTTCCCTGATACACGCAATTTCCCGCCGACAGCACGTACACCTGGTCGAAGATCTGGAACAATTTTGCAGTAGGCTGATGTATCGTACAGATAATGGTGCGACCTTGCATGGCTAATTTCTTCAGTAGCTCCAACACCTTGGCGCACGAACTGCTGTCCAGCCCGCTGCAAAAAATTCAAAAAAGCAATATCAGTATATATTATATAAGAAAAAACATGTACTGCCTACGTGGTGGGTTCGTCCAGAAACATAACCGTCGGATTATTAATCAGTTCCATGGCGATGGATAGTCGTTTCTTTTGACCACCGGAAAGTCGTTTGGTCATTGTGCTGTCGTGTTCGTAGAGTCCCAAAAGCAGAAGAATGTCCTCAATCTGAAATAGATTTTATTATCAGCATCCAATCATAGGACATGTTGACATGCCATCCACTTACGCGAGCCTCCTTGTCCTCGTAGGACACTTTGGGACCTAATTTCAAATCGGCCGCTATATGCATGTTCTCGTTTACTGTGAGCAATGGCTGCAGACGATCATCCTGTGTTATATAACACGACATTCTGCGGAATGCGGCTGTAGTTTTGGGAAGAATTTTAATTTTATAGCATTTTGTTTCTCTAACACTAATATTTTGTTACTCACTAAGATCCCTGCGACGTCCATTCAATAAAATTGAGCCATCGACTCCAGTCGTTTTAAATCCAGAGAGCGCATCGAGTAACGTCGATTTTCCAGCGCCCGAAGGTCCCATAATGGCAATTAATTGGCTGCCCTGAAATTTTCCGCTTACATTGTGTAAAATCTCCTTTGAACCTTGATATAAAATTATTTCTTTAGTACAAAACTATTTTTTTAAAATTTTTAACATTTAGTGGTATTACATTTTATAAACGTTTCTTAAGTAGCTACACACAGAGAAATTATGTTTTCGGGAATCATAATATAAATTGGTTATTTTTATATCATACGCTTAAATTCAGTCATCCGTTTGTAAAACCCAGAAGAAGCAGTGACAAGTATCCAAAAGTAAATACATATGTTCTTGATTAGTATCACATCATGGGTCGAATTAACAATGTCCGTCCCTCCGAATGTCTATCTGTCTGATTGTCATTAAGTTTGTATGTCATGCCTCGCAACTTTCTCGAATACATTCGAACAAAAATTTTGATCTCGTTGCTTTATCGATTCTAACTTTTTTTTTAATTTCTCGTACATTCAATTTTTTTCAGAAATATTTATCGCATCGAAAAGTAATACTCTTCGAAGCATTCTTCGAAAAGTTCGATATCGTTTGGATTTAAAAATCCAATAAAATCCAATTGACGCGCGATATCGTTACGATAACGTGTCCGATATCGTGTAAATTCATCCTTTTCTCGTTAAAATCACGAAGAGCTCAAGAAGAGCTTGATCAATGGAACTCACAACTTAGATTACTTTTATACCTACGATTTCTTATATTTAGAATGATCTTGTTCGGTGTTTATATATCTCATATAGCACTAAATCTACAGGAAACTTTTGCCGGAAGAAATTAATGCCCACATACTGTATTTCGAAACAAACGACAAAACAAAAATATTTTGTCAAAATTTCGTCACGCGAATTTCATATTACTTTACTTTTACAACATTGAAATTTGATTAAAATTACGTTTCGTCTAGTTGTCTTTCGTTTCAGAATATAGAAAGAGCTAACATTTATTTCATAGTAAAAGATAAACTACAAATAAAATCGAAATTCAGAATTCACAGTGTGTTCATCTCACGACGTAGGCGCGCACTAAATCGGGATTTTCGTTCCCTACACTGAAAAAAGTATCGTTCGTCATATTGACAAACGATGTATATCAAACTGTTTTCGTAATATTGACGAATAAGTTAATCCATATAACGTACACGCATACATGTTTTGATGTAGTCGTTTATAAATATTACGTATCGCGATCTTCAATCTCAAGCTCTAATAAGCATTGTGTTATGGCGAAAACAAACAAGCCGTGGTTCCGACATTAATTTAGTGAAATAAAAAATAAATACAAGGCTATAAAAAAGTAATAAAAATACGTTGTTTTATTTGTAAAAACGTATATAGTGCAATAAAAATACTAAATTTATTTAATGTAATTTATTTTGTTTAATATATAAATAGATTTTAATGGAATTATTATATTTAAATAAAAAAAAACAACAAAAAGTGAACAAGAAATGTAATTCCCAAATTAAATTGAATTCAGTACAATGTGGATTAATTTGACTATAAATTTGGTTGAATGTGTTTCATTAATTACTTTTTGATTAAAAACATTGTCAATACTACGAACGTTGTACATCAATTGACTAAAGAAGGTTGATAATATTAAAGTACATCGTACTTCAAAATTTGTCAATGTGTTAGTAAATCTGGATTGATTAACGCAATACGATTAATTCGTTTGTCGTATTGATGTACAAGTTCGTTGTATTTACGTCACTATTTGGTTCTGTGTAAGGTACGATAATGGGCGTGACAAAACTGAGCTCTTAAGTAAAAATAACTCTGTATTTAAGATAGCCACAGTGATTAAATTTGGCCCAGTGATGTGTATATTGCTTGTGTATCATTCTGAAAAATGTGGGCGAGATTTAAAAAAGGGCGAGATTTAAAATCTCACATAAAACCAAAACTTAATAATTGTATTTGTTCATAATAAAAAAAGTCAAGTATAATTACGTGCATATTAATATTAAATAACAAGTATTTTATTTAAATACTTGTGAAAAACGTGTCGAAAAGTAATAATTTGTTTTCTCTGTGTAGATATCAATTACTATAAAATGTGTGAAATACTATCGCACGGTGTTTGTTATATATGAATTCCAAAATATGAATTGGAACAAATGTTTCTGTTTTAAGACACAACTCCAAACAATTAATACAGCTATTACAGTTGATACATCGTTTAATAATTAGTAAAGCATTACGGGTTAAAAGTCTAAGATTTCTATTTTATTTTTGAACTGTGAGTAATTATTAAATTTAATGATATCTAATCGTTTGTTCGTAACAACTAAGCTGATAGCCTTGAAATCGTTCCTATCAAAGTTCATCGTATCGCAATCTTGAGAAATACGCACTGACATTTATACATAAAGTATATAAATAATAAAAAAACATATGTTCCCCATTTACTTTCAATAATAAAAATTGTCCAACCATTACTACCCACCCTGCCGGTGAGCCTTGCTTATCTACCGGTGACCTATGTATGTGTGTTGGAGAGGTGTGGGCAGTAGGTAGGAATATCATATAACCTCATGAATTTTGCTATAATTAAAATGTTTTTATAATTGACGATAAAGTTATACTAACACAATGATTGAATAGTTTTATTATTATTTATTTTTTTGAAATTCTTATCTGCAAAATGTTTAAGTGGAAAACGCGCAACCATCCCCAGATAATGGAAACCTTTCAACTATTTCTACTAATTTTAATCTTCTTCATCAGTGCAATGTATTTATTATTATTGTACTATAATGAACTATACCCGGAAATGGAAACAAGGGCTCCAATAACACTACTCTACAAAACAAGAAACATTTTTGCCAATGGGGGTCCTAATCATAATTTCTATAAATTTCGGGGGTGTTGGTTTTTACAGCATACGTACACAGTTTTTTTTTGCTATAAAAATAGGTGCCCATTCTGGAATTCATGGTAGAATTCTTGTTTTTATTTTTTCATTCGTGATTTTTTTTTTTTTTGGAATAATAACAGCATCCTTTGCTAAATTTACATTTTCGAGAACTCAATTTTAATATTTTTCAAACGTTTTGTATTCAGGAAAAACTAAAACTTATTAGCGAATCATAGACAATTTAAAGTCTACTTTTTTGACAATTTATTTTATACAAAATTTGTCAAAAAAGTCGAATTTATTTTAAAGTCGACACTAAATTGATTATGCTTCATTGTTAAAAAATAATAGCCTGAATCTAATCAATATGGTAATTATACCTTTTCTGAATCCCAAATTAACAGTCAGCGAAAGTTCCTTGAATTCCATATCGATTGGTTCTCGTGATGGTAAGTTCGAAAATGGCGTATCATAACCGGCTTCATCTGCTTTTTTAGTTGTGTCATCCGCATCGTTACTGGTAGACTTTGCAATATAGGCAGGTGGCTGTGGATTGACTGGTGTATTGGCCGGTGTCCGTCCATGCTTCCATTCGCTGTCGTTCAATGGAACAGTGGTCGCATTATAAACGGCACTCTTAGGTTCCACTATTTCGATGCCTAATCCCAGTGCGGTGCTGGGTGCTACACCCGCCAAAAACTTTTCTCTTGCTGAGAGCATTTAATAACTCCAGACAAACAGCTTGTTTATGAAAATCTTTAGAAAGAGAAAATAAGTGAAAAATATTATATTATTAAATATAGTGACCAGTATGTGTACACCTAAAAAATCATGTACTATAAAAATATCTTCAATATAACAAGATTTTTTAATAATTAAAGTTCAAAGACATTCCAATAACCAACAATAACCACCAAGTTTATTAAATATAAGATTATGAAAATATTTGTATAAAACATAGTTATTTTAATCCCCTTATAATGTAAAACGAGACAAAAAATTACAGTTACAGAATGTAGAAAAGACGACAAAATGAACAAGTAAAAAATTCTGTCGTTTCGTTTTACATTATATGGGGATAATTTTCACAAATGCATAGATCGTTTGCGGCAAAATCATTTCTTTGCAACGTGGTCCAACTTTACTCGCAAAAATTTACTAGTTTACTAAAAATAAATTATTTATTCGGAACGACAGTTCGTTTGCCCTCATTGTGTGCAAAATATGTTTGCGACAAATGCAAATTACATTTATTTAAAGGTAAATTTTTTATGTGAAAAACTAAAAAATAACACATTATTAAACTGTAAGATACTTTGAACTAAACTCTCAAACTGTTATATTCAAACTGTAATATTTAAAACTGTAACACTCAAACGAATGCTCGTAATAAAATCTTCAGAATTTTCTGACATTCAAAATTTATTAAGGGTGTGTGCCAGTTCGACAAAATTGCTGATTAAACTAATTTTTGTCGGCAATGCAGAGTTTACTTTTCAATTTAGAAAATCTTCAAGTAATCTAAATTCAATTAAATTGAATGACAGAAAACAAACAGATAATAATCGATTGATGACGGACTTTACTAATTACCTGTTACCAAATTTTGATCGTATCAAAAATCGTTCAATTTAGTTTAGTCTTCAATTTAGTCAAACTCGCACACACCCTCAAAAAATATATAAAAATGGTTGTTTGTTAAATATCAAATAAATAATGAAACAACAATGATAAATAAATAAAAAAAAATCGTTTGGTACAGATGTGACAAACAAAACCAATGCAAATGGCGTTTTTGTTTTGTTTTTCCAATTCAATTTTTACAAATCGTTTGCAAACGACATTTCTTCGGTTATCAATGGTTATCAGTTCAGTTTATTGATTATTTTGCGTATCTCAATCGAACTCAGCGAATAACGTCAATTACGTTCATTCGATGCAATTTCCATTGACGTTCAGATTGTTTTATACATTTCAGTGTAACGTTTTTTCAGTGTAACAAGATCGATGTAGGCATGTTTTGCATGTTAACATTCATCTCTGTTGTAAGAAAAAACGCTGATTAAAACGATTTCCTATTTATGTAGTTAGTGCGACAGCCCTTTCCTTACAATGACCCCATTCATTGTAATTTTCTTTGTTTAAAAAAAACAAAAACCCGCCTACTCAACATTTTCTCTCAGTTGAATGAACTTGGGACCCGATTATTATTTCAAAATTCTAATGCCGGACTTTGATACTGTTTCATATACTGATACCCCTTAAGCGTACCCCACACCCATATTGAAACAGCAAACTCGTCATCACGAGATTAAATTCGAAACAAACGAGAAACAATGGATTGATTGACGTTTTTTTTTGTACCTTGATCTTTTTTGTTTTAAAAATAATTATTGCGTTCCAGTTTTTAATCAATTTGCTTGCTTTAGAATTGTGCATTTTTAATTGTTTTTAACCTATTTTTACAATTGTTGAATTATAAGATTTAATATAATGTATTTAAAATACGATAACAATGTATTTTAGAAATATAAGTAAGCTTGATAACAATTTTAATTGAGTCCACTCAATTTAAAATTCTCTCATGGGAAATACCCGAGTGAAAATTTGTTAAGGATAGCTATAGTTGAAATTAATCCGTCATCTGAAAATGCATCCCCCATCGAATGCCATGAACATAATCCTACTCAGGATCAACTAGGGTCCATAATAGAAATTTAACCTATTAGGATAGAAATGATCATGCCCGGAATTGCTCCAATCAAATAATCCAATGAAATAGAAAAAAAAACCTATCAGTTCTCAATTACTGCCCTAATATATTTTCTCCTATGGTTGGAAATTCACATAAGCTAACCTAATCCACACTTTACGAAGAAACCTGATCTAATGCCTACTTGAGGTAAAGTAATCTGACATTAATGTACAGGAAAATATCATCATTATTACACTCCTGAAGTAGATGATCGTTTTGTCAAATATGTACGATCGAAATATCCACAACATTTATTAAAAAATATAATGGTGATTCTAAGCAGCATTTTTCTTATTTTTTATATACAAGTTTTTAAAGTAAGTTTTTTTTGTTTAGTAAATTAAGTATCGTCGGTACCTCAAGGATAGTGCGTTGGACTACGAAGGTTGCAGCCTGGACTGGGGCTAACACCGTTTTTTCATAGAAACATTTTTCTATACCGCGCTACCTCTCGGCAGTAAATGGAAAACCTACGAGACCAAAACATTGCGTATGAAAAGCTGGCAGTTCGGATTCGGCATTAAACTGTAAATTCCTCCACTTTGAGTACAAATATAACACTCAGGACACTGGAGAGAGCTCGGCCTAAGTACTAATAGAACTGTAGCGCCAAACTATTATTATTATATTAAGAAATAGTCATAGCGATTAAGCACATAATCCTGACGTCCTTCATTCTGTCGCTGCGTACGTGTTTAACAATCCCAAAATATTATAAAACTTGTTTCAGATCTCTTGCTCTGTGCATTTTAAATGAAATGAATTTAATAAGAAGGAGAATTCAATTGATAATGATCTGTAATGGTTGAAAACACGTTTAATGATTAAGGCACCGACTGCAAGGTACTAAGCAGGGATCACTCATCTCGGTGACGGATTTGGTTTCAGGTATAAATTTAACACACAGAAAAAAATAATCTACGTAAATATAGCACTCAATATTAATTGCATTCGTTAATGAATCTAGCAATGAAATTCACTAATTAAATGAAAACATTTGCTATTCTTCGTTATATAAGCAATTACGTTCGCTAATATGAATATTAGTACGTCAATACAGCATATATAAATGCTGAAACTGCGCCGACTAATAAATTTTCTGCATTGAAGTACAAATATTCATATTAGCAAACGGAATTGCTGATTTAACGAAGAATAGCAAATTTTTTCATTAAACTACTGAATTTCATTGCTGGATTGATTAATAAATGCAATTAATATCTGTGGCTATATTTACGACGATTTTTTTTTCTGTGTACGAAGCATTTTCAGAGTCGATTTTTGTTTTATTATTACTAATACCAAAGTTACGAATCCCAAAGTTACGAATCCCAAAGTTACGAATAAGTGAAATAATATTTATTTCATAAAAAAATAATTTGTAACTATAAAAATAAAGTAAAAATATATCGAAATCATATTAAAATATCCATTCAATCAAATTTACTCAGTGCTGTTTTGAATTTGGTTTTTTTCAATTCAAAATAAACATTGTTTACAAATATTTAATTCAATTTTTGTTTTCAAATAATTGCATTTCCATTCACAAATTAATAATCGGGTTTTTAATCGTTATAAACCGAAAATATTTCGAAGCGAGTTTTGGTACAAATATTAATAAAATGATGGACTTAATGTGCTAAAATTAGTTTAAAATAAATTTTATTTTATTTTAGTAAATAAACGAATTTTTAATTATGCTAACAGTTCGTCAGTGCGAAAATTTAGAATAATATCTGTCTGTCTTGAATTACAACTATTGCAAACATGTGTTTCTTTTGGTCCTCCTGTATGCCTACACCGATGAGCGAGCTTTAGGAGTGGAAGCGGGCGTCCGAATCAAGTACAAGACAACCTTCAATTCAATTTTAGTGCAAAACCCGCGCCAACGCGAACATCACAGAAGCGACTGGCAGGGCATAATTACAGCCGCCGGAATTGTAATGGCCAAATAACTAAGTGGAAATTTAATTGATCAGGTTTGTCAGTTTAAATCTGGTTTTGAAATTAGGGGCCGATTTTAAACTTTAGATAGATAGGAACTATAGCCTTTCCACACCAAATCCGCTCACCCTCTTCGATTTCAATGAAATAAATGTACATTAGAACGTTTATGCCTGTTTGGAAAAAAATTAAATATGACAGAGTCAAAACACCATATTAAAATTAGTCTCAAAAGTTTATAATACTGCTTAAAATACGATGAAATTTTGTTCCAACATGTTTTACCCAAAAAAAGGTTCTGTGTACGGAAACGAGCGAAATCGGTCAACGGACACGCCCACCTCCCATACAAGTCACTTTTATAGAACTATTTACGAACCAACGAAGTATTATATATATATTTATAAAATTTAAAACATATTGTTAGAATTCGCCTAAAAATATATGTTCCAAAAATGGGCGTGATTTAATTTTTTCTTTATTTACCGATTTGTTATAGTGGAAATTTTGGTCGTAATTTATTGAAAATTATCCCACAAAATGATACCACTAATATATTCATCAAGAGTGTGGGGAATACTCGACGCTGGAAGTCCGTCCCATGTGACGGAACTTACCCATGTGACCTAACTTTCCCAACTCGTTTTTCTTATATTGTTTATATTGCTTATTTTATTAGCTGCAAAACGACACCCCAACATAGTTTATAGCATTACTCGTTCATGATATATTGCAATATGAACAACCCTAAAAAATAATTTTTTGATCCATTTTTTTATAACTTTGAAGCACTGTATCCCTGGAAATAGTGATCGTAAAAATCAAAATGATCAATGCGTGTCTCGGTATTTCATTGAAATCGAAGAGTAAACATTTTTTGACTTTTTTATGGATTTGGTGTGGAATGGCTGTATTGAATGCCTAAATTTACAGGCACGCACGAGAAGCACGATAAAGCACGGGATATAAAAAGGTACGAAGAATTACGAAAAAAGAACGGACAAATATGAAAAAGCAGGCGAAACGTGAAAAATAATACGAAATCTGTATTTCTGCTGGATGAAGAAAAGGTTTTTTTTTAATTGGGGTAGAAACTATAAAAAAAACTTATCAAAGAGGCATATCCGATATAAATCCGATATTTTTAATTTATACCTATCTGTATCCGATTATATCGTTTATAGTTTGTTAAATTCAACATCGACTTGTTAAACTAAGTTTAAACCACGGTTGAGGTAATCTGAAAAATTCTATTCTGTTTTTAAACCACACTAAGTTCAATTGCACTGGCACTGAGAGTTAAAACAAAAGTTAATCACTTCAAAATCGGCCGGTTAAAATAAACGCAGTTCAAAACACCAAAATTATTTAAACCAAATATTTTGTAAGCATTTATTTATTTATTTTTTTCCATAATACTAGAAACGTAATAACCCTTTATCTTTTGTTTGGTATTAATGTGCGAAATTAGTGGAAAAATTCGTATTTCTGATAAAGCAAAGCATTATTTATGTTTTAAAATTAAATTGAATGACATTCAAATCGATCGTGTTATTTGTTTAGTTGTTGTTGTTGTTTGGTGTGTACATTCTAAATGATTAAATAGAATTTAGGGTTACAAAGTTCACTGTTTAACACAATAATTTTAACAGTTTCGGAAACAAGTGCTTAGTCTTAATTGAAGTGCGTGTGCTGCGGACGGAAGTAGTACGGGCGCCATTTTTAATAATTCATAACGTACTAATTGAAATCAACAAACTCGTCATTATATATTTTTGGTTTTTTTTATTTAATAATTTGTTTGTATTTTTAACCTGACACCGTGCAAATCACAGCTGATGCCACTCTGATCAACTTAATAAAAACACTCAGCACAGCTGACGAACGTGGAATTTTGTTGTCAGTTGTTATTTGAAACCAGTTTATTCAGTTTGTGATTTTTGCAGTTTTTACATTGCGATTAATCGTCTTTCCACTATACAATCCAAAGATGAACTGTACTCTTCATATTTTCAGTAAAAAAAAAAAAAAAAATTCAAAGGACTGCCACGATCAGTGACTGACTCACTTGAGATATTTCACTAACGAGTTGCGAATACGACGACGAGAACGAGACCGACAAAAACGACAATTATTACAACCAACTCAGAGACGACGAGCAACCTTCCCGATCGACAGTAGTTAACAGTTTGGCATGTCTTACACCAACGTCGCTTGAAAATAGTATCGAGCATGAACAGAAAAATTGAAATTGTATTTCATATCGGAAACGTCGTTTGCTGCTGCAATACTTACTTTCTTTGAAGCGAAGAAAACCGCGCGCCACCTCTACTCCCCGGTCCGTATAACTCATTGTAGGGTCTAGAGTCCAGACTTATCTAAACTCGAACCGAACCGAACTCGTAATAATAACAATAAAATTAAAAATTACTTAGTATGTGCGCGCGTATTAATTAATAAAGTATTTATGTTCATGTGTTTAACAACTACAAATATTAAATTTATTGCGGTAGCGGCAAAAGTAAAATAAAATATAAAAAACATAATCATTTTTAACTATTTTAATTCGCCGATAACAGAAATTAATCATTTTTCATTGTTGTTACCTGAGTACCTAACATACCGTCCTACCTACCTGATCGCCTCGTACTAGTCAACACAATAGACTTGAAGTTCTAGTTCTATTTCTGTCTCACACATTCGGCAATTAAATGTTGTTGCTGAGAATGACTAAATCGATATTTCATACTGTGCATGCGATCATTACATTGCCCTACAATCAGTCAATTTTTCTCTTCTTTCATAAAAATTGTTTGGTTTTTACTTTGTTTTTGATATATTTTAGCGAATTCAAAACATTTTATTCGATAGTCATCAGTATTAAGGTTATCCAATAACATTACTCAACAAAACTAGAAAAACTTTTTGCCATGGACAATACAAACATTAATTGTATATAATTCGTTGGTGCCGATATTGACAGTATGCTTTTTATACCCTACACTAAGAGTGAAAGGGTATATTCAGTTTGGTACGCCGTTTGTAACACCCAGAAGGAAGCATCTCCGGTATGGAAAAGTATATATAATCTTGATCAGCATGACCTCCTGAGTCGATTTATCGATGTCCGTCTGTCCGTCTGTCTGTCTGTCCGTCTGTCTGTCTGTCTGTCTGTCTGTCTGTCTGTCTGTTGAAATCCCTCCTACTTTTAAAATTGAAGAGCTAGATAAATGAAACTTATAACTTAGATTACTAATATACCTACGCTGTATGCGCGAGATCGGTCCATTGTGACCTATGATCCGACCACTTATGTTCAAATAGTCGGCTTAGACCGACTATAATTTTGATAATCCTAACTATCATAATTACACCTACTTTAAAATTTCCCATGTGATCTAACCTTCCCAACTGGTTTCTATTACATACAGTTTTTCAGTATTTTATTTCGACATTTTATCCACTTTTCAGCCACCTTTTAGAATAAAAAACAACAGTATTTTATAAAACTAGTTTTACAAAAACTGTAAACTCAATTTTTCTTTCAATTGTCAAAACTAATTATATTTCGGGTCCAGCGTAAATATGAAAATGATTTATGGTCATTCTGAGAATAGTTCGAGTTATGAACAAAATTATTAACTTTTTTGCATCGGTTCTAATTTTAAAATATGTCCTTCAAAAACTGTTAACATTTATAAACATTGAAAATGCACATACACATTAATTACTGAAAATTAGCCATTTTTACTATGATTTGTGAAATTTTGAATGGTTTACGAATCTTGAAAATAACTCAAACTACTCGTGTTGGATAGTGTAATTAAGCAGGGTAGGTTTATATTCGCGGTAGCTCAGTGGTTAGTGCGTTGGACTGCGAGCCGAAAGGTCCCCGGTTCAAGCCTGAACTGGGGCAAGCAACAGCTCGGCCTATGTTCTTATGGGACTGTAGTACCAAACTATTATATTATTAGGTTTATATTCCTTCTAGTTACAACTGCAAAAAGTTGTCTTTCAATAACAGAGGAACAATTTCCTTACACTAAGAAAAAATGACATAAAAAAATAAAATAATTCTTATTTAATCTATCTTTAAATATTTTGTATTAATGTTGCAGACCTAATAATTTGAATTTAAAGGTATTTCATGTACATTTGAATACCTTTGTAATAAAAAGTAATACAAATAATTTATTTAAATTTTGTAAAAAAATAAATTAAAAGTATTTAATTCAAGTTTAAATAAATAGGCGCATAATCATATAGCCTAACCAATAATCGATGTTGAATTTAAAAATAGTATCAGCTTTTTCGACAATATTCTCTTACATTTATTTCTCGAAAAGCTGATACTTCATTAAAGTCGATTTTATTTCGTTTATTCGTTAGGCTAACATGCAATGTAAAGTCAACTTTAAAATTAAATTCGATTGTTTTGAAATATTTTGTATACATGTGACAAAGTGGATTTTAATTTTAACTAGCTGGACCCGTGCACGACTCGTGCCAAGATTTTCTGAATTCAAAGATATGGAGCGATTTTATTAATATAAAAAACATTTTATTATTTATATGAAGGGCCCGTGCTTAGCTGTTGAAGTTTTTTTTATTGGTTTTATAAATCTGGTAACCAAATAATAATTCTCCGCCAAAACAAAGACAATTCTTTCTCAGACTGCGCTTCTCCGCAGAATTATTTCCAGTAGAAATCTTCTCCTTAAAATCCACATAGAACGCTTTCCCGTAGAATTCTCCACGTAGAATTCATCCCGGTAGAATTGGTCCCGGTAGAATTCTTTCCCGTAGAATTCTTCGCCGTAGAGTTTTTCCCAGTAGAAGTTTTAGTGTGGTGGGTTTTAATGTGGTGAGTTTCGGTATGGTGAGTTTAGGTGTGGTGAATTTTGGAGTGGTGAGTTTAATTGTGGTGAGTTTTAGTGTGGAGAGTTTTGGTGTGGTGAGTTTTAGTGTGGTGAATTTTAGTTTGGTGAATTTTAGTGTGGTGAGTTTAAGTGTGGTGATTTTTAGTGTGGTGAGTTTTAGTTGTGGTGAATTTAGTGTGCTGAATTTTAATGTGGCATGTTTTAGTGTGGCGTATTTTAGTGTTGCGAGTTTTAGTGTGGTGAATTTTAGGGTGAATTTTATTGTGATGAGTTTTAGTGTGATGAATTTTAATGTGATGAATTTTATTGTGGAGAGTTTTAGTGTAGTGAATTTTAGTGTGGTGAGTTTTAGTGTGGTTAATTATAGTATGGTGGGTTTTAGTGTGGTGAATTTTAGTGCGATGAGTTTTAGTGTGGTGAGTTTTAGTATGGCGAAATTTGAGTGTAGTGAGTTTTAATGTGGTGAGTTTTAGTGTGGTGAATTTAAGGGTGAATTTTAGTGTGGTGAGTTTAAGTGTGGTAAATTTTAATGTGGTGAAATTTTAGTGTAGTGAGTTTTAGTGTGGTGAGTTTTAGTGTGGTGAAATTTCAGTGTGGCGAGTTTAAGTGTGGTCAATTTTTGTGTGTTGAATTTTTGTGTGGTGAGTTTTAGTGTAGTGAATTTTTGTGTGGTGAGTTTTAGTGTGGTGAGTTTTAGTGTGGTGAGTTTTGGTGTGGCGACATTTGAGTGTGGTGAAATTTTAATGTAGTGAGTTTTATGAGTTTTGGTGTGGCGACATTTGAGTGTGGTGAAATTTTAATGTAGTGAGTTTTAGTGTGGTGAATTTTAGTGTGGTGAGTTTTAGTGTGGTAAAACTTTAGTGTGGTGGGTTTTAGTGTGGTGAATTTTAGTGTGTTGAATTTTTGTGTGGTGAGTTTTAGTGTGGTGAGTTTAAGTGTGGTGAGTTTTAGTGTGGTGAGTTTTTGTGTGGTGAGTTTTAGTGTGGTGAGTTTTAGTGTGGTGAGTTTTAGTGTCGTGAGTTTTGTTGTGGTGAGTGTAAGTGTGGTGAGTTTTGGTGTGGTGAATTTTAGTGTGGTGAGTTTTAGTGTGGTGAATTATAGTGTGGTGGGTTTTAGTGTGGTGAATTTAAGGGTAAATTTTAGTGTGGTGAGTTCTAGTTTGGTTAGTTTTAGTGTGGTGAGTTTGTTTTTCTTTCCTTTTTTTGTTTTTCATTAAGTTTGGATTGTGGTTTTATGTGATTGTGTTTTTGAATTTTTGCTTTTGTTTTGTGCTTTTGCTTTTTTGTTTTTAATTTTTTTTTTTTTGTATTTGAGTTTTTTGTTTCATGTTCGTAGCTGGTGAAAGTGCCGAGTTATATCGTATTGAAAGTTTAGGTTGTATGGGAGGTGCCACGCCTCTTTGTCCAATACCGCCCATATATAGCCTATCCTTCCTTCCAGACCGAACCGCATCTGTGGTAAAAATTTCAAGAACATCGTATCAGCCGTTTAGACGGAGAAGCGGAACAAACGTGATTGCTTTTGTTTTTGTATTTTTGCTTTTGTTTTGTTTTGTGCTTTTGCTTTTAAATTTTTTTTTTTGTATTTGTGTTTTTTGTTTCATGTTCGTAGCTGGTGAAAGTGCCGAGTTATATCGTATTGAAAGTTTAGGATGTATGGGAGGTGCCACGCCTCTTTGTCCAATCCCGCCCATATATAGCCTATCCTTCCTTCCAGACCATACCGCATCAAGAAAATCGGATTAGCCGTTTAGACGGAGAAGCGGAACAAACGTGATTGCTTTTGTTTTTGTATTTTTGCTTTTGTTTTTGTTTTGTGCTTTTGCTTTTTTGCTTTTAATTTTTTTTTTGTATTTGAGTTTTTTGTTTCATGTTCGTAGCTGGTGAAAGTGCCGAGTTATATCGTATTAAAAGTTCAGGTTGTATGGGAGGTGCCACGCCCCTTTGTCCAATCCCGCCCATATATAGCCTATCATTCCTTCCAGACCATACTGCATCTGTGGTAAAAATTTCAAGAAAATCGGATCAGCCGTTTAGACGGAGAAGTGGAACAAACAAACAAAAGGACAAACCAACAAACCAACATTCAGATTTATTATATTAATAGGATAGGATAGGATAGGATGTTGACATTAAATTTTCTATAATTTTGCGCCAATGTGTTTAAATTTGAATAAAATGACTATGGATGAAAACGTGTCAATATTTAATTTAACTTTATTACTTTTATATAATTTTATTACATTTTTCCTTCAGTGTATGTACTGCTTTTATATAATGTTACTGCTTTTATATAAAGGACACTGATTGTATAAATACTTTAGTGCATATAAAATATACCATTTAAAGAAAATGAAATAAATACTATTTTACAATTAAAAAATATTTATTTTTTATTGAGAAATTTTTAATGAAAAATTTCAGTTTTTATATCTTTTAAACAATATTACTTACGTTGTTGATTGCTTAATATTATTAAAACTCGTATAGTAATTACTTTATGTATGACACATATGAACTTGTTATTTTATTTAATAGCTTCATTTCTATTCGTTAAATATAATGTTACACAGCATTTCAAAGATCACTATAAGGTTAGCATACGTAACATTATATAGTAAGTAGTATAATTATATCTAAAAAAACTACACCGTATTACAAGCTAAATGTTTTTTGGTTTATTTTATTTATATTAATTAAAACTCTATGTATTAATTAACTGTAATATGTAATTGGACATCAAACCATCACCATTCTTAATCGTTCAACCCAGATGGAACAGCACTGCCTATCCATATCTACATCAAGCCATGTGATAAGGCCCTTTATACGACTTCCTGTAGGCCATACAATAATCTCGCATAGAACTATACAGTATCCTTTCATCAGCTACTTAACACATGTCACATCTATGAAAAATGCTAGTTAAAAATTATTTAATTTTGATTAAATACTTTTGTAATAAAAATACGTTATACAAAAAATTATTATTATTCCAATATGCATTTGCTACATATTGGAATTTATGTATGAAGTAAATTTATTTTGCGACCCTTCATAAACATCCTGTGTTCTTAGTGAACGTAATTAAATTAAATAAAATAATAATTTTGTTATCTGTGTAACGAAAACATATTAAAAGTATTTTATTAAAGTTAATTTACCTACACGCTACAAAAAAAAGGACTCTCCCAAACATAATTTTGCAGGCATTACATATATCTTTGGAGCTTTATGCAAACATAAGTATTATTTACATAATACATTATTATAATAACAGCCAAACATATTTTTGTTTTCGTTCAAACTTATTTATGTTCAGAATGAATAATTTTCGGTGTTCTTGCAAACATATATAAGTTTGAATGTGAAAAATATTTTATTTACATGTAAACATATTTATGTTTACATTTAATTTTAATGTAAAAATAGTAAATTTGGTGCATATTATTTGCAGATATTAATCTTCTTTACACAATATTCGTTTTTTCCCTATTTTTATTTTTTTTTATTTATATTATATAACTAGCTGGACCCGTGCACGACTCGTGCCAAGATTTTCTGAATTCAAAGATATGGAGCAATTTTATTAATATAAAAAACATTTTATTTTTTATATGAGGGGCTCGTGCTTAGCTGTTGAAATTTTTTTATTGGTTTTATAAATGTGGTAACCAAATAATTCTC
Organism: Dryomyza anilis; assembly: GCA_951804985.1. Classification (NCBI taxonomy): domain Eukaryota; kingdom Metazoa; phylum Arthropoda; class Insecta; order Diptera; family Dryomyzidae; genus Dryomyza; species Dryomyza anilis. The sequence continues at coordinate 79,387,126 of OX638131.1, forward strand.
CGCCAAAACAACTTTTCTCAAAGACAATTTTTTCTCAGATTGCGCTTCTCCGCAGAATTATTCCCAGTAGAAATCTTCCCGGAAAATCCACATAGAACGCTTTCCCGTAGAATTCTCAACGTAGAATTCATCCCGGTAGAATTGTTCCCGGTAGAATTCTTTCCCGTAGAATTCTTCCCCGTAGAGTTTTTCCCAGTAGAAGTTTTAGTGTGGTGGGTTTTAATGTAGTAAGTTTCGGTGTGGTGAGTTTAGATGTGGTGAATTTTGGAGTGGTGAGTTTAATTGTGGTTAGTTTTGGTGTGGTGAGTTTTAGTGTGGTGAGTTTCAGTGTGGTGAATTTGAGTGTGGTGAGTTTAAGTGTGGTGTTTTTAAGTGTGGTGAGTTTTAGTGTGGTCAATTATAGTGTGGTGGGTTTTAGTGTGGTGAATTTTAATGTGGCGTGTTTTATTGTGGCGTGTTTTAGTGTAGCGAGTTTTAGTGTGGTGATTTTTATTGCGGTGAGTTTTAGTGTGATGAATTTTAATGTGATGAATTTTATTGTGGTGAGTTTTAGTGTCGTGAATTTTAGGGTGGTGAGTTTTAGTGTGGTTAATTATAGTGTGGTGGGTTTTAGTGTGGTGAATTTTAGTGCGGTGAGTTTTAGTGTGGTGAGTTTCAGTGTATCGAAATTTGAGTGTAGTGAGTTTTAATGTGGTGAGTTTAAAAGTGGTGAATTTTAATGTGGTGAAATTTTAGTGTAGTGAGTTTTAGTGTGGTGAGTTTTAGTGTGGTGAAATTATAGTGTGGTGAGTTTAAGTGTGGTGAATTTTAGTGTGTTGAATTTTTGTGTGGTTAGTTTTAGTGTGGTGAGTTTTAGTGTGGTGAGTTTTAGTGTGGTGAGTTTTAGTGTGGTAAGTTTTAGTGTGGAGAGTTTTGTTATGGTGAGTTTAAGTGTGGTGAATTTTAGTGTGTTAAATATTTGTGTGGTGAGTTTAAGTGTGGTGAGTTTTAGTGTGGTGAGATTTTGTGTGGTGAGTTTTAGTGTGGTGAGTTTTAGTGTGGTGAGTTTCAGTGTGGTGAGTTTTAGTGTGGTGAGTTTTAATGTGGTGAAATTTTAGTGTGGTGAGTTTTAGTGTGGTGAGTTTTAGTGTGGTGAGTTTAAGTGTGGTGAGTTTTAGTGTGGTGAGTTTTAGTGTGGTGAGTTTAAGTGTGGTGAGATTTTGTGTGGTGAGTTTTAGTGTGGTGAGTTTTAGTGTGGTGAGATTTTGTGTGGTGAGTTTTAGTGTGGTGAGTTTTAGTGTGGTGAGTTTTGGTGTGGTGAGTTTTAGTGTGTTGAATTTTTGTGAGATGAGTTTAAGTGTGGTGAGTTTTAGTGTGGTGAGTTTTTGTGTGGTGAGTTTTAGTGTGGTGAGTTTTAGTGTGGTGAGGTTTTGTGTGGTGAGTTTTAGTGTGGTGAGTTTTAGTGTGGTGAAATTTTAGTGTGGTGAGTTTTAGTGTGGTGAATTTTAGTGTGGTGAGTTTAAGTGTGGTGAAATTTTAGTGTGGTGGGTTTTAGTGTGGTGAATTTTAGTGTGTTAAATTTTTGTGTGGTGAGTTTAAGTGTGGTGAGTTTTAGTGTGGTGAGTTTAAGTGTGGTGAGTTTTAGTGTGGTGAGTTTTAGTGTGGTGAGTTTTAGTGTGGTGAGTTTTAGTGTGGTGAGTTTTAGTGTGGTGAGATTCTGTGTGGTGAGTTTTAGTGTGGTGAGTTTTAGTGTGGTGAGTTTGAGTGTGGTGAGTTTTGGTGTGTTGAATTTTTGTGAGGTGAGTTTAAGTGTGGTGAGTTTTAGTGTGGTGAGTTTTAGTGTGGTGAGTTTAAGTGTAGTGAGTTTTAGTGTGGTGAGTTTTAGTGTGGTGAGTTTTTGTGTGGTGAGTTTTAGTGTGGTGAGTTTTTGTGTGGTGAGTTTTAGTGTGGTGAGTTTTAGTGTGGTGAGTTTTAGTGTGGTGAATTTTGGTGTGGTGAGTTTTAGTGTGGTGAATTATAGTGTGGTGGGTTTTAATGTGGTTAATTTAAGGGTGAATTTTAGTATGGTGAGTTTTAGTTTGGTTAGTTTTAGTGTGGTGAGTTTGTTTTTCTTTTTCTTTCATTTTTTTGGTATTCATTTAGTTTGGATTGTGGTTTTATGTGATTGGTTTTGTTTTTGTATTTTTGCTTTTGTTTTGTGTTGTGCTTTTGCTTTATTGTTTTTAAATTTTTTTTTTGTATTTGAGTTTTTTGTTTCATGTTCGTAGCTGGTGAAAGTGCCGAGTTATATCGTGTTTAGGTTGCATGGGAGGTGCCACGCCTCTTTGTCCAATCCCGCCCATATATAGCCTATCATTCCTTCCAGACCATACTGCATCTGTGGTAAAAATTTCAAGACAATCGGATCAGCCGTTTAGACGGAGAAGCGGAACAAAAGTGATTGCTTTTGTTTTTGTATTTTTGCTTTTGTTTTGTTTTGTGCTTTTGCTTTTTTCCTTTTAATTTTTTTTTTGTATTTGAGTTTTTGGTTTCATGTTCGTAGCTGGTGAAAGTGCCGAGTTATATCGTGTTTAGGTTGCATGGGAGGTGCCACGCCTCTTTGTCCAATCCCGCCCATATATAGCCTATCATTCCTTCCAGACCATACCGCATCTGTGGTAAAAATTTCAAGAAAATCGGATCAGCCGTTTAGACGGAGAAGCGGAACAAACGTGATTGCTTTTGTTTTTGTATTTTTGCTTTTGTTTTGTTTTGTGCTTTTGCTTTTTTGTTTTTATTTTTTTTTTTGTATTTGAGTTTTTTGTTTCATGTTCGTAGGTGGTGAAAGTGCCGAGTTATATCGCATTGAAAGTTTAGGTTGTATGGGAGGTGCCACGCCTCTTTGTCCAATCCCGCCCATATATAGCCTATCATTCCTTCCAGACCATACCGCATCTGTGATAAAAATTTCATGGAAATCGGATCAGCCGTTCAGACGAAGAAGCGGAACAAACGTACAAACGTACAAACGTACAAACGTACAAACGTACAAACGTACAAACGAACAAACAGATTTATTATATTAATAGGATTATAAACCTAAACTTTTATTTTTATTACATATATTTTATTTATACCTAATTATTTTATTTCTATCTATTGGTCCTATTTTGAGGTCAGTGAATTACGTATTAATTGGATATTTCACGAACAGCCACTATCAGGAATTAACAGTAATTGACGGTACTTATCAAATTCATCCACCAAAAATAACTTTTGAACTATATGAATACTATTAATGAGAGTGTAACATTATTATAATGACAGCCAAACATATTAAGTTTTCGTTTAAACATATTTATGTTCACAATGAATAATTTTCGTTGTTATTGCAAATATATAATTGTTTGAATGTGAAAAAATGTTATTTACATATTTATGTATATATTTCATATCAATACAAAAAAATAAATTTAATGCTAATAACTTTTTTACACAAAAATATTAATTTTTTCCCTTTTTTATATTATACTAGCTGGACCCGTGCACGACTCGTGCCAAGATTTTCTTAATTCAAAGATATGGAGCGATTTTATTAATATGAAAAACATTTTATTATTTATATGAAGGGCCCGTGCTTAGCTGTTGACATTTTTTTTATTGGTTTTATAAATGTGGTAACCAAATAATAATTCTCCGCCAAAACAACTTTTCTCAAAGACAATTCTTTCTGAGACTGCGCTTCTCCGCAGAATTATTTCCAGTAGAAATCTTCTTGGTCCCGGTAGAATTCTTTCCCGTAGAATTCTTCCCCGTAGAGTTTTTCCCAGTAGAAGTTTTAGTGTGGTGAGTTTTGGTGTGGTGAGTTTTAGTGTGGTGAATTTTAGTTTGGTGAATTCTAGTGTGGTGAGTTTAAGTGTGGTGATTTTTAGTGTGGTGAGTTTTAGTTGTGGTGAATTTAGTGTGCTGAATTTTAATATGGCGTGTTTTAGTGTGGCGTATTTTAGTGTTGCGAGTTTTAGTGTGGTGAATTTTAGGGTGAATTTTATTGTGATGAGTTTTAGTGTGGTGAATTTTAATGTGATGAATTTTAGTGTAGTGTGGAGAGTTTTAGTGTAGTGAATTTTAGTCTGGTGAGTTTTAGTGTGGTTAATTATAGTGTTGTGGGTTTTAGTGTGGTGAATTTTAGTGCGATGAGTTTTAGTGTGGTGAGTTTTAGTGTGGCGAAATTTGAGTGTAGTGAGTTTTAATGTTATGAGTTTTAATGTGGTGAATTTTAATGTGGTGAAATTTTAGTGTAGTGAGTTTTAGAGTGGTGAGTTTTAGTGTGGTGAAATTTCAGTGTGGCGAGTTTAAGTGTGGTCAATTTTTGTGTGTTGAATTTTTGTGTGGTGAGTTTTAGTGTAGTGAATTTTAGTGTGGTGAGTTTATTTTTCTTTTTCTTTCCTTTTTTTGTTTTTCATTAAGTTTGGATTGTGGTTTTATGTGATTGTGTTTTTGTATTTTTGCTTTTGTTTTGTGCTTTTGCTTTTTTGTTTTTAATTTTTTTTTTTGGATTTGAGTTTTTTGTTTCATGTTCGTAGCTGGTGAAAGTGCCGAGTTATATCGTATTGAAAGTTTAGGTTGTATGGGAGGTGCCACGCCTCTTTGTCCAATACCGCCCATATATAGCCTATCCTTCCTTCCAGATCACACCGCATCAGTGGTAAAAATTTCAAGAAAATCGGATCAGCCGTTTAGACGGAGAAGCGGAACAAACGTGATTGCTTTTGTTTTTGTATTTTTGCTTTTGTTTAGTGCTTTTGCTTTTTTTTTAATTTTTTTTTGTATTTGAGTTTTTTGTTTCATGTTCGTAGCTGGTGAAAGTGCCGAGTTATATCGTATTGAAAGTTTAGGATGTATGGGAGGTGCCACGCCTATTTGTCCAATCCCGCCCATATATAGCCTATCCTTCCTTCCAGACCATACCGCATCTGTGGTACAAATTTCAAGAAAATCGGATTAGCCGTTTAGACGGAGAAGCGGGACAAACGTGATTGCTTTTGATTTTGTATTTTTGCTTTTTTTTTTGTTTTTGTTTTGTGCTTTTGCTTTTTTGTTTTTAAATTTTTTTTTTGTATTTGAGTTTTTTTGTTTCATGTTCGTAGCTGGTGAAAGTGCCGAGTTATATCGTATTGAAAGTTTAGGTTGTATGGGAGGTGCCACGCCCCTTTTTCCAATCTCGCCCATATATAGCCTATCATTCCTTCCAGACCATACCGCATCTGTGAAAAAAATTTCAATAAAATCGGATCAGCCGTTTAGACGGAGAAGCGGAACAAACGTGATTGCTTTTGTTTTTGTATTTTTGCTTTTGCTTTTGTTTTGTTTTGTGCTTTTGCTTTTAAATTTTTTTTTTGTATTTGAGTTTTTTGTTTCATGTTCGTAGCTGGTGAAAGTGCCGAGTTATATCGTATTAATAGTTTAGGTTGTATGGGAGGTGCCACGCCCCTTTGTCCATCCCGCCCATATATAGCCTATCATTCCTTCCAGACCATACCGCATCTGTGGTAAAAATTTCAAGAAAATCGGATCAGCCGTTTAGACGGAGAAGTGGAACAAACAAACAAAAGGACAAACCAACAAACCAACATTCAGCTTTATTATATTAATAGGATAGGATAGGATAGGATAGGATAGGATAGGATACGATAGGATTCCTTTATATAATATAATTATAAATATAAACTATTTTTTTTATTACACATATTTTATTGATACTTAATAATTTTATTTCCATCTATTGTTCCTATTTCGATCTGGAATTAACAGTGATTGACGGTACTTATCAAATTCATCCACCAAAAAGAACTTTTGAACTATATGAATACTATTAATGGAAGTGTTACTGATTGGTAAAAGTAGGCAGCGCACTGTGGGACAGAGGGCAATTCTAGCACGCCGCCAATTTTGCGCCAATCTTAACGAAACTTTACACTAAGCATACATGGACTATGAATAGATTTCAATTCGAAAATGAACAAGATTGGTCCATTACCACGCCCACCTGTCATATAATTGAAATGGTAAAATGACTATAACTTTTGTTTGGAATGAGATATTTGGTTCATAATTGGTATTTAGATACATACTATAACCATTTTTAATATGGGCGTGATTGGCCAACTGTCACGCCTACCATTCTTCTTAAACTATATAACTTGACCATCGTAAGAGATATTCTGATAATATTAGGAACTATAGTACATATCACAATTATTAACTACCATACCAAATATGAGCCAGTTTTGTCAACTATAATGACAGAAAATGCAAAACTGACATATTTGATGTAGTTTATCAAACAGGCTATTTTAGAAAACAGCAGCTATTTCAAAACAGCCGCTACAATTTTAGCCTCTGCTTTTTTGCTTTATCAACCAGACTGTTTTTGCTATTTATTTCAGACATGAACCACACATTTCTCTAATTTTCAAACTGTATTTTGTAAAAAAATTCAAATTTGTTCGGTGAAAAACAATAACAAATCATAAATTTTGAAATAATTTTTAATTTTGACAGCATGTTGGATATTTTTTCGGTCTAAAAATTTTAGATGACAACCGAGCTCGGGCTAAAATTCAAATTTAAGACTGGTTGATAACATAGAAAAATAAAAAAAAAACCCAGAAATTTTGGAAAACAGTTGCTGTTTTCAAAATAGCCTGGTTGATAAATTACAGCAATTATAATAACAAAATTTAGTTAAATTATTTTACGATTTTCGTATATTTCTCATTACTTAAACTCATTTTAAATGACGTGTGGCAAAATAATGAAGGCATGTTTTACACCGTTAAAAAGAAGACATTTCAGACATTATGCCTGTATTGGAAGCATTTGGAAGCTTTTTTTCATGTCAACTTTTGTATAAAAAATATGTAATTATTGTTTTATGCTTTTGTCAAATAATCAGGAAAAACGCGAATAGCCATTTTTGATACACAAGATGATAGTTCTCTCAATTCCCAATAATATAAAACCAACACTCTGCATGTGGAGTATATGTTGAAAGAGTTATGACAGTTTTAATGTAACCCATTTTTATTTCTTAAAAAGCACTTGTTTTAATTTTTTTGACTTTTAGCATGCCTACAGAAGGATTTTTTCAATAGGGTGTAACATTTTTTGTTTATTCTCTGGGTTCTCATAAATTATTAATAAAATGACATATTTTTAAACTTTCTGCAACAAACTTTTATTTCCGATTTTCGGCGAGCTAGACTAAGCTTCTGTCCCATAGTGCAGCGTTGATATTTAATTGTGATTTCGTAATTCCAAACATACGTATAATTAACGCATTGTTATACTAATTCTGTTATTTTTAAATTCGTTTCCATTCAGTAACAATCACGAATAACCAGATACTTATAATTCAAAGAACCTTTTTCTGACATTGGATGTGTTAAATAGCAGAAATATCATATATAGTATAATATAGTAAATTCATATAAATTTTGTTCAATCTGAACAAAATAATTATACAATTCAATTATAATTTAATTAGATATTATTCATATTATTAATAAGGTGATTTCGAATTTTGTTAAAATTACATCAAGCATATTGAAACAAATATTTTCTATCCGTGTAGAAAAGCTCTCACCCGCCGTTCGGATTCGTCATTAAACTGTAGCTCCCACCACTTGAGTACAAATATAACACGCACAGCTCAAAATGTTGAGAGAGCTCGGCCTAAGTTCTTCAGGACTGAAGCGCCAAACTATTACACGGATAGAAAAGATTTGTTTGAATATGTTTGAATGTAATTAAAAAGTAATACGAAATTACAATACATGTATTAGGAATGAAGTGTAATTAAATAATAATCGAAATTGAATTTATTTTTGCTCACGTGTAAACATTATTATATTGTACAGCAGAATCTGTCAAATTTACCACAAATGTGTTACAATACCAACATAAAATTTTAATTGCATTTGAATAAACTGTTTCTTGGCAATTTACTTGGTTAAAACTATGTTTCGAAACACAGAAAATGCTAATCAAATCTAAATATAACGTATGTTCGCCACGCTCGTCTTAATTCGATAATTTATCAACTGACGAAGTTGGCAACGTTGTGCAGCATTTTCTACCTACGCCATCTTTTGCCATCGTTTGAACATATTGATGTTTAAAAACAAACAAAAAAGAAATAGGATTTAAATAAATGAATTTTGGAAACATTCTTCTTGTATACGAAGTTGGCACTCGTTGCGCAGAATTTTCCATCTACGTCTCTTTTGTCGTCGTTTGAAGTATGTATAGGGTCATTTTAAATATACTGATGTTTGAAAACAAACAAAAAATTAATTCTTGTATATAAAGTTGACACTCGTTGATCGGCATTTTCTGCGTACGTGTCTTTTGTTGTTCGTTGAGAAAAAGTGTTCGCGTCGGTAATAATTTTGTTATTTGTAAATTAAATAAATATATAAGTTGTGTTATAAAAAATACTAATGGTAACAGAGTATAATATAGTGCAGTATATAATTTCTGAAACTAATGTGAAAAAACCACAAATAAAAATCTGTGTTTCGATTTTCAAACAGAATTTGGCATGTTTTTTTTACAAAAGCCTCCGTGAATTCCTTGCCTACACAGAAAAAAAATCATAAATGGAATGAACGCCGTTAATTGAGACACCGTTCATAATATATATGGACAAAATCATTCTATTTATGAACTATTCTTCGTATATACGAATCGCACAATTTGAGCGAAATTTATATAATAAACGCGTTCATAATTGTTATGAATTGCGTTCATTGAGGTTTTCATATTAGGCAAAGCAGCGCAACCTCCACGTCACGTGCAATTCAGCCGAACACAAAGGCGATACTGAAAAATAAAAATACCAGTCTACCAAAGGAAAATAGAAAATACAACACAACGTAGGTAGGTATTTGAGTATGTGTGTATGGTCGTATGTGTGACCTGCAACTTTTGACCATGCTATAAATAGATATTTTTATTTTACTGACCAATCAATGCTCGTCATGCCGCATGACACGCAGTGATTATTTTGACTACTCGTTCCGACGCGTCGATAGTCGATGATAGCAGATAAAATTCTAAGTTTTTATTATTCCTATGTCATTTCGTACAAATAAACCGAATCGTTTCCTTTGTTGTTTACAACTCAAAAGAAACGTGCGCCGCAGGTACTTATAACATCACGCAACAACAAACAGATAGAATAAAATGTAAGAAGTTAAAAAAATAAATAAATTAAAGTAATAAAATAAAGAAAGTATAAAGTATAATAAAATAAAAAAAAAATACAAGAAAATAAAAAATATATTTTTTTATTTTTAAATAGTTTAAAGTTCATAAATATCATGAATTTTTTCATAAATATTATGAAAGCGTTCATCAATATTATGAACTTATTCATTACCGTTTTATGAACGATTCATAAATTGGATGAATTTGGTCATTGGTTGAGTAGTAATGAAAAATTCATAGAATTGATGAACAAATTCATAAATAGTATGAACTTTTTTTTCTGTGAACGCTATGTGCTGTACTGAGATCAACTGTAACTGTACCAAATATAAAGCGAGCCTGGATCGTATAGTTTATTTTATTTTCAGGATTTTTTCCAAAAATATTTAAATATGTTTCTATGCAAACATACTACTTTTTGTACTGAAACAACTGATATGTTTCACTGGAAACATATTTATATTCAGGTCGTTCAAAATCATGTTTTAATTTGAACATATTTATGTTTCGGTTCAAATATTTATTTTGTTTGGATGTAGTAATTATTATGGTTCCATTAGAACATACTCAATTTTAAGTGGCAACATTAAAATGTTTCCGTGATATTATAATGTAAGTCAGAGCTCATTACAATTCTGTCCAAGCCTCAATAGAACCCTGTTAACAAATGATTTATTAGTCAATTATATATTATGTTTACATATAATTCCAAACATACATGTTAATGCCTGCAAAATTATGTTTGGGAGAGCCCTATTTTTTTGCAGCGTGTATTAATATAATATATTTGGCTGTCGCAAAAATGTGTGTACTTATTAAATCCATAAAGAAAACTGAAAATAGCATATGTGTTCTGCCGAAGTATCTTCCAGTACTCAGCATTCGCGTTTTTCATTTGTAAATTTTTATCTACGAGCATTATCAAAAAATACAAACATTTTAATTCTTTCAAACACCCGAGGCATACAATACGTCCTTTTCGTTACTTCAACATGTACGAGAGTACACTTCATAGGCTCCTAACTGTAATGTTGGCCTAACTGTAATCTGGGAGTTTTTTTGCGTTTTTAAAGAATAATATATAATTTTATTAATGATAATAACTTCTTCAACTATATTTTTAAAAATATCATACTTTTATATCGCAGTGTCGATTGGACATAGAAACGATATTCCATACTTAAAATATATATAATTTGTGAATGTTTGATTTTTTATTATGAAATATACACAAAAATCTCTATAACTCAAATTTTATATAAATATTTCTTCCACGTAATAATAATGCACGCATGCAAGAGTGCAAGAGTGGAATCGTTAGTGAAATGCGAATGCTCGAAGGAGAATGTAAAATAAAATTGAATTTGTAAATAAAAAGTAAAATAAAGAAAATATATAATATATAAAAAAGTAAAAATATAAATGAAATAAAGAAATATATATTTAAATACAAGAGAAGATATTTCTTTTTTATGAATTAAAGTTAACAGTAAAAAATTAGTTAAAATAGCTAAAACCCTGCGGGAAAAAGGTGTCAATTGCTCTAAAACTACCGAGCACGTGACCGGTACCGACTAAGGACAGGATCTTTAAAACCAGTTTTATGATAAGTTGAAAGGCCTGAGTAAGGAGACGGGTCGTATCTATGCTAACAATGTCGTTAGTGAAGCCAAAAGGCACTACGTGGGCCATATTCACGAGAATTATTTACAAACTGCAACTAATGCATCTATAATTCGTAGACTGTATTTCAATACTGTATTGTTTTAAATACAGTATGTCTTCCAAGTAATTATAAATGCGTGCATTATAAAGGGAGGAATTATTAGTGAAATGTGAATTCATTAATGAGAGAAGGTAAAATTAAAAAAATGGAAAAAAAAATAAAATAATTAAAATTTAAAATATTGTATATACAAAGTCCCAGCAGGAAATGGCAAAATTGACGACAAGGTCATCAATGATGAATCGAGGACATTAGAAAATTTGTCATTGATGAATATGTCTATAACAATTTCATAAAGGACATTGCATTAAAGACGTCATACACCATATGTCATATATACATATATCAATAAAATTGTGAAAATTCGTCATTGATGTAATGTTATTGATGACGTCATTGATGAAAATTAACATTCACGTCACATGTCCCTAAAGGTATGCAGCGTTTACGTTGTGAAATGCAATGCGAAATGCATACAACACATATAGGGGTAGCATTTACGCGTAAAATTGAAATTTTAAGTTCGATGTCACCGTGCCATATTATTCATAGGCCGAATTTGAAGGACCAATTTTTATAAAAGCGGGATAATAAGCAGTAGTAATGTTGATAGATCATGGCCGTTAGTAAAGTACGTTATTGACATTAGCAATTACACATACCATTCCAACCGAGAACAGAAGAGAACAATAAAATTGAAATAATAAATAAAATAAGATAAATAAAAAAATAATAACAAAAAATATTTTTTTACAACAAAAAAAAAATGATGTATGACAATCATTTGTGACTTCCTTGATGAATGACGTGCATGACATCGTTAATGCTACATCATGAATGAATTGGAGGAAAAATGTATGAAAATGTCATCAATGCTTTGCAATGCTATCGGTCATCGCTGTTTCTGACCTGATATAAGGGAATCGTTGAGGAATCATTGATGACACTTCCTGCTGTAAATATATATTTTAATAAAAAATGTATATTTTTACTGAATGTACTGGTAACATAACAGAACATTGAGGACTAGTTCTGTGATAGGTCTAAAGGTACCGGTCACAGAACACGATTTTGATAACCAGTGTTGTGATGGGTCTAAAAGTCTGCAGGAGGCGTTAATTGACCTCCTCCCTAAGAAAACGCCATGTTAAAGTTGCCGGTTGGTTTCATACAAAAGTGCCACAACGAGGACCGGTTAACTATCTCCGAAGAACCAGTCACGTGCCTAGTCTAGGACAGGTTCGTTTCCCCGAAGGGAAGTGTCTGCTCTAATAACAAAAAAATATACAAAACAATAAGCTTTCGTCTGCTGTTTCAGCAAAAACCGGCGTTTTCATCTATTCAGCAAACATTTCTGCTAGTTTAGCAACCTTTTTTGCTACTGTTACAAGCTTTTTTTTAGTGTACACGTTTCAATTTTCTTGAGAAAAAGGAAACAGAACGTTTATGTGAAAGTGTGGCTGCAACTATCACGTTAAATGTATGCATTGTAGCAAATATTCAAACATCCATCCCATAAGTATAAATCAGCTTAAAGATAGTATGCGAAAATAGTAAAAAAAGCTGCAATTTTTTTTTTAAATACACATTCTTTCGTTTATTGGTTAGGCTTATAAGTTTTGCAACAGTGCTTGAACTTAAAGTTGCAGCTACACTTCCATAAACATTCTGTTTTTTCTTTAGTGCAACTAATTGATAATTTATTAATTTGTATTTACAATAAATATATGTATTAAAAGCAAATTCATTTTACTAATGAACTCGTGTGTTAATATAAAGTATGACCATATTAATCCAATGTAATCATGTGAAACGTGTATTATTAAAAATATTTAATATTTGAATTAGAGATAATACTAAAACGATTCATTTCAATACCTTCATGCGATATGCATTTTAAGACAGTGTGAAATTTACAAGAGTACAATAGTTATAATTGGAAAAATATGTATATATTAAGAAAACAAAGATGTTTACCAGAAATATTACAGCCCTAAATATCAAGTTTATTTAGATCGACTTTGAGACAAACATCTGACAAATACGATAAATATTGCTGGCAACCATCTTTCAAATTTACGATTATTTATCAGAGCTCTCGATTTCATACGAGTATTTTCGAGTAGCCCGGGTACTCGGGCGCTCGAAAGTCCGGGTAATACCCCGGTAGTTCAAATACTCGAAAAACCCGGGTATTAAATGTTCGAGCTACCCGGGTAGTTCGCAAAACCCGGGTAGTTTGTTCGTTCGTTTGTTCGAGCTATTCGAGTAGCTCGTTTGTTCGAGTAGCTCGATTGCTCGTTCGTTGTTCGAGTAGCTCGATTGCTCGATGGTTGTTCGAGCTTCGAGTAGTTCGTTCGTTCGTTTGTTCGATAGATGATTGTTCATTTGATCGCTTGTTAATTTGTCTGTCCGTTCGTTTGCTTGATGGGAGTTGGTCGGAAGTGGTTGGAAAAATGTGGGTGGACAAAAGTGGGTGGACAAAAGTGGGTGGGTGGGCAAAAGTGGGCGGAAAGTGATAAAAAGACCGAAAAAAATGTTATTGCAGAAATCGGTAGCGGACATCAAGGGAAATCAAATGGTACCACTCTAGGTGGTCCCTGACCCCCAAAAGGGGGTCAAAAACCATTTTTTGTCCAAAAAAATTTTATTGCGGAAATGGATAGCGAACCTCATTAGAAGACTAATGGTACCCTTTGGAGTGGTCCATGACCTCCAAAAATGACCCAAAAATTTTTATTACAGAAATCGATAGCGGACACCATTAAAATGCTATTGGTACCCTTTGGAGTGGTCCATGACCCCCAAAACGGGGTCAAAACCGCATTTATGACCCAAAAATTTGTATTTCGGAAATCGATAGCGGACGTCATTAGAAAGCTAATGGTACCCTTTGGAGAGGTCCAGGTCCACCCAAAGGGGGTCAAAATCCCCATTTTCGTCAAATGAACCTGAACGAACCTAAATGCGGTTTTGACCCCCTTTGGGTGGACCTGGACCACTCCAAAGGGTACCATTAGCCTTCTAATGATGTCCGCTATCGAAAAATTTTTGGGTCATAAATGCGGTTTTGACCCCTTTTTGTCACTTTCCGCCCACTTTTGCCCACCCACCCACTTTTGTCCACCCACATTTTTCCAACCACTTCTGACCAACTCCCACATCAAGCAAACGAACGGACAGACAAATTAACACGCGATCAAATGAACAATCGTCAATCGAACAAACGAACGAACGAACGAACGAGCTACTCGAAGCTCGAACAACGATCGAACAATCGAGCTACTCGAACAACGAACGAGCAATAGAGCTACTCGAACAAACGAGCTACTCGAATAGCTCGAACAAACGAACGAACAAATTACCCGGGTAGCTCGAACATTTAATACCCGGGTTTTTCGAGTATTTAAACAACCCGGGTATTACCCGGGTAGCTCGAAAAACCCGGGTAGCCCGGGTACCCGGGCACCCGGGTAATCGAAAGCTCTGTTATTTATAGCAACCATCAATTAAACAACTGACAAATATGAAGATAGTTGTGAAATATTTGGAATAGGTACTCCATAAGAATTCGCAGAGTATTTTTATGTAAATAAAATGAATCAAATGTATTTTTATTTATTCTAAAACAGTATCCTGGCTATACATTACCATCGTGTTTATAAATCCTTCGAAGGTAAAATTGTACAACGACTTGAGACTTTTCGCTGAATAGCCAAGTTTGCCTGCACTGCTATTATCAAAGTAAACTCTTAAAAGAAATATTTTCCATTGTGTCTTCATAATTTCAATTCCAGGAAATTTTATTTTCACTTTTACCTTTAAAATGTAATATTTAAGTTGACACTTTTTACACCATTGGCTTTACTTAATTGTTGTGGACAAATCGAGCGTAAGGAAAAAGTACGCCATTTTCCTTTTTTATTGTAGTCAAATGTCAAAATACATGAAAAGTTTTGCTGCAAATCCATCCAAGAACTCAGGATGTCAACTTAAATATCTCAATTATCATTGCTGTTGTTGCAAACATTTCATCACTATATGCATATATGTCATATTTAAAAAATATTAATAGTTTTGCTGCAACTTTATAACTTATGGAATGTTTGAATATTTGCTAAGGCGTAAATTTAAACCGACAGTTGCAGCAAGACTATCATAAACATCTTGTTTTCTTAGTGTGCATTATTTGAAGACTCCAGTGTATGTGCCCGGTTAGCAACAAATATTTGATAGCCAATCAATATAAATATTTGTTTGCAATTTTAAAATTTCATTGATATATACACTCAAAATAAAAAGTATTTAACAGTAGCAAAAAAGGTTGCCAATATAGCAAAAATGTTTGCTGAAAAGAGAAAAGCGCCGAAACAGCAAATAACAGTTTGCTTTTTCAGTAAACTTTTTTATGCTATTAGAGCAGGCAATTTTAGCTATTTAAACTAATTTTTTGCTGTTAACTCCAATTCATAAAAAAGAAAATAAAAAAATATATTTTAATATTTTTTTTTATTTCTGATTTACTTTTTTATATATTTTTATATTATTTTTTTATTTTACCTTTATTTCACTCTTGCATGCGTGCATTATTATTACGTAGAAGAAATATCTCTTTTAAATAAACATGTTGTTGAATAAGAGTCTACGAATCATAGACACATTTCGCTGCAGCGTCTTGTGACTATGGCGCAATCTAATGCAGGTTAGCTACACTAGCGATATGCACACCAGTGACACTATCACAAGATTCCAAGCAAACAGTTCGCTATTGCAGATAAAAGTATGCTGTAAATGCAATTTAAAGTTTGCTAAAATTAGGATTCAGAGTTTGCTGTTAATAGCAGACTTTTTATTTTGAGTGTATTGTCTACACCATAAAATTAATAATATGTTTAATAAATACAATCATAAAACCGGCCTCTTTTATACAACTACGTGTTGTTTGTGTTTTGACAGTATTTGTTATTGCGAGCAACCATTCATTTTATTTTCTAGCATAAAGTCGGCGACAGTAAATGTTTTGAAACAGAACTAATGTCTTGAAGTGGGTTTCAAATGCAAATTTGCAGTTGCCTAGTATGCATTCTACTTTTCTGGGTGTGTTCTGTAAAGAAACTATCATGTGTATTTAGCACGAACCATGTTAAAGATTTATCGACCAAAATTTTCCGAGTGTAGTGGTTAAAATAGGTTGTTAGCACTTAAAAATATATGAAAAAAACTTAATACTATGAACAATTTTGAAAATCTCACTTGTATGTAGATAAAAATCATTCTAAAATATAATTTTCGCACGTAATCCAGAGCACATTGGGTAGTACAAATAATAATAATATAATAGTTTGGCGCTACAGTCCTGTATAGAACTACGACCGAGATCTCTCATCATTTGAGCTGTGAGAGTTATATTTGTATTCAAATTGGTGGGACCTACACCCAGAAACAAATCATGGTAAATTAATAGTATTTCAATAGAAAAACAAAAATTTATACTATTAAAATTGGAAGTGTACCATTAGTTTAATAATATTCAAATTTTTAATACAATATGATGTTGTACCATACATTTTATAATGTATTCTTTTAATTACAATAAGCAATCCAATAAATATTTAATTGATACGTATTATTACTTTTATGGTATAGTCGAATTAAATTTTCCTAATAATTTATTAAAACCAAAATGGATTTTAGTTAATTTATTGTATACTTTATTTTGTTTATATGTCGAAATGGAAATTCACTTTTATAAATCACACACATAAAAAGACACTTCTCGTTGCAAAAGATTATAACACATTTATTGTTCGCTTCAGTTTCCAATAATTGATTGTAATACTTGAGTCTGCATATATTTTTGAGTCCGTTGCCATAATAGAAATTCGATGTATTATTTATTTTCTGTAATAAATAAAACAAAAATTTTAAATATAATGAAATTACATTAAATACATTGTGTTCTTACCAATTATAAACGCGTCATAATGTCGATTATCACAAAAAATGCATGCGACCAATTTGAGCAAACACGCAGAATGACGCACAAAACGAACATGTTTTTATTCGTTTTTATGTATTTTTTTTGCCACCTTTACTATTATAGGAGGAAACTATAGTATTTATTCTATTAAAAATAATAATATTGAAATATTTAAATTTATGGTGCTGAATTTTTGGAATACTGTCAAATTAATAAGAAAACTTTTGATTTAAAAAGAAAAAACTACTAATACATGAACCATAAGATCAATGGTCGTACCATTAAGTACTTAATGGCACATTTTCTTCTGAGTGTACAGTTTATTGCCGAATCCGAACGGCGGATGAGAGTTTTTCATAGGCAATGTTTTGCTCTCGTAGGTTTGCCATTTACTGCCGAGTGATAGCGTCGCATAGAAATATGTTTTCTATAAAAAAGATGTTGGCAGTCGCTGGGGATCGAACTGCGGACCTGCGACTTTTCGCTCGTAGTCCAACGCACTAAGAAGTCGAGCTACCGACGCATACAAAGTTTGAATTCATTCTAAGTATTGTGTTCCAGTGAATAGCACAAAGATTTGTACTAGAGATATTATTAGAAATTTTTAATTTCAATTTCATAAATCTTTTATAATTTTGAAATTATTGCTATTTGTAAAAACACTTTTTTAAATTTAAACGGTCGAACTCAAGAAAATATTATTTGACAAACCATCTATGCAAGTTTATATCCTAGCGGAAGTTTAACAAATCATTAATTGGTGAACATGGTTTATTACCTCTCGCACCCAAAAAACAATTTGCCAATTTCAAGTAAAATGGGAAGGATTTAGTTTCATAGAATATATTTCTTAAATCATAGATAATTTTCTTTTAATCTACAAAAATGTTCTTCAAAACAACGATATTTTTCTTCAATTAAAACAATTTTGTACACACATAGAAAATAATTGTTGATTTTTGAAAATAAATATTATCAATTTATTAAAAGCTACAAACGACAAAATTATTTTCAATTTTGAAAATAAAATTATTAATTTTCATTTTCAAAGTTAAATTGACATATACTTTTTTTATTTATTTCGAAATTTCATTTTAAAATCGTAAATTTTGCTGGCGGCAAACTATCGACATGGCGACTAACGGGTAATTATTGGTCAACAAATGGCCAATAATTCGTCGGCAGCTCAGTTGTTTGCTGGAACGCAGATCAATCACTTCGTGGTGCCTGAATTCCAGAGGACCAATAAGGAGGGTGTAATGACCGACGAGAACATAAGAGCTGCAGCATCTACGATATAACACTGAAAACAGACACCATCCATCGGTGCGGTGCCGAAATAATTTCAACCGCTCGACGTTTGCATGTACGCAACCTTTACTACTGAAACACGTCGGCAATGAGTGTCCATGAGTCCACAAATTACATATGTAAGTTACATAAAATTTATTTGAAATTATAATATATAATAAAAGTGTACAACAAATGGCGTCTAAATGGCCGAGAGAACTGAAACATATCCCACATACGACGAGGATCACCCACGAAGCGGACCACGTATACTCTGATGGTTCCATAATGTTGAACCCCCCATGTTCGACTGCACTACTGAAACGACGTACTCATTATCGTCACTATCATGCCAAAGGGGCGAATGTTAAATTTTTGACATTTGCGTTTTTTTACATTTTTTAATGTAGTTTTTCATCAAGTATACTGTGCTAAAATCGTGTGTCGTTTTGTTGGATTTTTCTAGCCACAAAAGTCAAAACCAAAAGGGCGAATTTGAAAAATTGAAAAATCTTGTCATGCCAAAAGGGCGAATCTTTCCTTTTTCGCCATAACTATTTATTGGTACGAGATAAAATAGTAGTGTGAAGGCATTTATTGTTTGTTTTTAAAGCACCTATCGATCTGCATCATTAATTAAATATATTTTGTCAAACATTATTTTGCCATTTGTTATTTGCAGGAAAAAATGTTTGGCAAAATATTTTTAAATAATGATGTAGTTCGATAGGTGCTTTAAAAACAAACAATAAATGCCTTCACACTACTATTTTATCTCGTACCAATAAATAGTTATGGCGAAAAAGGAAAGATTCGCCCTATTGACATGACAAGATTTTAAATTTTTCGAATGGTGGACTTTTTCCTTACGCTCGATATATCCACAACAATTAAGTAAATCCAATGGTGGAAAAATTGTCAACTCAAATATTATATTTTTATGGTAAAAATGAAAATAAAATTTCCTGGTATTGAAATTGTCAACACTTGATGGAAAATTATGTCAACTCAAATATTATATTTTTATGGTAAAAATGAAAATAAAATTTCCTGGTATTGAAATTGCCAACACTTGATGGAAAATTATTTCTTTTCAGAGTTTACTTTGATGACAGCATCTCCGGACGGACTTGGTACTTCCGCGAAGAAGTCTCAAGACATTGAACAATTTTACCATCAAAGGATTTATAAAGACGATGGCAATGTATAACCAGGATATTGTTTTAATTATAGAATAAATACAAATATATTTGATACATTTTATTTCAATTCAATAAAAATTACTCCGAGAATTCTAATAGAGTATCTTTTCCAAACATTCCTCAACTATCTTCGTATATGATCGTAAATTTGAAAGATTGTTGCTAGCAATATTTATCGTATTTGTCGGATGTTTGAGAGATGGTTGTCTCAAAGATGATCTAAATAATTTTTAAATAACTTTATATTTAGGGCTGTGATATTTTGGTAATCATCATTGTTTTCTTAGTATACCCTCGTAATGACTACTAAACGATTACGATTCTTTAGTAGCCGTAATCAAAAATGTTTATAACGATTCTTTAGTATCTTTAATTACGATTAGAAATAAGTAATTTGATTCTTAGTACATTTTTTGATTATTTTCACGACTACTTTATAGAATCAAAAACTATTAATCGGACTACTTTTTTTTAATTATTTTCATAAATGTTTAGATTATTTTCAGATTATTTGAAAATAAACAAATAAAGTAGTTCAATTACTTTTTTTATTATTTCTATTTTTTATAGATTATTCTTTGATTTCTTAAAATAAAAACGGAATTCGACTACTTTTTTTTTTTTATTATTTCTTTTTTTGTATAGAGTAGTATGCAGTTACCATTTAAAGTGGTGCATAGGTAATTTAGAGTTGATTATCTTGAATTTAAAATTCGTTTCGGTCTATTTGTTTTATGTAGTTTTATTAATATTCTGGTATGAAAACTAAAAGTTTATTGATATTGGATACTTGTTTTTATTTATTGTAAAATGGCTACAGTTGTACAAGTAGAACCGAAACTGGGAATGACACGACGGTTTTAAATAAAAGGTTTTGGTTTCAATGTCTTCAAACAGGACGAAAATGGTTTCATTTTTTTATTAACTTTATTGATATATTTGCTGTCGTGTATAATAATAATAATAGTTTTGCACTACAGTCCTATAAGAACTTAAGCCGAGCTCTCTCACCATTTTGAGCTGTGCGTGTTATATTTGAATGTTTTACTCTCGTAGGTTTGCCATTTACTGCCGAGAGGTAGCGTGGTATAGACAAATGTTTCTATGAAAAAATGTTGCTAGCCCCAGTCCAGGCTTGAACCGGGAAGCTTTCGGCGCGCAGTCCAACGCACTAACCACTGAGTTACCGCGTGTATGGTATGTATTAATTAGGCACAAAACGTATTAAAAATAATCAGGATTATAATTCCGGAAAATGCACTTGTTGAGGTAACACAATTTTCTCACACACCTGAAATTTTGCTCAACCAGTGTTAAACATACGGTTCAGCAAGACACAGGCGCGAACGAAAAATGTTGACAAAATAAAAAAATAGATTTTTTTTATTTAGATGTTTTTGCAAAAAATGACGATATATATATTGAAATCGAATGGGTCACTTAATACTGAAAAACAGATATCCTGAAATCTGGATTATCACCAACAAAATTTAAACCATTTAATTTTGAAGTTATTATGAAAATTGTTTATAAAAATTAAATACGATTAGTTTAAAAATGTCACTGTTTAACATAAAATGTGAATGTTTAGAAAATTTTGTATGAACTTTTCACACAATATGTTAATTCCGAAACAAAACACTTGAATTATTTTAGTTATTTAAAAAAATATATATTTGTAATTTTCTGAATTTGTAAGTTAGATATTGTAACCGTGTAACTCGAACACTCCGAACTGACTGACACTAGTGGCCAGCTGACTTTTGTAGCAAACCTAGCAGCTGGCCTCGCATCGTCAGATGCCACCACTTGGGAACACGAATTACAAAACGCTGGCCCACCTAAAAACTATTGTATTTTAGGTTAATGATTTAGAACAGTCGCCGTCAACTCGCGCATGCTCCCTGTCGGCCAACCTATGGCACCAACTAGCCACATATATGATGGGTCAGTCATTGAAGACTGTCTGGCAGGTCGCACCTTAACGAAATAAACAAAAAGAAAAATTGACACTCGAAGTGTGCGCCCAACCCATGCGACGACGTCATCGGCTACATTGCCACTAAATGCGCAAGGATACGGATTGTCCCGAAAAGGACACCAGAGACTGATGCGTCGTCCAAGGCACTATTCGCGACCGGGCGTACTTTTAGAGCTTTGGAACCAAATGATCCTTTGGGAATCAAATTAAGATTTCACACACACAAAGAAACGTATGTTCGTGTCCTTTGCGTTACCGGGCACCATTCATTAACCATGTACAATTCCACGGCCCATAACACACCTTGTTAAGACCAATCCTTAAAATGTTACTCCTTGTCATGTGCACAGTGGTCAATCGTGAAAATTTAAATACAAAAATCATCGCTTTTTAGTTAGGTCGAATAAAAACAAACAACTTTAAAAAAGTATCTAATTTTGACACCCAGTTTAGATACATAGTGTTTAAGAAATGCATACTACTTACATAACCTAGTCCAGAAAATTTGTGATGAAGTATAATATGGTGATAAATGAATAATTGTCGAAAGCACGAAAGAAAAATTGATATACATTATTTAACAGATTATACTTGATAACCAATTTTCTTGATTATGTCAGTAATATGAATTTCTTAAACATCCTGTATCAAAATTATGCATTTTATTCTATATTTTCTTATTTTTTGAATCATAGACCCCATGAATTATTGTCAATTATTGTTGAACCAAACATCTTGTATATAGCAATATATGTCAATTTTTGGAAATAAAAATTTAACACTTTATAATGTAAATCAGGACACAAAAGTGTCCAGTACCGATTCGCAAATTATTTTATTTATTTATAACTTTATTACTTAATCTTTAGAAAATACAGTTTAGATTTTTTGCACCCATTATGGATGTAATAAAAGTTGCAGTAATTATTGGTTACATATGTGGTGATCATGTTGAATTTCTTTTGTTTATATTTCGAAAACAAAATTTTGAACGCAAAAAAATCTAATTTTTATATTAAAGCGCAAGGTTTTCTGCATTTATCATCGAAAAGATAATTTCGATCTATTCTTTTGTGGTAATCATAAAAATCAAAGAAGAGTAATATAATGAGATATTGAATAATGGGCTATATCTGAAAAACTAGAGCCAATTTGACAAAACTGATGCCAATTTCGGCAGGCAGTATAAATAATTATATATTTATTATTTTTTTTACCCAACACTAAGACAGTTTGGTACTCCGTTTGTAACACCCAGATGGAAGCATCACCGGTATGGAAAAGTATATATATTCTTAATCAGCATGACCTCCTGAGTCGATTTGGCGATTTCCGTCTGTCTGTTTAAATCTTGATTACAGAAAAACTAAAAGAGCTAAATAAATGAAACTCCTAATTTAGATTACTTATATATCTATGCAGTCTGTCAGTGAAAATGGGCATGATCAGTTTATTGTGACCTGTGAACCGACCACTTAAGTTCAATTACATCATATAAAACATACATCTACTGGTGAATTTTTTGGTCAAATAGCTCAGTTCTACCGCGTAGCCGCCCGCGGTAGCTCAGTGGTTAGTGCGTTGGACTGCGAGCCGAAAGGTCCCGGTTCAAGACTGGACTGGGGCTAACAACATCTTTTCATAGAAATATTTTCTATACCGCGTTACCTCTCGTCAGTAAATGGCAAACCTACGAGAGTAAAACTATTGCCTATGAAAAAGCTCTCACCCGCCGTTCGGATTCGGCAATAAACTTTAGTCCCACCACTTTGAGTACAAATATAACACGCACAGCTCAAAATGGTGAGAGAGCTCGACCGAAGTTCTATACAGGTCTGTAGCGCCATACTATTATTATATTATATATTGACTTCATGCTCAAATGCATAAAAATAACGTTTTCCCGCAAACCGACTTGTGGGTCCCAAAAAAAATCGAAATTCGTAGATATGAATTTGTAAATATGAATATCAAATGACTGGAAATTCTTCAACGATTGACATTTTGTAGTTTTTTCAGGATTCGTATACCCTGGTGACCTATATACCACATTGAATGGTAACCACACATAAGTGTAGGGTATTTATAGTCGGCTTAGACCGACTATAATTTTTATAATATATCATAATAACGCATACTATAAAATGGCCCTACTTTAAAATTTCCCATGTGATCTAACCTTCCCAACTGGTTAAATATGATTTATGAAATTTACTATATTATATCGCATTTTAACCCTACACTAGAATTTAAAATGAAATACAAATTCTAAATTAAATTTCACAAACCAAAGTTCAGTGATAAATTTATTTACATATGAAAAAATTGTGACACCCATATTTCAGTTTATCACAAAAGGAGAATCGGAAAGTATGATAAATCTTAAATGGTGAATATGAAAATGATAAAAGTTTATTTTCATATGGTAACTTCAATGTTCTTCATTTTATATTTTTTCATCAAACGAGAATCAGATTTTTTATGAAGCGGTGTAAAAGCTTTTCACTTGACCGCTTCACAGATCGAGAATCGACCCCCTGGTGTATATAATAATGGTTCCAGTTACAATTCCAGTTTTGTTCCAGTTGTGCTTTCTTCAATTTTACTGTTTGCGGTTCCTGCGCCGGTTCTGGTTTTAGTTCTATTTGTAGATGAACCCAAGTCCTGGTTAAAATTTATTAAACAAAAAAATTAATTAATAAATAAGCAGTAAATAAGTATTTCCATTAATATAATAATTAAAAAACAAAAACAAAAAAATATTTTACACATTATTTTACACGATATTTTACACAATTTTGACCACTGTATAATGTCCCACTCATGTGGGGATGATTGTCAGGATTGCCGTCGTCTTGTGGCCAAGGTGTTAACGATGTTAGTCAGTGGTGGAATGAGGTGGCTTATGCTGGCGATAGTGCCGCGTTAATGTATTAAAAGGGAGAGTTCGCCGTACAACACAATGCAAATTGTCGGATATAAACTGGGATTGGCTTTGGCTAAAAATGTTTTACTTCAAATTGCCATTTGAAAAGGTGAAAAACGCGAAGCGCACTAAACACATATACTACATATGTACGACAATTGGGTTCGTTACGACATTTGATGCTTCCACACAAATAGCATTTAAATGACAACACACAAAAACAACACTGTGAATTAAACATAAAAAGAACCAACATCTAGAACAAAATTATTATGTGAAATTGATACGCGATAAATTAAAATCGCGGATAGATGAATGTGTGTGTATCGACTTCATTAGCGCACTAAAATTAAATTTATTTTTCATTACATTCATAGAGTTACGAACATACGTAATACACCGTGAGCTCTGTTGATGTTTAGTTGCGGCCCAACTAATTAGGTTTCCACAATGTAAACAAGTTTATGCGTTTTTTTTTATCTTTTAGAAAATTATCCTTACGTTAACTAAGAATAATTTTTATGATCAATGTTCAATGTTTAGTTCAAACAGTATTTATTACTTAAATTGTTTAATTATTATATTTTTAAGCACCACGACATTCTTCGCGGCTATAATATGTACTTGTTTACCACAAGTATCACTAATCATCAATTTACTTGCAAATAAATCAATAAATGCTTCGAACCTATTTTGAAATATATTAAAAATAAGATTTCTAATGTCAAACAGCGATGCCCAGACATAGCCCCCACGGATATAACCCCCAATTTAGGGATTATGTCCGCATAGGAACGCGGACATAATCCTCAAATTCGAATTGGGGGCTATATACGCCGAGATCCGCGAACATAATCCGAAAAAAAATTCGGTCATAACACTAAATCAATTTTGGGGGTAAAGTTCACGTTGTTATGCGGTAATAAACACCAAAATAATATGTTGTTATGAGCGTTTTTTTGGAAATAAAATTTCGACTACGTCGCTTCAGTTTCGCAAATTAAAAAAAATAACAAAATAAAATTATATCCTTGTTTTATTCATAAATGAGAATAATGAAATTTTATTTAAAAAAATCGCGCGATTTTTTGGAAATAAAATTTCGACAGCGTCGCTTCAGTTACGAAGAAGAACGAAAATTTATTTATAAAAAAAATGCGTGCACATAACTATTTTTTATCTGAATTTTAAGTACCATTTCACATAACTACTTTTCTAACTTCTTGACCAATAGAGTTATTGATATATTTTTTTGTGGAAAGATGGAGTTGGTAGTACATCTGAAAAATGCAATAAAAAAAAAATCGGAAAAAAACATAACTACTTTTCAAGGCGCAACTACGATGTGTTGAAAATTTCGCATCACAGCAATTTTTATTGTCACTTTTAATTAAAATATTTGAGGTTACGCCCAATATAGAGGCACCATTTAACTTTTTTTTAATGATTGTGCAAAATTCGATGCTGTTTTATATTAGCCAAATATCATAATAATTCAATAGATTTCCTGCAAATATACGGCAAGTCACAATAGTTTGTAAAAAACGTGTTTCCCACAAGTACTACGATAGTCAATAACAAAGATTGTTTACAAACTACTATTATCTTACTTATCATTCTTGAGACAAACGTCTTTCATAATTGCGGCAAACCTTTTAAACATTTTAAAATACGATTACTTGTGGCTAATATAATATATATATAATTATTATGCCCCACTTATGGTGTTAACTCTAGCAACGAAAACATTTGACTTTTAAATTTTAAAAAATACATTAATTAGCGTTGGAATAGGATTTTTTTTATTGACACTTTTAACTCCATACTAACTCTTAAAAAAACTCTACTCTAACTCCACTCCAGAGCCTCTTCGAACTTCTGCCCAAACGTATACATACAATCAACTAAATTGGCCTATCGAATCATTCGGTTGTGACATTCACCAAATCGGTGAGCATGAGGTTGTTGCAACCTTCTAATTTATAAATCTTCAATTGTAATTTTCTTGTATGTATAGAAAACATACATATGTATTACATATATACATACACTAAGAAAACAAGATGTTTATAAAAGTCTTGCCAAGTATTGCAACTATCACTTTAAATTTACGCCTTGTATAAATATTGAAACATCCCATAAGTTTCAATAAACTTGCAGCAAAACTCTTAATATTTTAAATGTACGCATTATTTATAGTAGACATGGGGAATTCAGACAGATATCAAAATTAAATGATGTCTTTATAGAAATTCCTTGTAAGGAAGCGAAAAATGGGAACTAATATTACTAGTAGATTCTGGTGCAGACTCTATATATTTCTGAATGTTTGTATGTATGTCTGTATGTTGGGTCTGGGCAGAGTATAGGCTATATATCGGTGGGATTGGTGGACTGAGCGTAGCACCCCCATAGAAGGTACATTTTCCAAATGGTGTAGTCAACAGTTATTATAATGATATCAAGATATTTCACACCAGGGTATCAACCACCACAATTTTTTTAAATTCAGCACAACGAAACTCACTACACCAATATTTACCACACTAAAACTCACCGCACTAAAACTCACCCCACCAAAATTCAAGACAACGAAACTAATAATAATAATAGTTTGACGTTACAGTCCTGTATAGAACTTCGGCCGAGCTCTCTCACCATTTTGAGCTGTGCGTGTTATATTTGTACTCAAAGTGGTGGGACCTACATTTTATTTCAGAGTACACCTTGCTGACATCAACGCCACCAGACCTGGTTCATCGTCAAAAATTTTTCAAGTCTGCATTCATTCTAAAATAAATAAAAAATCATTTGATTCCTTTTATTTAAATAAAAAAAACTCCGCGAATTGTTATGGAGTACTTTTTCCAAATATTCCGCACACACAGAGAACTGATATGTTGCGGCAACCAACTAAATGGCGCTACCGAATCATACAAATTGGTGATCATGAAGTTGCGACAACCTCCAAATTGGTGATCATGAGGTTGTAGCAATCTCCTAGTCGGTAAGCATGAGGTTTTCTAAACCTCCAATTGAAATTTTATTATAACATAGTTATTTATGATATAAAACTTATGTATTTTATATGTATTATAATTGAGTAAAATTGTAAAATTGAAGAAGTATATCTACTAATTCCTGCTCCATGAAAAAAAACTATGAAAATATACATGTATATGCATGCATTTATTTTTATTTCTTCATAACCAATAAATAAAAAAAACACTATTTCCATTCGTAACATATTTTTTACATTATATTTCACTAGCTAATGAGCAATTTGTATTGAATAAATATATTATTTTATTAATATTTGTATATTTATTTCGCATTTTAACTTAATTAATGAATTTCCTATTGTTTGCCACTTGTGAAAATTTTTGACGTTCGTTTCTGCATGTATCCATAATTGTTGGCAAGAAACTGGCAACCGAACTGCTGATAGACATGAGCCGTTTGCCGTTTGTCATTTATTTTGTTGATACAACAATTTACTCAATCGCCGTAACAAATGCACGAATGTCAATTTTGGCAGAATGAAAAATGCAATCATGAGGTTACGGCAACCGAACGTGCAGTTGCGCGGACTAACATTTCGGTTGTAGAAAATGTTAGTCCGAAAACGACAATAGTATTTCGGTTGCAACACTGAAACGTTGGTTCAATTAACCTAAGTCAAAAGATGATTTTTCTGTGTGTACAAATTGTGTTACAAAAAGTAAGAATAGTAACAACTAATATAATAGTATGTTATTTAATATAATATAATTGTTCCTGAATGTTTTTCTAAATATATTGTGAAAATCCGACACGGATTTTTCATCAAAAAAAACCACAACAAAAAAATCAGTCCTTCTATTTTCAAACAGAATACGGCATGTTTTTTACAACAGCATCTGCGAATTCCTTGCCTTCGCTATTTGTTGTACTTTGTACTGTAACTGTTCTGGATCGAATGCTGGAGCCATTGTGGATTCATTGATCTTGTCATTTAAACCAATTATTTATTTATGCATTTATATGAATGTATATGAATTCAAATATTAAAAATTACCTCTATGTATGTTTAAAATTTTTTAATAAAAATGAATAAAAAAAATATTTGATTTTATTATATTTTAAGGATTTCTTTCCAAAAATATTTAGATAAGTTTTTAGGAAAACATACTACTTTTTGAACTGAAACAACTGATATGTTACTCTGGCAACATATTTATATTCAGATCGTTCCAAATCATGTTATTTTGAACATATTTATGTTTTGGTTAAGGGACAACATTAAAATGTTTTCGTGATATCATAAATCACGGCTCATTACAACACTCATTACAATGATTTATCAGGCAATAATATATTATGTTTACATAAAATTCCAAACAAACATGCCTGCAAAATTATGTTATGTTTTTGTAGAGTGTAGGGCCTCTAGAACTTAGAACAAGCATATCATAATGTAAATCACGGCTCATTAAAACACTCATTACAATGATTTATCAGGCAATAATATATTATGTTTACATAAAATTCCAAACATACATGTTAATGCCTGCAAAATTAGGTTTGGGAGAGCCTTTTTTGTAGAGTGTAGGGCCTCTAGAACTTAGAACAAGTCTTTAAAACAAAAAAATATTATCCTGTGATGTTGCGCAAAGAGCTTGAAGGACATTTTTGAACTTTTAACGACAATATATACATTATTATTGCTTCAAGTATAAAAAAATATATCACCAGTTTTTCTTTTCTACTTAACTTTAAATCATTTACTAAAATTACGATTTTAAAAATTAGCAATTTTTAGTAAACCGTTACCGTTTCATGGCTTGCCCAACACATTAAATGTTGTCTATTTTTTATTGTAGTAATTTTAACCATCAAAAGTTTTCGAATTTTATTCTAACGAGTTTCGAATAAAATTTTTGTCACACTTATTATATGTGTATTTTACGAAATTAAAAATTACGAAAAAATAATTCGTAAAATTTCCTAGAAATTATTTTGAGTGTATTAGATTAAGAAAAATCTTTTTTTTTTTATTTTCGTAACAAAAATTCTTTTTAGTAGCTCTTATAGCTTCTATGATATTATATATCCATTGAGAAAATGTGATGTCATCCTTTGTTAACCGATTTCATACACTCAGAAGAAAATGACCATCATGTATTAATAGTTTTTTCTTTTTAAATTCAAAGTTTTCTAATTAATGTAATAGTATTCGAAAAATTCAGTATCATAAATTTAAATATTTCAATAATATATTATTATTTTTAATAGAATAAATACTATTGTTTAAATAGTTTCCTCCTATAATAATAAACGTGGCATAAAAAACATAAAAACGAATACAAACATGTTCGTTTTGTACGTCATTCTCTACATTATTAAACGCGACATTGGTAAGGACTCAACGTATTTTATATATAACTTTTAACTTTTTTCATTATATATAACTTTTTTCTATTTATTACAGATAATACATAATACATCGAACTTCTACATTTAACTTACGACATTTAAATAAAATAATTATACATTAAATTAACTAAAATTCACTTTTGTTTTAATAATTTATTAGGAAAATGTAATTCGACTATACCATAAAATAAGTAATACACTAAGAAACAAGATCTTTCTGTAAGTCTTGCTGCAACTATCTGTTTAAATTTATGTCTTGTAGCAAATATTCAAACATCTCATAAGTTTCAATAAAGTAAAAATATTAATATTTTTTAAATATGTATATGCAGATTGTTCGGGTCGGCAAAGTTTTCGGCGGTAGATGTTTACGTTGTGCATTAACACAGATAGTTACAAGATGTTTGCCAAAAAGCAATTCAATTTATGATATTTACACTAAGAAAACAAGATGTTTATGAAAGTCTTTCTGCAAATATCTGTTTAACTTAACGTCTTGTAGTAAATATTCAAACATCCCACAAGTTTCAATAAAGTTGCAGCAAAACCATTCTTATTGTTTAAATATGACATATGTTACGGTTACTTTGTTCATAAAACACTTTGTTTAAATTTCTATAAAAATACTATTTGTTATTTGTTTCCTTTCATAAAAAATATTTGTAAAATTTTCATGGTTGTCATTAAAGAAAACTTTTATTGAGAAAAACACATAATTTGAAGTTCTTCTTCTTCATTTTTAAAATAAATTAGTACTCTCAAATAAATTCACGAGTTTTTCTTTAACATTCTTTAAATTATATTGTAATGTTTCGTACACCTCCTCATGGCGCAGCAGCTGTTAACTGTGGTCAATGCAAAGATGTGGACAACGAATTCATGGTGCAATGCGACGAGTGTGACCACTGGTATCACTTCGAATGCGTCGGAGTTACCGAGTCTGTGTCCAAAAATCCATGGAAATGTATCCATTGCACCGACAAAGCTGGAGGAGAAGCTGCGGAAAACATAAATAAAAATGTTAAGACCGTTCCCATTAAATCAAGCCATTTGTCTAAGAGGCGCCAAGCTGATCTTGAACTCAGACAATTGGAAGAGGAGAAAGCAATGGAAATGCGGTACATTCAAAAGAAGTTTGCGATCCTAGCGTCGACCGAAGAAGATCCTCAAGATGAGCGAAGCGTCGGCAGCGAATCAGCTTTACAAAATCCAAACACGGCAGGAGTCAAAACCGTGCAAAAGGCTGTTCCAGTAGTTGCAGATATGCATCATAACGTCAGGCCTTATCAAAGGACCTACCAATCTTTTTCGGGAAAGCAGAAGAATGGCCAGTGTTTTATAGCGCATTTATGGAGAGCACAGGTTTGTGTAACTTTTCAGACAAAGAAAACATGCTACGATTGCAGAAATCACTTAAAGGCAGAGCATACGAAGCCGTCAGCAGTCAACTTCTTCTACCCAAGAATATCTCCGAGGTCATTCGCACATTAAAAATGATGTTTGGTCGTCCAGAAATAATTCTAAATTCTCTTGTAGAAAAGAGTCGCGCACAAGCACCGCCGAAATCTGAAAAGCTTGATACTGTTGTTTCGTATGCAATCTCGGTGCGAAATTTATGTTCAACAATAGAAGTTTCTGGACTGAATCAGCACATGAATAACCCGCTATTACTTCAAGAACTCGTCGACAAACTTCCTGCACAATCGAAGCTGAATTGGGCGGTACACATCGGAGTTCTAGATGCAGATATATCCAGTTTCTCGAAGTGGCTCTTTAATCTAGCCGAAGCAGTAACCAGAGTGAGTACACCGCTTAGTACAAATAAGACCTGTGTCAATTTAAACGCACACAACGTTGAGAGATCGGCAGTGACATCGAAAATATGTAGCCTATGCCATTCAGCACATTTCTTGAACTCTTGCGAAAAGTTTATATCCATGAAATTGAGTGAGCGATGGGACACCATAAGAAGTTTAAACTTTGCCGTCTCTGTCTGAAAAAACATGGCAGTTTCCGTTGCTCTGACGCTATGTGATTATTTGGGCTTAAAGGGTGCATCGAGTACCTTATGTTTGAAATGGACATCTAAAACGTCACGAGATGAAGAGAACTCAATGACTCTAAATTTGATGATTTCTTCGAAAAAGCCAAATGCAAAGATGTATGATCTACTTAATGTTCATACTGTGAAACAACTTTCGTTGCCAATACAGAGCGTAGATGCGAAATTTATCAAGTCCTATCGACATCTCCAAAGTTTGCCTATTGCTTTTTATAACAATGCTAAACCAAAAATATTAATTGGTTTAAATAACACATATATATGTAAAAGCTTAAAAACAGTTGAAGGAAGTGTGAGTCAACCTTGCGCATCTAAAACTCGTTTAGGTTGGACCGTGCATTGGGGAAGTAACATGGCGTAAGGAGCAGTCCATAACTTTCATAAATGCGATTGCAACGATAATTTTGAGAAACTACATTTGCTTGTGTCAAACTATCTTTCTCTGGAAAGCATGGAAAAATTCTACGAGTTGAAATCGGCCGTAGATCTACGAGCAAATGATTTGCTTGAATCAACCACGAAACGTATTGGATATCGTTTTCAGACGGGTTTACTCTGGAAAGAACATAACGCAGAAAGACCAGACAGCTACCCCATGGCAACAAAACGTCTACAGTGTCTAGACAGACAGATGAGTCCAGAACAGATTTCGCTTGTAACGCAGCAAATTGACGGTCTGGTGGATAAGGGATATACACGAAAGCTTCCGTCGAAAGAATTCGAAGAATTCGATGGCATTAAATGGTACCTACCAATATTCACTGTGGAACTTCTTTGAACTCAATGCTATTGAAAGGGCCAGATTTGACGAAACCACTACTGGCTGTTCTATATGGTTTTCGTATGAAGAAATTTGCTCTTTGCGCAGACATCAAAGAAATGTTTCATCAAGTAAGGTTACAAAAAGAAGATCAGAATGCTCAACGGTTCATCTGGCGAAACAATGAAAAGGCAAGAGAACCTGATGTATACGTAATGGAGGTGATGACTTTTGGTACTGCATGTTCGCCATGCTCAGCGCAGTTTGTGAAGAACAAGAATGCTTCTGAGTTTCAGGAACAGTTTCCACGTGCCGTCGATTCAATTATCAATCACCATTACGTAGATGACCTTCTAGACTGTGCAGACCGAAAATAAAGCTATTAAGTTAGCGCAAGAAGTGGCTTACATTCATAAACAAGGCGGTTTCTTTATTCGAAATTGGAGGTCAAATTCAAAAGCTGTGCAGTACTAGGAGTTCGTTTGGCAACGACAATTGAAAATATTGTTATGAAAATTCAGTCTACGGAAAACTGTTCTACGAGTTCGTATCGCTGGATTGTGTACAAAATAAAAACGCACTTATATTTGGTTTTAACTAGTATTATTTCAACTAGTATTAATTAACTTTATTAATTTAAATAACAACTTAAAGAATAATCACTTATATCAACTGCTGAATTACTACAATTTATCTTTACAATGTTCACTCACGAGACGCACTAGTTCACTATTAAATCACAACTGAAGTACAGTGCCTCAGATGCGCGGCCTTATATACTGCAGGCATCAGTTCGACACGTTTCGACAAGCTTCGACTTGTTTCGAGAACCTTCTACTCGTTTCGTGAAAGACGCATGCTATTGGCATCTCATTCGCACTCATGTGTTTAAATGTGCTGATATTCCATCTCTTTCTCGCACATTGCGCAGTGCGCTGAATGATCTTCCGTCTCTTTCTAACACATTGCTTAGTGCGCTGAATTGTCTTGCGTCTCATTTATTATTGTTGATTTCTTGCACAGTGGAATTTAGAATATTTCATGTTAAAATGGATCCACAAATATTATTTTCAATTTGTTGTCGGATCCAACAATAAAATTATCAAACAAGTATTGAACATAAAATTATTGTTTCTGAATTTTGATTGTTAATTTTTATTTATGCATTAAATGACATTTTTAAATTTTCAATTTTGAAATATTATAAAAAAGAAAACAAACAAACAATTTCAAACAACGACTTGGCACTTTAATCCGCCAGGTTCACCCCATATGGGGGTAGTTGGGAGAGACTCATACAATCAGTAAAATAATTTTGGGTAGCACACTGAACAATGCTCGAATGTGAACGAATTGTAAACTCTCGACCACTTACATACGTTGAAGTAAAATCAGCACATGAAGAAGCCTTAACACCAAACCATTTTTTACTTGGGTCGTCAAATGGAGAAAAGCCACTTGGTATTTTTAATCAAGATGACGCCATCCTGAGGAAAAATTGGAGAAAGACGCAATACTTCGCTGATTTGTTCTGGAAACGGTGGGTACAGGAATATCTTCCAACGCTTACGAAGAGAACAAAGTGGTTCATCAAGCAAAAATCGTTAGCAGTGGATGATGTCGTTGTCATCGTCGATCCTAATCTTTCAACGAATAATTGGCCCCTTGGCATTGTTCAAACGGTCTACGAAGGAAAAGACGGCAATGTCAGAAGTGCAACTGTCCAAACGAAGAATGGTGTCTTCACAAGACCTGTTGCAAAGATAGCAATACTAGATGTGAGATCCTCCACTTCTTAGATTTCATGATGAGTTCTAACATGATGAGTTTTAACGTGGGGGAGGATGTTACGGATACTCTGTTCATAAAACATTTTGTTTCAATTTCTATAAAAATACTATTTGTTATTTGTTTCCTTTCATAAAAAAATATTTGTAAAATTTTCATGGTTGTCATTAAAGAAAACTTTTTGTGAGAAAAACACATAATTTGAAGTTCTTCTTTTTCATTTTTAAAATAAATTAGTATTCTCAAATAAATTCACGAGTTTTTCTTTAACAACATATATTCAGATAGTTACGAGATGTTTGCCACAACAGCAATGAAAATTGAGATATTTACAGTTGACTGATAGCAAACATGCTGAGTTCTTGGACATTTGCAGCATAACTTATTTTGACATTCGACATAAAATAGGAAAATGGCGTACTTTTTCCTTACGCTCGATTTAAACACAACAATTAAGTAAATTCAATGTTGTAAAAAAGTGTCAACTCAATTATACGTTTTAAAGGTAAAAGTGAAAATAAAATATCTTGTGATTTAAATTATCAACACGTGATGGAACAAAATGTCTTTTCAGAGTTTTCATTGATGACAGCATCGCCGGGCGGACTTGTTTCTTCCGCGAAGAAGTCTCAAGTCGTTGTACAATTTTACCTTCAAATGATTTATAAAGACGATGGCGATGTATAACCAGTATACTGTTTTAATTCTAGAATAAATAAAAATACATTGATACCTTTTATTTCAATTCAATATTTCTCCGCGAATTCTAATGGAGTACCTTTTCCAAATATTCCTCAACAATCTTCCTATTTATAAGATGTTCAATTGATGGTTGCTATACATAATCGTAAATTTGAAAGATGGTTGCAAGCAATATTTATCGTATTTGTCAGATGTTTGAGAGATGGTTGTCTCAAATACGATCTAAATAATTTGTAAATAACTTGATATTTAGGGCTGTGATATTTCTGGTAATCATCTTTGTTTTTTTTTTAGTGTACAGTTGACTGATAGCAAACATCCTGAGTTCTTGGACATTTGCAACAAAAAGGAAAATGGATTACTTTTTCCTTACGCTCGATTTATCCACAACAATTAAGTTAATCCAATGGTGTAAAAAAAGTGTCAACTCAAATATTATATTTTAATGGTAAAAGTGGTATTGGAATTATTAACACGTGATGGACAATTATTTCTTTTCAGATTTTCCTTTGATGACAGCATCGACGGCCGGACTTGTTTCTTCCGCAAAGAAATCTGAAGTCGTTGTACAATTTTACCTTCAAATGATTTATAAAGGCGATGGTGATATATAACCAGGATACTGTTTTAATTCTAGAATAAATAAAAATACATTTGATTCCTTTTATATCAATTCAATAAAAATTACTCCGCGAATTCTAATGGAGTAACTTTTTCAAATATTCCTCAACTATCTTACTATTTGTAAGTTGTTTAATCAATGCTTGCTATACGTAATCGTAAATTTATAGATTGTTACCAGCAATATATATCTTATTTGTGAAATGTTTGAGAGATGGTTGTCTCAAAGACGATCTAAATAATTTGTCATTAACTTGATTTTTAGGGCTGTGATATTTCGAGCGTAAAGAAAAAGTACGCCATATAGTACAAATGTCAAAAAAACAACAGTTTTGCTGCAAATGTCCAAGAACTCAGGATGTTTGCTATGAGTCAATTGTAAATATCTCAATTTTCATTGCTGTTGTGGCAAACATCTCGTAACTATCTGCATATGTGTCATATTTAAAAAATATTAAATTTAAAAAGTATAAAATATTAATTATTACAGCAAAACGTAACATTTTTGAAATGTTTGGATGTTTGAATATTTACTACAAGGCGTAAATTTAAACAGATAGTTGCAGCAAGACTTTCATAAACATCTTGTTTTCTTAGTGTATTAAAAAATATTTTTTATTTCATATATTTATACCCTACACTCAGAGTGAAAGGAT
Organism: Dryomyza anilis; assembly: GCA_951804985.1. Classification (NCBI taxonomy): domain Eukaryota; kingdom Metazoa; phylum Arthropoda; class Insecta; order Diptera; family Dryomyzidae; genus Dryomyza; species Dryomyza anilis. The sequence continues at coordinate 79,423,463 of OX638131.1, forward strand.
ATAATCAGTTTGGTACGCCGTTTGTAACAGGGTGAAGGAAGCATATCCGGTATGGAAATGTATATATATTCCGTCTGTCTGTTGAAGTCACGATTACAGATAAACTATAGGAGCTAGATCAATGAAACTCTTGATTTATATTACTTATATATCGTCGTTGTAGAACAAAAAGTCACATTGTAAAAATGCCAAATATTCATTTACAAAAATCTTTATATATTTGTCAATTTTTTATCGATGATCTCAATTTTTTTTACTACATGATAAGAAAATGTGAATCTATCAATTGAAATTTCAACTTTAAAAATGCATCAATTACTTTTTATAATATTAATCAACAAAATCGAAATTTAAGTTTCAGACAATACGCTATATGTCAGTAGATATATAAGTATACCGGTCCATTGAGACCTATGAACCGAACACATATGCTCAAATACCACATATACAACTTATATCTAGAGGTGAATTTATCTGTGTCTGTTACAATTTAAAATAAAAATAAATTTTAATGTTTCCAGTTCATGAAATTTATTCTAACTTAATAAATACGTAATTATATTAGGCTGATATAACCACTTAGTTCAATGTTTATTCACGTTCTATTTCATCCTTAATGTGAATCTTATCGTATCTTTCACCAACTTTAATCGGTAATCTGTCGCCCCATCTGCTAGCTTTCGCACATCTGTAGGCCGGTCTAAAAGAGACATATATAAAAAAAACAATAAATTACTAAAGTCATTTTCTAGACAAAAAAAGCTATGTTTCAGTTGCAAATTTTTGAAATAAATAGAATGATTTTAAAAAAAAACTTTCTTTAAGAATTTTTTGATGTAATTTAAAACAAAAAATGGATTCATCGACTAGTAACTGGCAAAACTATTATGATTTACTTTTACAAGGACGATATGAAAACTTACTTTCCGTGTTTTGACTGCGTAAAAATGATTTCCTGCAGGTTACCCTTTTCTGTGCACAATTTGCAGATGATATGCTTTGAACGTATCATAGTTGGACGAACCAAACGAGGCCATTCCCGTGTGTTGTCCTCACTGCAGCCTTTCTTAAGCACTACATAGCTGTAGCGGGCTGTCATGCGATCCGACTGAACCTCGCCAATCTTCAAAGGCGCATACGACACCTCGAAGTTACACGGCGTGTTATCTTCGGCAGTTGAGAGGCGTGGACACGCATTGTCGTGGGGGCACTATATTGAATGAAATTGAAATATATTGAATGATACGACAAAAAATAATAATAATAATAATAAACATATAAAACTTACGGGTGCAAAAACATGGCCTTTAAGGTTATCATCTGTTTGACTCAGCAGGTACTCGCGGATTTCATTTATCAGCTCACTGCCTTTGCGAGTGCCCTCTTCAACGATGACCAGGTAACCGTTGCATTTTCGCCATAAATTCAACATTACCTCTTTACGAGATTGAGTATTCGCAAGTTCGAAGAGGGAAAAAGCAGATACAACCAAGTCAAATTTTGTCTAAGTGCAAATATGTGTAGAATATTAATAACTTGTAGTTGGTTTGATTTTATATAAATAATAACATTTGCAGGGTTAAATCTATTTTTCACTTGGCTGGAAAATTAATAAAAACTGTTAAAATGTGCCAATTTTGATATTTTTATTTAAAAAAAAGTCTATCGTATTTTATACTGTTGAGTTTACAAAGGAAAGGCTTGGGCTTGACCTTTTCATGTCCCAAAAATTATAAAATATTTGTATCATATAAAAATATCATTTTATTGTATGAAAACCTAAAAGCGTGTACACGAAATTATTTTTACATTTTCTTTTTTTAATAACTTAAAATCTTAACATGGTAAAAGAATAAATTATATCACAAATGAAGAACAATACTCAATAGTTTTTAAAAATTGTTAAAAAATTAATTTTCTGAATGAAAGGACGAATTTCTGTATTTTAGATTTCCAGCCCACCATCAGCCTTTGAACACCTTTTTTCTAACTTTCTGATAACGCTAATCCAACTAGCGCTTAGTTTATTTCAGTTTTACAAAATTTAATATTTTTCGAAGAATTTATTTTATATAAGTCAAAAATGATGTCATATTTCTAAGAATTTCCCGGGATACACCTGATATCATGATACAAATATTTGTATCATGCCTGATATACTTTGCAAGCAAACAATTTGTTTTTTGACTTTTTCGAATTTTTTTGTTGGCGACATGATCGATCTCTTATAACTGAAAACTAGGTAATTTTTTTGTTTGTCATAAATCAGAGAATTTGTCTACTTACGATATTTTTTTTGCCTTGTATGCTTTGACCAAAATATCTGCATTTAAATTTATAAAAAAATTTTCGTTTACATCATATATTTTTAATTTGTTATTCTCATATGATAATTGCGTGATTTAGTATGTGGTGAAATCACATATGACCAATCAAGCAAACCGTAATTTTTGGTGTAACAAATAAAAAAAAAGTAAAAACACTTCTTAGCGATTGCGAAATTAAGCTTATAGACCCTTATATTATATAAATGTGTCCGCATGATTAGCTTTAATGAAAGTCATTAAAGTTAGAGGGTGCAAACGTTTTTTCGATCAAAATTCGAAAATATATATTAGGGCCTGTGCCAATCGGTAACTTTTTACTCGATGAAAATAAGTTGAATAAAATTTTTGTCTGTTGAAAATATATTTCCATTTATGCTGTGTCAAATCATGATACAACTACCAGGTAGTAGTAACAAAAGTTGCTCCCTCTCATGATACAACTACCAGGTAGTAGTAACAAAAGTAGCTCCCTCTCAACTAAAAATGTAAACAAATAGAAAACTATGGAATACCCTATGGAATACCCTACACCTTTGGTGGGGATATTAACCCTCATAATATTATTCATATATCAGAAATTTACATCTTATATCCCCATAAATTAAAAAAATTATATAAAGTATAAAAAACTAAAAAAAAAATTTGAAAAATGTAATTGGGCGGACCACGCCTATATTTAAAATTTTGAAAGGCTAATATTTCATAGATTTGATTTTAATAATTTACGGATCAAATTTCCACTATGAAAACCCGGGAAATAATGAAAAAAAAAGTGGGCGGATCACGCCCATTTTTGGACCACATATTTTTAGGTGAATTATAACAATATGTTTTAAATTTTATAACTATACCTTGAATACTTTTCGAGTTATTAGTTCCGAAAGAGTTATATAAAAGTGACTTGTATGGGAGGTGGGCGTGTCCGTTGACCGATTTGGCTCATTTTCAAACTCAGTTCCTACTTTTGGCTAAAATATATTGAGACGAAATTTCATCGCATTCTGATCAGTATTTCTCAAGTTATTCTGTATTCGGACAGCAAGACAGCAAGACGGACAGACAGACAGACGGACATGGCTAAATGGACTCGGGTAGTGATGCTGATCAAGAATATATATACTTTTCCATACCGGACACGCCTCCTAAGGGGCGTTACAATATATGCACAAAGTTAATATACCCTGTACCTCATAGGTGTAGGGTATAATGACATTAAATTTAAAATTAAACTTTCAAATAATTGTTATTTCCTAAAGCAAAAAAACTGAATGATTGATGCAACAGGAACCAGAACTGTTTAGTTTTGCGGTTCCGCACGTTATTAACTCGATCGGAAATATTCTCCCGCACACTTAATACAATGCCATGAACATTTCCGAACGCAGGGGGAAATGCAGGGGCTGCATACTTGCAACACTTTTTTTTACAAAAGCCCTTCGTTACGAGCACCTACATGCATGCGGGTCACGAAATATAAAATCGAAAACTCGCAACCGTGTTTCAAAAACACAAACTGCAGCACCAGCCCTCAAAAACAATGATGAAACGCAGGGCAAGTGAGATGACAATCATTGCGTGCGCAAATATTTCGCTCCAACGCTATTACAGCTAACGAAGGGCACGTGCAATATAGTGCCAAACGTTCCAATGTATTGAAATACATGCGATGGTCGATGACGACTTGAAAAGCAGCTTCATTTAATTTTTCAAAATAATTAAACATAAACAAAAATTATTGAAGTTTGAAAAGGAAATAAAATATACAAAAGTCTTGATGAAAAAAAATTCAAAAAAGTTTGACATTACTTTGGGACTTCTGACATTTCGGTAGGCACAGAAGTAGAACAAGAATAAAGTTCTCTTTTTATTCTAGTACCTTATAGTTGTATCATGGTAGAACTACTATGCATTTTTCTGAATGCGCTAACTCTTGGTGGAAAATATAAATGTGCTTAACAGTTTATTCAAAGCCCAAGTTGGGAAGTGCACTGAATATTTTACGACATTTGTTTATGTAGCCCCATCACTCGTGCAATAAATTTTTACAATTAAGACTATTGTGTCAGAGCTCGGAAATGCGATATTTTTAGCACCTGCACTCGTGTGATCTACGAAATTTAAAAGGTCGAGATGCAGCTGTGCACTCCTTCACGAGCCTTGTGCAATGTGAAAACGTGCATTGTGTGTGGTGGTTCGCAATATTACTTGTCCAATATACTTCTTTTGTTTTCACATTACTGGTGAAGCTGGTGCTGAAGTTTGTACGGCTGCACCTCGAACAGTTCTTGAACACTCTATTCCGACCAAATATTTATTAGCAAGTTAAACAATATGAAAATTATAATTTCTGAAGAAATTCTTGAAGAAAGGCATTATTTTCAATTGCTGTGCTGAAAAAAATTGTTTTGTTTTAAAATTTTATAAATTTCAACATTTATTTTTTGGTTTTCAAAATTATATGTAGCCCCTTGGGCTAGTGGAAATTTTGACAACACATATTCATCTCAAAAGCTTCGGAATTTTATATTTACTTGTCAAAATTTCATTTTTTGAGTAAAAAGTTACCGATTGGCACAGGCCCTTTATTTCAAAATATGTATTGAATACACGGTGTGAAATTAATTTCGTCTAAAAGCCTTTCGTTTCAAAATACGGTAAGAGGCAGTAAGTAAATATCGAACAAAATTATTTTGGGGAAATTGTGATTTTTTGAACATTTAATTCAAGGACACTATTTGTGACATATTTTAAAGTCATTGCTATTATATTATGTTCGGGGTCCGCAACGAACTGGAATCGGAACCGAGACCTGAAACCTTTTCGGTACGGTTAAGAAAAGTAACATCACTTTCATTTGTATTTTATTGTTATGGCCACAACAGAATTTTAATAACTTGTGGTAAATTAATGGAATTTTTTGTTAATGACACATTAATTTCCTTTTGTACCAATATAATCTGATACCAATTCATGTCAAGTCCGTTGACTTATTGCAAGGAACGGAATTGTTCGTAAACGATTCGATAACGATAGCGTTCTCAATAGAATTGGCACTATCGTTAACGATATCGTTACTGTATCCTCGATAACGAATCAAATTAGAGAAGTGATTCAATTTCGAGTTCAATTTTGATCTTCGCGTTTCGCACTCCTTTTTATTAATTATACTCTACACTAAGAGTGAAAGGGTATATTCAGTTTGGTACGCCGTTTGTAACACCCAGAAGGAAGCATAACCGGTATGGAAAAGTATATATATTCTTGATCATCATGACCTCCTGAGTCAATTTAGCGATGTCTGTCTGTCTGTTTGTCTATTGAAATCTTGATTACAGAAAAACTAGATGATCTAAATAAATCAAACTCCTAATTTAGATTACTTATATATTACTTATATATCTACGCTATCTGTCAGTAAAAATGGGCATGATCAGTCCATTGTGACCGGTGAACCGACCACTTATGTTCAAATACCTCATATAAAACATACATCTACTGGTAAATTTTATTGTGTACGTGTTTAGGTAAACTTTTTTGGTCAAATATATATTGACTTTATGCTCCGCGAAACGAATTGTGGTTAAAAAAAAATCGAAATTCGGTACACCTACCAATTTGTAAATATGGATATCAAATGAATGGAAATTCTTCAACGATTGAAATTTTGTAGTTATTTTCAGGATTTGTATACCCTAGTGACATATACACCACTTTGAATGGTAACCACACATATGTGTAGGGTATTTATAGTCGGATTAGACCGACTATAATTTTGATAATCCAACTCTTATAATAACACCTACTGTAAAATGTCCCTACTTTAAAATATCCCATTTGATATAACCTTTCCAACTGGTTTTTATATTAAATTAATGTATGCGAATTGTCTAAATATTACTAATTTATGTTACTTATTGTTTTTCCTTCAATTATAATTGGCTGCACATTAAAATATAAATGTGTTCACAAATTTCCACAATTTACTTCCTCAACAATGTAACGCAATCAACAATTCGTAACGATATCGAGATTAAATACAATCGAAAATGTTAGCTGGGTACAAACCTCGATGCTGGGCAGAAATTGTCGATAGTAGACATTCTTTAAAAACGGCTGTTGGTTCTCCTGCCCTTCGCGCAGTATCAATTCGGAGAGATCTTGCATTTCCCTTGAACTGTCCACATTGTAATACTCAAATATCGAATTCATCCAAAGGGTGCTCGCCGCCCACATACCGCTGCCAACACCAGAGCCAAAATCAAAATAACTTCTGGGTTTAAAGGTAGCATCGCGCTCCTCCAACTCCTTTAGTATCTTCATCAAGACACCATATTCATGTGCACTGCGTCCAATAGCATACACCAATGCGGCATAGGTGTCGTACGTAATGGGTTTCCAAGCATAGGTGCGCTGTTTTAACACTTTACGGACGGCTTGTTCTCGTGACTTTCGTATTTTATTGGCTTGGTCTTCGTCAAGCAACTCTGGGTTTTCTGGAAGCATTTTCGCATCTATTTCTTCAGCGATCTTATCTACCTTCTGCTGTAAGTTTTCACGCTCCGGCGGCGGATGTCTGGATCTCAAGTATTGGTCGAATTTTTTACTGTCTCTGACCAACGTCTTAATAGGATGATCTCCAACGACACGTTTGAGCGCTCTACTGATATTGCCGGGCAGTGCAACATGTTTTAAATTGGAGATTCCTGGATGATGCCGGGCGTTTATTTCCTTATTTTCCAGTTTCGTTAGTAAATCATCATTTACAGCGACAGCAATTTTGCATGTAGATCGCGTGTTTAGCTGTATGATAGCAAAGCGTACCCATGATGTAATGTGCTGATTCGTCCTGGATACAGTAATATTCATCTTTTAAATGATCCAAATAGAAAACACTACACTGTACTAGGTTGTTTTTTTGGGGTTAGAAGGTACTGTCATCATCAGCTGTTGATAAGCTGGCCATGTAGTTAATAATAATCATCTCATGTATTTCATGGTTGCCAAGTAAAAACAAATTATAACCAAAGTTTATTTCTTTTTGAAGAGATCCGGATAATTCCACATACGAACAATTCATCGTACTCCACAGAAAAAAATATTGTTCGTCATATTAATAAACGACGTACATCAAAATGTTTTCGTAATATGGACGAACAAGTTAATCAATACAACTTACAAGCATACATGTTTTGATGTAGTCGTATATTAATATTACGTATCACATTCATCAATCTCAAGCTTTCATGTTACAGATATTATTATAAAATTGAAAAAATTTACAAAAAAAAAAACTCTGAAAAATGATTCTAAAATATTTGTTAAATAAAATTACAATACTATACTAATAGATTCAAGCTAGATTCAATGTTCATAAATGTAACTTCCCTGCAAACGATAATTTTTGAATTCGATAAAATGAAGATTAATTTACGATATGAAACTCAAAAGATTAATATTTTGAGTTTCATATCGTAAATTTTGAAATTGAATTTTATGTTTTTTGAAATTATGGTCAAAAAAAAAAAATTTCTGAACAAAATAAATTTGTTTATCGAATAGGAATACTTTTTCGACATCTACTCGATATCTACATCAACAAAAAATAACGATATCGTTATAAATAGGTTCATTTTTATCGAAAACCTTATCATTCTCGTATCATTTGAGATTATCTAAAACGATAATTTGGGCCTATAAAGAATGTCGTTTCGATATCGTTTTGATATCGTAGAAATATCGTTTGGTTTGCTGGGTTGAACTCTGGCGTTTGCTGGGAAATTCCAACAAAAACATAACAAAATCACAATATATATCGTAAATTACAGAATACGGTAACAACACCTATTTAGAGTTTCAGTCAACTCTTTAACTAAAAGGTATTAACAAAAAGTATAAAAATAGTACGGCACTTTGACGTTTTCGTCATCAAGTGATTTTCAACTGATAAGTGTTTTTTTTTTCGTTTTTCATTATTATTCTTTTTCTGAAATTGAAAATTGCATGAAGTGAATTGCGCATTTTTGGTTTTTTTTCCAAACAAATACTTGTTCTTCACAATATCAAGGAGAATCTCCACCGAGTTATCCAATGGGTAACGGAAGTTCCAGAAATGAAATCCATAACGACGAGCCCGACACACCACAGCCAAAGGTTGCAGTGGGCAGCGGCGATGCCAGCATGAGCAGATCAGCCTCTGGTTCAGAAATCACGGAGAAGTTCTTCACGCAGTTGGTGCCCGTTGAAAAGTTATCCGAGGTAAATGTGCCTATTCAATGAAGAAGAGCCAAAATTAACGATACGATTCAATTACAGATACTTAAAACGAAATCCGCCAAACTGGGTATAAATGGCATCGCATCTGAGATATTTGTGGTAAATAAATAGAAACATTTAAATTGTTGCTAATGAAAGTGTAAAATTGTTTAAATCGCTTGCAGTCACAAGTGTTTCCACATTACGCTGATTTGGGAAACCGTTTGTTTCGTTTGATGCATATGTACTCGAAGGCAACAACCCAACACCTTGGTACGGTTGCCTTCCGCCAGCAGTGTGAACGTTTTCTTGGCATCATGGACGACGAAAAAATACTAGAGTGTTACATAAAAATGTATGCGCAGGAGGACAATCCCGACTTTATCGATAAGGACGGCGTGACACGGCTGTTACTAACTTGCTATACCATCGCCATGCAACACTCGGGCAATGCGGTCCTCTGTCCAGCTGTAAGTGGTTGCTTGCTATGCGCCTCTACATCCACCACGTTTTAATTACTTTCATCTTACAGATTAATCGCACGTTCACCTCTGTGACCAAGTCGATTTTCTTCAGCCACGACAGCCTAAGCATTGGCTATGTGTGTCGTTGGTTTGAGCAGAACCTAATTCGCCTAGTGTTGCTCGTACATAAATACTGCGTGCACACGCTATCGACGGCCTATCGCGGCCTGGAGCAGCAGTCATTGCAAACGTGCGGCATTGAGCTTCAAACACCCGTCTTGGAGCAGCGTAACCCGTTCCCGGCTTCAGTAAACGAGAGCGACTTGCCCTTGATGCCGTTGTCGCAGGCCTGGCTACTTGCGGGCGGTTTGCCGCCGCTCTACTCTAAGCCACAAACGATTGCCTCACCCAACGGCAACAAGGCGGCATCTGCTGCGCAGATTTTCAAAGAAAAACTGTCAATGATGCCCTCCCATTGGACGCTGCTGTACGACTCAAATGAGCATGGAATTGGTGCCAATCGATTTTTGCATCACGTGCTCGGTTATCGCGGGCCCAACTTAATATTGCTGCACACAAAAGACCAGCAAACCTACTGCATAGCAGCGCCAGGGGAGTGGAAGGAGACGCATTTGTTTACGGGTGGCGAAGGAAGTTGTGTCGTGCAATTATTGCCCAAGTAATATTAATCGACTTCTAATACGTATTGCTATTTAAGCGTATTGTTCTGTTGCTCTATAGATTTGTTATGCTGGAAAAGAAAGCAAATATTTTGTACTTAAACACGAGTATACGCGGATATCCGAAGGGCTTGCGAGCCGGCGCTGATCCGCGCAAACCTATTATTTCGGTGGATGAACATTTCGAAAATATTGACTGCAAAGGTATTGCTGCTGGACTGCGTTCCATTGAGGTGCGTATTTGTTCAAATTGTCAACACACATTTATAAGAAACGTCAACACAAGAGATTGACAGCTATTCATCGTAATATTTCATTTGAACCTTAAATGCTTGTGGTATCTTTTATCAAAGAACATTTTTAATGCATTATTAATTGATAAAATTTATAAATAATGTAAAATAACTCACTTTTGTTAAATTTAATGGAATCATTTCTGACATATTTCGTATATTTTTAACACATAATAACGATTCCGGTTCTAAAAATCTAAACGGTTTCGGTATTATTTTTCACGCTTCGCCTGCTTTTTCATGTTTTTCCCGAGCTTTTTTCGTGTTTTGTCGTATTTGTCCGTGTTTCTTCGTGTCACCTATCGGCGTGCACGTGCGCCGACATTTTTTTTAGTCTGATACTGTGAATTTCGAGGCACGGACACGCCAACAACTAACACGCACGAACTCAGATTTCCTGGCGTGATACGAAAAAAATACGGCACGCGCCCATCTATAATTCCAATTAATAATTTAGAGCACTCTTGTGGACTCCTACACCAACGATTTAGACGCGGTTTCTTTCGCGGGTGCGGTTTGAAATCCCTAAACACAAAATCCCCAAAGCACATAAGCACCAAACTCAAAATCCCCTTTTATTATGTATTAAGTATAGTAAAATTTATTTTTGAACACAATTCGGACTTTTGTGTTTAGGGTTTTGATTTGAGACTTTTGTGTTTGGGGATTTCAATCCCAACCCCTCTTTCGCTGACCAACACCGGGTTCAGAATTGAACATCATTTTTGCTAGAGCGTTCCATAATCCATACGTTGTGAGGTAAATCTTGTCTACGTTGCATCTGAATGTGTACTAGGTTTCCGTATATTTTTTTTCCTCGAATACTCTTTTAATTCGCTTTTCATTGATTGCTGGCGGCTGTAAAATTCCTTTATAATTTATATAGGGATACGTACGATATGTCGAAAAAAAATGTCGAAATTTTAAAAGACTTAGAACGCCGAAACAATATTTGGCCGAATCAAAAAATATCGAAAAATATTTTAAAACTATAAAAAGTCGAAAAATCTTTAAACTACAAATACAAAAAAAATTTCGGCAAACAAATGATTTATTTTTATTAAATTTCGACATTTTTAGTTTTCGACATTTTGCTTTTCAACATTTTAGTTTTCAACATTTTTGTTTTTTCGACATTTTTGTTTTCGACATTTTTGATTTCGACATTTTTAGGTTTCGGCATTTTTATTTTCTATATTTTTGTCTTCGGTATTTTTAGTTTCGATATTTTAAAATTCGACTTATCGTGCCAGAGTCTTTATATAGCCTCACCCAAAATACCGTTTCATTATAAAATTTCATTTGTAGATTAATTTAATTCATTTCACAAATATGTACAAAAAAAAACTATAAAGCGTTACTTTTATTATATATAATTTTTTGATTTTGTTTTATTTCAAGTTTTGCATAAACATTTAACATAATTTTACATAAATGTGTTTGTTATCATATATAACTTTTGAAATTTTAGGTTTGGGGCTGTGGAGACAAATCGTCGCGTGAGGTTCAACTGGATATAAAGAAATGGCAAATCAAGGAGGCCGAACGGCAACGAACAGTTAAACTGACGGCAGCAGATTGGATGGACCATCCGGATCGATATCTGCTTGAATTGGGCGGTCGTCAAAATTACAACAACTGAGTAACACACACAACACAGACACACACCACAGACGCACAGTTGCCTTTTATGCTGACTCTGTTATGCTTGTATTATATAAAGAAACCAACAAAAACTGAGAAAAAATCGTATTTTTCTAGTTTTAATTATTCACATTCGGTATTAAGTTTAAACCTCTTAAAAATCTTTACTGTTGCGACACTATTTTAATAATAAGTTTTGTAAAAATATTCTAGTTCACGTACTTACATAATAATGCATGATTAAAGTCGCTAATTAGCAAAATAAACGAAGCCTTATAATTGTAGTTATTAGTTTGTCTGTCCATCTGTATGTCTGTCCGGTTGCCAAGCAATCACTTCTTTGTGTAAGTATAAATTTGTTTTTAACAAACAAAAAGTAAAAAATAAATAAAAAATAATAAATAAATTTCAAACCAAAACTTCATTAAAATTATTATATTTTTGTATATTTTACTAATTCTAGATTTCTGACCCGCAGTCAAACGTTTTGATACAATTAATTATGTTACAATAATCAGCTCTAAATACACACTTTCTAATATTATTAATCTGTTATTGGTGTTTTGTATATCGTCAGTCACGTTAATATTTTTAAAATTATTTTTTTATTTTCAATGAAAAGCGCGCATTGCAAATACGTTTAAAAAAAAACTATTTCTTACTTTAGACCACTTTAGACTCAAACTTTAAAATTCAAATATATCAATTTACACGGAAACGGTTTAAACGCAAAAGCTTATTCTGTGTTACATCGTGAAATACAAGAAACAAAATATTTTCTATTTTTGCTTTAGAACTATCTTTGGATGTCTCTTTTGCCTTCCTCTAATTAAAAAATATTTTAATTAAATCAATCATATGATTCGAAGAATTTGTTGCGGGCAAGCAAACGACCAAGTCATTGAGTATTCGACAAGAAATATAATAAAATTTATGAAACGTTATCTCATTTACGATAATACAAATATCAATTGTTAGTTTCCACTTGAATACAATTAAGGGATTATATTCAAAAGTCACATAATTGATAATTACCTAAAAATGAAATAATTCATTTAAAACAGTCTTTATTCCAATCATAACTAGATTGTGGACACAAATCAACACAGAATAAGGCGCATACAATGAGCATTTTACGAATGAACTTTTTTCTTAATATTTAAACAACGAATGCAAAGCATAATCAAATTATATGTTCAACGATATACCACAATTAGAAATAATAATAATAATAAAAAAGACTATCTTTATAATAAATACAAAATAATAAAATAAAGTCGAGAATAATTAAGTGATGTGTTCCCTGTCGCTTTTAATAAGACCAACTTCTAATAGCTCCTCCTCAAGAGATGAACTCAACCAATCGGAACTGTTGCTATCGGACATCTTTAGACTGCTAGTAAAACCTACAGAAACGGATTCACTATGCGTTGAATTTGTCGAGTGGTTCATGTTGTTTACGTCGTTGTTATTAAAATGTTGCTGACTGTGATTGGTAATGTGTCATCTTGAGGAACCTATGAACGATGCAAAATCGTCATTAGATTCTGGAATCGGACTGCCCACATTGCGCGCCTGCAGAAAGTTATTTCCACTTGCAATGGGTGCTCCGTACGGCGGCGCCGCACAGTCTTTTGCGTGCGGCTCACGTTTTTGAATATTTATGCCGAAATTAGAGGAGGCGGACACGGAGGCTTTGGACGACGTGGCTGCTAATTGAGATTGAGAGTCTGTTGTAATATTGTCGCAAACAGGTAGTACGAGTTTATCTGTAGCTCCATAGCGATAGGTATTGGTTACCTTATTAGAGTTATGCGAAATGATTGTGTTTTTACCTGAGTCGTTATCTGGCGGCGCCAGCGTCGGCTGCGATGCCATGTTGGGCGTCGGCACGCCGTGCTTATTGATTAAATATTCAGACTCGCTGCTGGAGCGACGACCGCGGGACAGCGGTTGGTAGTTTGTACGGCCCTGGAAACGGCGACTAATAGAGCTGCTGACGACGCCAAAGTGTTCGGTGACGTCTTCTTGCATGTCCGAAATATCAATCATCGACAGAAAGGCACGACACCAATTATGATTTGGATTATTCCAGTACTGCGGCGAATTTATGTGGAACGGTTGATGTGGAAAACTGTAGATGTGCGCAATGGCTGCCAGAAACATCTCAATGCAGATGAGAAAATTCTTGGGAATAAAGTGCAATTGGGATAAAGGACATTTGTAATAAACATTACACATCACATATACCTGTAGCATAGAGGCTAGATTAGTGTCATCGCCCAGAGCGACTGAACTAAATATATTCTTTATCACGCCGTAATATACGAGCACGTTTAACAACACTCCTTGGCTGTAACAAAATCGACTACATTGCAAAGTAGATATTTTATAATTAACACTTACAAAAACGAAAAGAACACAACCGCCTTTATGCACAAGAACTTTGGTATGGGTTTCATTGGTTTTAAATCCTCCTATAAAATGATATTTCAGTTTTAAAAATTACAAATTTAATTTTTTTTTTGAGTACTTTACCTTATTTGCTCTATAAAATAACACCAAACAGTACATGGCAACAAATTGAGAAATGTTATTTATGAAAATCATGTAGGGAAAGGCAACATTGGCAGCAAACGTGCCTTCGCCGTAGACACCACAAAGTTCGCAAATCCTGTTGCAAAATCAAATTATTATGTTGGAAGTTAAATAAGTTAGTTGTTGTTGAAAAATTAGTATGAGTCACTTAACAAATATTTGTTACTAGATACTGATTTCCCCAAGCCACTACGCGAGAATTAATATTTTCTAAATCTATTTAAATCTTATATAAAAACGAAACCGGTTTGTATTTCTAGTAAGTTTCGGTAACGATTTTAACCCGACACCTCCGGACTTGTTTTGTTTTTCGAGTTTTTAGATCAACTCCACAAACTTAGTAATAAGAAGTTCTAATATGAAATTCATTTGTTTATTGGGTTTACGTAAATTCTAGGACTAGATGAAAATACGGTCAAATCGGGAAAGCACTTTAAAAAAATATATAACAAATAAAATGTTTAAAACCGAAAATAAATATATAAACATTTGAAAAAATCGCGTCATATATTTGTATGGAAAAAATACTCAACTCTATACGACATATGCATAAAATTTAAAAAAATAAAAAAAATAGAGATTTTCAACTAATATGCAGTGAAGTCCAATATCAATTCAAACAAGAGCAGTTCTGAATTAGTCATATTCGTTATTTCACAGCAATAATTTGGACCAGATGCTCACACAAATTTTAAATGATTCTTATTTTATCATTAAAATTGATTCTTCATATTTCTCCAGATTCTTAACATTGAATAGAGTTAGTTTTGACAAATAGTACCACATGTAATTCTAATACTCAGATTTTAAAAAGGTGGTTCATGTCATCAAATTTACGAGATACGGGAAATCATATACGAAGTGAAATGTCGACCGCTAATATATTTCTATATACTAAAAATTTTGATTTTTGGCCGGCTTTGAATTTTGAATCTAATAAAAAAAAATGTACACACTTACACAGATATAAAAGTAGTAATAGGTCGCACGACCGTGTACTGCAAAATTCCATGTTTGCAGTTATGTATGAATTCTCGACCCATGACCCAGGGTCGCATACAGCACAGTGGGAAAAAGTGTGGAACTTGCGGTTTATACTCCATGGTCGCCTCCAAATCCATGCCTAGATTCAGATAATGCAACAAATAGACCATAAAATTATAGATGACGTACGCCTCATAACATTCGCGCAACGAATCAACGTAGATCGAATGTTTCGGAAAAAACAAACCAATCCACTGTAATTGTGAAAAAAAGTCATGAGTACGAAGTAAAATTGATCAAAAGATAAGCGGCGCCTAAATACTCACGGCATTCAGGGCGTAGATGGGCACCATCCAGAGGATGCGTATGATGTGCTTCTGCAGAATGGGTTTCGTGAAATGGATGACGTGTTGAGTTATATGCCAAACAGACACAGGCACCGCCGAGAGCACAAACAACCCACCAATTAATATGAGTTGATCTCTATGCGTAAACCCATCTTTTAACGAATTGACTATAAGCAGCGGCACCACAATAATCGCAAATATCACATACGTCACAATCAACAATGGACGTATCCAAATTCGCCACTCCTCACAGAATCGCCGGAAATTTAATCTGCACATTTTAATTATACTTGTTTTTCTCGAAACACAAAAGTTCGATATCTGCTTTAATAAATGTTGATTTATTTAGAATCTGAGTTGGCATCCAACACGGCAAATTTTCCAGCGTTGAACTACATGGCCCACTTTAATGAAAACTTGTAGGCATGTTCTACCAACAAATGACCAACCAATTGACTTCCAGTAAAATATGAATAATTAAAAATATTTTACTCGATAGTATATTTGATATTTTGTTATTACTAATGCGTTTCTTATAATATGTTGCGATAATTGAATTGGCACCGAAAACAAAGTTTCTTCGTGAATTCTTGTACGAAAACAAAAATACGAAGTTAACAATAGATAGGGTTGCCATTGCATACATTTATTTCCCAATACAATAAAAGAAATCATAGCTGCCAACTCACCTAAAATATACTGTAAAAATGCGCAAGACTACTGCAGTTTTTTTTATACATTCATACACATCAGAGACGGGACTAATTCATTATTGTTCAAATTAAATTTGTTCATGAATTGAAATTGTTTTCAAATAATTTAATTTCTATTTATGTAAATGGCATTTGAAAAAAATATTTCAATTCGAAAAATATTTCATTTGAATTGAGTAAACAAATTCCAATTCAAAAATTGGAAGTGAAAATACTTTTATTCAATTCAAATTATAGAAATTGGAATTGATCAATTCTATTTAAAATACAAAGGCATTGATATGTAGGCACCTCATTTTTGCTCAGATTTTCATCCAGGTGCGTCATTTGACCTTTTTTAGGTGAATCCCTTCCTGTTGGATCAGATACGAATCTAGGTGCATCATTGGGATACATTTGAATTCTTTTGGATTTGGCCCGAATCCAACTGCGTCAATGGATATTTTTTGACCCAATTGGTTCGTTTGTGATTTGACCAGAACCCAACTGCGTCATTGGACATTTTTTTTGACTAATTGCTTCTTTGTGATTCATTCAGAACCCAACTGCGTCATTATTTTTATTTTGTTATATTTCCTTTGGGATTTGTCCAGAAAAAATTGGATATTTTTTTGGAACAATTGGTTCCTTTGGGATACGCACTTGGCTCTGAATGTATGCCCATTGGAGCAGATGCACATAAAATTCCAATGATGCACTTGGATGCTAATCTGTGCTCCTCTCATTCCATAACATTCCAAGTCTCAAAAGTAAGTTTTGCAGTAAGTTAGTTTTTTACCATTATCTTCCGTACTATAAAATATAAAAATGTTTTCTCACTGTTTAGACCAAAATTTTAAGAACATTCTCATTCAATTGCTAAGTTTAAAAAGAAAACTCAAAGAAAAAACATGTTAAGTATACAGCCGATTGAGCATTTGAGATTTTAACTCCTGGTTGTTGGCTATATTTGGTTAACTAATTTATGGTAAGGAGATAATTATGTATTTGTTAACAATTTTTTGATTTCACCTACACACGCACAGAAAAAACATGATCACCACAATCATGATTTGACGGTATCATTTAATGATTGGAATTATTATTGTAGCAATCATGTTGCATGATTGTTACATGATTGTTTCAATCATGTTTTCCAATGATTCTATTATGTTTTTAATCATTGCTTGATTGTTTCAATCATGTTTTCACAAGCGTCACTTATTGCACAAATCATTGTATGATTGCGTTAACCTGAAACAAATAAATTTAAGAATACTACTTTATTAAAAAAAAAACACCAATATTTAATAGAAAAACACTTTATTAAAGATTATTAAATAACTATGCTCCGTCGCTTCATTTTCTTAATTTGTCAGCGTCTTTGCAACGCCATTTTGTTGCAAAGACGCTGACGTTCGCTGGTGTAGAAAAATTGTAATATTTGTGCGGCTCGTTGCACAGCTGAAGTGAGGACGCCTTTGTTTCAGCGTGTATTGTCTCTTTCTCAGATCTCATTCTGTTCAGGATCTAAAACCGAAGTTTTTTCTTAACTTATCACTATTTGTATCACATTTTTTTATAAATGGACATTAAATTTTTTTTTATAAATTTCACTAGCGTTCGACGCTAACCCGCCACGGCGAAATCTAATTTAATACTGAATCTGCCAAACTGTCAACAACTGTCATCAGCTGTCAAACAGCAATCATACTATTATTATATCAATCATGCTTCAATGCTAATATGATTGACACAATAATGAACATGATTCTGGCAATCATGCATACGCGAATTACATTTTTGTCACAGTCATTACATAATCTAATCATACAATTTGATCATAATATGATTGCAAAAATCATTTAATGAAAGACACAATCATTTTAAAAAAGTGGGAATGATTACGACAATCAGGAATGATAATAACAATAATACTATTATTGCTATAACCATAGTTTTTTTGACACAATCATGTCTCAATCATGTCTCAATCATGTTTTTTCTCTGCGTGCAGATCTATAGTGCCAAATAGTCCGACGGTATTTTGCACACATAAAAAATGGACATAGACGGTGGACGGTGTTATAAATGTTGGTGTCAAATTTGAAGATGGTATTTCGAGGCATTATATTTTTCGTAAGTAGAAATTGCAACAATTCTTAGATATTTTTGTTTCACTGGTTTCGAAAATGACGTCAGTTTGGTTTTTGAGATATATAAAGTGGGCTACACTAGCTGATGTATGCTAGGTACATTTTATTGATTATAACCCTTGAATACATTCTACCGAATGGACTCAAAAAATTGAAAACAAATGCAAAAATGAAGATTTCAAAAATGCATGCATTTAACATTAATCATAAATAACATGCAGAGTCCGTTTAAGAAATGTAAAAAAAAAGATAAAATGGCATGTTTTAGAATTGGTTGAAAATACAGAAACCTCGGAAGAATTCTAATTACGATGAATTACAAAATAGAATTATCTAAAAACGCAGTTGTGTATTATAGAACAAATGGCAGTGTGTTGTTACATATGTCGCGGTTATCGTAAACATACATACAAATCATGAAAAGTCAGGGGCTATTGGAATCAAAGTTTTGGCGTCAGAAGTTCCATAAAGGGCATCGCATGGAAGGTCAGTGAACGTAATAACGGAGGTTTGTTTTGGGTTCATGTGGAGAAATTCTCTTTTATATTAATAGTTATATCAATAGTTATTTCCCCCGAATAGGTTTGATTGCGATTTTGCAGTCCAGCGATAGTTTAGTCGCTGGACCGGATATATATATGCAGAAATCTGTTGAGTTATATCAAAAAGTATGTATTTTATATATGGGTAATTCCACATCAAATCGACAGGGTTTTAAATTTTTTTCTTCGATTTTCATGAAATTTAGTTTATGGCTTTAAATATATAAAAAAATGTTAAGTTGATTTTTTTTTTCGAAATTCGAAAATTTCACAAATTATGATGCTTCAAAAAAACACCACTTTTTCTTATGGAGCTAAAATGCATAGCCATTATCTAGGTCTATAATGTTGCTAAATGGATATATTATGTGTCTATTATGATAACAATTGAATGTAGTTTTTGATTCTGGCATACATTATTTTTCGACTTATAATTATTAAATTATTGTAAAGTTTTCGAATTTCGGCAAAAACAGCTATTTTGTATTGGCTCAATTTTTTTCCAAAATTAGTTCTATTACTTATAAATACTCTCTCTGCAATTTGGAGAGGTGTTTTTGATATAAGGGAGAAATAATTTTTTGATATAACATATTTTTATCAATGACAAATTTTTAAAAGTGCAATTAACGTAAAGACTTTTTTGAGCTCTTTAAACTTTATTCGAATTATGTATACCAGAATCTAAACTACATTCAATTCTTATCATAATAGACACTTAATATATTCATTTAGCAACATTATTGACCTCGGAAAAAGTTGTGTTTTTATGAAGCATAATAGATGGCAGAACAGGGCTATATCAGTTTGCAGCGATAGTCAGGCTGCTCTTATGGCTTTGAACAACCCGGTCATCACATCCAAAATTGTACGTCAATGCAGATCACGTCTCAATTGTGTTGGTAAATATAATACACTGAAACTGATTTGGGTGCCGGGCCATAAAGAAGTTTCGGGCAATGAAACATATGACGAACTAGCACGTGCTGGATCTGAGGATAATCCATTTGGACCAGAACTTGTGCTTGGACTAACTGCATCTACGGGAAAATTCATCATCAGCTCTTGGGTCGCCCCTGCACATGGCTGAATGAGACGAAATGCAGATTCTCCAAGCTCATGACACCGACGATAACCAAAAGATCGTCCTCGTTTCTACTTTTCTTAAGTAGAAAGGAGTGCAGAATACAGAAAACTGACTAACGGGACACAACGCATGTGAAAAACACATGAACGCAATCGGCCTGGCCGAAAGCGCCTTATGTTCTGCCTGCTACGAAGAAACTGGCACCACAGAGCACTATCTCTGTGACTGTCCAGCATTTTCTAGAATTAGAAGGCAGATCTTTGTCACAGACGTGATGAGAGTCCTCACTCCAAGCTCAGCTTCACTCTTTATCACACAATAGCCTTCTTAAATTCAATAATGAATCTAAAAAGTATCATTAAAAACCAGGGAACTTGGTTACAGCACAATGGATATAACCCTGTCTGAGTGCTGTGGCTCTATTTTTTATCCCACATTATAAAAAAAAAACTTCACGAAAATCGAAGAAAAAAAATTAAAACCCTGTCGATTTGAAGTGGAATTACCCATATGTACCCAGCAGGAAATGTCCCCAATGATTCCTCAACGATTCCCCCATGTCAGGTCAGAAACATCGATGACCGATAGCATTTTCGCCCTGCAAAGCATTGATGACATTTTCATACAAATGTCCACTGATTGCTGCATGATTTAGGATTAATGATGTCATGCAAGTCGTTCGTCAATGAAGTCACAAATGATTGTCATACATATATATATTTTTTTTGTAAAAATAAAATATTTTTTTATTATTTTATTTATTTTTTAATTTATTACTTTATATTTAATTTAATTTTTATTTTACTTTATATTTATTTTTATTGATCTTATTTTTTTATTTATTTCAATTTTATTATTTTCTTCTGTTCTCGGTTGGAATGGTATGTATACTTGCTAATGTCAATAATGTACTTCACCAACGGCTATCATCTATCATCATTACTACTGCTTATTATCTTGCTTATACACAAATTGCGCCCTCATTTTGTGTTTATGAATTATATGGCAGGGTGACATCGAACGCAAATTTTCAGTTTTACGCGTAAATGCTGCCCCTAAACGTATGTTGTATACATTTCACATTGCATTTTATAACGCAAATGCTGCATATCTTTAGGGGCATGTGACGAGATTGTTAATTTTCATCAATGACGTCATCAATAACATGTCATCACTGACAGCTTTTTACAATGTCATTAATATATGTATATATGACATATGGTGTATGACGTCTTAAATGCAATGTCATTTATGAAATTGTTGTAGACATATTCATCAATGCCAAATTTTCTAATGTCCTCAATTCATCATTGAAGACCTTGTCGTCACCTTGTATTTGTCACCTATGTCAAATGAATTCAAACTTTTGGTTATGTAGAAATTGAAACACTCTCTGGATGATCTTTTAATTTTGTTTTTGTGATTTTTGTATAACGATTACAGTTTTAATCCCTGATATAAATAAAATAAAAATGCAAAATATGGATAATTCTTTAGAACAACACTATGCGATATATAATATTTGTCAAAGCGAAAATTTGGTTGTTCCGGCCTCTAGAAGAGGGCCGTTAAACCGCTGTGTTTAAAGCAATATATATTTGAATACCCTGTTGTAGTTTTTTTTTAACACAAATAGACAGTTATAAAATGTATGGAACCAACTTAAAAATTATTGAAAACCGAAATGATTATTTAAAAGTATTGCCATTTTTAAATCATTTATACATTTACTTGCGTATATAAAATGTGCTGATTTTTAAATTTATCTTATATGTAAAACAAAATAAAGAATTATTTTGTGTGATAGTGAAGAAACAAAATAGAATCGATATGACTGCCGGTTAACATAAAGCGTTTCAGATGTTCAGTTATTTGTTGCTTAATAGATTTTTTAAAATTCATATTAACCATACATGGAACGCATTGATACATCAGAGCCAAATGTTTCAGTGTGCCATACAAATGTCCAACTTTATTCCACCACATGGTCGGGCATTCGTCTAGACTCACAAATACCTCATTCCGATAACGCTTAAGATCATTCTCTACGGTTGCATCAATCGACTTTGATGTGGTAGCCTTGTTTTCTGGCATGTCGAAGAACAATTCTAGATCTAAATTAAATATGATTAGATAAATTTTAAGAAATACATTTTTGTCATCTATATTTACTTGATTTTTTACATGATGTAACGTTAGGTTTCTTATCTTGTACAACACGTTTTACGCTATAGCCATGCCATTCCTCGACCTTTTTGTTCATCTCACATAAAATATCAATGCAACTGGTTATGTTGTCCACATCAATTAAACGATGAAATCGAGGGTCCAACAGCGCAGATATTGTTAAATGGTTGTCGGAGAGTACACTAAAAATATTTGTTTAATTTAAATTCAAGCAAACTACAGATAAAGCCACCTACAATTTGTGCAAAACTGATGATATTGCTGTTTTTATGCTTGCTATAAACTCATCGTCCGTATCTTCGATTATGATCTTTTTGTTTAGAATCTTTGTAGAAATTGGAGTAATCATGCTACTGGGTGGAATATCTTCATCCTTGAGTGTATCCAATGTAACCTTTGAAATCAAATATAGTTTTCAGTTTATAACAAATAAATAGTATTAGTTTCAGTGTAATACAACGTACAGCTAATGGTGCTAGAGTGTCTGTAATTGCTTTTGCTGAACAAACCAAGCCGTCAACATCATCTGGCCAGGACACGCTTTCGGAGAAGAATTTTAAAAGATCATAACTGCTCCAGGGAAATTCGGCATTGATCATGGGAATCTCCAAATCCTTAAAATGTTTGAATTAAAATCCCTGCAATAAACAAATAAACTGCAAATGTACCTTCGCGTTTATTTCGGAGGAATAACGCATTATAACGTCTTTTATTTCATCCATTATAGCGATCACTGATGGTAATTCATATACACTTTGTAAGCATTTATCGATAACTGTCGAGTACGACAGAATGACGGGAATCTCTGTAAATATTTATATTAATTTCGAAAATTATACAATAGGTTTTAAATGTAAGGAAAACACACAAAAAAATTAAATTTAAAATATATAAATTTAAAAGCCCCTGTAGATAAAACAAAATCATTTTCGGACTTCGGTGTATTATGGATTTTTGTAGAATAAGTTAGGTATCAAAAATGTATTTATTACAATCCTTAATTTGTATAGAATTCATAAAGAATGTCGTAGTTGTAAATAGAAGTAAAGCTTACCAAATATATGTTTTCAAAAACTTATTTTTTAACTCCTAATCATGAATCAATTTACTGTCGTGGGACTACGTTGCCAAGCCCCTTTCGACTAAAATGAGTATAACGTATTTCAAAAGTTTCGTTTTGTTCGCTCTCTGAATTGTTCGTTTTTTCAATAGATTTGTTTTGCCAACTATTTTGCTTATACAAAAATTTTCGATTTTTACTTTGCCGTTTGATCTCTCCAAACGAAAGTACCCAACTTTTCGATTTAGTTTGGTGCTACAGTCCGAAGGACTTGGGTCCAGCTGGCGGCGTTGTGTTTGCTTTTCATAGGCAATGTTTTATTCTCGTAGGTTTACCACTGAATGCCGAGAAGGTAGCGCAGTATAGGAAAATGTTTTCTATGAAAAGTTTTCTATATATACATTTTTATGAAAAACTTAAATTTCGAGGTTGTTGATTA
Organism: Dryomyza anilis; assembly: GCA_951804985.1. Lineage (NCBI taxonomy): Eukaryota > Metazoa > Arthropoda > Insecta > Diptera > Dryomyzidae > Dryomyza > Dryomyza anilis. The sequence continues at coordinate 79,447,215 of OX638131.1, forward strand.
ATATTATAAAAAGTAATTGATGAATTTTTAAAGTTGAAATATCTATTGATAGATTTACATTTTCTTATCATATGGTAAAAACAATTGAGATCATCGATTAAAAATTGACAGATATATAAAGATGTTTGTAAATGAATATTTGGCATTTTTAAAATGTATTTGGTGACTTTTCGTTCTACAACGACGATATAATATGTTGTCAGTCCCACCACTGAGCTACCGACACTACATATTCCTTTTTTATTATTATCGTAAATTACGAACGTTTGACGATTTAAAATAATCACTAATTTCGATAATTTTGCCCGTCAAAAACTATGATGAATGACAATGAAAAAAAAAAACAATCCTAAATAACGATGACTATTTTTCGAGTGTTTATATCGTAAACAAAGATTAACAAATTTTATAATTGTTTTTTTAATTGAGACATATTTTAGAATTGGCCAAAACCCAACTGCGTCATTGGACACATTTATGGACTAATTGGTTCCTTTGGGATTTGGCCAGATCCCCACTGCATCATTGCATTTTTTTTTGACCATTTGGTTCCTTTGGGATTTGGCCAGAACCCAACTGCGTCATTGTAATTTTTTTTAGACCAATTGCTTCCTTTAGGATTTGGCCAGAACCCACTGCGTCATTGGACACATTTCTGGACTAATTGGTACCTTTGGGATTTGGCCAGAACCCGCTTGCGTCATTGGACGTTTTTCTGGACAAATTGGTTCCATTTGGATGAACCAGAACCTAACTGCGTCATTGGACATTTTTTACAGACAAATTGGTTCCATTAGAATTTGATCAGAGCTCGCTTGTGTCATTCGACATTTTTTTGGACCAATTGGTTCCATTGGGATTTGGCTAGAACCCGCTTGCGTCATTGGACATTTTTTTGGACAAATTGGTTCCGTTGGAATTTGTTCAGAACCCGCTTGTCATTGGAATGTTTTTTTGGACAAATTTGTTCCATTGGGATTTGGCCAGAATATAACTGCGTCATTTAACATTTTTTTTGGACAAATTCGTTCCATTGGGATTTGGCCAGAACCCGCTTGCGTCATTGGACATTTTTTTGGACAAATTGGTTCCATTGGAATTTGGCCAGAACCCGCTTGCGTCATTGAACGTTTTTCTGGACAAATTGGTTCATTTGGGATTTGGCCAGAACCCAACTGCTTCATTGAACGTTTTTTTTTGACAAATTGGTTCCATTAGGATTTGACCAGAACCTAACTGCGTCATTAGACTTTTTTTTTGACAAATTGGTTCCATTGGGATTTGACCAGAACCTAACTGCGTCGTTGGACGTTTTTTGGACAAATTGGTTCTAATGGGGTTTGGTCAGATCTCGCTTGCGTCATTGAACATTTTTTTGGACAAATTGGTTCCTTTGGGATTTGGCCAGAACCCAACTGGGTGCTTTTTTAATCTTATTGAAACATGTTCATATAAAAAAAATCCAATAACGCACTTGGATGCTTCTGAAATCCCACTGGAATAGATTTATCCAATGACGCAATTAGGTGCATCTGAAATCCCACTGGAACAGTTCAAATTTGCCTATTGGAACAGATGCACATAAAATTTCAATGATGTACTTGAATGTAATCCATTTGAACAGATGCACTCAAAACATTCTAATGGCGCATCAGGTTGTGAATCTGTGTACGTTGGAACAAATTCAACCAAAAATGTCCAATGATGCATCGGAGTGCGAATTTCACATTGAAATTATTATTGTTATATTATTCTGAGGGATATCCCTCACAAAAAAAAAATCATTGCTGATGAAAAAAAATGTTTTTATTTTTATCATATTTACATCAAAAATATATCGCTCAATGATTGAATTAATTCTCATCTCAAAATTGATATATATATATAATAATTTTTATCTTTAATTTTTCTCATAATTGAATGCTAAGAAAAAAGCAGAACGTTGAGAATTAATTTGAAGACGAAAATAAATGATGTAAAAAGATGATAAAAGATGAAAAAATGATGAGATAAATGATGATAAAAATAATTAGAAATGACTGGATGAAATGATGAACAAAGGTTTTGACATATCCATAGAAGGATGAGATGCTCCTTGACATGTCCAGGATGACCTTGGACAAATTTATTTATTTTTTTCATTATGTTTTAAATGTCATAAAAATGATTTTGGTCATGTCCAGGATGAGTAGCTCGTAGACATATCCACGATGACCACGGACAAACATAAATTTTTTCAAAATGTTTTGAAATGTCACAAAAATGATTTTGAACATGTCCATTGGAGGATAATGTGATCCATGGTACCAAAAACAACACTTTTTTTCGGAAAATAAAAAGACTGAATATGTTATTGCGGAAATTGATAGACGGATGCCTATTGGTACATTTTGGAGTGGTCCATGCCCCCAAGGAGAGTACATAATAAATTTAAATTTTATATTTTCGGTTTAAAGGTGGAGACATTCTCTACAAATACTCATATTTTTAGATATAATACCATTGCCAGAAAAGGAATTAAAAATCCTTGAATTAGTCACTAAAAAAATATATTAAAATTTTTTGCCATTCTGACATGAAATATTGCGTATGTAACTACAAAAATATTATATGTATTAAATATTGAGTTTATAATTCGAATGTCTTCGCTAAGCCTTATACAGAATTTGATTAAAAATAATTAAAAATGTATTGTAACCAACATTTTTCAAAAATGTAGTTACGATAATAGCGTTATTTCAAATTTGGACAGCAAAATTCAAAAATACGAATTTGCAGGGACATGCTACTCGTAGAGTAGCTGCAATAAAACGAAAATTCCCAAAATGTTAGTTTCTATGATTTTCCTAGAAGGTATCGATATGTATATTTAATTACAATTGATGAATTTGGATACTTGGGTAGGTTTTTGAACATTTTAAACACTTATAATTTATATTGTTTTCATGATTGTCTCGTTATTGATTAATTAAATTTTGAATAATCAATTAATCAGACTTGATTAATCGATTAATCTATTAATCAGATTTTTGATTAAACCAAATTTTGATTGTCATAATTCCAACATACCTATAACTAATAACGGATACTCACTTTTGCTCTTCAGAAACCCTTTAAGATAATCATCGTCGTCATAATTTACAATTGCTGCACTGCAGTTTTCCAATTGAATCTCATTGAAAATAAGATCAATTGATGTGTATTTGTTGTACTCCACCGTAGAGTACAATTCATTCTGCAGCTGAAATGCAGCATCTTCTGGTCTGTAGTTGTAGAATATTGACAAAAAGTATTTGCCCTCTACATTCGACCAAAGTTCAAATCCCAGGGAAAATGCTGTCACTTGTGAGTGAACTTTTATTTGGTCGCCCAGTGTAGTTAATTTATCGCTATGTAGTTCTTGAATAATAGCTTCAATCTAAATATATATATAAACATATATAAAAACTAAAATATCCGCGTTTAAACATAACACATACCTTTCTTTCGTTTGGTACTTGCGAGCTGCCTTTGAAACAGTTCAAAAACTGCGACATGGACGCCTCATACAACGTAGAAACATTTCGCAAATCTTTTACTACAAGATTGGTCATGGCCTCTTGCATCTGATACGGATCCACTTCAAGTACATCGATACGGTAGTTTGCACTTTTTATATCAACTTGTGAGCCATCATCCTCAACCATTTCCATGGTGTCTATTCCTTCCACAACCATGTTCTTTGGAGCTTGCGGTGAAGACACATAATTAGAGCAAACAGACACCATGTCCCCTTTAGTGTAGGATTCACCATCGTCGTCGTAAGTCATCGGCACCATGGACTCATACAGCATGGAGTGCTCTTCGTTATTCATGGAGCCATCATTGGATTGCTCAATGCCAGTATACTCCAATTTTATTTTGTGCTTTGCTGCACTTTTGGACATACTCGTTTTAGGCGGCGGTTGGTGTTTGCGTGGCGGCACCTTTATGTCATTTTCCCGACAGAGACTGTTGAATACGTCCTTGTGGCGGTGCTGCAGATGAGCACGCAAATTTGTCGTGTTTCCATGATTGGTCAGCACCTTGTGACAGAGGACGCAGACCACGCTTTGCTTTGTTATGATGTGATCGTTCTCGTTGGTGGGGAAGCCAAAGTGCTTCCAGTAAACGCTCTTCATCTTTGGACTATGTACTTTGGAGAATTTGAGTGCGGTTTCATTAACCATAACAGTTCTCACTGCATTATACTTCAAGGGATCACTCATTTTGCACTATTTAATTGTTAAATTAATTTTTCCAATTTTTTTTTTTTACTTTTTACATCGGAAAATCAAATCCAATCAAAACATCAAATGCGTTGGGTGCATTCAGTGACAGATATATTCAGAGTTGCAATTATTATTAAAACAAGAACTAAAAATGCTGGGATATTCTTTCCGTTTTGGAGCCGTTTTCTATGCTTCAATAACGGAGTGATCTGATCCGTACAAAAGGTGTCCCACGAGAATCATAAGAGATACAAATTTTTAGATCCTAATATGTACCAAATGGGACAAAATACGAAATGTTATATTTGCTACTTACCTAGCTAGTAACCACTTTGTGGCAACTTAAGTGGTAGCCACACAGTTGCCATTAAAGTATTTGTTCTAAATCATGCGAAATATACTTATTTGCCACCCAATTGCCAGTCAAAAAAACCCGTGGCGAGGCTTAGTTGCCACAAATTTTGATCCATTAAAGTTTTGGTTCATCTATTTGGAACTTGAACTGTAATTTTAACTTGAACTGTATTTTATGTGCAGATTAAAAATAATAAAGATCCTACGCAGTGTTAACGTGAATGTTTTTCCTGTAATAAAAAATATGCATGGCATAATAAAGAAGTCTTTACGAACAGAGTTTTTGACAAACTACAACTCTAATTTAACAAACGGTTGAAGTTTTCGGGTTAAAGCTTATATCCTACCACTCCAATTATTACGCGCACACAAAAAAATGCTATTTGTGAAAATTTATTAAAATTGTGATTTTTTTTATTTTTTAAATTATGCTTTTGCGGATGTATATTTTTGCAACACAACTTTCCATAAACATCCCAGCAAGACATGCCTTACCGAAACTCCAACACAAAGACATTATTATATTTTCTCACTCATACATAAATAATTTGAAATACATCCCTGCAGGATCAATGATAGATATATGACCCGAAGTTTTACTAGTAATGAAAACTAATATTTTTTGCGCATCGATTTGCCACCATTTTTTATATGTATATATTGCTTATTTATTCATATTATGGACTAGCTGGACCCGTGAACGACTCGTGCCAAGATTTTGTGAATGCAAGGATTGCAAGCGATTTTATTAATCCCTAAAGCCCTAAATTTCTTCCCAGTAGAAATATTCCATGTACAATTCTTCCCCATAGAAAGTTTTGCCGTAGAATTCTTCCCGGTAGAAATCATCCCGTAGAACTCATCCCGGTAGAATTCATCCCGGTAGAAATCTTCCCTTAGAACTCTTCCCGGTAGAATTGTTCCCGATAGAATTCTATCCCGTAGAATTCTTCCCCGTAGAGTTTTTCACAGTAGTAATTTTGGTGTGGTGAGTTTTAAAGTGGTGAGTTTCAGTGTAGTGAGTTTAGGTGAGATGAATTTTAGTGTGGTGAGTTTTAGTGTGGTAAGTTTTAGTGTGGTGCGTTTTAGTGTGGTGAGTTTTCGTGTGGTGAATTTTATTGTGGTGAGTTTCAGTGTGGTGAATTTTATTGTGGTGAGTTTTAGTGTGGTGAGTTTTAGTGTGGTGAATTTTAGTGTGGAGAATTTTAGTGTGGGGAGTTTCATTGTGGTGAGTTTTAATGAGGTGTGGTTGCTTTTATTTTTGTATTTGAGTTTTTTTGTTTCATCTTCTCTGCTTGTGTATGTGCCGAGTTATGTCGTTTTGAAATTTTAGGTTGTATGGGAGGTGCCACGCCCCTTTGTCCAATCCCGCCCATATATAGCCTATGACACTCTCCGAACTCCATAGTATCCTGGGCAAAATTTCAGTTAAATGGGTTCAGCGGTTTAGACGTGATGCTGGAACAAACAGACAGACAGACCGACAGACTGACAGACGGACCAAGAGTTTTATATATATAGATATCATCAAAGTGGAAGGGTCATCTGCATTAAACCAATGCATGGAAGGAAGCAAAACAACGGCAAACAAAAGTCGTTTTAATAGACAATTTTGTAATGCAAACATGTTGAATGTAATGCGCATTATATTCAACGCAATAAAAATTTAAACTATGGAATTTTGAGTTTTTTTGGTTTTATTTGGTCTAATTTTGGTTAGTTTATTAATTTAACCCAGCAACAACACTAACGGTCAAAACTGAAAGTTTCAGTAAAAGTTTCTATAACATTGTTAAGAGCGTCGGGAGAAAATTGACCGAAACTTTTGTGTGCGTGTGAATTTTATCTCTTTCTCACTCATCTGAAATGCGATACAAATTAATATATGTTCATCACTGTTCTTTTGGTAATAAGTGACGATTAAATTATTTGTAAATTTACGAAATATTTTACGTAACATAAACTGTTTTAATTTTGAGGTTAGGGACTTATAGATCACAGCATTGCGACATATTATTGCGTATGTTCCATACATGTTATCAGTCACCTCTTTGGGACTACATATTATAAGTTTGCAACATTGGTGTCAGATGTGACATAACAGGTACACATATGCCACAATAGTTTGTGGCAATTGTCGAGCCGTGGTTGCTTGGGTTGTAGAATAGCGACGGGAAAAAATGATCAACATTTTTCTGTTCGTGTGACAGGGATGTAGTCTTACGCAAGTTTTATTTGTATGTTTTTATTGCATGTTTAAGTGAGTAGCAAACATTTTGCATTTGTGTTGGAGATTCAATCAGCAGTGTCTTGCTATGTATGTATTAAAAATTCCCATGGGAATTAATTTTCCCACAGCTATTAAAAATTACCACAAATGGGAAATTTCCCACGGAACTGGCAACTACACTCAGAAGAAATTGTACCATTAAGTACTTTATGGTACGACCATTGATCATATGCCCAAGCAACAATTTACTAGGCAGCTCAAATACTGCTAAGTTTCTGGTAGGATTTTGAACAGTATTTACTCGCCAGTAAAAACTAGTCAAAAACTGGTAGGTTACTTGTAGGGATTTGAAGAGTATATCCCTACCAGTAAAACTAGTCATAAACTGGGCGGTTACTGGTAGGGATTTGAAGAGTAGATCCCTACCAGTAAAACTTGTCAAAAACTGGCAAAAAACTGGTCTCCTACCAGTAAAACTAGTCTAAAACTGGTCGGTTACTGGTAGGGATTTGAAGAGTAATCCCTACCAGTAAAACTTGTCAAAAACTGGCCAAAAACTGGTCTCCTACCAGTGAAACTAGTCAAAAACTGGTCGGTTACTGGTAGGGATTTGAAGAGTAATCCCTACCAGTAAAACTTGTCAAAAACTGGCCAAAAACTGGTCTCCTACCAGTGAAACTAGGCTAAAACTGGTCGGTTACAGGTAGGGACTTGAAGAGTAATCCCTACCAGTAAAACTAGTCAAAAACTGGTCTCCCACCTGTAAAACTGGTCAAAAACTGGTCGGTTGCTGGTAGGGATCTACTCTTCAAATCCCTACCAGCAACCGACCAGTTTTAGCCTAGTTTCACCAGTAAAACTAGTCAAAACTAGTAGGCATTTGAAGAGTAAACTGTATTTCCAAAAATATGATAAAACAAAACATAGCAGCTATGGATTATCAAACAACAAATTTCACTTTATGAAAAATTATATTAAAAACAACATTATTTTCAAATTTCTTTTCAATTCAATGCAAGGTTTGTAGCGTTAATATGTAATATATGTATATTATATTTTTCAAATTTTCGTTGCAGACTCTCCTTGGTCAAGTGTAGCAGATATTATGTTTATGAACGCAACATTTCTCAAGCCAGCGGTTGCTACTTAATTTCAGTGTCGAATAGCGTCTGTGTGTGTGGCAAGAATCGCGGGACGTTCGTGTTTGCATTAGAACGCAAAGCTATTCACGAAAACACCGTCGGAGCCGCGTTTTTGTGTTTTGTAATTCATGTTTCATATTTTTATTTATGTAGAATTTTTTCTTTTAAATCAATAGAAACTAAAATTTTACATTTATTTTTATTGTCCAGTTTCCAGCCAGTTTGTGGCAAGTTTTTGGCCAGTTTCTGGCAAGTTTTTGGCCAGTTTTTGGCAAGTTTTTGGCCAGTTTGTGGCCAGTTTTTGGCCAGTTACTGGCAAGTTTTGGCCAGTTTCTGGCAAGTTTACTACCCAGAAATCGAAGAGTTTTACTGGCTGGTTTCTCGCAAGTTTTTGGCCAGTTTTTGGCAAGTTTTTGGCCAGTTTTTGGCAAGTTTTTGGCCAGTTTTTGGCCAGTTTTTGGCAAGTTTTTGGCCAGTTTTTGACCAGTATTTGGCCAGTTACTGGCTAGTTTACCGCCCAGAAACCGAAAAGATTTACTGGCTAGTTTCTGGTAGGAAAGTGCGTGACATCGCTTGCCAGTAACTGGTAGGGTTCTAACCAGTTTTGGACAAGTTTTTGAGCAGTTGTTGGCCAGTTTTTGACCAGTATTTGACCAGTTACTGGCTAGTTTACCGCCCAGAAACCAAAGAGTTTTACTGGCTAGTTTCTGGTAGGAAAGTGCGTGACATCGCTTGCGAGTAACTGGTAAGTTTACTTGCCAGAAACTAGACAAGTGAATAGTTGTACTGGCTGGATACTGGTAGGAAACTGGTAGGAATTGTTACTTGGGTGGTTCATGTATTTAAAGTTTTTTCTTTTTAAAATCAAAAGTTTTCTAATTAATTCAATAGTATTTGAAAAATTCAGTACCATAAATTTAAATATTTCAATATTATTATTTTAAATAGAATAAATACTTTTGTTTTAATGGTTTCCTCCCATAATAATAAACGTGGTGTAAAAAAACACAAAAACGAATACAAACATGTTCGTTTTGTACGTCACTCTGCGTGTTTACTCAAAATGGTCGCATGTATTTTTTTGTAATAATCCACATTATTAAACGGGACATTGGTAAGGACTCAATGTATTTAATGTAAATAAATTATTTTTATATATTTATTTATATTTATATTTTTATTTATTACAGAAAATAAATAATACATCAAACTTCTATTATGGCAACGGACTCAGAAATAACTGTAGACTCAAGTACTACCATCAATTATTAAAAACCAAAGCAAACATTAAATGTGTTATAACCTTTTGCAGAAAGAAGTGTATTTTTATGTGTGTGTTGTAAAAGTGAATATCAATTTCGACATTTAAATAAAATAATATATACAATAAATTAACTAAAATACATTTTTATTTTAATAAATTATTAGGAAAATGTAATTCGATATACCTTAAAATTAATAATACGTATCATTCATTAATTTGTATAGGTTTTTCTTATTGTAATTAAAATATCATATTATAAAATTTATAGTAGAACCACACATTGTATTAACAGTTTCCATATTACTGAACTAATGGGACGCATCCTATTGACCAATTTTAATGGTATAAATTATTGTTTTTTTATTGAAATACTATCAATTTACCATGATTTTTTTCTGGGTGTATGTACGTCTGTGACTTTGTATAGGCATTGCCAGTCTAAATATTGGTACACAGAAAAATAAAACAGTATTGCCAGATTAAAATAATTCAAATTTTTTCCCCAGTGTTTCGTTACGAGTTAAATACCCAGCAAGACATGTCTTGCCGAAACTCCATCACAAAGACAATATTATATTTTCTCACTCATACATAAATTATTTGAAATACATTCCGTAATTTTACTAGTAATGAAAACTAATATTTTTTGCGCGTTGGTTTGCCACCATTTTTTATTTGTAGGTTATTTATTACGTTTGCAACAGAAGCCGCGACAGCAGGAGTTGAAAAAAAATGTTACTTAAATTGATAAACACTAAAAGAAAGTATATTGAAAAGAGTATTTGTATATATTGCTTATTTATCTATTCATATTATAGATAACATCAAAGTGGAAGGGTCATCTGCATTAAACCAATGCATGGAAGGAAGCAAAACAACTGCAAACAATAGTCGTTTTAATTGACAATTTTGTAATGCAAACATGTTGAATGTAATGCCCTTTATATTCAACGCAACAAAAATGAAAACTAAAGAATTTTGAGTTTTTTAGTTTTATTTGGTCTAATTTTGGTTAGTTTACTATTAATTTAACCGTCCCTAACCTCAAAATTAAAACAGTTTATGTTACGTAAAATATTTCGTAAATTTACAACTAATTTAATCGTCACTTATTACCAAAAGAACAGTGATAAATATATATTCAATTGTATCTCATTTCAGATGAGTGAGAAAGAGATAAAAATTCACACGCACACAAAAGTTTCGGTCAATTATATCCCGACGCTCTTAACAATGTTATAGAAACTTTTACTGAAACTTTCAATTTTTATACTTGTAATATTACTGCTCATATGACCGGTAGTGTTCCTTTTTAAAATTAATTAGTTATATTATTAATAAACATGTTACTATTAGGTTATTTATGATATACATGCAACATATATGGAACATAATACATTTTTAATTTGCCACTATTTTGCCACGTCATAACAACAAAGTTAGCTCCGCCCATTATCGTATATGTTCCATTATCAGAATATATGATTTATATATCACAGAATTGTGACATATTATTGCATTGTCTCACTCATGTTCCTAGCCACCGCTTTGGAACTAAATTTATGTTCCATTATCAGAATGAATGACTTATATATCACAGCATTGCGACATATTATTGCGTATGTTCCATACATGTTATTAGTCGCCTCTTTGGGACTACACTAAGAAAACAGAATATTTATGAGAGTGTTGCTGCAACTAAAATACTACTCGCATTAACAATTCCAATATGCAGGAAATACAAATAAATTTGCAGCAAAATTTTAAATAATTTGTAAACATCACATATTTTGTATTATTTGTGAGATGTTTCTTACAATCATCACGAAAAATGTCATATTTGTGGTAGATTCACTGCAACTACTATAGAAATAGGTAGCATTGCTGCAAATATTCACATATTCCACAGATATTAATGCTTTTGTAGCAAAACTATTAATATTGTCTAAATATCACAAAAAGTGTCAAATATTTGACTTGAATAATTTGTAACTGCAATGATGTTTAAGGCTCTAATACTTTTCAACCATCTTTCGTTTTCTTAGTGTACATATTATTAGTTTGCAACATTGGTGTCAGATGTAACTTAACAGATACATATATGGAACTATAGTTTGTGGCAATTGTCGAGCCGTGGTTGCTAGGGTTGTAGAATAGCGACGGGAAAAAATGATCAACATTTTTGTGTTCGTGTGACGGGGATGTAGTCTTACGCACGTTTTATTTGCATGTTTTGCATGTTTTTATTGCATGTTTAAGTGAGTAGCAAACATTTTGCATTTGTGTTGGAGATTCAATCAGCAGTGTCTTGCTATGTATCTATTAAAAATTCACGTATGTGAAGTTAACAACTCGTCTTCAACAACGAAACGGGTGGAATCAACATCTGCCACCAAAAGTAGGCAGATCTGAATTTCACTCCGTTTTCGCCTCGTTATATTAAATGTCAAAAATCAGTGCGCAGAGTTGCCAGATAAATAATCTTGATTTTGCCATTGTAATAATCGATAAAGATACGATTATTTCATTATTATGTAATGTTTTTGTATAACGAATTAAAACCTGTTTGTTGTATGCGCATTGCTGTGAAAAATCCTTAAAATGAAAAATCTTCAAAATGAAAAATCCTCTATAGTTGTTGAAAGATATTATTGGATATTTCACAAAAAAAATAAAAATCATAAAATATAAAAAGTTTATAATTTTCTACAATTTCTACAGTTTGGAAAACGTTTCATACTGGTATTTTACCGGTAACTTTTTAATTCCGGAACGGTAATCGTTCATTGCCATCATTTTGGTAACAGTTACCATATTTCATATAAAATTTTAATAAGTATGTTATTTGATATACATTGAAACATAGAAGTTTGCATCAAAAATGATTTGAAAAATTGTTCAAAATAAATTGGGACATCTACATTTTTCTGCAAGTATTGTTTTTTTTTAATGCAAGATAATATTTTTGACTGAAAATATTGGGCAAAATCTAAACAAAATATATCTAAAATATTACATCATTTGTCATGTCTACTTCCTGAGATAAAAAACCATTTGAACTGGTTCTGCTGAATACAAAAGCTTTTCTCATTTTCGAATTTTATCAATTTAAATTTAGTCTAAATTCGAAATCTTTAAATATGTTGATATCACTATTATTAATAATCCAAGTACATTCTGTTTTACTGTTTGAAATTTAATATAGTTTGACAACAACATTTTTCAATTTTTCATTTTTTAGAGAGGCCTCTATGATAGAAATAATATAATAAAATTAGTGAATATTCAAAATACATAGGTATTAAATACTGTCTAAAGACGACGGATACTTAAATACTTCAATCACGGAGCAATTCGTACCACTACAGAACTTTTATATGATTGCCATCGAATTACTGTAGGCGATAGTGTTTTATATATATATCTGGAAATATTCTTAAATCTCTTCAAATTTTTATTTGTAGTATAATTTTATTTTATTCTAAATTACACAAAAAATACACAATGAGATCAAAAATGCACTGTTTTTGTGGAATTACACAAAAAGTGGCAACACTGACACAACTACACTTCTTTACATAGAGAACGAAGTGAAAATCAGATCTGCCTACTTTTGGTGGCAGATGTTGATTCCACCCGTTCCTGTTGTTGAAGCGGTGTTGTTAACTTCACGCATATTAAAAATTCTCATGTGAATTAATTTTCCCACAGCTATTAAAAATTACCACAAATAGGAAATTTCCCACGGAACTGGCATCTATGTACGACGGTCACTTGGTATAGGCATTGCCAGTCTAAATATTGGTACACAGAAAAACAAAACAGTATTGCCAGAATAAAATAATTCAAATTTTTTCCCCAGTGTTTCGTTACGACTTAAATACGATCAGTTTCAGATCTGCAACTACGAATTTTCGAACAACTCTCTGCGTATCGAATCAGTTTTCGTACGTGATTAGAATCTGAATCGGCCTTATTGCAACAAATTCCCGACTCGATTTTTAAGAGAGTTATGTTAGTTTTCTGAACGAAATTCAAAACAAAGTAAAGATTAAAATGACAAAAAACAGAGCAGCATGAAAAGGGAATCCGTTCAGGATAGAATGACAGTGTGCTGATCTGAACGCAAAAATAAAAGAAAATTTAAGACATTTAATTTTTATTTTAACTATGAAATACTCATCGAAATTTTTATTGTATATGCATGGTATAAAAACATATACATATGAAAATATTCATATACTTATAATACATACTCTATATTTAAAATTTTATATTTGTTGAAAAATGTCCGTCATCTACAAATGTTTTTCTTTCCAACGAGTAAAACGGTTGTCATAGAAACTTTTGAAAATCACGAAAAACATAAAAAAAGAATATGAAACAAAAGCTATTGAAAAAAATGTCGCTCTGAGAAAAGTGGAAGAGGAAGAAATAGATTAAATGACAGAAAATTTAGATACGGAATAGTCAGGGCTGGCCTGAGTTCACACTGGCTCTACATAATTGTACAGTTCGAACATATACAATTAATATCAAAAATGGAATTTCGTGTCATTTATTAGCTTGCTCGCTCTCATCTCGTTTCATATATCACAATAAAATAAATGAATCTTTCACAACACACATCTTCAACAAAAGTTATAGTACCGTAATTTTTAAGAAAAACGGAGAGAAATACAACAAAACGTACCATAAACGTGCTGTCAACTGAGTGGAAAAATATAAGCTTACTTAAATAATATATATATTTGTAAATAAAAACAAGTACATTATATTTTTGTATGTTATTTTTAATTATAAACAAATTTCATTATAATATTAAGGTACCCAGCAAACACTGAAACTCATATATGAGCGTACACCCAGAAAAAAATAATGGTAAATTAAAAGTATTTCAATAGAAAAACAATAATTTATACTATTAAAATTGGTCAATAGGATGCGTCCTATTAATTCAGTAATATTGGAACTGTTAATACAATATTTTATTGTACCATAAATTTTATAATGTGCTCCTTTAATTACAATAAGCAAAACCTATAAAATTTTAATGATACGAATTATTAATTTTATAGTATAGTCGAACATTTTCCTAATAATTTATTAAAACAAAAGTGGATTTTAGTTAATTTAATGTATAATTTATTTTAATTATATGTCGAAACTGAAATTAACTTTTAAAAAATCACACACATAAATGGACACTTCTCGTTGCAAAAGGTTATAGCACATTCAATGTTGGCTTCAGTTTACAATACTTGAGTCTGCATTAAGAGAATCCGTCGCCATTTGATTTATTATTTATTATCTGTAATAAATACAAAATGGTTAAATATAATGAATTTATATTAAATACATTAAGTCCTTGCCAATGTTCCGTTTAAATATGTGGATTATTACAAAAAATGCATGCGACCATTTTGAGCAAACACAAACACGTAGAATGACGTACAAAGCGAACAACTTTATATTCGTGTTTATGTTTTTTATGCCACGTTTATTATTATAGGAGGAAACCATTAAAAAATTAGTATTTATTCTATTAAAAATAATAATATTGAAATATTTAGATTAATGGTACTGAATTTATCGAATACTATCAAATTAATTAGAAAACTTTTGATTCAAAAAGAAAAAAACTATTAATTCATGAACCATAAGATTGATGGTCCTACCATTAAGTACTTAATGGGATATTTTCTTCTGAGTGTATTTCAATCTTTTTCCTGAGCCTGAGCGCTCTAGCTTTCATTCAGAAATGAGTCTAAAAACATATGCATTTCGAGCAAAATGCATCATTCAAGTGAGATCATTTGAATAGAATCTATTTACAATCTCAAATTTGAGCCTAAAAAACATCTTCAACTGGAGCCTAAATGCAATTTCAAAAGCATCTCGATAGAGGATCTTGGAAGATTATGATCATGAGCATAAACTGCCTCAAAAAAGTATTTAAAATGATTCATTAATGAATATTAATAACATTTTAAATGGTCCAACAAATATATTAATTTTTTTAAATATTTTAAATACAGAATTATAGGACAATTAATATAAGTACTAAATATAAAAATAATTATCTTTGAAGAACTCATTGGAGACGTGTTTCTATGCTGCGACATGGCCTCATTTCGATGCAACCCGAAATGCTGGCAACTCACAGCTCCAACTGCACCCAGAAAAAAATCATGGTAAATTGATAGTATTTCAATAGAAAAACAATAATTTATACCATTAAAATTGGTCATTAGTTCAGTAATATTGAAACTGTTAATACAATGTGTGGTTGTACCATAAATTTTATAATGTGATATTTTAATTACAATAAGAAAGATCTATACAAATTTAATGATAAGAACTCATTGGAGACGTGTTTCTATGCTGCGACATGGCCTCATTTCGATGCAACCCGAAATGCTGGCAACTCACAGCTCCAACTGCACCCAGAAAAAAATCATGGTAAATTGATAGTATTTCAATAGAAAAACAATAATTTATACCATTAAAATTGGTCATTAGTTCAGTAATATTGAAACTGTTAATACAATGTGTGGTTGTACCATAAATTTTATAATGTGATATTTTAATTACAATAAGAAAGATCTATACAAATTTAATGATACGTATTATTAATTTTATGGTAAAGTCGAATTACATTTTCCTAATAATTTATTAAAACAAAAATGTATTTTAGTCAATTTATTGTATATATTATTTTATTAAAATGTCGAAATTAATATTCACTTTTACAACACACACATAAAAAGACACTTCTTGCTGCAAAAGATTATAGAACATTTAATGTTTGCTTTGATTTCCAATAATTGATTGTAGTACTTGAGTTTGCAGTTATTTTTGAGTCCGTTGCCATAATAGAAGTTCGATGTATTATTTATGTTCTGTACTAAATAAAAATATAAATAAATATATAAATATAATTTATTAACATTAAATACATTGAGTCCTTACCAATGTCGCGTTTAATAAGGTGGATTATTACAAAAAAAACCTGCGACCATTTTGAGTAAACACGCAAAATGACGTACAAAACGAACATGTTTGTACTCGTTTTATGTTTTTTATACCACGTTTATCTATTTAAAATAATAATATTGAAATATTTAAATTTATGGTAGTGAATTTTTCAAATACTATTGAATTAATTAGAAAACTTTTGATTTAAAAAGAAAAAACTAAAAATACATGAACCATAAGATCAATGGTCGTACCATAAAGTACTTAATGGTACATTTTCTTCTGAGTGTGCCATGGAAACAGCGAAAAAAATCGTTTCAGTATATGGGTGTACTGCCAATAGGAATCATTTTTCTTGAACTTGATTTTTGGTGTGCTGTAAAAGATGAGTGTTGGGCAATATTTTAAGTTCTTTGAGAAATAAGTGATCAATATTACTCACATTTTGTTATGATGCTAGGACAAAGTGTCCTGCACAAGCAGATTTACGTCTGCTTAATAGATAAGACGCGCGCACCGTGTGGCAATTATAATTTAATATTGAAAGAATTGTGTTCTTTATATAAAAAAAAAACTTCAAACAATTGTTCTAAAATATTTGTCAAATAAAATCACAACATTCAAGATATAGATTCAAAATACATTCAAGGTGCATGAGCCTGAGCGTTACTTGAACCCTGGCGTTTGCTGGGTAATTATTAAATCAAGATGGTTTACAAAGTAGCAATTTCCATCACACTAACCGGGATAATCGGCTGACCACCTGAGACTCTTAATGTGGGCGTTGTGATCTCATCATTTCCATTGAATGGTGAGCCGTCCTTTCTGCAACAATAGATGCAAATCTTTCGCGATCTAAATGGGTAAACTTGATGTTGGGCACCACCTCGCCATGTGGCTTATCAATGGCTCAATTGCTACGCTTATGTTGTGCGAATTCTTGTACGTAATCATCACCTTTTCGTCATTCAATAACAGTTTGTAAACCTCAGTTAAGGCTGCTGCAGAAAATCATGGGAGCAGTTAAACAAAATAGATGCAACCGTTAATTGATTCGTTTGTATTGAAGACACTGATTTCTGCTTCCATGATCTTTGGCTTTGTTCCACCATTAATAATCCAAAATGTCCTTTGCTAGTCCGCAACGAAGATCACAATATATATTAAGAAAATGTTAACTATATTTATGGTACTTATCTTTTAATGTCAAGCTGCATGTCGGCTCTCTGCGCCCTGCTTCGCAATAATAAATGATTTTTGATTTCATGTTTAAAACACTCAGGCTACCGGCGAGACGGAGTATTAACGGGAAGAAAACGGTGTAATCCGTCTCCACCGGAACGAAACGTGCCGGCAATGACGGAATTGTGATTCCGTTTGTGCCGGAGCTGCGTAGAAATGTTTTTTGGGTAACATAACAAATTCAATTTGATTAGTTAATTGTGTTTTTTTTTTTGTGACACGCATCACATTATAACATCATATTTAATGGATGTCTTATATGCTAACCAAAATTCTTCAGTTGTTAAACTCATAAAGAGCTTGGCTTGTGATTAATGTAAATGCAAATTATATTCTCTAATAGAACATTTATTTTATTTAACAGAATGGAGAACACGTCGTCAAAAATCGAATAACAGATTTGATAGTTATGTACGTCAAATAAATTTAATTTCTAACTCCATCCAAAAATAGCGTATGGGGCAAACTAATTCTTAGGGCTGATATGTTGCTGATATATATGTATATATTTTTAAATTTGAATTTGTCAAATATTTTGTTACTTAGACTAGATTTTTGTTAATAGTTTTTTGTGTTTTTAGATTCCTGAATTACATTGTTTTACGATTACCTGCAGGTAACATTGCGAATTATATATGTAAATTATAACAATGTCATATCAATTTTATCAAATTATTTTATTTGTCTTCGATATAATAATAGTTTGGCGCAATAGTCCTGTATAGAACTTCGGCCGAGCTCTCTCACCATTTTGAGCTGTGCGTGTTATATTTGTACTCAAAGTGGTGGGACCTACAGTTTATTGCCGAATCCGAACGGCGGGTGAGAGCTTTTCATAGGCAATGTTTTACTCTCGTAGGTTTGCCATTTACTGCCGAGAGGTAGCGCGGTATAGAAAAATGTTTCTATGAAAAGATGTTGTTAGCCCCAGTCCAGGCTTGAACCGGGGACCTTTCGGCTCGCAGTCCAACGCACTAACCACTGAGCTACCGCGGCTACTACGACTACTGTCTTCGATATATCTATATTTAAAAAAGTACACGAATTTACTAGTATTATGTAAATGAAAGAACGATTGAGAGAAATGGATAAACATTTTTATTTTCGAGAATAAATTAATAAACAAATTATATAAATTATATAAACAAATAAATTAACATTTTATGTGCACTTTTGTCTTCAATTTCACAAATTTTCTTCATTTCACAAAATACGACTCCAAAAAACATGCCTCAGCGCTACTCTCAAATACAACACATGTGGTATTTCACTTTTAAAGGGGTTGAAATGACAAATTGTGTTATTGTATCGTATATATACTACATGGTACGAATACCATACTAAAATACGATGTACTTTGAATACGCTAAATGTATATTTCTATACGGCACTGAAACCATCGAATATCGAATTCATTAAGTAAATGTGTGCACACCCTTGCTGTGGAATGTGGATTTAAAAATTCTTGTTCGAAAGTGTGGATCTTATATTTTATTATCGCTAAGTTGGCTGCATTTTTCCTTTTTGATTCGTTGTTGGGAGGAAAAGGTTTGTCAATTTTTATTTCCTACAAATTAAAAAAAAAATCCCATAAAATGCAGAAATTATTGTGCGAAAATGTTTTCCAATGTGCATTACATGCAACGCTACATAAAAACGCTAGATATGCTAATGGATATAGTGAATAATGTTGAAAAATGATGAAATGTAAAAATTACCACGTGGTACAACAATCACTTTTGTTGGTTATGCCTCCGCTGAGGCTGCGACATTTTTTTCTACCAATACTAATTGCTGTGTTGTCTCTTTTTTTCTAGATAAACAACAAACATGGGTAAGGGAAACAATATGATTCCAAATGCTCACTTCCACAAGTGGTGGCA
The DNA here is from genome assembly GCA_951804985.1 of Dryomyza anilis. Classification (NCBI taxonomy): domain Eukaryota; kingdom Metazoa; phylum Arthropoda; class Insecta; order Diptera; family Dryomyzidae; genus Dryomyza; species Dryomyza anilis. The sequence goes on from OX638131.1 coordinate 79,466,558, forward strand.
GCGACATGTGAAGACCTGGTTCAACCAGCCCGCCCGTAAATTCCGCAGGCGTCAGAACCGCATCAAGAAGGCTAAGGCTGTCTTCCCACGCCCAGCTGCCGGTCCTCTGCGTCCCGTTGTCAGATGCCCAACCATCCGCTACCAAACCAAGCTGCGCGCTGGACGCGGCTTCACTTTGGAGGAACTGAAGGTGAGTTGCCGGACAAAAGCAGTTCATGATGAATGTTTGTGTGTGTGTTACTAAACATTCATTTATTTCCCCATAGGGTGCTGGTCTGACTTACGGTTTTGCCAAGACTGTCGGTATCTCGGTCGACAAGAGGCGCAAGAACAAGTCCCTCGAATCCCGTCAACGCAATGTGCAGCGCTTGAAGGAGTACAAGAGCAAGCTGATCCTCTTCCCCATCAATGAGAAGAAGATCCGCAAGGGCGAATCTACCCTCGAGGATTGCAAGTTGGCTACCCAGCTTAAGGGTACCATCATGCCAATCAAGAAGGAACAGCCCGTGGTTGAGTTCCGTGATATCACCAAGGACGAGAAGAGTTTCAAGGCCTTCGCTACTCTGCGCAAGGTAAGCACCAACGCCACTGTGTTTTAGGAAACGTATGTGACTGATTTTTTGTTTATGTATTGCAGGCACGCACTGACGCTCGCATGGTCGGCATTCGTGCTAAGCGCGCTAAGGAGAACGCAGAGAACCCAGATGATGCTGGCAAGGATGTTAAGAAAGCAAAGAAGTGAAGAACTATTTTTAATTAATATAAACATTTTTTGCTAAAAATTACTTGGTTTTTTTTTATTTTTTATTTCGATTCAATGTTTACTAGGTTGAAGGTTTTCGAATTTGGTTGATGTATGTTTGGTTTGCAATTCGATAGAAATTAGTCTAAAAACCGGTTGATTTTCAATTTATATAATGCAGTTTAGTATTTGCATAAAAACTTAAAACAATTATTTGGTATAAAAAGTATTTTTTTTTAATTTTTTAAATCAATGTTTAAAAAATTAAATATGATTTTCAAACACGTCAATCTTTTTAGGGTCGTTTTAGAGTAATTGTTTTCGGACTTAAAAGTTAGTCTTTGAGAGCGGAATATGTTGTTCAATCCATTATAAATATTTTAAAGCGCGACGTAGATTATTAGATTTATAAAAAATTGTTTTTAAAAAAAATGCCAACATATGCCACCTACCTTGTAGAGCTTTTTTAGATTTAATTCTTATGAAAGTCGAATGGTATGATTCAATGCCTGATTTCAACTACGGATTGGATACAATTCACAATTCTGTGTTTTTTAAATTTTTAAATGATTTCAGTTTATTTTATCAATTTTGTTAACATATTCTTAGAAATAAATCAAAAATGTGTAAATCTTCTTTAAAATCAATGTTGAAAACAAAGACTTTCGGTCTTTAATTATGATGTCTTTGAATCGTATAACAAGATTTTGGATTCCTCTGTTTATAGAATTGATACACACAGAAAAAAAAGTGTGTAAATATAACTAAAATGTTAATCAATCCAATTAATTTTTAATTGAAACTCAGCCGATGTAACTTTTAGTAGCATTGAACTCCATATTCGTAATAATGAGAATATGTTAATTGGAGAAACATTAATTAATTTTTTTGTCATATTGATATTAAAGTTGTTATATATATTATATTTTTTATTGGGAATTTTCATTCATTAATTAATTAATTAGTAACATCAATTAAAAATGTCATTCGATAGAAATTGAATCAATTAAATATTTTGTTAAATTAAATAAAATATTTGTCGAATAAAAACATATGAAAATAAAAATAATTTAATTCAATATATAACATAAATATATTAAATAAGTATTTATACTTTTTGATATGCTTTGTAAAATTCTTTCAACCTAACGAATGTTTTACCGAATTGAGTCAAACATAAAATTTGATATTCGCTTTTTAATGATTAAATATGCAACAAAATGAGCATCATAAGCTGTTTGTTCAAATTCTTCACAGCAAAAATAAATTGAGCCATTTAATGCTTTAATAACATAACATACATTGGCTGTATTCAGCGACCTCAGCAGTTGCGAAACTGCTCAGTAACTAATCGCTTACTGTTACTGAATGTACCTCTATCTCAACTGTTAATTTACAAATTAATTTATTATTAACATTTTATTAAAGATACATACAACTCTTTAATTGATTGAAAACATATTTTCCAATCCAAATTCCATTTTTGTTTATAAATATTTGAGGTAAAATGTCATCGAATGTCATCGATAACAAAGGAAGCGCAAATGTAACGCAAAAATTTTATGCTGGAAAAAATAGCGACCGCTCACTAAACATGTTGAGGGTAGCATGCCATTCAAGCTCAAATTGCTCAACAGCTCCACAACTGCTCAGGTCGCTGAATGCAGCCATTGAATAATGCATTATCCTGTTTTAAAATAGCAACGTAGAAGAAAATAATGTTAGAAGAAACTGCACGTCACCGCCGACGCACGAGACGCACAAACAAATAAAATAAAATCCAGAAGAAAAAACAGTGTTGCAATTTAAGAAAATGAATACATCAAAAGTAACAAATAAAAGTAGTAAATACTATTAAAGATTTAGTTGTATTGAAATTATATTAAATTAATTCCTATTAATATTTTAATTAAAAAATGTGTAAATACAATTAATTAATTAGTAAATACATTAATATTTTTAAGTGGAATACGATTTTGTTTGCTATTAATATCAATTGTTATAAAGACGTACAATATTTTTTTCAGTGTAATGTATTTCAAAAATCACTTTTCAATTCAAAAGATTCAATCCCAAAAACATCAATTATTTTTCAAGTCATATGATTGCTATTGGGCAACTGATAAAGATTATTGATATATGCATTGAACATTTTTTTTTTTCGACCACTACTTTCAGAGATACAGTGGTTCAAATTTACAAAAATCTTGATACCCTTTATCAGTTGCACAAATTTAATAGAAATCGAAGAAGGTGACTTCTTACCACTGTTCGATTTGGTGTGGAATGACCATATACTTTTGAATGTCTCAAATACACTCACAATAAAAATAGATGTCGTATGGTTGGTTAGCACCTAATACACGATTGGGACAATCTCAAATGCATATTTACGAAAATTTAATTTATTTTTTATATATACATTTATTTTTTATATATTAAAATCGTAACAAAATTGTTGCTACGACAACTATTTTTGAAATGAGGTATAACAAATATTTAGTTGACTTTAAGTAGAGACTTGCAATATAATAACAAACAGATGATGTTCAAATCTACGAAGTGACCTAACCCTTGAGATTGCCGATGTCTTCCAAACATCAATGTAACAGTTTATTTTTACTTTTAATTTAATATAATAAACTGAAATTTATTCTATTAACTGTTTGAACAAAATAGTGAAATCGTTATTGTTCTTTATGTAATCTTTGAGTATTTTGAGAAACAATTGTTCAAACCGCAATCCATTGCAATGTTATAAACCTTTTTTTAAAATGTTTTAAATATACCCCTACAGCACAAACGGTTGCTGCAATCTTGCACCAATATTGCTAAACACAAAAAAAAGGTAGGTATATCTAATCGATAAAGACGGTTAAAATTGCAGTGACCGAAAAACGTGGTAAATCGAACCGACTAGAAATTGTTATAATTGTTAACCATGAAAACTAGTTAGGCTACCATGAATAATAGTTCGTGTACCATGAAAAATAGTTTATTTACCACTAAAAATAGTTTTTTTTACCATGAAAAATGGTTTGTTTACCATTAAAAATAGTTTTTTTACCATGTAAAATAGTTTTTTTACCATTAAAAATAGTTTATTTACCATTAAAAATATTTTTTTTACCATTCAAAATTGTTCATGTACCATATTTATGGTTACTTTATTAAAACAAAAAACTTTGGTTTTTAAAGAAATATATTATTTATTATTTTTATTTTATAAACACATATACATATAAGTTTATACATTTTACATTCATTAAATAATATATGGCACACTGACGCTTCACAATTTTACCATTCAAAATTGTTCATGTACCATATTTATGGTTACTTTATTAAAACAAAAAACTTTGGTTTTTAAAGAAATATATTATTTATTATTTTTATTTTATAAACACATATACATATAAGTTTATACATTTTACATTCATTAAATAATATATGGCACACTGACGCTTCACAATACATATGTTTGATTTCCTCCAGGTTAATAGCTGGTGGCGGAATTCTGTTCTCGCACCAATAGTGTCTGCTTTAAACAGATCGGCACGGTCAAATATTGTAAGTTGTTCAGCGTTATACCTTTCGCTGGAATGGCACAAAATGAAATTAAAAAGAAAACAATTTCAATGCACCTTTTACCTTTAAATTCGCCGATTTTATGAGCTAATCTCCACTAGAAAATCAGTTGGCGAAAATCATACTTTTTTTTAAAGTTCCGACCATTTTAGCCATAAAAAATACATATTTTGATTTACGGTTTTTCAAATTATTTTGAGTGTATTTTTTGTGGCTAAAACGGTCGGAGGGATACTGCTGGAAATATTAAAATTCGGTTTCAAGAGACCATCTCTTAAATAGTAAAGTACACCTATGAGGTACAGGGTATATTAACTTTGTGCATATATTGTAACGCCCCTTAGGAGGGGTGTCCGGTATGGAAAAGTATATATATTCTTGATCAGCATCACTACCTGAGTCCGTTTAGCCATGTCCGTCTGTCTGTCTGTCCGTCTTGCTGTCTTGCTGTCCGAATACAGAATAACTTGAGAAATACTGATCAGAATGCGATCAAATTTCGTATTATTATATTTTAGCCAAAAGTAGGAACTGAGTTTGAAAATGAGCCAAATCGGTCAATGGACACGCCCACCTCTCATACAAGTCACTTTTATATAACTCTTTAAGAACTAACAACGAAAAGTATTCAAGATATAGTTATAAAATTTAAAACGTATTGTTATAATTCACCTAAAAATATGTGGTCCAAAAATGGGCGTGATCCGCCCACTTTTTTTTTCATTATTTCCCGGGTTTTCATGGTGAAAATTTGATCCGTAAATTATTAAAATCAAATCTATGAAATATTAGCCTTTCAAAATTTTAAATATAGACGTTGTCCGCCCAATTATATGTTTCTATTTTTTTTATTAGTTTGTTATAATTTTATATAATTTTTTTTTAATTTATGGGGATAATAATAATAAAAGTTTGGCGCTACAGTCCTGTACAGAACTTCGGCCGAGCTCTCTCACCATTTTGAACTGTACGTGTTATATTTGTACTCAAAGTGGTGGGACCTACAGTTTATTGCCGAATCCGAACGGCGGGTGAGAGCTTTTTCATAGGCAATGTTTTACTCTCGTAGATTTGCCATTTACTGACGAGAGGTAGCGCGGTATAGAAAAATGTTTCTATGAAAAGATGTTGTTAGCCCCAGTCCAGGCTTGAACCGGGGAGCTTTTGACTCGCAGTCCAACGCACTAACCACTGAGCTACCGCGGGGGATATAAGACGTAAATTTCTGATATGTGAATAATATTCTGTGGGTGTGGAGGTTCAGCATAATTAAAATCTTTAACATTAAGGTATGCAATTAAATATCCCACATTAATATCCCCACCAAAGGTGTAGGGTATTCCATAGTCGGGCCCGACCGACTATAAAAATCCGCCCCATTGTACCGAACTTACCCATGTGACCTAACTTTCCCAACTCGTTGAATCGTAAATTTGTAACGAAAGTAAAGTGTTGGATCTAAGCCCAACAATCAATAAGAGATGTGTCAAAAAAATATAATATATTTCATAATTTCAAAAAGTAAAGATGAGATTTAAACTGAGATAATTTAAAGTTCCAAATAAAAGAGAAGAAATGGATTAAAGATACAAATAAACGAGCGAGGGACTGCTGAAACCCGTATAGAACAATATCATCAAAATGATGTAACCCTCCAAACTGCCTGAGCTAGGTCCAGATTTAAAATTTTTGGCTTATATAAAATCCATTCTTCGAAAAATATTGAAATATTGTTAAACTGAAATAAAATAAGCGATAGTTGGATTAGTGTTATTAAAAATGTTAGAAGAAATGGTGTCCAACGGCTGATGGTAGGTGGAAGACTAAAATACGGAAATTCCTCCTAACTCATTCAGAAATATAATTCTTTAACTATTTTTAAAAACTGTGGAGTATTTTTCTTCCAATGTGATATATTTTTTTACAGTGTTAACTTTTTAAGTTTAAAAGAAAATGTATAAATAATTTCGTTTACACCCTTCACTTTGTAGCTGAGATCTCTTTTAGTATGGATATAAAAGCGTTTTTACAAATTTAAATCATTTAAAGGTTTTATTCCCTTTTGAAATGTTACTATTAGATATTTTAAAAATCAATTCAAATTTATTTAAATTTACACCCATTTTCATATTTATACTCAATTATGTCTCAGCCATGAACTACTTTCAACTTTTTTCAAATGTTCGACCAAAAATTTCTAAAATAAAAAGTTGAAAAATAATTGTTTAAACAAAAAAAAAAATTGTATTGTATTGTTTAAAAAAATAAGATTGTAAGAAAATTCCAATAATTTTTAGTTCGGAAAAAATGTTTCTTCGACAAAAATAACATAAATAATGTTTCCAAACAAAAGATTATCAACAAGAGAACAAAAAAAATCGAAAAAAATAATTTTAAGGAATGAACATTTTTGTAAAGAAAGTGTACATTTTTTTGAACTATATATTTTTGAATATAGTATATTGAGTATAGCTTTTTTTTACGTTTTAACATCAATAAAATTTTATTAGAATAAGAATGAGTAAAAATAAAGTCAGCTCACAAATGAGATTTAACTTTATCACTTTTTTGCTCTGATCTTCTTTTATTGTTTTTTGTTTTTAGAAAATATTGTTTTGTTTTTACTCTAAATATTTTGATCAATTTTTTATTCTAACATATTGTTTAAACCACTTTTGATCTGAGCGTGTGATATTATAAAATTATAATTTACATTCATATACATTTTTAGGCTTTAATTTAATTAAATAATTTTTTTTAATGCTCATCTTTTCGGTTAGATAACCAAACAAAATAGTAAAGTTACACTTTTACTTGGTTAGTTTTACTATTTTGGTGGTAGACTATAGTAACTTTACAATTTTAGAGATTAGTCATACCATTTTTGTGGTTAAATTTATATGCTACACTTCTTACGATTAGTTTAACTAAATATTTTTAAGGTTAAAAATTTATAAATTTATTTTAACAATTTTTTGTCGATTCGATTAACAACCTGAACTTGTTGTTTGTGTTTTCAATAAAAAATAGAAAAATGGTTTATTAACAACTTTTTTCGGTTAGATTAACCTATCTTATTTTTCTGTGTGCACATTCCATTTGTTGTACATTGCACATATAATATTTCTGGAATATTGTAGCAATATATCAAACGCAATATTGTATAAAAAATCTACTATTTGTTATTATCCCAACATAATTTCTAAATTTTGTTTAAAAGTGTTCGACTTTAATGGACTTGGGTATAATGTGGGAAATCGCAAATCTTCATATGATTATGTTGTTGATATTTTCAGATATTCTCTATGGAGTTTTCTTTTTATGATTTAAATAACTTGATTAACATGAATTAATACTCGCAATTTTTGTGGTATTTGATACAATTTCCCAAATTTCCCAACAGAATCTGTTCGAAAAAATACAATCCAAAAAAGAAGTAATCCTCTACAACAGAAAAAAATAAAGGTAAATGTTTGTAAAATTAATTTACTTAATTTTATTCATAATTGATTCATAAAAACATTAAGTTTTGATTTCAATCCTATAAAAAGATTTACATAAACTTGTAGAAGAATTGTTCCAAATAGTAAAACCTGGTTACCACAAACGTATTTAAAATTTACGAGAAGAAAATATGTTGGTTGGCCAAGGGATTTGTTGTACAAACAAAATTGTTTTCTGCGTCTCACTAACGTGGAACCTGAGTCGTCCACAAACCTCGGGCAGCCCTGTGTTCATTTATAATTCTGCTGAACGTTGTGAAATTTAATAATAAATTAAATTAAATCTGAACAAAAATATTGTTAATGCGTAGCCTAACGGAGATAGCAGTGGACTTCTACGCCGGAGTCAGGATGCCAGTTTGTGGCAACTTAATAAATAAAAACATTTTTCTATAATTATGAAATTAAATAAAAACGAGGTAGGAAAGTTAGGTCACATGGATAAGTTCGGTCACATGGGGCGGACTTTTATAGTCGGTCGGGCCCGACTATGGAATACCCTACACTCTTGTTGGATATATTAGTGGTATAATTTGGTGGGCAAGTTTTTAATAATTTACGACTAAAATTTCCACTACAAAAATCGGGAAAAAATTTAAAAAATTCAAATGTGAGAGGATTACGCCGATTTTTGGAAGATGTATTTTTAGGCGAATTCTAACAATATGTTTTAAATTTTATAAATATATATCTAATAGTTTTGGAGTTATTGGATCCCAAAAAGTTATATATAAGTAACTTGTATGGAAGGTGGGCATGTCCGTTTACCGATTTGGTTCATTTTCAAACTAAGAACCATTTTTTGGCTAAAATATATTTCATCGCATTCTGACGAGTATTTTTCAAGTTATTCTGTGTCCGGTCAGACAACAAGACAGCAAGACTGACGGACAGGCAAACAGACGGACATGGCTAAACGGACTCGGGTAGTTATGCTGATCAAGAATATATATACTTTTCCATACCGGACACGCCTCCTAAGGGGCGTTTCAATATCTGCACAAACTTAATGTACCCTGTACCTTATAGGTGTAGGGTATAAAAATCAAATTATTAAATACCATACCATAAAATAAAAAACGAGTTGGGAAAGTTAGGGCACATGGGTAGGTTCGGTCACATGGGCGGACTTTTATAGTCGGTCTTGCCCGACTATGGATTACCCTACACTTTTGGTGGATATATTACTGGTATAATTTGGTGGGATATGAAAAAACGGGAAATTATGTATGAAAAAAAAATGTGGGAGGATCACGCCCATTTTTGGAAAACATATTTTTAGGTAAATTTTAACAATACGTTTTAAATTTTATAACTATATCTTGAATACTTTTTTAGTATTTGATTCCCAAAAAGTATATTTTATATATATAATAATAAAATATAATAAAAATAAATTAAATAAAAATATAATCCGTCCGTCTGTCTGTCCGTTGAAATCCCTATTACTCAAAAAATTTTAGAGTTAGATCAATGAAACACCTAAATTAGATTACTTATATACCACCACTGTATGTTCGAGATCGGTCCATTGTGACCTGTGATCCGACCACTTATATTCAAATACCTCATATCAAATTTACATCTACAGATCAATTTTACTTTATAGGGGCTTAAGTAAAGTTTTTTTTTGTCAAATATATATTGAATTCATGCTCAAATGAATTAAAATTATATATTCCCGTGAACTGACTTGTGGTTCCCAAAAAAAAATATGACACCCATTTGTAAATATGGGTGTCAAATGAATGGAAATTCTTCAGTGATTGCAAGTTTGTAGTTATTTTCAGTATTCGTATACCCTGGTGACCTATGCACCACTTTAAATTGTAACCGCACACATTATTTCATATGAGTAGAGTATTTATAGTCGGCTTAGACCGACTATAATTTTCATAATTCATACTAACTTCATCACACCAACTATCACATTTTCTCTACTTCAAAATTTCCCATGTGACCTAAAGTTCATTACTGGTTTTATATTTCACTAGCTAGAGATAATTGAATATTATTCCCATAAGGCAATTTAGGAGCGCTCCGAAATTGGAATCATAAAGGAGACCAATTTTTGAGTGTTTTATGAGCCCTCAGAAAAATGACTCTTAAAAGTATCTCATTTCAGACTGTTTTCGGAGCTTTCAAATATATTGCTCATAAAAGATTCAAATTTAAGAGATATTTAGGAGTCCTCATAAATTAGACTCCTAAAAGCATCAAAAATAAAATTGTTTCTGAGCGCTCAGAAAATAGACTCATTAAAGTTCTATATTTTAGGATGTTTAAGGAACGCTCCAAAATTTGACTCATAAAAGAGTCTCATTCATGAGCGCTTTAGGAGCCCCCTCAAATCAAATTTAAGAGTATTTTAGGAGTACTCAGAAAAGGGAGTCATAAAAGTATCTTATTTACGCTGGCTTTAGGAGTCTACTGTTTACATAAAATTGATATACTTATATTCGCTTTGAATTTGAAATCAAATGAAAAATAATAAAATATTAGTGTAAATTCAACAGACAAAGCTACAATGGATTTTTGAAATTAATGCATTTTCTCACGGATGTCTGGACTAAGATCAACATGAACATGTATTATGTTGGATTCATTTCAGAGACATTCTATATTTCTGAAGAAATAAAAACTCGAAAAATGAAGCAATTGTGGTGTCTAAAACTTCTCAGAAATGTGAATGTTTTAAGAATATTTTAAAATGGTCAAAAATACGCGGATTTTTGCGCTCTTTAAAGCGCAGTTTCTGTAGTCTTTTTGGGGTTCAAATATGAGTGTTTTAGGAGTAATAAAAGTGTCAGAAATATGGGGGTTTTTGGGCTCATAAAATGGTGCCCTCTACCCAGGGGTTGGGAGCCTTTTTGGGCTCTTTTTAGAGCTCAAATTTGAGTGTTTTAGGAGTAATAAAAGTGTCAGAAATATGAAGAGGCTCATAAAATGGTGTCTTCTACCTAGGGGTTGAGAGTCTTTATGGGCTCTTTTAAGTGCTCAAATATGAGTGTTTTAGGTGTAATAAAAGAGTCATAAATATGGGGGTTTTTGGGCTCATAAAATGGGGACCTCTACCCAGGAGTCGGGAGCCTTTTTGGACTTTTTTAACTGCTCATATATAAGGGTAACACTCATAAATATGACACATTTAGGAGTCCTAAACGACTCAAAATGTTTGTTGGGTTGTTATAATCATGTTAGCCTCAAAGCATCACTCATATTATATACAGCATAATATATCTAAAATGATCTCAAATCAAACACGAACGACTTGGTAAAAATATGTACATTTATTTCTTAAAAAATATTTTACTTCATTTCATTCTTTACATTTAGTCAGAATTATCTGAACTAAGCCATTAGAGGCTTAGCAATAACAAGTGTTGCAAATGCATTGGAATTCGCCTCATCATTGATTTCACAGAATTCAAATTTTGGTTGTTCCTTTTATGTTCGTGCATAGAAGGAAAAACCATATACACAAAATACTTTGCATTTATGGAAAAAGTAATCCACTGGCTCATGTATTCTGTATCTGAAGATACTTAAATCTCCTGAGTAGTCAAGAATAATTTGAAGTCGGTGCCATTTAGCTCCGTTTTAGTTCCTAATACTGTTCATAACGAGAATAATTTCTTAGAGTATTTTTCATCCTTAGTTATGTCGCAGTGGCAACATGCCGTAGTGTTGTTGATGTTGCTGCACCAGCATCTGCGGTGGCGGCTGCTGTTGTGGCTGCTGCTGTTGTTGTTGAGGTGGTGGCGGTCCCTGCGAAGAGGAGTAGTTAGCCGTAGCAGCGGTTGACAGTGATTGCGCGGTCACTACTGGCGCCGAAACCTTACGCTCCGACTGTGTGCGCTGCTGTGTAGGACCCTGTACTTGACTGGGATGTGGCGGAGGTGGCACGTACATAAGTACAGGGTCGCCATTGGCGTTGCGCGCAGGCGGTGTAACTGCCGAACCATGATACGAACCGTAGGAGCTGTCATCAGACTGCGCTGACTGACCACGGTTTCGAGGCGGCGCCATGCCGTAAACTGACTGTGGTCGAAGTTCGAACTTCAGGTTACCATCAGTGGGAGTCGGATTGCGACGAGTTCCGTAAACGGGCTGGAAGCCTTGTTGTGATTCTTGCGGTTGATGTTGTTGCATTTGTGGTGGTTGTTGCTGCTGCTGTTGTTGTTGTTGGTGATGTTGCTGTTGTTGATGGTGTTGTTGTTGTTGCTGCTGCACCTGTTGCTGTTGTTGTTGCCTGGTGGATCCACGGATGCCATATATGCTCTCCGAACGTTGTTGCAACTGATTCTGAACATTTTGATTTTGCAGATGCGACGACTGCGCCTGCTGTTGTTGTTGAGTGTTGGCCAGCATTGGGTATAAGCTCTGCGCTGGCACCAATGGACCCGCTCGAGGTACAATGTCGCGATTAATGGCAGTTTGACTTTTGGCGTAGACGGATTGGGAACGATTGAGATTGGAACGTGTGAGTGTGGGCGATCGGCAGTACATGGAGCGAGTGCCACCATACAATGGTTCGGACTGTTCGTACTTGGTGGGAGGCGGGGCGCTGTAATAGTTGCCACCGCTACCAGACACTCCACCACCTCCGACAGCACCACCATTTGTCTGTTGATTACGTTTGTAGGTGCCCCCGGAATACTTATTGCCGGGCATAGGCTGCTTCTCCATATCAAGGTCGTAATTTATATCGTCCTCCGAGTGAATAGAGGAGTCATTGTCAGCGTTGGCCTTTGCGAGACGTGCTTGTCGGCGCGTGTTGAAGATGAACTCGTAAACAATGCCGGAGGCGACTCCACCCACGAGTGGGCCAAACCAATAGACCCAGTGATTGTCCCATTTGTTCAGCACAAAAGAGGGTCCAAGCGATCGTGCAGGATTCAGGTAGGGCATCTGCAAGAGGAATGCATTTTTCAATATTAATAAATATTTCATTAAATACTTATTTATTAAATACATATGTAATACTATTTTAATTAAATCATACTTCAATAATAATGTTCAACATTTTTTATTACAAAAGTATTTAAATCCAGATTAAATTAATTTTATTTAATTTTATTACCATTTTGTTCTTAGTGTACAAATAGTTTTAATAGTTTAGAATGAAACATTTATTCATCCGACTAAATCCCTGAACATTTACGAAAACATATGAAACCGGTTTACTTCTGTTTTAGTTCGAGCTAATAACAATGCACAAGACTTGCAAAACCACTTTGCCAAACTACTTTGATCGTTGTTGTATTACTCCGCCTTTGATGTCACGCAGATCGGAATAAATTGGCGACCCAGACCCAGCCAGACACAGGTTACAGTTGCCTTGTTAAAAGGTAACAACAGACCGAATCAGAAGGAATTGACAACATTCCACAATAGCAGGTGTATTATACTGATTGCCCTAGTAGAAATAGCAGTAGGACCTCATCATTGTAATTTTAGCTTCTAAGCCAACAGTTACACATACGACAGGATAATCAGGTAATATTACCCTAATAGGCTAAATTTATAAATTTTGATTAAAGATGATTTAAATACAGTTAAAACAGATTTAGTGAATTTGCTTTTACTAAAAGAACTTTTATGATTATAATTGCAACCATTTCGAAAAGAGTTCTCTATTTATATAGGAATATTTCATTTGAAGTGTCGTAAAGTTCCATATTACTAACTTTAAGTAAACTATTTCACTAAAATATAAAAATGCAGTTTAAATTTTCCTATGTTTAAATTCTATAAAATAGTTAACAGTTACTCACCGATACAAAACTACAGGCACTGTAAGCAGCTCCAATAGATACTGCCGAATTTCCCATGAATTTCTTCAAGGAGTCGGTGGAGACGAAATAAGAAAGCACAACGACAAACGTCAGGATAAGCTCAACGCCAAATCGTTCCCAGGCGGCCAATGAGGCACTGTGTGAAATTGCAGCCTGCAGATTGCCTTGATACCCAGGAACAGTTACACTGAAAAAAAAATATTTTTTATTAGAAAATAAATTATGGAAAAAACTAGTAGCAAGACCAGACTAAGACAATTTTCTTGAAGACTGAAGACTGTGAGATCGCATGAAAAGGTCATTCGACGGACAACTAGTCCGACGGACAAGTATAACCACAAGCGAGACATAACGTTGTATGTGGATACTGCATTGATCCAGCTCAAAAGATAAATAATGTGCGAGAGAAAAGCATAAAAGAGAATTAAGAAGATGAAGATTTGCAACAATGCGATTTCGAAGATGATGGATATCAGCAGAAATACGAGCGCATACAACCAAGATGAAAGATTTTGGGTGTTCTTTAGTACCTACTGCACTCGGAAACAAATTCCATACAATAAATAATTTAGTACTGTTTGAAATTTGTCAATAGGATAAATTAAAGGAATATTACATCTTTTTTTAGTTTATATGAAAATAATTATTTTTATGGATTGTTTTCTGAGTGTTCTTCGAGTCGTGTTTAAAGGCTATGACAAGAGCCAGACAGTTAAAAGTAATGCGTTTTAGTGCTCTATATATATAAATCGTCCATTAGAATATTATATCTTGTAGGTAATATGCATGCAACACGATACAATAAAGGTATCATCGATAATACTAATATATAATAATAATAGTTTGGCTACAGTCCTGTATAGAACTTCGGCCGAGCTCTCTCACCATTTTGAGCTGTGCGTGTTATATTTGTACTCAAAGTGGTGGGACCTACAGTTTATTGCCGAATCCGAACGGCGGGTGAGAGCTTTTCATAGGCAATGTTTTACTCTCGTAGGATTGCCATTTACTGATGAGAGGTAGCGCGGTATAGAAAAATGTTTCTATGAAAAGATGTTGTTAGCCCCAGTCCAGGCTTGAACCGGGGACCTTTCGGCTCGCAGTCCAACGCACTAACCACTGAGCTACCGCGGCTACTACGATAATACTACCTAACCTTTAACTCACGAAATACCTGTGAATTAGGCACACGATTAAAAAAATATCGTATAAACATCTTGAGTAGGTTATTATAATTCACAACAATATTTTTAGACTTATTTTGGGTATTACACAACCATAATATGTATGATACTCGATGACGTATTTTGATCTCGCACAATATTTATCGCAACGTAAACATATTTTTGTTGTCAAAGAGGCAATCATTTTATAATAATATAACTAATATAACATAATTTGAGTGACCATATTATTTTTGAAATAAATTTAAATATACTAAAGGTTCTATAAAGATTATTATAAGGAATTATAAAGAACATAGTATGCACGGATAGAAAAGATTTGTTTGAATATGTTTGAATGTAATTAAAAAGTAATACGAAATTGTATTAGGAATGAAGTGTAATTAAATTATAATCGAAATTAAATTTATTTTTGTTCACGTGTAAACATTATTATATTGTCCAGCAGAATCTGTAAAATTTACCATAAATATGTTGCAATACCAAATAAAATTTTAATTGCATTTGAATAAACTATTTCTTGGCAATTTACTTGGTTAAAACCATGTTTCGAAACACAGAAAATGCTAATCAACGCAACACTCGTCTTAATTCAATAATTTATCGACTGACGAAGTTGGCAACGTTGTTCAGCATTTTCTACCGACGCCATCGTTTAAACATATTGATGTTTACAAACAAACAAAAAATAAGTTGGATTTAAATAAGTGTATTCTTGCAACATTCTTCTTGTATACGAAGGTGGCACTCGTCGAGTTGACACTCGGTGATCGGCATTTTTTGCGTACGTGTCTTTTGTTGTTCGTTGAGAAAACGTGTTCGTGTCGGTAATAATTTAGTTATTTGTAAATTAAATAAATATATAAATTGCGTTACTAAAAGTACAAATAGTAACAGAGTATAATATAGTGCAGTATATAATTTCTGAACCTAATGTGAAAAAACCACAAATAAAAATATGTGTTTCGATTTTCAAACAGAATTTGGCATGTTTTTTTACAAAAGCCTCCGTGAATTCCTTGCCTACGCTATGTGCTGTACTGAGACCAACTGTAACTGTACCAAATATAAAGCGATCCTGCATCGTCTGGTTTAGCGTCTGCTGGTGCAATTGTGCATTCATTGATGCTGTCACCTGTACTTGCAGTTATAAACGAATTATTTATTTATGCATTTAAAATTGTGTATATGAATTCAATTATTATAAATTGCATGTTTAAAGATTTTTAATAAAAATTAATAAAAAAAAACATTTTATTTTTATTTAATTTTCAGGATTTCTTTCCAAAAATATTTAAATATTTTTCTATGCAAACATACTACGTTTTGAACTGAAACAACTGATATGTTTCACTGGAAACATATTTATATTCAGGTCGTTCAAAATCATGTTTTATTTTGAACATATTTATGTTTCGGTTAAAAAAATTATTTTATTTGGATGCAGTAATTATTATGTCTCCATTAGAACATACTCCATTTTAAGGGTCACCATTAAAATGTTTCCGTGATATTATAATGTGAGTCAGAGCTCATTACAACACTGTTCAAGTCTCAATACAACCCTGTTTACAAATGATTTATTAGTCAAATATATATTATGTTTACATAAAATTCCAAACATACATGTTAATGCCTGCAAAATTATGTTTGGGAGAGCCCTTTTTTTTGTAACGTGTAGTTGCCGAGATCATTTCGCAAACATAATTTTCTCTGCGTGTAAATTTATGTTTAACTACTTATGAAACAATTCCACAATAATTGACAAAATTCCACTTGTATAAGTTTCCTTTTTCAATCTTTTGTTCATTTCAATAACAATTCCGAATTTATCTAATACGATTAGTGGTTGAAAATAGAAAAATTACAAAATTCATATAATTCCCTGTGAGCATGTAATTGAAACCCGCCGCTCTACCATCAGTCCTTTGAACCTGTTCACTATTTATTTTTACATAAATTTAAATATTTTTTATGAAATTGCAACCACTTGATATGTTTATCCTACTGCGTTTCTGCCTTCCTGCTCTGCCTACTGTGCTCTGTGTCAATTGAAATCAACAATTCTTACACACCACATCAAAATTGGTTCAACCCCCTTAAGTTTCCTTTATCCTCTCACGACAACAAATGTTTTACAGTTACCGCATTCAATTAATCAAATTAACACGAAGGCAATTGAAACGAGTACGGTCCGAGGGTTGGGAGATGATTTTGAATGAACTCGTTCCTGCTTTGATCCAATTTCGGTAACATGTGTCAAAGCGTGTGCGACGAATGTCAGAGTCATTGTTTGATTTTAAATTCACTAAAATATACGCAAAAAAAAACTAGTTACTATGAACACTTCAAAAAATTGAAATTAGCAGAACGTAGAACTTCAATATCACACATATTACGTCTTCATGATCCTTTGTCAGAATGATTCTGAATCGGCAGCATTGAATCATTTTTGAAATAATAAATAAATTAAAATAAAATGTCTGTGTCGTTGCAATGCTATATATTACGGAAAACATTTAAATTAAATATAAGACTATAACACACGCTGATTTGAGAGTATGCCTTATCCTAAGATAATTGTACAAAGTACAGATGAATCTGTGTATTTTTAATAATAAAGTGAATGACATAAAATAGTTAAACTCAAGAACAGCATAACAATTAATATTTATCCGCGATCTTTGTATGATATTCTGATTTTAATTTCGTCGTTTTTTGGAGTATCTAACGCCTTAAAGACTGAATTTAGCATTAACATATAGCCTAGTGTGATATATTTATAATGTTTGACTGGTCATAACAATGTGCAAAACCAGCGGAATTTTTTTGGGTTTATTTCCAAAATATTCGAAATTCTCAATAAAACACAAACTAAGTCATATCTTATATTTAGACAAATTCAAATTTGATAAAAAGTTAAAGTTCCAAATTTTAAAGAAAATTCGAGAATTGCCAACTGTTTGGAAACTTGGGAAATATCCAAAAACAAGTACAAATTGGTGTAACAATACAATAGTCCTTTGAGTTTTTTTTTTTACGGTTTGTTGCTGTGTCATTTCAATTGATTGATTGTCCATGCAAAATATTATATTCATTAACAAAAGGCAGAACTATTCTCAGATCATTATTGAGGCTAATTTGCATATTTGATCAATTGCTGTGCTAAAAAGTGAAGGGCAAATTGTACGATTATAAAGAATTTTATTTTTCAAATCGTTTTTATTAGGTTGCTTTCTTGTCTATCTGTTCGGTATAAATATTGTACCCTCGCGATGAGCCACAGACTTGAGATTTTAAATATTGCCTCGAACTGAATGATAATGCAATATTATCGTTTTCTTGCCATCCGATTCATCGTGGTTCTTTCGCAATGGATCCATATTAAATACACTTTGAAACATGAATATTATTAATTTTAATAATATTAGCCTTTCAAATTCTGTCAGACGAAAATATAACAGACACAAGAAATAAGAAAAATAAAAAATAAGAAATAAAAAAAAAATTTAATACAAAAATTTTTTAAGTTGAATTTTTAATAATAACAACAGTTTGGCCGAGCTCTCTCAAAATTTGATCTGTGCGTGGTATATTTGTACTCAAAATGGAGGGACCTACAGTTTAATGCCGAATCCGAACGGCGGGGTGAGAGCTTTTAAAAGGCAATGTTTACTCTCGTTGGTTTGCCATTGACTGCGTCGCATAGAAAAATGTTTTCTAAGAAAAAGATGTTGGCAGTCGCTGGGGATCGAACTGAGGACCTTTCGCCTCGTAGTCCAACGCACTAACCAGACGAGCTACCGAAGCTAAGGTGAACTTTTAGTATGATTTAAAATGAAACGTGGGGCGGTAGATAATATCGTCACTGTCATGCCAAAGGGGCGAATGTGCATTTTTAAAAATGTTGGGAAATCAAATTTTAAAGTTTGAAGTGCTTTAAAAATTAGAAAATTTTAGTACTTTTTCAATTTTTTTTGTTATTTTGGTTTATTCATGAATTATTATAACGTATATAAAATATCTTTGGATTCGGACAATTTACTGAATTATAAATACAAATTTTGTGAGGCTATATCCTGACCAAAACGCAAATATTTTTGTTTTTTATGCTATAACTTTTTATTAGCTCAAAATAAAATAGTGATGTAAAGGAATTAATTGTTTGTTTTTAAAGCACCTATCTATTGGCATCATTGTTTAAAAATATTTTGCCAAACATTAATTTGCCATTTGTTATTTGAAGGAACATTTTTTTTGGCAAATTTAAATAATGATGCCAATCGATAGGTGCTTTAAGAACAGACAACTAATACTTTTAAACTACTATTTCATCTTGCACGAATAAAAAGCTATAGCAAAAAAACGAAGAAATTGGAAAAATTGAAAATCTTGTCATGCCAAAAGGGCGAATCTTTCCTTTTTCGCCATAACTATTTATTGGTACGAGATAAAATAGTAGTGTTAAGGCATTTATTGTTTGTTTTTAAAGCACCTATCGATCTGCATCATTACTTAAAAATATGTTCTTGCAAATAACAAAAATTCGAAAAATTGAAAATCTTGTCATGCCAAAAGGGCGAATCTTTCCTTTTTCGCCATAACTATTTATTGGTACGAGATAAAATAGTAGTGTGAAGGCATTTATTGTTTGTTTTTAAAGCACCTATCGATCTTCATCATTACTAAAAAATATTTTCTTGCAAATAACAAAAATTCGAAAAATTGAAAATCTTGTCATGCCAAAAGGGCGAATCTTTCCTTTTTCGCCATAACTATTTATTGGTACGAGATAAAATAGTAGTGTTAAGGCATTTATTGTTTGTTTTTAAAGCACCTATCGATCTGCATCATTAATTAAAAATATTTTGTCAAACATTAATTTGCCATTTGTTATTTGCAGGAAAAAATGTTTGGCAAAATATTTTTAAGTAATGATGCAGATCGATAGGTGCTTTAAAAACAAACAATAAATGCCTTAACACTACTATTTTATCTCGTACCAATAAATAGTTATGTCGAAAAAGGAAAGATTCGCCCTTTTGGCATGACAAGATTTTCAATTTTTCAAATTCGCCCATTTGGTTTTGACTTTTGTGACTAGATATATCCAACAAAACGACACGCGATTTTAGCACAGTATACTTGAGGAAAAACTACATTAAAAAATGTAAAGAAACGCAAATGTCAAAAATTGCACATTCGCCCCTTTGGCATGATAGTGACGATATAATCTATTGGATCCTTAAAGTTCACATTAAAAACGCTGTATATTAAAAAATATTTTTTATATTTTAGTTGTATGTTTTTATTTGTAATCATCACATAAGAATTTTCAAGAACCCTAGTAGCCATGATCATGGTCAGATCATGTTGTTCATATTACTGGTCAGGTTATGACAAGGAAAATTTACAATAATCATTTTCCGATCATGACACTAGAACAATTTATACTAGGATATGCCGTAAAATACTTTGAAGTATGTTCTTGAATAGATTATTTGAAATAACTATTTAATTGTAATTATTTCTTTTGTTGTCGTGACAACGAATTTGAATAAGAAAATCGATTTATATATATTTGATTTTTTAATTTGAAATTCAAGAACCACATTTCTTAGACCACATAACAACATTAATTTAGTATTTAATTTCTATTCTAAAGGTTTTATATTTCCTTTATAATTACGCTGCAAGAATTCTTAAACCAAAATTTTATCATAATAATCACATCTGCTATTGATCCTCCGACAGCACATCCAACTATATTGAAAAATATTTTATTAAAAAATGTATTGCTCTTCGCAGTCTATTAGTGAAAGTGTTTTTTTTTTTAATACAAAACGTGCTCAGAATCTAAACTAACTGAATGGCATTAAAAAAATAACATATATACCTTTAAATATATATTCGGATTGAGGATCTTTGACTAATACCCACTTTCTGTATTTCGACACGAAAGACTATTAGATGAAAGTGACGTCATGTTTATGTAACTATTGTGAATTCTTTACATTCAAAAATCATGTAATTTAAATACGAATGACGTGATTTTTACGTCATTCGTTCGTAAAAAATCAAAATGTAGTCCGTCATCAGCATAAGATTATAGGTATATATTAGCATTCATAACGAATTTCATTGTAAAGAAAATATTTTCTATTTTCGCATCTAAAACATGTAGGTATCTGAATATATTCGATTTTATATGAATTTCTACCTGTTTCATCTACACCAACACAATGCAAGCAAAATTTGAAAAAAACTCAAAGCGTGATTAATCCCAATTCCCATAATACTTATACAATTATATTCTTAATTTTTGATGTACTGTCTAACAGCGCACTATATTTGCTATAATCATGATATAGTAGTTATATTATTTTAAATATGACTGCCGCTTTCCTATGAAAACAAAAGTATGGTTGATAAGAACAATGTTATGGTTACGATATATAATTCTAAGATGGCGGTAAATGTTGATGGAATTAAAAATAGCAGAAATTAAAAAAAAAAATAACATCATTTAACTAATATCATTCTTTACAAGAACGTGGATTCAGGAAATATCCTGTTTACATTTTCAAATTCACTGTTTTTTCTTTTTCTTTAACTTTTTAATTTAATATGTCTAAAAAAAGAAGTTCCCCTAAAATACCTGCATATTTTATATAAAGGAAAAAACGTAAGCCCCAGATTTGCTGTGCACGATCGTTTTTCTTTATATATAAAAAGAAATGATAATGAAATCTATGCTTGCAGCTTGTCATCGTAAGCAGATGTTTTCTATTATTATCCAATAGATGCAAAGATTTTAACAATGGCCTAAAAAATCCTGTGGATACATAATAAGTGCCTAGTTTTGCGTGAGCGTTACTACCTGCTCTAAGGACAATACACTTAATATACAGGATTCTATATACCTAAATATTAAAAAGCAGAAAAGGAAACACAAACGCATTTATTTGAAAGGTCTATGGAAAACTATACACACACACATGTATTTCTTTAATAGTTCATGTCCATAAGGTGCTTTGTTGATCTGTATTATTCTGAGGATCGATATAATTGTATTGATGAATCTCGAGAATACATTTTTTCTAAGTGCACAGATCGAAAGATGTATTAAAAGTTTCTTTAAACAGTCCCTAAAATATTGTGTCTGGTAAGGGAAAATGCAGCTGAGTCTTTTCCGGAAGCCGTTGTATAAAGGACATGTGACTATTTAAAATAAACAGTTCCAAAACTTACCCATAGAGTAACGCTGCGCCCGCAATGCCGCCACCACACTGCGCTGTGATGTACATGGCAGCGCGAATGGGCGAAATGGCGCGTATGACGCATGATGCCAACGTGACAGCGGGATTGATGTGGGCACCTGTGAATGGAAAAGATAACATGTCAGCTGTGGAGAACACTTCAAGAGACTATAATATAAATAAATCGCAAACTTCATTTTAAGCGTACATTAAACATATTTTTGGTTCCCTTCGAAACAATAAAATTTCTTGTCATTCCCCCCAGTTAAAGATGTACTTGATTACTCACCCGATATGTTGATAAAGCACTGGGTTAGTGTGGCCATTGCTAAGCCAGATGCCAGCGCTGTCGCCAGCAGCACCGAGGATACACTTGCGCCCACGCCGGCGCCTGCCGCTGCTCCACATACGATGAAGACATAGAAAAATGATGCCAAACACTCACTGATAATGGATCTGCAATAAATATAAAACGAATTTAAATATAAGTTTTTAATGCTATAAGTGTTTAATGGTACCATTATTAGGGTATTCATTTCACTTCGTATATCCTGTGTATATCGTTAAATTATAAGCTTTATAGAAAACAATTTTTACAAAATACGCATATACGCAGACGATACGTAGTGAATACTATTAATATTCATATATCTGTAGCACGATTTCCTAACTCCGTATCGACAAAAATCGTATCGTTAACTACAATTAACGACAAATATTGTTAAGAGCTATTCCGTGCACAGTTCGCTTTGATATTTATCGTCAGTTGTCATCGTTAAGAATTTACCGAAAATTGTCGATACGACAGCGTTGAAAAATTTTGGGTTGTTAGCCAGCTTACTTTTCAACGATTTAAACGATTTTTATTGTTAAAAATTCGTCCGAATTTATTTGTCTACATACAATGCATTTAAAGTTAAGGAATCACTTTTTTCATAACGATCGCTAACGCAAGCGACAATTATCGGTAGTTAACGATATCGAATATTATCGTTATGGAGTTACGGAATCGCGCTACTCAAATTGAGAGAGTAGGGATATAATGTAAATCAATCAGGACTTCGAATGAAACCGGAGTGGTTAATTTCACCTTTGTTCAGTTATTTTTAAACACATAAAATTCGCGTACCCTGTATTTTGCAACACAATTAACAGCACACTTTTAGACATCGGATAGTGATGATCAAAATGTTCTTGTATCTTTCTCTTGTATTTTTTGCAAGAGCAAGATCATGATCAACAAAGTTCTTACAAGTGCAAGAGCAAGATAAGAGGCTAGATCAATAATGAGCTAGATGTAATAAATATCATTAAAAACCAGGGAACTGGGTCACAGCACAATGGATATAACCATGTCTGAGTGCTGTGGCTCTATTTTTATCCCATAAAAAGTGCAAGTAAATAAAGCAATTCTTTTTCTTGCTTTGTTTTTGGATTTTAATGCGGATTTTATTGCGTTTAGGGTTTCTATCATTTATTGTAACTAATATTTAATCTCTTCACCGAATCTTTAATCTTTATTTTAATTCATATGCAGTTTATATTAATTGTCTGCTTTAAATTTAAAAAGTAAAATGTTGAAAAATTCTTGCTAAAGAGCAAGCATGACACTGCAAGTGCGAGAGCAAGAGCACTTTCTTTTGTAACTGTGCAAGAGCTAGAGCAATCCTAAGCGTACAAGAACGAGCAATTATTAGTCCTTGCCTTGCTCTTGCGAATAATCAACACCAGATACAATCAGATCAGATACAATAACTGCACTCGTAAAGTTGTTTTTATGGCGCTCGTCACACTGGCATACTTAAAAATTCAGTATTTTTCTGCCGAAATATATATTTTTCAAGCAGCCCTATATCGTGGAAGCAGCAAGAAGCAGACAAAATGATACACTGTCTTTGTATTGGTTTCGCTGATATAAAATATGAAAAAAGAGGCAGCTGCAATTGAACGGTGTCGTTGTCAGGGTCTTCGTAAGTTTTTTTATTTATACTTTATAAGTTACAACTAAAACTCGATTCCCGAATAAACATCTGTCTTCGATGACAAAGCAATCAGTAGTGAGTTGGGACACTCATGCACTTGGTATGCAACATGTTATGATAATAGGAAATATGAACTGAAGAACTTCCGTAGAAATTAAGAAATAAGTAAATAAATTTTTCTATTAAACAGAATTTATGTGAAAAAC
Source organism: Dryomyza anilis (assembly GCA_951804985.1). Taxonomy (NCBI): domain Eukaryota; kingdom Metazoa; phylum Arthropoda; class Insecta; order Diptera; family Dryomyzidae; genus Dryomyza; species Dryomyza anilis. Next base: position 79,490,820 of record OX638131.1, read on the forward strand.
TAATACAAACAGTTTAAATTTTAGAAGGGTTTTAAAACGGGTTTTTGAGTAAAGCAAATTATAAATATTTTTTTTTTTTTTTATAATTTTAATAAAATTATGCATAGTTGTTCAAATAAAATAATAAATTTTGTATCCAAGTTATTGCAAATATGGACACAAACTAATATTTGTAGAAAAACCAATCGTTTAATATCTTCAATCTTTAATGTCCAATTTTTCAGTACAAGTTTAAACTAAGTTTAAAATTTTCCATCTTTTCCAATAAAATCGCCCAAATGCCGATAAATTTTACCGACAGAAAGACAATTAGTTATCTGTTAATATCACATTTTTTATATTTGTGCTATTTTGACTATGGACGAAATTACATTTAGTTCAAACTGCGTTTAATTTGAAAATCTGACTGAATAACTTGGTCTCAAAAGTTTCAAAAACCCTTTTAATATAATGAAGATACAAGTGTCTTGAGATAATACACGATCATACTTTTAGATTCTAAGATATTTTTTCTCAGAGCAAGTTAAAACTAAGTTGAAACTTTTCTACCTTTTAATACGTCTATAGTTCCTAATCAAAACTGCCGAATGGCTTAAAATATTCAAGTAATCAGTTTATGGTATTTTATATATTTGTGATATGTTTACCATAGACGAAATAACAAAACTAAATAATTTAATTTGAAAATGTGGGTGAAAAATTTAAGCGAAGTAAGGTTTGCGGGTCATAACCGGATCTTACCGCCAAAACTCCAGAGTACGTATTTCTGCCTGCATGTTGCGCTTGGGCGTCAGTGTATTCGACAGGCGGTTGTGTGTGGTGTTGGCATTCGTGTCCTTGCGCAGGGCATCCAGACGCTCCAGTAATGTAATTATGTGGTAGTCGATGTTGTGTTCCAACGGTACAACCGTGTGAAGACTTTCGTCGGCCATCGTAAAGACCGTCTTTGGAATTTAATATTATAAAATTCAAAACTCCAAATCACTTGCCGGCAATTTTTTTCGTTATTTTTTAAACTAAAATATTTGTTATGCAGTTATTGCATTTCTGTCGTTCAGTGTTATTATAGCAATGCACAAATTGAATTAAATTTAATTAATTGATGACCTCTGTTTGCAATTGTATTGAACTCCTTTTCCAAATGACTAGAAATAATGCTCTGTGTTTTTTTTTATTTTGGTTTTATTTCATAAAATTTTGTTTCACTTTTTCGGCTCTTGCACTCAGTCTTGATTCCAATTTTATCAAGAATTCTAAATTGTCATCGAATACAAACGTACGCACAAATACTCAGAAACTACTTTAAAGAAACACTCAGGATTCGGATGCACACGACCGACTGCAGCCAACAAACTCGAGCGAATGATTTTGAATTGGTTCGCGTGCAGCCAAACGTCCTCCCGTGGACAACAACAACGCACCAGATATACTACGACATACTGCTTGCAAGTTGCAACAATAACAACAACATGGAGCAAGTGGAATTCACCACCACCGACGGACATTCACCACCACCAACATGCAGCGGTAAAACCCACCCCTGCCACCGACCTTTCAACAAGTTGTTTAATAGTAACAGAGTGAAGAGAGTCGGTTTCTGGCAAAGACTCTCTGTTAAGTTATGCTTGAGAGCATAGGATTTAACAGAACGCAAATTAAATGTTCATGTTGAATGTGGTCCCAGCAGAATTTTAGATATACAGATATAAGATTACATCATATTGGTCAGGTTATGACCAGGAAACTCAAAAACAAGTTAATAAAGTCAATATTTAAATATCTTAAAATATTCATTTCCCGAGTGGAAATTAGTTAAGGTTAGCTTATTTCGCATCCGTCCCTGATCGTAATACGATAAGGCTTCCCAACCAAAGGTCACCTGAAATTATCCTGATTGCAATTCCAATTGTTATTGAAACATCTTTGTTCACAAAACTATTTTTTGAAAGAACTCGAATTTGTAAAAGCAGTTTCAGAACAATTTAGATATAAATAATATAATATAATAGTTTGGCGCTGCAGTCCTGTGCAGAATATATACTGAGCTCTCTCAGTATTGCCGAATCCGAACGGCTGGCAATGTTTTACTCTCGTAGGTTTGCAATTGACTGCCCAAAGGTAGCGTCGCATAGAAAAATGTTTTCGTTGAAAAAGATGTTGACAGTCACAGGGATTGAAACCGGGACCTTTCTGTTCTTAGTCCAACGCACCAGAGACTTTTTGACTCGTTGTCCAACGCACTAATAACATAAGGTTAGGATAATGGTATGCTCAGAAAGCCTAAGCAGTCAATATGATCAGGATAGCCACTTCCAATCTGGTACTGATGTGAACTCCTGATCATTACCTTATTTCAAAATCAGGCGGCCTGATCAGACAATGATGGCACCCTGAACTAAATTTCTACTAGGGTTGCTGATGTATAAATTACGATTGTACACGCAAAAAAAAGGGCTCTCCCAAACATAATTTTGCAGGCATTACATATATCTTTGGAGCTTTATGCAAACAAAAGTATTATTTCATTTTTAAACATTACTATAATAACATCCAAACATATTTTTGTTTTCGTTCAAAAATATTTATGTTCAGAATGAATAATTTTGGCGTTCTAAAAAGCGAATGTGAAAAACATTTTATTTACATGTAAATATATTTATGTTTATATTTAGTTTTAATGTAAAAATAGTAAATTTAGTGCTAATATCTTCTTTACACAATATTCGTTTTTTCCCTTTTTTTAAATTACATTTTTTTTATTTATATATTCTCTATTTATAAACTTAAACTTTTATTTTTTTTTTATTACACTTATTTTATTTATACTTAATAATTTGATTTCCATCTATTGTTCCTATTTTGAGTTCAGTGATTTACGGATAAATTGGATATTTCACAAGCAGCTACTATCTGGTATTAACAGTAATTGGCAGATTACTTCCACAAAGATTACTTCCACAGATTCTTCCACAAAAAAGAATTTTTGAACTATTTGAAAAGTATTAATGTGAGTCTTACTGACTGCTAAAAGTATGCAGCGTTGTTATTTAATTGTGACGTCGTAATGCCAAACATACATATAATCAAAATAATGCTATTATTTTTAAATTCGTTGTCACCCAGTAACAATCACGAATAACCAAATACATATAATTCAAAGTACCTTTTATTGACGTTGAGTGTGTTAAATAGCAGAAATATCAAACATACATTTATTAATATCTGATGAAAAATATATATTTCTACAGAAACATTAATATAGTAAATTCATGTAAATCCGCAATTAAAGCAATTTATGTTTAAATATCGTATAATAATATTTCAATCTGTACAACATAATAATACAATTCAATTATAATGTAATTAGATATTACTCCCAATATTTACATGGTGATTTCGAATTACGTTATAATTACATTCGAGCATATTCAAACAAATCTTTTCTATGCGTGTATAATTAACATCATTCTTTTTATTTGCATTTCAAACATTATAATTCGATTGTGTTGATTCTTCCCGTGCTAATTTTTCTCGAGACAACTTTTCCCCGGACAATTCTTCCTGGGACAATTTTTCCCCGGTCAATTCTTTCTCGAGATAATTCTTCGTATGAGTGAAATCACACAGAAAAATCCTAAAATGACATGAAGTTGGAAGAACGCAAAACTTTGATGTACAGCCAACTTTATTCAGTTAAAAATTAGTGATCGGAACTGCCATTTTCGGTTGGCGCTTTTAATATTGTCTTGTACAACAAACGGTTCTAAATTTCATAACTGATCTAAATTGGTTGTAGTACGAAATAAAACTCTTACAGTTTTGACTATAAAATCTGACTAAGCGGTTGAGAATACCGAATAAGTTAGTTAAGCTGTTTAGTTCGGAGAAGAATTTCCTCGGGGAATTATTGTCACGGCGAAAATTAGCCTGAGAATGAATTGACCGGGGAAGAATTTTCCGGATCCCGTTCATTCTCATTACCAAACATTACAAAAGTCGATAGTCGATTTTAAAATTGTATTTTTATACCCTACACCTATGAGGTACAGGGTATATTAACTTTGTGCATATATTGTAACGCCCTTTAGGAGGCGTGTCCGGTATGGAAAAGTATATATATTCTTGATCAGCATCACTACCCGAGTCCGTTTAGCCATGTCCGTCTGTCTGTCTGTCTGTCTGTCTGTCTGTCTGTCTGTCTGTCTGTCTGTCTGTCTGTCTGTCTGTCTGTCTGTCTGTCTGTCCGTCTTGCTGTCTTGCTGTCCGAATACAGAATAACTTGAGAAATACTAATCAGAATGCAATGAAATTTCGTCTCAATATATTTTAGCCAAAAGTAGGAACTGAGTTTGAAAATGAGCCAAATCGGTCAACGGACACGCCCACCTCCCATACAAGTCAATTTTATATAACTCTTTCTGGGCTAATAACTCGAAAAGTATTCAAGGTATAGTTATAAAATTAAAAACGTATTGATAGAATTCACCTAAAAATATGTGGTCCAAAAATGGGCGTGATCCGCCCACTTTTTTTTTCATTATTTCCCGGGATTTCATAGTGGAAATTTGATCCGTAAATTATTAAATTCAAATCTATGAAATATTAGCCTTTCAAAATTTTAAATATAGGCGTGGTCCGCCCAATTACATTTTTAAAATTTTTTTTTTTTAGTTTTTTACACTTTATATAATTTTTTTAATTTATGGGGATATAAGACGTATTTTTCTGATATATGAATAATATTCTGAGCGTTAATATCCCCACCAAAGGTGTAGGGTATTCCATAGTCGGGCCCGACCGACTATAAAAATCCGCCCCATATGACCGAACTTACCCATGTGACCTAACTTTCCCAACTCGTTTTTTTCAAATGTCAAAATACATATATTTTAAAATAGGTAATAAAGAATTCTAATAATTTAATTTGAAATACATATTTTAATAAGAAAAAAATTTATTTTGTAGCTGACACGATTTGATATTGGACATCCATTTTCATTTTCATATTCATACTCAGTAATGTCTCAGCTATGAAGTACATTTGATATATACTTGCATTTCAAATGCAAATAAAACCCTTTAACTAATCGATCCAGAAATACTGGGAAGCACGTATATTTTATTTTTTTAGCAAACTATGAATATGTATGAATATATACATACGATATATATTATATATATATTATATACATACGATGTAATAATACGATATTCAATCAGGATTTTTCATAAGTGTCGTATTAAGTATGCTTTAGATCAGGAATATTTATAAAAGATGGATTAGGTTAATTAGGATTACGCTAGTCGATCCTAATCAGGATCATTTCAGGTGGACCTTGGTAGGGATTCTGATTAGAGACGGATGCGAAATAAGTCTAACCTTAGCCACGTTCCACTCCGAAATGCCGTGTTAAAATAGTATATAAAACTGGTAGAACTAGGACCGTTTCTGTTAATTCCTATAATACATAAATCGTATTTATCCCGAAGAAAGCCCAATGCTTAGTTTTAATTTGTGATTTTATAAAATTATATATAAAAAATAGAAAATAGTTTTATGACATGAGATTGAAATAAAGAAAAAGTTAATGGTAACAACTTAATTTATGCAGTTTAATTACGTACCAAAAAATTAAATCTTTCCGCAAGAACTCAGATGAATGTTGTTTGTGTAGTTAAAAGAAAGTTAGGGGAAGAAGATACGCCCAAACAACACTACAACTCGAAAGATCATTAACAATTCTTGACAACCCCGTTTCAATGCTCCGAAAATGGTCTAAGCGATACTTGGATCTTCATGCAATACTCAAATAAAAGTAGCAGCAGAATACACAGTTGATAAAATACAAAAAATACTAAGATAAAGAACAAACTAAAATAAGAAAGAATTCAAAATACACAACAGTAAAAAATCTTGTGGCAATACAGTCGGGTGTGCTCGTATCTCGTAGATTGCCTTTGTCTGTTCAACACATGTTTCATTTTAAGCGCAGATTGTTTTTTAGGTTTTGTTTAATAAGCGGCACGATTCGTCAGACGCAGTCAGAGCTCAACGCAGCTGTCGTTAAGGATCCCACATTTTTAGGATTTTGTTATTATATATTCCATCTTAATCTTAATCTTTTGATTTTTTACTTTGCTGTTGAAGTTCCGTTGCCTATGCGTAACATATGTTTTCTATAGGATTTATTATTGAAGATTTTTAAATCTTCAGTAGAATCAAACTCAAATATATAGAGCAGTTTTTTGATTTATTCACATACAGAATAATAATAATAAAACTCTTTAAAAAGAGGGTTGAATAAAATGTTCGATCAATTTTAGTACATTTGGTACGCCACTCAGAATTTAAACCATTGAGTACATTAAACAATATAATGTTGGGCCCCATAAGTAAATCCATTAAATTGTCAACTGATATGCTTGACCAAATCCCGTGTATTGGGCATTAATCAAATGCACTTTGCTTAAAATTTTGTATTTTAATGGTAAAAATTAGTAGCGCTTCATGCACCCCACTAAATTCACATGTTTGAATTCGTTGTATAAATACTGAAATACGTAGTGTGTGTATTTTCCGGTTTCCGCACATTTAGATGCACTTTAAGGATCAACATGTCACACTTAAAACCATTTTAAAGTAGGTATGTAAATGTATATTTGTTTGTAGTTTTCAAGTACTTTCACTTGCAGTGTAGAAAACGTTTCTCAGCACGTTTTTATTTTATGTGTCTATTTATATTACAGAAACATACACAGAGAAAAATACCCTTGTTGATAGAAATAAAAATAATTTCTACTACAATCGATTCATTCGGTTACTCTGTTAACTTATTCGGTGGTTTTAACAATCAAATTAGCATTTTCAACAACCCTTTAAGTGCCAATGATGTGCATAGTGTTGTGGTAACAGTTATGAAATAACAAATTTCTTGATACAATAACGTACTCGGTTCTGATAACAAATGCATTAATGGAAGGGAAATTGCATACATGAGGTTACACATACCTATAGTACATATTGTCATTTATAAATTGTTGTAGAACTACAGTTTTATTTAGTAACATTCATTGTCACGAAAGAAGTTTACACAAATAGTAATGTGGTTAGCACAATATATTTTTATTTCGTTTAGTGCCTGGTCAAAAATATACATCTTTTCTGTGTATATTGGAATGCAGGTAGTAGCTAATATCGTCCTCAAGGACCTATATCAAGGACATTTCTTTAATGGATAAATGTATAGTATACGTACAGTTATACAATTCATCGGACACCGATTGCAATAGCTTACCTGCTGTTTTTGGATTTACTAAAGGAACTAAAAGAACCATTTTGATTTGAGCAAATTAATATTCAATGGTTTTTGTATATAGTAGCTAAACTATACTACCAACGTACTCTTTTCTTTTTTTATCTCACTTCGTTTGCGCATTCGCATTTTAGACACGCTTCTAAGAATACAGGCGGCGGACGTATAATTACCCATGTTGTGTGTATTAATGTCGTCTGTCTGCATACTTCGTATGCATACGAGGTATTTTCATTAAACATACATACGTTTCAGGCCACCTATCATTTTTGAAAAAATCATCGCTGTTTGTCCACATTAGGGGTACCAATACCAAAGCATTTTTACAGTACCTAGATTAGAAAGTAAAGCCCGGGACTAGTCCCAAATTATTATCTATTACATTATAATCAACTCAGGGCTTGTAATCGAAATCAATAACGACCATGTAACAGATACCGGTATTGGAGAAATTTCGGTATTTGAAACTTTATGGTTTTCCGGTACGTATCGTATTTTATAACACGATGAAATCCCGGGATTTAGTTTCGTGATTTTCGTTACTATTTTTCTGTAAAATTCCGAATTTTCGGGATCCGGGATTGGAAGCCCTAGTGTAACCCACTCCTCCACATATATGTACACTCAAAATAAAAAGTCTGCTATTAACAGCAAACACTGACTGCTAATGTTAGCATACTTTGATTTGCATTTACAGCATACTTTTATCTGCAATAGCGAACTGTATGCTGGGAATCTTAGTTCTGTTAGTGATCAAGAACGTGCTAGTGTCACTGGTGTGCAATTTGCTAGTGTAGCTAACCTGCACTAGATGGCGCCATAGTCATGAGACGCGCAGCTAAATATGTCTATAATTCGTAGACTCTTATTCGACAACATGTTTTTTTAAAAGAGATATTTCTTATACGCAATAACAATGCACGCATGCAAGAGTGAAATAGTGAAATAAAGGTAAAATAAAAATATGAGATAAATAAAAATAAATAAAATAAATATAATAAAAAATAATAATATAAAAATAAAAAAAGTATATCGAAATAAAAAAATATTAAAATAAAAAAAAATATATATTTTTTATTTTCTTTTTTTATGAATTGGAGGTTACAGCAAAAAAATTTGTTAAAATAGCTAAAATTGTCTGCTCTAATAGCATAAAAAAAGTTCACTGAAACAGCAAACTGTCATTTACTGTTTCAGCAGAATCCGGCGCTTTCCTCTTTTCAGCAAACATTTTGGATATATTGGCAACCTTTTTTGCTACTGTTACAGACTTTTTATTTTGAGTGTAGGGTAATTATGGGCGGTGTAGAACTGCTTATATCATATGAGTTATTTTGTTTCACCAACTTTCAAATTGTTTTTTTTTTTCTTGTAATTTTGACTATTTTACAATTTTAAACAACGATTATTTAATAAATTAAATAAAGAAATGTAAAATTAATAAAGAAACACTAAAAGGTTGTAGCTTATTAACTGATGTCGAATTGTCCAATTTAACCTTATTTTTCTTGTTCAGTCAAGTGACCCCTTAACAATCAGACGATCATGACCCTACATGAACCACAAACATATATTTATTGCTTTACGTTTTTAGTTTTAGCAAGGAACATTATGGTGGTGGCTGTTCGCCAATAAATATTAACATATATTTAAATGGAACTGCGGTGCACATCTGACATAAAAAAAAATATCATCTAACTTAAATAATGTTGAGAATTGATAAAAAGGTATGGAAATGCAACAAAACGGTGACAACAATAACTATAAGTGCCACCCTTATAATTACGCGGTAGACATTACATGCTTTTCTGCCGGAAGCTGAGTTAAATAAAACAAAAAAAAAAACATATCAACCAACCCCGCATCATAAATTATCCAGATCCTCAGTTGGTTTTATTCGGATTCGTACACAGATTTTGCGGATTTTGACCCAGAAAGCGGGTGCAGTCGTTGACACTAACAAGCTCTTTGTAATTCATATGGAAAAGCGATAAATTCTGGATAAGTACCAATAAAAAATACGGTACTGTGTTGTTTTATTGAAAAACATTTTTATTTTTTAATGACATACTGTTGTTGTAGAGGCAAAACTTACTCATCAACTTAATTTTCAAAATTTCAATAATCTGTATACAAAATAATACATATGGGGCATTTCATGTTAGAACGGCAACCTAGTTTTTAAAATGTCGTGCGTTTTGTTTATTTTGTATAGAGTATATGTGGATCTATTATTTGTTCAAAAATTTTACCCATGTTGATGATAGGATTATTTTAGGTGTTGCGGCGCAAGCATCACAAAGACCAACAAGGTCCAACCACATACCACTCTCCTTAGAGAAAATCTGAAGACCGGCCTACGTGATTTTGGTGCATCACGAATGATGCGGTCATTGAGGCGATTTTTTCAATTTGGAGTTCCATACTTCACAATTTTTGTATTGAGTTATAGGTATAATGTCCAAAAATTGTCATTCTGCATCTGGCTAAGGCTGACTGCTCCAACGTTTCTTCTTCGTGGGCTCGTTGTAGTTTCTGCACCAGTTATTCGTTAACAGCCCCATCTTGAAGGGATGTTGACCAAAAAGACAGTGTTTTGTTAAAACCCCGAGCAGTAATCTGTAATCGCTTCTTTTAAGAGATATTATCTATGTGGACTCTTTCTTGTCGTAATGAGGCAAAATATTATTGCAGTTTTACTGTTGTTTGTTAGTTTCCATCTTTTTTCGCCACGGACAGTATCCCTAGTAGAAATTTTCCCGATGCGCCATCGGGAAATGATCGGGTTTTCATTGGGTAAGCCCTATTAGAGAAATTATAATCATTGCCTCTGCATGCCCTTATCATGCCATACTAGGGTTTACATTATCTGAATAGTCAATGTTCCCGATCATAGCTACATTATTTGTTCCTCATAACGAAATTAGCATCAGACAATGATCGACAATTAATGAGAGAAACCCTTTTATGCTCGGGCTCTGACAAGGCAATTGTCGGGTAAATAATAAAATGGGGAATTGCCCGATCAGCACATGATCAAGGCTTGAGGTCAGTACATGATCAGGACACTGCGTTACAACGACATTATGGACCTCGTCATATCCCGATCATCTCAAATAATGACATGATCACTTCATGACCATGGCCCTACCAAAATTTCTACTAGAGATGTACTTATCCTGTCGTAGATAAATAAATTGTAAAGGAGCTAATGTGACAAGTGGGTCCTGTTTGAGCAGGACTCCATTTTTGGGAGTTGGTCTGATTTTTCGTTTCCCTCTAAGTTGCAGTGGCCGTGAACCCAAATTAAACAAACTGCTTTTATGCTAGCCAAATTTTGTAGTGCGGTATAACAATTTTCGATTGGTTTAGATTTGATTACGTTATTTTCTTAATTAAATTTTTGGTTGACTTTCCAACTAGGTGGTCTGCCGTTTTTTGAATAGCTACAATTTCTGCCTGAAATATGCTGCTATTTTGAGGTAGTTTGTATGACCTGGTTTGGAATATAAAATCCCGTCCCAACGCCATTTTCTTGTTTAGATACGGTGATGGCATTTGTCGGGTGTTCTCCCATGAAAGTCACGATTCTTTTGACGGAAATCCAGTAGTAATTTTACGGTTTTTGGAGCTATGCAAATTGTGACATTTGAATCCATTATATTCTTTTAGTCGTAATGCGCTTTTGTACGCATAACTCTTTGCGAAAAGATCGATTGGAATAAAATTCAAGATTATTTAGTAATGATTTGTAGTAATATTAAATATTTTAGGATCTGCAGGGACTTTCTTTCCCTTTAAATAAAAATGTATTTTTTTGTGTAGTGTGCACTATACACAGAGAACAAATATGTTTAAGGCATGTAATAAAATACCTATTTCCTTTTATTGTGTAATTTATTAAATGATTTCTGAAATCATAATATGATTAAATTTTATGATAAGATAATGAAATGATCGTGGCAAAAATATAATATATTTAAAAAATTATTATTTTTTTAATGAAGTGTTATTCTTATATTTATTTATTTCCAACATAATTAAATCAATGATTGTTTCAAACAACGACGCTTATAAAAATATGATTGTTACAATCATACAACGATTGCTTCAAACAGGGATGCTTGTGAAATATATGTAGCAATGATAACTACAACAGAGTCACTTAGAAAAACATGACTGCAACAATAATAATTTTAGTCTTTAAATGATGCCCTGAAAACATGATTGTAATGATCATATTTTGTCTGTGCGTGTAAGCTATGACGATACCTTCAACAACATTGACGACACTATAAACGATACGTCGTTAACAATACTGATAAAAATTATCATAAAATTCACTGATTTATTTTTACATTTTTTAACTGTTTTTTTTTTCAACTAATTTGTTTCTTCAAGCTAATTAATCAAATATGCAAATAAGACAACATCATCGGCACCATATTGTAGTTTTTGCCACTCGTTCTTAATCATAATTATAGATTCACGGATAATCGATCAAATTTCGGTCGTTGCGATCCATCAGCAAACATAAACATATAGTAAAAACATCAAATGACAATTTATTGCCCACAGATGCCAATCGAACACAATTGAATTGTTACACCAACTAAATCGTCCTGCTGATCTTTCAATAAAACATAATTCCAAAAAAATAACAAATTACCCGGATGAATAAAAAAAACATTGCGTGCAAATTAATTCTATTCAAATTATAATAAAAAATTCATTCGAAATTTGCATATTAAAATTGCGAATAATTCGCACATCATAATATTTGTATTCAAAGTGGTAGGACAGTTTATTGCCGAATTTCAACGGCGGATTAGAGCTTTTACATAGGCAATATGTTTTACACTCGTAGGTTTGCCATTTACTGCTGAGAGGTAGCGCGGTATAGAAAAATGTTTTCTATGAAAAGATGTTGTTAGCCCCTGTCCAGGCTTGAACCGGGGACCTTTCGGCTAACAGTCCAACGCACTAACCTCAAAGCTACCGACGCTATTTGTCTAATATAATAAAGAAAACATTTGTCTAATATAATAAAGGAAAAGTTAAATTTTCAACAAGTCCGAAATTGAGGTATTTTGAATAATCGCCCAAAAATCAAATTAAAGACATATAAATGGTATTGTGTCAATCTGTCGTATTTGTTGCGTGTTTGAAAGATGTTTGTCTAAAATACGATGTAAGTAACATGCAAGAAAATTGATGTTTACGGTTATTATTTGTGATAAATAACTTTGTGTTTTTAGTGTAATGAATAAACCATAAATAGTTTGAATAATTATGATGTATATTTATGATGATGATTCATAATAATTAAATATATATCTGATGATTCTAATCCAATTATCTTTATAAAATTTTGTAAAAAATACGAATTGATAAACTTCATGGCAGGCATGTAAAAACAACTTTTCTTCATGATCAAATATATTTTTATATATTTATATATTATTTGGAGTGCAGATTCTGCACTCTAAAAACATGTTCATAATAAAGCATCCCCTTTGGATTTACTATTTATGCAATTTATCCCAAATTTTATGGTTTTCTTTTTATTATACTATGGCAATCGTCAAGACTGACATTTTTCGAAAATTATTGATTACTACAAATCTCAATTGAGCAAAAACAATTAAATGGGGTCGATGAAAAATACATTAAAAAATCTATGTCTCAAACCGTACGTATTTCATCCACACATTTCACAGATTGATTTCAAAATGACCTTTGACAGCTAAAAAAGTCACTAATTGCAACTTCATGCGGTGATGGAAACATTTTTTATTTTTGTGTATTTCAAATTTAAAATCAAGCAATGATGATCCTCGCGCCCGTCTGACACATGTTACCAAAAGAGTGGACAAGTGCTGGATTCTGTTTAGAAGTACAATGAATACGCTTTCTCAACCCTATAGTTTGGTCCGTGAGTTATACAATAGGCTTCGTTTTAATTTGATTAAGCGAATGCGGTCGGTAACTTTATAAATCATTTTTTGTTGTCAGGATAAAATAAACGTTAGGGGTTGAACGGATTGTGAGGCGACATAAGCACAATACGTTGATGATTTCCATTCAATTGCAACATCGCCTAGTGGGAAGGGGGGGAGTCGCATACACTGACATGTTTCAAGTGGTTGCAATTTCACAAAAAACAAATATAAATAAAAAAAAAATTGAACAGGTTTAAAGGACTTGTCTGCTGCTCTGTATAATCGTGTAGAGTGATCGAAAGAATTATGAGACACTTGAAAACCACGAGAACGTGCTTAAATTTTAATGTTTGTAATTTCTTCCAAAAATGTATCAAGTTCTTATCGGACGTATTCTATTTCCATTGTATCGTCATATCTAATGATGATAATAGTTGAATATACGGTTATAAAAGTTTCAGGAACATATTCACAAACTTTTATAACAATCTTTTTAACACTACCTATTATTTTTCTAAATTGTTTACTAAATTTTAAATTTAAATAAATACAAATAACTTTATATAGAAATGCATATAAATTTTGTATAGGAATGCAGTCAATTTATGTAGTAGTTGTCCATATCAAAACAACTACATTAATGTAGTAAAAACAAGTATATTTTTATGTATGCTTTATTTTTTGTCTCTATCATATTCCTCAATATTCTACATATTATGTGTGGTTTTATTTTTAATTTTTGATGATTTTATGAATGAATAATGAATTTATGAACAAAAGAAAAACTGACTTCTCTATTTTAAACTTTATAGTTATTTTAACCTTTTAAAAATACCAGATGACAAAAATAAATTTATCAAGACAGAATAAAAAAAAAAAAAGTTGGGAAGGTTAGATCACATGGGAAATTTTAAAGTAGGTGTAATTATGATAGTTAGGATTATCAAAATCAAATTATAGTCGGTCTAAGCCGACTATAAATACCCTACACATATGTGTGGTTACCATTCAAAGTGATATATAGGTCACCAGGGTATACGAATCCTGAAAATAACTACAAACATTCAATCGCTGAAGAATTTCCATTCATTTGATACCCATATATACAAATGGGTAGGTGTACCGAATTTCGATTTTTTTTTTTGTGAACCACAAGTCTTTTCGCCGGAAAACATTATTATCATGTATTTGAGCATGATGTCAATATATATTTGACCAAAAAAGTTTACCTAAGCACGTATACATAAAAATTGATCTTTATATGTACATTTTATATGAGGTATTTGAACATAAGTGGTCGGATCATAGGTCACAATGGACCGATCTCGCCAATTTTTTCGCACATACAGCGTAGGTATATTAGTAATCTAAGTTATAAATTTCATTTATCTAGCTCTTCAATTTTAAAAGTAGTAGGGATTTCAACTGACAGACAGACAGACAGACAGACAGACAGACAGACGGACAGACGGACGGACAGACGGACATCGCTAAATCGACTCAGGAGGTCATGCTGATTAAGAATATATATACGTTTCCATACCGGAGATGCTTCCTTCTGGGTGTTACAAACGGCGTACCAAACTGAATATACCCTTTCACTCTTAGTGTAGGGTATAAAAAGTAACTTCAAAAAAACATTTTATCCGATATCCTATATCCCTTTGATGCGGCTATGGACTATGTTTTATTGGCATAATCATAAATAATACTAAATGTTAAATGATAAATTTAAATGTGATAAATATCAATTGATTAAAAATGTGAACTTTAAAATTTAAAGAGTTATTTTTCACGGTACAAACTTATTGTTTTTAAAATTATCTTTCTTACTTTATATATGGGCATTTCATGGGGTTAATATCTCGAAAGAAATTAATGAATTTACTGGATTTTGTGCATGTAGTATTTAAATAGGACTATAAATCAGCAGAAGAATTCTATACGGTAGATTAAAAGATATAAAAAAATGGACTTTCCGGACGGGACAAACACGGACGTAAATATCGAGGTTCATGAACCATCCAATATGAACAATCCATGTGCATATGGATATTTCAAACATTCTGCGAATTTTGCGTATAAATGATTTTTTTGAAATATTTTAAAAATAGTTGAAATCATGTGCTTTCTTTGTATATTTACATGGGGGGAAATAAAATTCTAAGACTCGAGAAGAATTCGGTTAGAAAGAAAAATAGTAGAATTTGACTAATATCAATAAAATATTACTAAAATTCAAGAATTTGTCATCTGGATATCAAGAAAGCAAATTACTTAGTTGTCAAAAAGTAAAGAAACGTTATTCAACTGGATTTTCAGAAGTTAATTTATTGATTATTAAAAACCAAAAAGAACAAGCAACATTGTTGCTGTATTCTTCTCAAAAAGAACACGTATTCATGTATTGTTGTTGTTTTCATCAATATTGCTCTGTCTGTAATATTCGCTCGTATACTTTGTTTTGCGAGGTCGCCATCTGTTTGTTAGTCTGCCTGTCTGTCTGTCTGTCTGTTGAAAGTAACTAAGCCAAATTTTTTTAGATATTCAGACATTAAGTTCTTAGGTATCATAAAAGTAACTAAGTACAATTTGTCTGGATTGCAGATTTTTTTTTCTTAGATATCAAAAAACGGCATGATATACAATGTTTGCATGTGTGTGTTTTCACGAATAGAACAACAAAGTACAGCCAGACAAGCAAGCGTCTGTGTATGTATGAATGTTAAATAGAATGAATAGAAAAAAACGAATTTTCCTACGAATGTTGGTATGGTTTCAGTTCCGAAACATAAATTGAGATTTTATTTCGCATAAATACCAAGTTGATTTCATTCCATTGTTATTTAAATACACTATACAACGCTTATGGGTAACGTGCGGAAGGTTTATACATAACCAAAAGTAGAGGCAGCAGAAGAGGAGAAAGTGTATAAGAATAAGGTAAGTAAACGGTATCAAAATAAAATAAGATCGAAAAAACAACAACTTTACGAACACGTGTTCATTAAATTTAAGGACGAAAACAACAACAACATTTTCGATACCTAAGAAATTAATAACTGTATTCAAGAATAATTCTACTTAGTTATTTTTTTGATACCTAAGAAATTACTTAGTTACTATTTTGACAACTAAGAAAATCCATTTCTTGAAATTAAGGATTTTTCGGTTTAGCTGTATATCACTCCATATACTTCTTGATTCCTTCTGGATTTTAGAACTTTTTTTCCTCCGTGTACAGTTTGTTTACACTAATGTTTATAGTTTTTTTCATAATAAATCACATTAAAATTCCGGACGGGACAAATAATTCTGTATTGAAATTATCAGTACGATTTTTATTCTAAAAATACTTTTTTCGTACAATATATTTTTTTGAATTATATATTATTTGAATATTTTTGTTTATGTACACTTTGTTCCTAGAGTTTACAGTTATTTTGTAATAAATCGTAGGATAATTCCGCATGTTCCGTATGGAAATTTCCACTACGATTTTTTTCTAAAAATAATTTTGAATATGACAATATTAATAATCATTATTACGAAATTTCCAAATGTTTTTAAAGTTTTTTATTTTTTTTTTTATTTTTTTTGAAATTTTTTTTTTTGATATTTTTTATACTGTAGTTTTACACTTTTGGTGCTCAAAGTTCCGGACGGGACGAATTTCAATTAGCTGTCAAAAATTTTCTAGAATTACTAGGAAAATGATGTTTACATTTTTGGAAATGCCGAGTATTCTGTTTCTGCTTTAGAAACAAATTAAATAATTTTATTTAATTTGAAATAAAAATACGCACGGAATATTTTTGTATCGAATATTACGTTTTTTATTACCAAAATTTAAATACATTTTATTTAATTTTATTACGTCACTTTTTTGATAGTGTATATTTTTAGTTACTGATGTAAACTTTGGAGGCTTTTTGCAATATCTTAGTTTTTCTAAGTAAAATCTATCTGATCAAATTGTTCCGATTCAATAAAATTTTTGCCTGATTAGCAGTGTAAGATTTTTTGGCTTTTGTCAAAAAATGCAATTTTTGCCATTTTTTCAATTATTTTGTAAATTTGCCAATTTTAATATACTTCGCTTGAAAATGCCTTTTTTACACTCTGGAAATTCTTTTTTAAATATTATTTTTGATTTTCTTGTTGTATTAAAAATATATATGACGTCCTTTTCTTGTGTACTTATTTTTGTATGTTCTTAATTTTGTGAATGAAATTAAAGAAATAAATATTAGACCATGTAAAAGAGATATCTTTGATTGTCAACAAAAATAGTTCATTGAAAAATTTTATAAAGTTTTTTTTTGCCATTTTTTGACTATTTTTGTGTCATTTTTTGTCTTTTTGCAATTTTTGACTATTTTGTACCATTTTTGACTATTTTTGTGCCATTATTGCCTATTATTGTGCCATTTTTACTGTTTTTTTGTGCCATTTTACTTACAATATATTTTGTTGCCCTGCTGATTAGTAATGTACCTGGTAGATAGGCGTAGAAGCAAACTGATCTTGAATATACTGAAATCCTTAAACTGCTGCACTATATTAATAAATTAATTATATATTTCATCAAATAAGTCTGTATACTGACAGATATATGAAAAAGAAGGCGGAACACGACCATTCGTGGTTAACCAATTTTTATTAATAAAATACACGAATAGAAAAGATTTGTTTGAATATGCTTGAATGTAATTATAACGTAATTCGAAATCACCATATAAATACTGGGAGTAATATCTAATTACATTATAATTGAATAGTATTATTATGTTGTACAGATTGAAATATTATTATACGATATTTAAACATAAATTGCTTTAATCGCGGATTTACATGAATTTATTATATTAATGTTTCTGTAGAAATATATATTTTTCATCAGATATTAATTTATGTATGCTTGATATTTCCGCTATTTAACATACCCAACGTCTTTGAATTATATGTATTTGGTTATTCGTGATTGTTACTGGGTGGCATTACGACGTCACAATTAAATAACAACGCTTCATACTTTTAGCACTCAGTAACACTCACATTAATACTTTTCATATAGTTCAAAATTTCTTTTTGGTGGAAGAATTTGTTTAAGTACCGCCAATTACTGTTAATACCAGATAGTGGCTGTTTGTGAAATTTCCAATTCATCCGTAAAGTACTGAACTCAAATGTTTTCTCTTGACACGCTGTTCACGCAAAAGTAAATCGTATCCCCAACAGTGCAAAACTGTTGAAACAGTAACATTCAAACGACTGCTTGTTATATAATTCATTGACTCTTTTTAAGATGATATATGTTTTATAAGCAGTAATAAATTCTTATTAAAATGAATTCAACAGTGGCGTCATTGTTGCTTGAAAAGCGACACTTTTGTTTCAAAATTGAAAAATACATTTGAGGGAAGAATACATTCTCGATTGAAGATTGTTATTGTCGTGGCAAAAATGTTCATATAACAATATTTCAACATTTATTATAGGTTGTTTTAACAACCTATAATTTTTTCAGTGTATGTCATTTTCTTTTATAATTTCAGACTAAATGAATGTACTAAAATAAGAGCTATTCATAAACAAGAATAATAGAATAAAAAGATTACGCATTGCGCAAGTACACCCTGTATTGCTGACGTCAAAAAGTATTGAATGTCAAGTAAAGGAAATTTAAATTTAGACGTTTCATAAAATACAAATATTTATTTCATTGAAATTTTTTTTATTTACGTTTTTGACCAAAACAATTGGTGGGAAGGAGGCTTCCGGCAGTTTCCTTAGTGGGGGTATCAACTTTCGTGCTGATCAAGACATTGCTGTACATGGGCTTGGGTGGATAGCAGTTAATTTAAATTTCAAATCTAAAATATATATTTGTTATCCTGACCGGAGCTGTTGAATTATTTTGTTTTTAGAGGATTTCGATGGTGGTTTTTATCTTTTAGTTTTGATGGCCGATTCAGTGCAGTTTTGCACACATATCTATTAATCACACGCAATTTTTTCAAAAATAATTGAAATGATTTGTTTTTTTTTACAACAACATTCTGACACATTGAAAAAATTACAGTTGTCAAAAAACTACTACGTACATGCGCAGAAGATTCAAGTTTTGAACAACGTTCTGCGCAATCTTTGTTTCTATTATTCTTGATTCATAAATTTATTAACTTGCGATGCCATATTTTTGATTTCAACTCTACTGCAGGGTTGCAAATAATAAAGACAGAAATAGTAAGAAAAATTAAGACCAAAGATGTCTCATTTTCGTTTCAAATCTACTTCAGGATTGCTTAATGAAAAATTACGAAATTCTACAAATAATGACCTAAAATTAAAAAAAAATGATCTAACAACTTAAAAAGCCAAAAAATGATCTAACGACTAAAGAAGCCAAAAAATGAGAAATGCCTAAAAAAATTACATGTCCTCAAAATCCGAGCTCTGCTCATGACTGATCCCAACCTTTTTTTCCAGAATATCTGAAGCATATTTATAAGACATTGCCTGATGTTTCGACAATTTTAGAAAAATGCTAAATTATTTTACGGGACATTCCATTTTAATTTTAATCTTGTTTCACCCCAATTCCTTTCGTCTTTTATAATGTACCTCACTGTCTGAGAGAAAGTGACACATGTGAATGTGACATATATTTGGGCAGCAGGTTCATTATTTCTCACGTTTAAACATTGTTCGACACTGCAGGCGAAATTATTATGTGGCATTATATGCAGACGGCTTAAAATTAATTAAGCAAAGGGTTAAATCACAGAGACTGTCCTTAATTCGAAGATAAGAATAGAATTGAATGGTTGCGTGATTCAGCAGTTACCATTGTTTGGTTGTTATTTTTTTAATTTACATTAATTTGCATATGGGTTTTCACCCATTTCAAAGGGTTAAAAAGTTCAGTTGCCTTATATCGAATACATTGTGGTTTATTTTGCGACGCAATGTCAAGAGGGTGAATTACACGTGTTTCAAAAACTTGCGAGAATTTAAATATAACATGTGGATTATAATGATACTATCAGATATGAAATGAAACGCAAAATCATAGATTTCATAAAATTAAAAACTAACACCAGAATGCAAAATTTTGATCATCGATATCTTAAAAATACTCCTATTTCCTATGCGTAAATTCAAATGCCATCATAATTATATCTCAAATTATATTACAAAAAGAGAACTCAAGAACTGCTTTACACTTAGCATAGAATCACGCGATGGAATAAATGTCCAATGTCCACAGTGGTCCAGAAAGCCTGATTTTTTTGGAATTAAATATAATAATGCAGTTAGAGAGCTGAACTTTTGAACATTTGCTTACAAGTAAATCTTGACTAACCCATATAAAAATGGGCGGTATCTGAACACTATTACGCCCACATCTCCCATAACCAAAATTTCGCATAAAATTATAAAAAAAAATATTATATTTCTTGATGTGTAGAAACGTAACTTTAAAAAATATTATATTTCAGGATTTGTATAAACGTAACTAAATGTTTTTAGATTTAAGTGTGGAATATTTAATGTAAAAAAAAATAATAAAAAGTATGATAAATACGTGTATTTTTTTATATAAAAACACTTCTTGATCTTCTATTTTTTTAATCTTTTGTTAATTTAATTAAATACTATTTTTTTTTATTTTTTACTATCAATCCTTAAATTACAATTTTAATAATGTTTACCCTTACTGTTTCTGAAAATATAGATTTTATTCGAGAATTGCAAAAGTTTGCATGAAAATTAAGTACTATATTCATACACATTTTCTCCTTTAATTACATATAACAAATACCAGTTTTTATTATTTTACAATAAAAGACACCAGATTAAATACACGGATAGAAAAGATTTGTTTGAATATGCTCGAATGTAATTATAACGTAATTCGAAATCACCATGTAAATATTGGGAGTAATATCTAATTACATTATAATTGAATTGTATTATTATTTTGTACAGATTGAAATATTATTATACGATATTTAAACATAAATTGCTTTAATCGCGGATTTACATGAATTTACTATATTAATGTTTCTGTAGAAATATATATTTTTCATCAGATATTAATTTATGTATGTTTTAATTACATATAAATCATGGTGAATTGTGAAAAATCTACATTACTTCCACAGAACACAAACATTTACTAAATAAAACCACTTATTTTCAAGTATTTAATTCTTTGGCCTTATCTTACTTAAATGAAAGTTTGTTATGTCAATTTATTCTACATATATACCTTATTCTACATATCGTCGTCGTTCAGTGAAAAATCGTTAAGTCCATTTTTCGAAAATGTCGAGATAAGTATGCCATTATAATAAAAACGAACTCTTCTTTACGTTGCAAAAGTCCTCGATTTGGATACACTGTAGCAACGTTTCTGTTTATATGGGACTTAGTCACATATAAACAGAAAAGTGTTGCAAGGCATTATCCTCAATATTCAGATCTATAATTGATCTATCCCTTCGAACTGATCGTAGATCGCCCACCCACACATTTTTTTAGCTCAAAAGATGTTGCAAAACGTCAGCATGAATTTTTGTGGATTTTTATGTGGTTATTGGGGTAATGAAGGTAATTTTTTTTCATACGGCTGCATCCTGCCATTCATATGCAGGCATGCCTTTTTTGAAATATTTTTATTTACACTTTTTCGAATAATAAGGTTTTCTAATAAGTGAGTTTTTAATTTTTAGGAGGGTTGACTTATGTGGGTTTGTTCTTTTGGTTCCGTATGAGCTTCCATTGCCAGCTTGACACTGACATTTTTTTTTTAATTTTTTTGATACTTGATCTGTGAAGTACACAAAAAACCCTGTTTTCACCTCTTTCTTTCTTTATTTTTAGAGGGTTCCAAGGGAACATATATTTTTTATTTTTTGTTTAAAGGGGCGTGGCATTTTATTGTTTGTTTGTTGTATCTGGAAAACTACAGTTTTTCCTTACTTTTTTAGCAAATAAGCCAATAACGGTCATGTGTTTTGTCCAAACTATTTTTTTTTTGTTGCATTTTGGTGCGGATTGTGTTGTCTATACTACAAAATTAGAACTAGAGATGGGCGCGTGCCAGTTTTTGATGGCACGGACACGCACGAGCACGCCGATAGGTGACACGCACGAGCACGAGCCCGACGAGTAAAATTACAGGCACGCACGAGAAGCACGATAAAACACGGGGTTTTAAAAGACACGAAGTAACACGGAAAAACAAGACAAAACACGGAAAAATACGCCAAAACACGAAGAAAGTACGGAAAAACATGAAAAAGCAAGCAAAAAATAATACCGGAACCGTTTAGATTTTTGGAACCAGAATCGTTATTAAAAAAACTTTTGAAAAAAATATTAATTTTTTTTCAATACAAAAAATTTGTAAAAATTTGGAAAATTAATTTTTAAAATATGATGCTATCAGAATACCATCTTGAATGTTGGCATTTATATTAAATCAACCAAAATACACATTTTTTTTCAGAATTTTAAAAAGGGTCCTTTTTTAAGGATTTTGAAGTGCAAGGATAATGACCACGGGCCACATGTTAAAGTTTAGAATTTAGAATGAAATTTCTTTAAGGATTTTTAAGGAATTTGCGCGATTTACTAAAACAAGGTTATGTAGGTTCCATATTTAATCAAAGCAACACAAAATATTCAACAATACTAGTCAAATTAGCCTAACTAATATAAATAATAGTATTAAATTTAAAAACTTTGATGAAAATAATGGATTTTGTAACAAATTTGATATCGCTGCAATTATTTTTCACACCAAAATTCAAAACTAATTTTCAAAAGGTACCATATTTTTTTGAAATAGGTTAAGAATATGGAAAAATAAGACGGCATTGTACTGACATAATTCCAATACATGTAAATTATAAAAATAATTGATTGTACTTATTACGCAACACTTCTAAAAAATCAAATTTATAATTTAGAGAGCGCTGCTATTATTTTTCACACAGCTGTATGAACAACCATACAAAAATTTGTTTTGGCCGATTTTATGTAACTTTGAAGCACTGTATCTATGGAGGTAGAGGTCGAAAAATATAAAAAAAAAATGGGTCAATGAATATCTTGACACCGTTTATCAGTTGCCAAAATTTCATTGAAATCGAAGAAGGTATACATACTCTTAAAAATGTATGGTGTCCCACAACTTTTGGGTTGAAAGTGTTTCATGCTAACCGTGCCAAATAGTAGTAATAATATCCTGCAATAGTGTGAAACCATTCTTGCATGACATTTCATGCCAATGTTGGGTAATTCTCATCTTTGACTAAAAAAAAAACTTTCTAAAAAACATGATTTCCATATCTTTATACTGCTTGTTTTGCATGCTTGATGACTTTAATTTGCACGTGGGTGTTCGAACCAGAACCATTCGACCATCCAGCTACTTAACAACTAAACCAAGACACTAACTTCTACTTCCATGGACAAAATGGAATCGTATTAACCACTGACTACTTCATTGTATGAAACATATTTAGATTATATACAACAAATTTAAAAGCAGGTGTATGTATATCTGCACATTTTTCAAAAATCATCTGCATTTAACGCATGAAGTCTTTTTCTATCTCCAATGCAATGAGTTGTGATTTTAACAGGTAGAGAGAAATACGGTTGTGAATTTTGTATTTACACACCGGTCACCTGCTTTTCGTGAATCATCAGATACATTTTCCGGCAGTAGAATTCGTGCATTTTTCTGACGGTGATTTTAGAAACTCTTTTGTTTGTCAATCAGGATAACTGTTAAAATGGGTACCTGCTGGCTAAGGCTCATGAGATCATTCGGCTCGCAGTTTAACGCACTAACCTCTGAGCTACTAATATAAATTAATTAATAAAAATAACTAGTAGCAATGTTATGCTACCTTAAAATATTAACTCTACAAGAATATATGTTCTTAGTTACTTTTATGATAAACCTTTTTCTTAAAATCAGGATGGTTTTCGTTAAACCTATAACCCCGTATATTTTTATAATTTCCTGGGAAGTTTTTAATTGTTGCCCGCAAATCTAAGTACTTGCTCGAGGCATATCTATTTGTGGGTAGGTGTACCGAATTTAGCAACAAGTTATTTTTATATTTGACTATAAAGTACAGGGGATGTTTAACTAAACTTTCACTTTGGCCGGTGAAGTGAAATGCGGTTTTTGATTTTAGATCTATATGAGGTAGAGATACGCGCCCAACTCTAGCTCATATATATCTAAAATCAAAAACCGCCTGTTTTTGATAGCACGGACACGCACGGGCCCGCCGTAAGGTGACACGCACGAGCATGAGCCCAACGAGTAAATTTACAGACACGCACGAGAAACACGATAAAACACGGGATAAAAGACACGAAGAAACACGGAAAAACACGACAAAACACGGAAAAACACGACAAAACACGAAAAAAGCACGTACAGCGAAATGTGAAAAATAATACCGGAACCGTTTAGATTTTTGGAACCAAATCGTTATTAAAAATGTGTTGAACCAGAACTGGAATCGGAACATATATATTTTTTCTGGTCGGAATCGATACCGCTATTTTAAAAATATCGGAACCAGAACCGAAACAGATATTATAGTCCCTGTCAGGGAACGCAAAGAACCGGAATCGGAACCGTTATTAAAAAGCGTATATATAAAATAATCTAACTCTTCTTATTATTCTGCAATCCTTTTGAGTGTTACTAAAGGATGACCAAATTTAATAAAACCTTACACTTTTAGTTTGGGTATTAAATCAATCTTTAATTTGCGATGTATTAACTTCTAACATCTTTGAGCGCTGGCCAGTTCTCCCTTACTAAAATATAACAATTTAATAATTTAGTTTTTGTTCATTTCTTCTTTAGCTTCATATTCTTTGAAACACTTATATGCAGAGTTGTGTTTTTTGATGTTTACGATCTAGTGTGGCATACGCGCCATGTTTGTCCAAATATAAAAACCAACTCAAACACGTGTCACAAATTAAACAGCATATCCTCACTTTTGTGAATCCTTTTGTCCAGTTCAGAAATAAAACCAGTTGAAGCACACCTGCTTTGGAACTCGGTGTTTGTTTTTTATTATGTGCAATGCACAGTGAGTTGAAATCCAATTCTAGCTGGACAACTGCAAATGACATTATTACAGCATAAGATTTAATACAGTATAAGAAATTCGTGGTATACGCCGACCAAATATATAACAATTTAATAATACACGACATTTCTGAATTTATTAGTCATTTATAAAAAAAAAATACTAATTCGTAGGCCTAGGAATATAGCAATTGGACAGGATGTTCATCACCTGTTTAGCTTAATGTACAAAAATAGGACTGGCAATTAATTCCTTTATAACCCTTATATGCCATATATATAAATTTATGCATCATATAAAAATAAAACCAGTAATAAAGGTTAGGTCACCTGGGAAATGTTGATAGTTGGTATGATAGTAAGAATTATGAAAGTTATAGTCGATCTAAGCGGACTATAAATATTATCTGATAATGTGTGTGGTTACCGTTTAAAGTGGCTCAGAGGGCATCGCTAAAAAAGGTTTAATTTGAGTACGCATATGTATGAACAAGCGGTATGAACTGACGTAATTAATAGTAAAATAAAAATGTTGAGTATAATTGCGCGTGCCTGTTTTTGATGGCACGGACACGCCGATAGATGACACGCACGAGAAACACGATAAAACAGGATAAAGCAGTCGAAACGTGAAAAATAATACCGGTACCGTTTCAATTTTTGGAATCGGACCGTTATTAAAAAAATATGGTACCGGCCCTGGATACGGAACCCATACAAATTTTTTAATTGGAAACGGAATCGGAACTGCTATAATAAAAATCTTGGAACCAGAACCGATATTTTTGTCCCTGTCAGGGAATCGTTATTAAAAAATGTGTGTAGCAGAAATCGGAATCCATATCATTCTTTGATTGGAACCGGATTCGGAACCGGAACCGCTATTTGAAAAATCTTGGAACCAAAACCGGAACCGATATTCCAATGAGTTTTTTAAGTAAAACTAAACCCATTTTTATTTGCTGAAGCTGGAATTTTTTTTTAAAATTGTGTTAGGAGTCGTGGCTGGTTGTCAGAAATCGCGATAATTTAAAAAATATTGCTAAGAATGCGAAATTTTTTGTTTCAATATGTTTTAACCAAAAAAAGTATGGAGTATGGAGATGAGCCAATCGCTCAACGGACACGATCATGAGATGGACGATGAAACTAGAAACCGTCTAGTGATTGGCGACTTTAATTCCAAAGGGAGTCATGACGGTATCTTTGGCCCAACAGTCGGAGAAATCAGCCTCCACCACAACACCTCCGACAATGTCTGATCGACTTCACCGCACCATGAAACATGGTATTCACAAGACTACGTGGTAGTCACCTGATCAGAACACATGCAGCAAATTGATCAGGTTATGATTGACAGAAGGCAAGCTTTGGCATCCGAAATGCCAACATCACACTTCCTGGTAGCAGCCAAGGTACGCATACGCTTATGTGCTGCGAAAAATTCACGGAAACCCTCACAAAGAAAGCTAGCCGTCAGCAAGCTGCACACACAATATACCGAACAAGCCTGTGTCACTCGACTCTTGCACATGCATGCCCAAGACACTCCCCCTCTTGATGATATATGAGCGCAGACTTCCAGTTGTTTTTATTTCAAGCACAAATATTTAAAAAACTGAATTGACAATTTTCAAACAACAAATGATTTGAGTTTGTTTTATTTTAAATCTTAGGTGTGAAAAAAGTTTTCAACAAAACGAACTTAAAATCATTTGCTTCGAGCCGTATATGTAGCGGAATCATTTGTTCCGAATAGCTTATGAAGCAATCAAATGACTTGACAAATGATTTTGTGTTATTGGGATTGAATCTTTTGATTTAAAAAGTGATTCAATCCTAAGACTATAAATAACAGAAGACTTGATTCACTTAATTAAAATCGAATGCACATTCATTTGATTCGAATCAAACGAATAACATGATATTTCGAGCAATCCTATGAATAGGAAAAATAATTGCAACTTGTGACGATTCATTTGCACATGTTTCTAACAATGATTTTTCAAAAAGACTTTAACGAAGTGAATGAAATAGACTGAATTTGATATAAGACTTTAAAAATAGAGATTGCAATCTATTTGTACAAAAGGAATTCTGATTGTTTTGTACCAATCAGTAAATGAATTGATGTCATTGATTGTGTTTCAAAATTACCAACTCATATGCATAATTTTTAGGGATTGAATCCAAAAAAGATTCAATCATTCACAGCTCTGCTTGGGTGCTGCTGTAATCCCACTGGAACATATTTTTTAATTTTTAGTTTTTAGTTGTGAAATAAATTTAATTCTGCCCATCTCATCTCTATACGTCCAATAATCTCGCCTGGATGCCGAAAATCCATATTTTTCAGTTCTCCTATCATTTTCTATAAATTCCCTTTAAAGGAGACTAATTGAATTTTCGGTTTACGAACAACCATTAACCAAAGACCTTTAAAATAAAGGTTTCATATAACTCTCAACCAAAGACCTTTATTTTTTTAAATAAAAAGTATCTCTCAACCAGAGACATTTATATTTTTTGAAAAATAATATCTCTCAGTGAAAAACCAAATGGAAATAAATGTTAATAGTTATTTCTGGTCTCTGCCAGAGAGTATATATTTGATATAGAGTTTCTACAGGTGGTTTCGCTGCCACTTGTGTCAAATAAATTCAAACATCCCAGTAGTAAATGTGTCCATGCCTTGCCAGTAGAAGCTCTGCTATAATAACTTCTTAGCATGCTCAATACACATTCTGCCATCACTGAAGCTATTGTACTTCCAACACAACTTCTAGAGAATGAGCGCCATTCGATTTTGTGACTATTTCTAATATTTTTCAAAATACAAAAGCGAAGCGCTGCTAGCTCACCTTCTAATGGAATGCTAACAGTAATGAGTCAAACTATTTTGTGAGACCTTCTGAGAGTCATTCTTTGAGAAACGAATAGGCAAGTCCTGCAAAAATGTTCATTTCATATAAAAAAGAAGAAAGGAAATCATTTAGTCGGGAAGGAGTTCTACCTCCTTGAGAATCAGTGCAAGCATATCTTCTTACGCCTGAATTTGACTACTGGGATTGGTTATGTGGAAATTGAAACGAAAATGTAAAATTCCAATTCCACATAACCAATGTTTTCGGCAGCGACGCCAGCAAACTCGAAAGGAATCTCTATTAAAAATGTATACTCTCTGCTCATACAACAATGTTTCTTGGATAGGTTTCGGTTTATATTTGATTTTGTATAACGGTTTTCAGAATAAAAATCGAATGAAATGCAAGAAAAATAGTTTTTCGATGTTTCTAAAATGCATTGCGCTGAAACTCGAAGGCTCAGTTAAACCTAGAGATGGACGCGTGTCGTGCTTTTTTTCGTGTCACGCCCGAAAATCTGAGTTCATGCTTGCAAATCACCGTGCGTGCTAGTTGCTGTCGTGCCTCCAAAATAAGGCACGCGCCCATTACAGATTTCTGTTTATAGTTTCTACTCCAATTTAAAAAAATCCTTACCAGCTTCAGAAAATAAAAATTTCGTGGTATTTTAACCACTTCTTAAAAATGTTGATGTTTTAGTTTTACTTATGGATGTAAAGAATAAAACAGTATCAACCTTAATTTTTGAATTATTTATTACAGGGACTAAAATCTATTGGAATATCGGTTCCGGTTCGGATTCCAAGATTTTTAAAATTGTGGTTCCGGTTCCGATTGCGGTTTCAACCAACAAATTAAATGGGTTTCGATTCCGGTTCCATACATTTTTAATAACGGTTCTGATTCTGGTTCTTTGCGTTTCCTAACAGGGACTATAATGCCTTTCCTGTTCTGGTTCTGAGAATATTAAAATAGCGGTACCGATTCCAACCAGAAAAAAATATATATTTTCCGATTCCGGTTCAACACATTTTTAATAACGATTCTGGTTCCAAAAATCTAAACGGTTTCGGTATTATTTTTCACGTTTCGCTTGCTTTTTCATGTTTTTCTGTGCTTTTTTCGTGTTTTGTCGTGTTTTTCCGTGTTTCTTCGTGTCTTTTAAAATCCCGTGTTTTATCGTGCTTCTCGTGCGTGCCAGTAAATTTACTCGTCGGGCTCGTGTTCGTGCGTGTCACCTATCGGCGTGCCTGTGCAATCAAAAACGGACACGCGCCCATCTCTAGTTCAACCCTTTCCTAACTAAATTTGAACCTAACACACATTTCGCACGCAAAAACTCCTACCTGAAATGCAATTCAATATTTTACAAAATAAACTAAGGATTATATATATAGAATTTTGGGTAAAAAACTAGCGACATCATGCCATTTTTTGTTGCAATAATTATTAGGAACTTTGACCTTTTTTTAGATTTTATCAATATATGCGGATAAAGCAAAAGAGTTGAAAAATAATAAAATGGTAATAATCATGATGGTTGAAGGGTTGAGGGATGCAATTGCAATCTGAAGTTTCTATAATCCTTAAAAAGGAGTGTCATGAAATGGCAAATCTTGTTTGTTGAAGCCACACGTTTTCTGAGTCGTTACTATTGCGAATTTATCAGTATTTTTATAAAAGGGTAAACGTGAAATTATGTTTTGTTGTTTTTTTTCTTTTCTTTCTACAAATATTATTTATTCGCACATGTTAATGCAAATCTTATGAACAGTTGGCAGATTTTTACTCATTATTTTTCTTGTGCATCACTCGCATTGTAAAAAGAAAATGGCAAAATATTGCAACATTCGCTAATATGAACTGTAAGCGTAATAGCAAATTCAAAAATGTTTTTAGCGTGTTTTTAATACCCTACACCAGGCATGTCAAACACGCGGCCTGAAAAGCTATATCTGCGACCCGCGAAGACTTTTTAAATAATATTAAAAAAATGTATTTTTAAGAATAGAAAAATTTTAAATTTAATTTATTTTCAGGCATTAAAATGATTAATATGTATTGTTGTACATTTTTGTGCAGCGCCATGTATCCAATTTAACATGCCATATAAGAAATTAAATTACTTGGTTAAAAACTTATTAATTTATTTTAAAAAAATCAATATTTTTGTAGGTACATTATTTTCCAAAATTTAATAATGAGAATTTGATAAAATAGTTTTTATTATCGTTTCAAAAAACTGCGATTAGTCGCTTTGAACTATTTTTGCAGTTTTAGTACGATTTGGCCTTCGATATTAGTACAAGATAATTCGATATCGTACGATTTTTCCGAAATAAAGAGTTGCAACAGTTTTCGCTTCACGGAGAAAAATCATGGCTCGGTAATTGTTTAGAGACAAATAACAAATGTTTGGAAACAATTACGCAAACAATTGTTGTTAAATATAAATAAGAATTTGTTTGAAGGCAAATAAATTTTATTTAGCGAAAATATAATTTATTTAGATTTAGAAATATTTGTTTGGAATTAATATAAAATGTTTGTTAAAACAAAATATGTTTACAGACATCAGTTTAATTTAGCATATTGTGTTTGTATATAAATCAAATATTATTGTATAAAATAATATGTACTTGGGAACATTGATATAAATACATTTTATTTAGATTTATTTACAACATTTGTTTGCACATATTATTTACACAAATACAATTTGTTTGCATAATTTTTTATTAACATTTATTCGTAGATAAACAAAGTTTATTTGCTATACACAAACATAGTGTTTTCGTATAGAATAAATATTATTTCTTGCAAAACATAATTTGTTTGATACCTGAATATGCAGTTATTTGCACAAACAATGCATTTCTTTGTAACGAAACAATCATTATTACGTCGATGTACGTTAGTTGTCCTTTTTGCGTCTTATGCGATATTGTGTCTTCTGTCAAAGTGCAACATTCAAATATGAATGTATTACTAATGAAAATTTGAGTGCATTTATATATGCACTCAAATTATAATATAATTTTGAAGAAAAAAGTACAAAATTGTGTGGAGTCGCCGGACAAAGTAACATACTTTTCCACGTGAATTAAAATTTTTTGGACACAAACAAGTATTATTTGCATTTTGATGTTTTTAAATAATGTTTGTTTGTATCCAAATAACTTTTGATTGAGGAGATACTTCAATTGCCTGACATGAATATAGTTTGTTTGTCGTTAATAAGATTAAAGCGCATTTATAATTTCGAAAAGTGAAAAATTGTGTGGCGTCACCAGTCCAAAGTTTGCACGCAAATTATAATTACTTGCACACAAACAAACTTTATTTGCATTAAATATGTTTTTAAATAAAGTTTGTATCCAAATAACTTTTGTTTTAGGACATACTTTAATTGCCTGTATCAAATATAGTTTGTTTGTCGATAAATAAGAATTGTTTGTACATAAACATAATTTTTTTGTACATAAACATCAATTATTTGCACGTTTATTCTTCTATTTTATTCTTGTTCTATTTCGTTGTTCTTACAGTTCATTCGTATTCGTTGCAGCTCGTGGTTCGATTTTAAAGTGCACAATTTTTGTATCAGACTCGACGCATCATACTGGAAAATGTATGAATTCTATTTAAAAAGAAAGGTGAGTACTATATAAGAATTTCTTCAGATTTACATGTGTTTCTGTTGTTTTTCTTTTCTATTCCTTTCAGATTATAATATCAGATTTCACGTCATATACATATATGTATGAATAACGAAAATAATATTTATACAAATTGTTTATAATATAATCATAATATTAAATTTTGATTCCTTACTTTGTAATAAGTTCAGATAATTGTAAGAAATAAAAACTTAAATATTAATATTTTTTTTTATTTGCAGGGACAAATTTGTTGTTTGGGTAATATGTACATGCAAATATGATTTATTTGCATCCAAACAATATTTTATTTAAGGAATCTTATTTTATTATCACGTAAGTATATTTTATTTGCAGGAAAACATTTAATGTTTGGGTAATATATGCATGCAAATATGATTTATTTGCATCCAAAAAATATGTTATTTAAGGAATCTTATTTTATTATCACGTAAGTATATTTTATTTGCAGGAAAACATTTAATGTTTGGGTAATATATGCATGCAAATATGATTTATTTCCATCCAAATATAAAATGTTTGAGTCATTCAAACAATATATATTTACATATTACCCAAACAATACATTGTTTCTAGCAGAAGTTGTTTGGGTCAGTACTATTTTTTTTCAGCGTGTAGTATTTGAAATATAATAATAGCTTGGCCTTACAGACCTGTACAGAACTTCGGTCAAGCTCTCTCACCATTAGATTTAGATATGTCCATCTGTCTGTCCGCCCATACAATAATAAAAATAGATTGGCGCTAAAGTTCTATAAGAACTTCGGTCAAGCTCTCTCACCATTTGAGCTGTGCGTGTTATATTTGTACTCAAACTGGTGGGTTAGCGTCGCATAGAAAAATGTTTTCTATGAAAAAGATGTTGGCAGTCGCTGGGGATCGACCCGCCGACCTTTCGCCTCGTGTTCGAACGCACCAGCGACTTTTCGCTTGTAGTCCAACGCACTAACGAGCTACCGACGCTACTTCATTGTAAATACCTCAGACAAAAAATTTAGCAGGATCAAAGAAGTTCGGACATGTTTTCGATATATTTCAAACATTCAAAAATCGCACCATTTTTTGAAAAATAAAAATTAGCCTGCGGCGTTATTACCGAAGATCAATGGAAAATTTGAAAATCTTAACTTTATATTTTATTATACAACCGAAGAACCAAATCTAAAAAAGAATGAATTTATGTTTATACGGGCTTAAGTGAATTTTTGGTCAAAAAACGTAACCCTATGGACATTCCCAAATGACTTATTTGGAAATATATTCTCTTTCAAGTGGGTAATGCCCATCTCCGATGCGGTGATAATCCCATATTTTACAATAAAATAAAGGGACATAATCACATATGGGGTACAAGACGGTCGGAATCCCAAATTCCATATTTGGAATTATGACTGCCTTGCAGGGGGACATGACCGCGCATCCCTTGGTACATATGAGTACCAAATGAAAGAAATTCTTGTTAACCTATACACCACTTTAAATGGTAACCGCACACAGTATCACAGTATGTACACCCAGAAAAAAATAGTATACAAAATATAAATCTTTTCATATAAACTCAATGGCAGTGGTATTTTCTAGTATGGTATTTTTCTAGTATTTAATGGTATTTTCCGATTAAAATAATAATTTATCCAATTGGCTACTTCTAATAGTAAAAAACCATTATTTATATAATATTTTTTCTGGGTGTAGGATATTTATAGTCGGTTTAGACCGACTATTACATTTATAATTCTTATTAACTTCATCACACCAACCATGACAATTTTCCTAATTGAAAATTGTTCATGTGATCTAAACGTCCTTACTGGTTTTTATTTTATGTGATGAAGTCGCATCAACTCTGCTCCAAAAAATATGCAAAAATTTGATGCTTGCAAATACTTCATTCTTGCAGGATTGCTACATTCAAATTATATCCACGAAGCATACTACACAAAAAAAACATGGTGAATTAATAGAATTTCAATAGAAAAACAATTATTTTTAATAGTAGTATGATCCGTACAATTAGTACAATAATATTCAAATATGTTGTTGTACCTTTTTAATTACAATAAGCGAGTCCTATAAATATTTAATGATACACTCAAAATAAAGAGTTTGCATTAATAGCAAACACTGAATGCTAAATTTTAGCTAACTTTAATTTGTATATACAGCATACTTTTATTTGCAATAGCGAACAGTTTGCTAGGAATTTTAGTTATGTCCGTAACTTCAACGAATAGATATCTACTGGTGCTTAGTTATCTACCGTGTAAGCAAAAATTTGTAACTTCAACACATAGTAAAGGAGTAACAACACCGGATAGATAAGAGATATCTGTTCGGTACGAACACCAATTGATTTCTACTTACTCATTAAAGTTACGGGCATTAGCACAAGATCGCGGTAGTGTCGCTGGTGTGCATATTGTTAGTGTAGCTAATATGCAGTAGATGGCGCCATATTCACTAGTGTCATTTGCACGCTGCAGCTAATGCGTATATAATTCGTAGACCCTTTTTCGACAACATTTTTATATAAAACAGATATTTCCACTACGTAATAATAAAAGTGAAAAATTAGTGAAATGTGAATGCACGGAGGGGGAAGATAAAATAAACTATTAAGTTTTAAATAAACTATTAAGTTTAGCCACAAAAACTACCATATGGGTCCACCGATATGGGTCATAATTAGTGTTAACAAGTGAAATAAGAAGGTTTTTTAAAAATAGAAAATTGGGTAAAAAAACGTTAAAATTTTAGTAAAACATAAATAATTGAGTTTAAACTCTTCAATTTGCAACTTTGAGCCACATTTTCAAATTTTCTTGAAAAAAAAAAACTATTTTTTCGTACTTGTTACCACTAATTATGACATATAACGGTGGATAAATTACATGCATTTTTTTTCAAAATCAAAAAATATTGTTAAAAAACTTTAAACCACGATATTTTAAAAAAACCTGCCACGATTTTTTCATTTTGGTCTTAAAATACTGGGGGGATGTCCGAAACATATTCTTAAAAAAATTTAGTTCTTTCCACGACGTCTCCTAAGGGGCGTTACAATATATGCACAAAGTTAATATACCCTGTACCTCATAGGTGTAGGGTATAAAAACGTAGAATCATTGAAGAATGATAAAAAGCCAAGCAAATGGAACAAACGATGCCGCCACCACCCTTGCAGAAATACTTACATACTTTCAATGCGAAAGTTGTAATTTGCCCACCAAAAATTTAAGTGCAGCTCATATTGCAGATTGTGATTTTTAGTCAGTTTATTTATGTAAATTCTTTAAAGTTAATAGATTTTAACTCACAATGAGTTGTTACACGCACAATGATAGATTCTTTATAAATACTCAACATGATTCGAACAAAATTATTTGTTTTGTGAATCCAATAAACGGAGATTAAAATGGAGATTAACACGCTGAAAATGTTAGGGTAATTTTGTCTTAAATTACATATTTAAGTAATGCACACCACGTCTTTTCCTGTTGGCATCTCATACAATAATTCTATATAATTCGCTGATGTTGATGGACTAAAAGTAATATTAAGACAAAAATCGACTTTCGATTCAGTATAACGAACCGTGTCGTTATGAAACTTTTTGTATACACTACGCTTTATTATAGAGACTAACTAGTCAGTGCCCGACTAATTCTGCCACATATCAATGAATTCTGGGACACTACAACCCTGTCTGATGAGCTAAAAGAGGGATTTATAATGAAAATTCGCATAAAAGCCAATATGTCTGAGCGCAGAAACTGGCGTGGGCTCATACTCCTCAATATAGTGAATTATAAACAACTATCTGATGCGCTAATATAAAGATAACGCTATGAGCAGGACGGATTTATACTTCGAAAATCTTGTATATACCTAATCAACAGTCTTAGAACCATCGTAGAATAGTCTGTTCAATGGAAATCGCCTCTTTATATGACATTTATTGATTTTGAACGTACTTTAGATTCTCTTCAGCACGCGGCCTACATAAAGGGAATACATAAAGGGAATCCAACGAGTATTATAAACTTGATAAGAGGTCTATATTCAGACGCCTCATGCCGTGCACTACGCTAAGAGCAACCGGATTGCAGTCAACATTGGAGTACGACAAGGATTCGTACTATTTTCCCTACATTATATTAGATGCGTCAAGCTACAAATGGAAGCAGGGGTATTAATTGGGGCCTGCAAGGACGACTTGAAGACCTCGATTATGCAGATGATATTTGTTTGCTATCTCGCAACTAATCAAACCTCTTATCTAAGGGGAGGTACAAAACCACGCTCCTACACTAAGAAAACAAAGATGATTACCAGAAATATCACAGCCCTAAATATCAAGTTATTTACAAATTATTTAGATCGTATTTGAGACAACCATCTCTTAAACATCCGTCAAATACGATAAATATTGCTAGCAACCATCTTTTAAATATTCATCTTTTGATGAATATTTGGAAAATGTACTAATTTTTATTGAATTGAAAGAAAATGAATCAAATGTATTTTTATTTGTTCTAGAATTAAAACAATATCCTGGTTATTCATCGCCATCGTCTTTTTGCATCGTCTTTTTGCAGGTAAAATTGTACAACGATTTGAGACTTATTCGCGGAAGATCCAAGTTGGCCAGGCCCTGCTTCATCAAAGTAAACTGTATAAAGAAACATTTTCCATCATGTGTTGATAATTTCAATCCCAGGAAATTGTAATTTCACTTTTACTATTAAAATGTATTATTTGAGCTGACACTTTTTTAAATCATTTGATTTACTTAATTGTTGTGGATAATCGAGTGTAAGAAAAATGTACGCCATTTTCCTTTTTTTTATACCCTACACTAAGAGTGAAATGGTATATTCAGTTTGGTACGCCGTTTGTAACACCTTGATCAGCATGATCTCCTGAGTCGATTTAGCGATGTCCGTCTGTCGGTCCCTCTGTCTGTCTGTTGAAATCACGAATACAGAAAAAGTAGAAGAGCTAGAGCAATGAAACTTTAGATTTATAGCCCTATTCTGGCATTGTGAGCGCTCATAAGTCACATCTCAATGAGAGGCATTTTTCTTGTTAGAATAATTGTGATTAAAATCTCAAATTCGTATTCTGCCAAAGATCTAACAAAAAAAACTCTCAAGAAATACCCCACACTGTGGGGAAGAATACAAAAACATCTCAACTTGAGATTCACCCCAATTGTTGGGAGGTTTTTGACGTAAAATTCTGTTGTGAGAATTTGTGATGCTCATCAGAATAGGGCTATTAGATTACTTATATATCTAAGCTGTCTGAACAAGAAAATTGGCATGATCGGTCTATTGTGACCTGAGAACCGACCAATTATGTTCAAATACCTCATATAAAATTTACATCTACAAATCAATTTTACTGTATACGTGCTTAGGTAAACTTTTTTTTGGTAAAATATATATTGACTCATGCTCAAATACATGAAAATAATGGTTTCCGGCGAAACGACTTGTGGTTCTACAAAAAAAATCGAAATTCGGTACACCTACCAATTTGTAAATATGAGAATCAAATGAATGGAAATACTTCAGCGATTAAAAGTTTGTAGTTATTTTCGGGATTCGTATATCCTGGTGACCTATATACCACTTTTAATGGTAACCACACATATTTGTAGGGTATTTATAGTCGGCTTAGCCGCGGTAGCTCAGTGGTTAGTGCGTTGAACTGCGAGCCGAAAGGTCCCCGGTTCAAGCCTGGACTGGGCCTAACAACATCTTTTCATAGAAACATTTTTTTCTATACCGCGCTACCTCTCGTCAGTAAATGGCAAACCTACGAGAGTAAAAAATTGCCTATGAAAAGCTCTCACCCGCCGTTCGGATTCGGCAATAAACTGTAGGTCCCACCACTTTGAGTACAAATATAAAACGCACAGCTCAAAATGGTGAGAGAGCTCGGCCTAAGTTCTTATAGAGCTGTAGTGCCAAACTATTATATTATTATTATTAGACCGACTATAATTTTGATAATCCTAACTATCATAATAACACCTACTTTAAAATTTCCCATGTGATCTAACCTTCTAAACTGGCTAGTAGTCAAATGTAAAAATAATTTAACAGTTTTGTTGCAAATGTCCAAGAACTCAGGATGTTTGCTATCAGCCAACTGTAAATATCTTTAAACAGATAGTTGCAGCCATACTTTCATAAACAATATGTTTTCTTAGTGTATGTTTTGACATTTCTAAAACACATGGAGAAATATCACGAGCTCCATGGTAGATTAGAAGAAGCATTACCCCATAACTGAATTCCATAAGCACACATGGAATTTATAAAAATTAAAAAATTTTAGAGCAACAGAATAATCTAGGTAATGTTGGATCCGAAAGTCGGAGTAAAAGTTTTTCATTGGCAGTGTTTAAGTAATCATATGTTTGGCATTTACTGCAGAGGGATATCGTCGTATAGATTTATATTTTTTGATGTAGCAGTCGCGGTGAGTCGCACCTACAACTTTTCAGCTCGTAGTTCAAAGCACGCTAAAATTTCCCCATATATCCATTTTAGAACGATTTTGAGATACCTCATATTATCCCAAATTATTTTAGTTTTATTTATTATTATTTTATTTTCGCAATTCGTATCATTCACTATATGACAACTTTAAATTCACGTATTATTCAAATAGAAGAAAATTCGTTTTATACTTTTGTACCTTTGAAAAAGTCACTACGAAGTATATTTCGCAATCATTTATTTCAATGAAAATTTTCAGACTTGTCTTGTAGTATACGACATTCAGCAAGACAATGTCACTCAGTCGTCCTGTTACACGACAAGCTACAAGACTTTGTCCTTCAATAATTCTTTCACGATATAATGAATATTTATTACTGCAGAGTGGCTTCAACGATGTTTTAAGCGACAAAGTCTTGCGTGAAAAATTTAATAAAGTCTTTGACGAGTTTGTCCTCAATGAGCTTTTGTCCAACAGTTGTTTCATCTATAGACGTACTGTTGGAAGAATATTCGATAGTCGGTATACCAAAACTAAAAACCGAAATCGAAACGACATGGAAAAACCTTGTTTTTTCTTTATGGGCCATTCCACACCAAATCGACAAGCGGTTAGAACGCACCTTATTCGATTTCAATGAAATCAATGAAATGGGAATTGATAACGGGCATTGAGACATGTACTAACCAATTTTTTTTATTTTTTCCGACCACTACTTCCAGAGATACAGCGGCTCAAAGTTGGAAAAAATAGCCAAAAATCACTTTTGTATAGTTGTTCATATTTAAATATCTCTTGAACTATTTAGAAATGCTAGATGGCTCGTTTTAAAGCTATAAAACAAGCTTTCAGAAAAATTAAGTTGTAACTTCTAAACGTGAACATCTGGCCCGTGGTCATTATCCTTGCACTTCAAAATTGATGTCCTTAAAAAGAACCCTTTTTAAAATTTTAAAATTTTCGTCAATTTATTATAAATGTTCATGCAAAATTTCAAGATGGTATTTTGATGGCATCATATTTTAAAAAATAATTTTCTAAATTTTTATTTATTTTTTGTATAGAAAAAAAATATTTTTTTTTCTACAGTAAAAGTTGTAATAATTCCTGTAACTTTGATTTCTAAAATGGCGTCAGTTTTATCATATTGTATCTTGTTTTTGAGATACTGATTTTGGGATATAGTTTTTACGATTTTCGAAATATAGTATATATTTCAAAAACTAGAGACAATTTGATGAAACTAAAGCCATTTTCGAAATTAGAGTTACAAATACATTGAAAAATTATTTCAAATTTTACTTTAAAAAAAAATTATTTTTTTTTTTCAATACAAAAAATATTGAAAAAATTTAGAAAATTATTTTTATTTTAAAGCTTGTTCTATTAGCTTTAAAACGAGCCATCAATGAAATTTCTAGCATTTCTAGTTCAAGAGATATTTAAATATGAACAACCATACAAAAGTGATTTTTGGCCCTTTTTTTCCAACTTTGAGCCACTGTATCTCTGGAAGTAGTGGTCGGAAAAAATAAAGAAAAAATGGGTAGTGCATGTCTCGATACCCTTTATCAGTTGCCAGTTCAATCGAGAAGGTAAAATCTCAAATTTTTTTGGTCGATTTGGTGTGGAATGGCCCTTATATGAAATCTAAAAAATATAATTAATTTCGTTCACCACATATAATATCTAGATATGTATGGTCTTTATATATACACATACACAAATCTCCCTATTTCTTATATAAATAACACATAAATATCTATGAAAATAATGTTTTTTATTATTTCAAAATATTTTTTGTCGTCCTTCTGTCGATACATCAAATATGCAAATAAGCCTCTATTATAATCTGACAGCAACTACGCCTATTGTTAATCAATAAAGAATTTGCAAGGACAATCGATCAACAAAGTGCTCTTACAGTTTTTGTGGGCATATAAACAGATCGTAAAACACTCGACTGGTAAATTATTGCCCACAGATGCGATACCAATTAACGTTTACAATTGAATTGTTTCATTCATTAATTCGTTTTGCTAAAGCCTCCATAAAAAAGCAATCACATAAAAATTCCGATTGGGTAAAAAAACATTCTGTACATTGAACCCTGTTCTAATAATAATAAAAATCAGCAATCGAAATTTGCATATTGACATTGTGAATAATTCGCACATCGCAGAGAAGCAACTTCAGAAGGACGATGTAGGATACCACCAATCTGATGCCATGTGAAGAATATGCGAAATGCTCATTATTATCGATAGGGAGGGTTGTGCGAATGGTGAGTTGCATATAATATGAATGACATCGCAATTGATCGAGGGCGAGAAAATATAGAAAGGAATAAATGTGATCTAATTATTTATTGTCTGCCTAAAAAATAATAGACTAGAGAACTAGTTACATTCAAGAGCAGAACTAACGATTGGGCGGTTTGTTTGGATCAATGGCTTCTATATCGGATGGAAATGTGTATGACACTAAATGCAAAGAAGGCCTGTTCCTACCACTTTTTATGTTTTTGTGTTTTTATACCCTACACTCTAAAAAATGATTGTAATATAACTACTATAATTGTAGTAAATTTCACGCTTTTTTTGGTGATATGTTAAAATAAGTATTGCAAAAACAGCTGCAGAGCGTGTTTTTGAAATGTACTCCATAAATAGTGTGTTTTTAATAATTTATTGAAATTCGCGTAATTTTTGTCGCTACTTTCGTGGAATTTTTACAAAACGTTGAAAGTAGCGTGTTTTAGAAGCATGTATGAATGTTAGGATATACACATTTTGTCATTCGATAAAATGTTCTTAAATGGTGCAGACAATAAGATTAATACAAATGAATCAAGTTTTATTTTGTTTCGTGTTTTATTTAGTACTGCAAAGTAAATGGGTCTAACGCAACTTTCCACAATTATTGGCCACATTGAGTTGTGGAAATTTTTAGAAATGTGTGCAAGTGTTCCGAAAATATGCTGAAGCGGTCATGTGACATGTGACTGCGCTGGACATTTTGCATGTCCCCGAATATGTAAAAACATAAGTTACGTTTCATTTACTTTGCAATACTTAATAAAAGTAAAGTATCAATATCGATTATCATGCTATGAATAGCTATGAAAATCGACCAATTTATAAATTACTTTTCACTCATTCACTGAAAACAGTGATGAGTTTTTTTCGAATACCAAAAAAATACCTAATGAATGTTTTTTTTTTTTCATTTTCTAGCGAGAAATAACGCTATATAAATAGTTTTTATTTTACGCACTTTTAGCGTGATTTTTTTCTATTCCATTGTGACGGGATTTTACTATTATAATTGTAGGTAATCTATTGCCAACTATAATAGTAGTAAATTCCCACCATTTTTTGTTAGAGTAAGAATGAAAGGGTATTTTCAGTTAGGTA
This sequence comes from Dryomyza anilis, assembly GCA_951804985.1. Lineage (NCBI taxonomy): Eukaryota > Metazoa > Arthropoda > Insecta > Diptera > Dryomyzidae > Dryomyza > Dryomyza anilis. Next base: position 79,532,690 of record OX638131.1, read on the forward strand.
CGCCGTTTGTTACACCCAGAATGAAGTATATCCGGTATGGAAGCATATCCTGAGTCGATTTAGCGAAGTCCGTCTATCCGTATGTCGGTTGAAATCACGATTAGAGAAAAAATAGAAGAGCTAGAAGAAAGAGGAAAAAAAACTAAATTCGGTACACCTACCCATTTGTACATATGGGTATCAAATTAAAGGAAAATCCTCTGCGATTGCAGGTTTGTAGTTATTTTCTGGATTTATATAACCTGGTGTACGGTATTTATAGTCAACTTAGACCGAATATAATTTTTATAATTCTAACTAGAGATGGGCGCGTGCCGTGTTTATTTCGTTTCACTACCGAAAATCTGAGTTCGTGTGTGCAAATCTAATATCTGTTCCGGTTCTGGTTCCGAGATTTTTAAAATAACGGTTCCGATTCCATCCAGAAAAAATAAAAACCTTCGATTCCAGTTCCGGTTCCACACATTTTTAATTACGATTCTGTTTTTTTTTGTATTTTTTTTTATAATTCTTAGAGATGGACGCGTGCCGTGCTTTTTTCGTGTCACGCCCGAAAATCTGAGTTCGTGCGTGCAAATCTAATATCTGTTCCGGTTCCGAGATTTTTAAAATAGCGGTTCTGATTCCATCCAGTTCCGGTTCCACACATTTTTAATAACGATTCCGTTTTTTTTTTATAATTCTTAGTAGAGATGGGCCTTATTTATTTCGTGTCACGACCGAAAATCTGAGTTCGTGCGTGCAAATCTAATATCTGTTCCGGTTCTGGTTCCGAGATTTTTAAAATAGCGAACCGATTCCATTCAGAAAAAATATATGAGTTCCGATTCCACACATTTTTATTAACGTTTCCGGTTCTAAAAATCAAAACGGTTCCGGTATTATTTTTCACGTTTCGACTGCTTTCACATGTTTTTCCTTGTTTCATGTTTCTTCGAATTACATTTTTGACACAATCAACAGCTTTTCTAATCATTATATGATTGCAAAAATCATTTAATGAAAGGCACAATCGTTAAAAAAAAGAATGATTGAACCAATCAAGAATGATCTTAACAATTATACTATTACTGCTGCAATCATAGTTTTTTTCACAGTCATGCCTCACAATGTTTTTTTCTCTGCGTGTAAATACAATGCATTTATTTCTTTTTGGTTTTGTTGTGTTCGATTGTACGTTTTAACTCATGCACTTCCTGTCTAAATAAGAGTATAGCAATAAGAAGACGAGCAAACTCAATGAAAAGTATATAAAAAAAACACATTTTTTTACTTGGTATGCTTTAAGGTATGCTCAGATGGTACATTTTTCACCACCATCTGTTACTTGGGAAGAGTGAAAGTCAAAACTTTAAGAGGTTGCTACTAAGAGTTCAAGCAATTCTGCACTGAGAGCTGCTGAAATGAAATTCGTTTAAAAAAAAAATGAAATATTCTGATATACCACGGAACGGAGTTATCAACTCACAAAGTCTCATAACCAATAAATTGTGTTTTTTTTTTATTACACTGTTTTCACATTTGAAAAACATTCAGCCTAACCAATAAATGAAATTATGTCGACTGTTCGACAATTTCCCCATATATTTATTTGTCAAAAAGCTGAAACTTTCTTTAAAGTCAACTTTATGTCGTTTATTGGTTAGCCTCATTATTTTCAACAGTAGTAATAAACAATTTTTATTCTTTTGGATATCAATATTCTAAATAAAAAGGCGTTTTCAGTTTTTTTTTTTCACTAGACATATCACTAGAAATATTCGACCAAAGCGAAATACTGTGTTTTCTTCGATCTAAAATATGCAAGAGAATTAATAAGATAATGCAATTTTGAAAATAATATAGTTTTCTAAGTTAAAAGTTGAACTACTGGTATGCTGTTCATCTGAATGCCGAAAAATAAATCCTCAAAAATGGGATTCTTTTTAACACAAAATTAGCATCTGTATTATTTTTATCCCAATAACCATGACAAGTCTTTTTAAAATCGATATCAATACTTCATGTGTTAGCTATTATATAATTTTGATATCTAAGAAATAATGCTTACAAATCAAAAGCAAACCTAATATTCGAATATTCTTAAAACAGAACTAGAGGATAAGGCATTCTCTTTGTTATATCCAAGGACTGAAACCGTAACCGAAACCGATATCCGTTTAAAACCGTTTTATTTTTAAAACCGAAACCGTAACCGATCCGTTATACGAAAATCGGAAATAAACCGATATCCAAAACCGAAATTAACGGTTTCGTTTTTATACCGGTTTAAAACGGTTTTTAAAAAAGCCTTAAAAGAAACAGGAACACATATTTTATATACAAGATCTTAAGTACAAGGCATGTTTAAATGTCATTTAATAAAATTTTGAGTTCCCAAAATATTTTTTTTTTGTTGTACAAAAATTCACATGTTGTTTTTTGAGAAACATTTTTCCAAATAAGAGTCTTTGGTCTAAAATTTGTTTTTTTTTCATTAATTTGTGTAGCGGTAAATCGAATTAACAACAAAACACTAGCAACTCCAAGCACAATTTTTTTTTTGTTAAAAAATGATTAAATTTTGAATGATATTGTTTTTTTATTTATTGTATTAGTAAAATAAAGTGGGACAAGTTTTGAAAAGTTCATTTGAATAATTTTTAAATTCTTTTAAAGGATCTATTCAATAGAATACCATTTATAAGTCTGAGTTTGATTGATTTTTGAATGATTTTTTAAAACACCTAAATTTCGGACATATCTATTAAGGATACTTATAATAAGGTAACAAAAAAAACAGTAACTAATACGGAAAATACAGTGCAAGTTCGAACATTTCAAGTATAAAGGCAGATATTTATTTGCAGATATTGCTGTTCACTGAACTGTTGAAATTTAATTTCTTTGGTTTTATGGATGGAAAGTGTACATAATTCTTCTTCTTTTCATGAAGTTTAAGAACATTTACCGATGTATTCTTCTTGCTTTTATTTAAGGTTCGCTTCTCGGCTCTCCTCTGCAATTCAGATCATATCTCAGGTGAAGTCAAAATGTTACTTTTCATTGACTTGTGGTAACGATTGATTTTTTTTCTTGGCGAAATCAATTAAATAATTCATATAACACAATAATTTCACTAAAATAACAACATACATTGTTAAATTACGTTTCCCACTTTACCCCAATATAACAATTTGAACATAACATAGCACAATATAAACAATGTTAAATTATTTGAAAATTATGGAAAATAAGAAATTTTATACAAAAACCGAAATCAAAACCGAAACCGTAACTTGGAACCGGTATACCGAAACAGTTTCGTAATAAAAACCTAAACCGAAACCAAAACGCGGAAAAAAACCGAAATCGAAACCGTTATTCGTTTAGGTTTCAATCCTTGGTTATATCTGATTTGTGCCATAAATTTGTATGTTTTACCTTTTCGCAAAATTAGGTAGGTCATTTTTTTTATTTATCAATTACTGTTATCCATATAAAGAATTACGATTAAAGCCGATGTTGAAAAATAAAAACCAACTGAGGGCTGTAAAGCACACATCCTTCAGATACCTACATATTGAAGATTGATTTCGAAACGACGATCTTGACAGCTCAAAATCAACACTAATTGCAACTTTATGCGGTTGTATTTGAAGTATACAACACAGCAACTATGTTTTAATTCTATTTTTTCGAATTTAAAATTTAATAATGATCATGACATTCGTCGCGCCCGCCTGACACATGTTACCAAAAGTGGACAAATGCCAGAATTTAATGAGAACTGCAAAAAAAAATCCTCACCCACCCCATCGTTTTTTGTGTTACACGCTTTTTTTTCATAGAATGTGTGTGTGCGAATTTGATTAAAACATTTGTTGTCAGATCAAAAGAAATCTATGGGGGTTGAACCAATTGTGAAACGATAATACGTAAATAATTTGAATTCAATTGCAACATCTCGCCAATAGGAATAGACAGCAGGATGGACATATTTCAAGTGGTTGAATTTACACAAATATTGAAAGTTCTTTTATAAAACGTGCGCAGGTTCAAATAATTTCGGTGCTACTGTGTCGTATGATTTCAATTGTTGTTACACGAATACCAGGCATTATCCCCAGATGACTTGGTTTTGAATATGGCAATTGAATATAATTTGATAGTACCACTATCATAAGTTCACAAGTTAACTTCATTGAAGTCAAATGGGTTTGAAATATATTGGAGAATATTTGCAATTAAGAAAACATTCTCAGATATTGACTCTTCCAGATATACTTTTTATAGCAGTTGAACTTTGTTCCCACGCAACTTCATCACAATTATGGACATTTGATACAGATCGATGACTTTCCTGGTGCACAGAGCGCACACAGATGTTGCTCTTGAAACTTCTTGTTTCAGACCTTTCTCCTATAAGAAGTTTAGTAAATTCAAAGATGTATATATTATAATTAGGTAGGTACATTATCAACTCATAATGACACTACACTTATTGGATCGTGTATCAAACTAATATGCCTCCCTCACAGGTCTCGTCTGACGAGTTAAAGTCTCTGGGAAAAAGTTGTATTTTCGATGGTAACTTTATTGTATCGTGTTGCATATTAGCCGAAAGAAGTTAACGTACTAATGGACACTGCCTCCTCCACCATCCACCATCACATTCAACGATTTGTTAAGCTGCCTTTGTTCGCACATGGATTTCAACACGTTGTAGGGCATAAAGTAGTAAAACGATGATGGTGGCGATGCCGATGCAAATCCCGCACTTGTTACTTACTGCCTGGCTCTTGTCGGAGCCTTTAGTCTCATCTTGTCTCGCTGTTAAGTGCATTATGGGAACTAAGATTAAAGAACAGCCAAAACCTTTGGCAAAAGAATCCTTTCCCACTGTCCGACGACTGGCCCAACGACAACAACTTTGTTGTATGCGCTCGTATTTTAGCTGCTATCATCAGTTTGGAATCGCGTTCCTCGTCTTCGTTTTTTTTTTGGCACATCATTTACTTTTTGAGCTGGGTCAATATGGTGCATACTACGTTTTGTCTCACTTGTGGTTATAGTTGAAATACTGTGGGAATTCATCGGTGTCAGTCGGAGTCTTGTGGTGACCTTTGCATGCGATCTCACAGTCTTCAAGAAAATTGTCTTAGTCTGGTCCTGCTATTAATAAGTGTTGGCCATAATTTAATTTCTAATAAAAATAAATAAAAACTCTTTTGTAGTGTGTTTGTGGCTGCGATTTTGAACAGTGCATCGATGCCCGCCTGGGAGCAATTGGCGTTGAACTTATGCTGACGTTTGTCGTCGTGCTTCCATATTTCGTCTCTACCGATTTCTAAAAGAAATTCATTTTGTAATGAATGAAAAAATAAACAACATGTTTAGTTTATAATTAGATTTAAAATACTTGTTTCTTGAAAATGGAAAACAAAATAATTAATATTCATTCGAGCTTCAGATTGCAAAGAAATCGTTTCTTTTAAATAAAATAATAAATAATAAGTAAAGAAAACTTATGTAGTCGATCAATAAATCTGACTCCTAAGTCATTTAACAAAATTAAATTAAATATAAGTCTCGTAAAATTCTGAATATTTTATTTTTTTTTAATTCAATATTTTCTCAATTAATACCGCATAAACAAGCCGCGCGTATACCAATAATGAAGTAAATCGTCCTCATAGAGATTTATGTTTCGCGTCGTGTTAAAAGTGTTTTAGTGAACTGCTGCTGTAGATGCTGTATTGTGAATGTTTTGTCTATGCTATGTCAAAAACCGACAACTGGAACCTAGATGCCCATGTACATTTTTTTGTTGGGTATCTCAAAGTCCATTAAATCCACCAAACTCATTGTTTATATAGTGAAATGTAGAACCAATTTTGATTTTTCAAATATGCACATTGTTGCTGTTGAATAATTTTTGACAATTGAAATTTACGAGATACGCACATACGAGATGAAATGTGTATACCTATTGTGTCGTCGGGTATTGTCGTATACACTGACTTACCCTGACGCTCAAGCACTAAAATGGGAAATTCAGCCGTATTAGAACTACTTACTCTTTCTGTATTTTATGAAACGAAGGAAAATTGACAGAAATGACACATTTCACCACGAGATATACGCATATCTCGTATTTCAAAAGTTCTTGATATGAATGACGTTTTAAAAAATCTGAGTATTTTAATTTCGTTGTTAAAAATTATTAAAAACATCAAAAAAGTGAAGTCTGAGAATATATAAACACAAAATCCCATGTAGGAAAAAACGATCGGCCCAAGTCTGTTGGCCCAGACTTGCGCAAATAGTACTCAACTCTGGGCCATGTACGAAAGCAAGAGTTGACCCATGTCTGGTCAAACCTTGGAATGATAACTAGGGCGCAATACTGGGATCGAGGTTTGGCCCAAGACCAGAAAACAAAATTGAAGCAATATTGTTCATTTCAATTGAATGTCAAAAATGCAAAAAAAACAAAAATTTATAAAGTTCATGATTTTGAAAAAATGCTCTGAAACAAGTGAACTTGATAGCGTAACTGGTAGAGCTCCGGACTTGTACGCAGAAAATTCGGGTTCCGAGTCCCAACGGAATTTTTTTTTATTGTTTTTTAAATATACATATATTTGTTTTTTTTTTTAATTGAAGTTTGATTTGGCCGTTGGTCTTGGCTAAATCTCCATTCACTAAGACATATTAAATGAGTCTTGAGTTACTTATGGAAAAATATCAGTTATCCAAGACTTGGTAACCCAATCATGGTTGAGACTTGGATAAAGACTAATCAGCCATGCCTTGGTCGGCCAAGGTTGGCTATGTCTTACGCCTGTTGTCAAGCCTGGCGTTTCCTACATGGAATGCTGAGTTTGGTGAATTTAAAAATTAAAGGATTTAACTGAGATGCACAATAAAAAAAGAAACGCATTAAAATTAGCATGGGTATCTTGGTTTAAATTGTCGGTGTTTGACATAGCCATTGCTTGGTCTAAATGAAATTTTTTAAAAGTATATCTTTAAACATCCATCATACAGCATCCATTCAGCAGTTCACTACAACATTCTTAATACGACGGGAAACCAAAAATCTTTACGAGGACGATTAAATAATACTTAATTATAAATTAGTTACGCGGTATTCGTTGAGAACATTTTTAATAGAACAATTCAAACATTTTTAGAACTTTTTGTTTATAAAATAAAATAAAATATCAAAAAAAAAAACATCACAGCTATTCAAGAACCATGTGTGTATAACAAACGCATCTGTGGTCTTAGTGAACTACGTGGTGAAACCATACTATACGATGAGCAAGCCGCAAGGCCTAGAAGCTGTCTTATAGTATCGAAACACTTTGCTGTCACTAAGTTAACCCAATTCTGTGGGCAAGACCTGGTGGCAGCAAAAGTGAGCTATGAAAGCGATAGTGGATGGAAACATCTGATTGTCGCCTCAGGCTACTTCCCCTATGACTCACTACTGCCTCCTCCGCCAAAGGCAATTGTTGAGTTCATAGAGTACTGTGATCTTAAGGAGACCGGCCTTATTCTTTGCTGTGACGCTAATGCTCAACACACTGTGTGGGGCAGCAGTAAATGCAACGCGCGAGGTACCAGACTCCTTGACTTTATCATGACCTCCAATCTGAACATTCACAACACTGGTAATAAACCCACTTTTGTGACTGCTAGAAGACAGGAAGTGATTGACCTTACTTTGTCTAACTGTAGACTGAGAGAGTCAATCTTTAACTGGAAGGTTCTTAAAGAAGATTCTTTATCGGACCACAGGTATATCGAGTTTCATACTGACCGAGAGGTGCTGCCCTCTATGACGGTAAGAAACCCCAGAAAAACGAACTGGGCACGCTTCAGACATGAACTTGAGAATTCCCTCAATATTCCTGTCAGAATTCGTACCAAAGAAAGTATTGAGACGTCCGTTCAAGTTATGAACGATGTCATAAATTCTAGTTTTGTACGAACATGTCCGGTACGAAAAACGTTATCTAGACCTCCCGTTCCTTGGTGGAACGCTTGTCTTGAAACCTTGCGCAAGGATTCCAGAAAGCTTCTAAATAGGGCCCTAAGGAGCAACTTAGACTCTGACTGGTTTCTTTATCGAGCTAAGCAGAAAGAGTATAAGAAACGAATTCGTAAATCGAAAAGTGTTTCCTATAAAGACTTCTGCAGTAGCATCGAATCTTGCAGTGAGACTAGCAGATTGGTCAAGTTTCTTAAAAGAGACCGAACTGCTCGACTGGACTCACTGCGGAGACCTGATGGCTCGTATACTGAGTCTAAGACAGAGGCACTCAGTGTCCTAGTTGAGACTCACTTTCCGGGAAATCAAATCCACATAGGGCCACTTTGTAATCCCAGCACTGGGGACTGCAATAACAACTCTAATGTGACAAACTGGCAGGTTGCCAGATTGGTTGTATACGATGAAGCTATCCAATACGCAGTGGCCTCTTTTGATGGCTTCAAGTAACCTGGACCGGATGGCATCTACCCAGTCATGCTACAGGAAGGTATAACCCAATTGCTACCATGCCTAAAGAAGATCTTTAGAGCAAGTCTCGCATGGGCATACATTCCGACATCCTGGCGTTTAGTTAAAGTAGCCTTCATTCCTAAAGTTGGAAGAGTAGACTATTCCATAGCCAAGAGCTTCAGACCCATTAGTATGATGTCCTTCATACTAAAGTGTCTAGAAAGACTAGTTGAGCTGCACATCAGAAAAACATCGCTGTCAAGGTACCCACTATCATCAAGACAACATGCCTACCAACGTGGAAAATCCTGTGAAACAGCATTGCAACATCTGGTTGGCCGAATCGAGCATGCTTTTCAGAGGAAGATGTACGTGATGGGCATATTTGTTGACATCGAGGGTGCTTTTGATAATGCGACTTTTGATGGAATGTGTGACGCAGCTAGAAGGCATGGAATAGATGAAACATTGGTCAAATGGCTAAGGTCAATGCTAATGTTTAGGACCATCACTTCGGAGGCGGAGTGCGGTCAGTATATTATGGCAGGGGTGAATAGAGGTTGTCCTCAAGGAGGCGTTCTCTCCCCCTGCTCTGGTGTATGCTGGTTGACTCTCTAGTCAACGATCTCGATGGACCAGGTGTCTATTCCCAGGCCTATGCAGATGATGTTGCCATTCTTGCCACAGGCTTTTCCCTCAATGAGGTCTGTGTTAAAACACAAAACTCGTTGAACCGAATTGACAGCTGGTGTACTGCAAACGGACTTTCCGTCAACCCTCACAAAACAGGGATTGTTCTCTTCACTAGGAAAAGAATAATGACAGGATTATCTCTACCAGTACTTAAGGGTGTCACTATTCCTCTGTCTAACGAAGTAAAATATCTGGGCTTAACTCTAGATAGTAAACTACTTTGGACAAAACATGTTGAAAATAAAATTTCGCGAGCATTGAATGCCTTCTGGCAATGCAGAGGAATTTTTGGGAAGACATGGGGACTATCGCCGAGCAAAACCTTATGGATTTACACGGCAATGATAAGACCGATGATATCATATGCATCGGTAGTCTGGTGGAACAAGCTGTCGCGAAAATGCGTGACAACTAGTCTTGCCAAGATTCAGAAAACTGTGTGTCTGGGTGTTACGGGTGCCTTTCCCACTACACCTGGTCCAGCACTGAATGCAATCTTAAACCTACCACCACTTGACATCTTCATCAGAGGCGAAGCCATGAAAGGCTGCTGGAGACTAAAACGAGGTGGTTTCTGGTTTAATGTTCCCTGGAATATCTCTGATATTGCACTTGACACTCCATTAGACACCTGTCTACTGGAGATGCCCTCTGATGCAATGATAACAGAAATATTACCAAGACGAAATTTTGAGGTCTGCCAACCTGACATTCAAGACTGGCTAACGCCTGACTGTGAGCCAGGTAGAGGGTCACACCGCATTTTCACAGACGGCTCCAGAACCGATCAGGGATCTGGTGCTGGAGTGTTTGTGGAACCGGATGACCGCAGACTTCACTTCGCCTTAGGCGACAATGCCTCGGTATTTCAAGCCGAAGTCTATGCTATACTTATGGCTATGGACTACATTGCGGATAATAGATGGCAGAACAGGGCTATATCAGTTTGCAGCGATAGTCAGGCTGCTCTTATGGCTTTGAACAACCAGGTCATCACATCCAAAATTGTACGTCAATGCAGATCACGTCTCAATTGTGTTGGTAAATACAATACACTGAAACTGATTTGGGTGCCGGGCCATAAAGGAGTTTCGGGCAATGAAACATCTGACGAACTAGCACGTGCTGGATCTGAGGATAATCCATTTGGACCAGAACCTGTGCTTGGACTACCTGCATCTACGGGGAAATTCGTCATCAGCTCTTGGGTCGCCTCCGCACACAAGAGCAGATGGCTGAATGAGACGAAATGCAGATTCTCCAAGCTCATGACACCGACGATAACCAAAAGATCGGCCTCGTTTCTACTTTCCTTAAGTAGAAAGGAGTGCAGAAAACTGACGGGACTTCTAACGGGACACAACGCATGTGAAAAACACATGAACGCAATCGGCCTGGCCGAAAGCGCCTTATGTTCTGCCTGCTACGAAGAAACTGGCACCACAGAGCACTATCTCTGTGACTGTCCAGCATTTTCTAGAATAAGAAGGCAGATCTTTGGCACAGACTTGATGAGAGAGGATCAGCTTCACTCTCTATCACACAATAGCCTTCTTAGATTCAATAATGAATCTAAGAAGTATCATTAAAAACCAGGGAACTGGGTCACAGCACAATGGATATAACCCTGTCTGAGTGCTGTGGCTCTATTTTTTATCCCACATTAAAAAAAAAAAAAAAAAAAATATACGCAAATAGATACGATAGCTTCTAATCAATTTCATTGCGTATGTCGTATACTGTTGACATTAGGGATATCAATCCCGGACTGTTTTTCAATCCCGAAATTTCGGGACTAAAAAATTTGATCCCGGGATTTAATAAAATAATAGCAAAGGCATAAAATAACCATATCTATGTTTGAATAATAAACAATTATAATGTTTAAGGCTCAAACAAAACTCATATATTCAAATGCAACTGTTTTCAGGTTTGGTTTCCAAATATACATGGTATCCAAAATACAAAATCCGAGATATATAAACCCCAGTTGATCATCAAACATTTTTTAATACTTTTTATTGAAAAATATTAGAAAATTTTAATTTTGAATGAACAATAAAATTTTTATTGGGATATTGTTTTTTTTGTGGAAAACAATATTTTATAAAAAATTTATAATTTAAAAAAAAAATAGTTTATAGTGGATACATTTTTTTAAAGTTATATGTGATTTTTAATTAATAACATTTTTAAAAATTAATTCAATTTAGGAATTTGGATTTTTTTATATAAACTCAATCGTTTGAGTGGATTTTATATTGTTAGTTTAATCGAATTTAGATTTTGTAAAAAGATTTATTCTCGGTCAAATGGATTTTATATGATTGAAATTTGTAGTACGCACAATTTCATTGTAATGAACGTGAAAATAGTGAAAAATGTTAGTTGTATTTTATCGCGTTGACTCTGAAGGTTACATTGAGACACAACTGTTCCAGTTTTATCGCTATTCGAAACCCGGATTTAATTCGCAAGCATATTTGATAGTAAATTTTTCGACTGTCTTTAAAATAAATATTAGTTTAATATGAGATCGTCATAATATTATAATTTATTTACTAGCGTTTTTTGTAATCCCAAAAATCCCGGGATGAGTTTTTCGGGACTGATTTGATTCATCCCTAGTTGACATACAAATATCTTACGTTACATACGCAGCTGCGCAGAATACGCAACATACGAGACTTACGCAGGTTGACATGTGTTTCTGATCTCGATCGAAAACTTCGTATTGACTTCAAATACGTCAATTGCGATCGGTATTTCAAAAAAATTTAAAATACATATCAATCTTAGTCACGATGGTTAGGGTCTTATACAAATTTGTTATACGCTACATGAAAAATAAAATTTCATATTCAATTTAACGAGATAAAATTTAGGTCAGGACCCTTATTCGAAGCTTATATCATTCGATGTATATTTTAATTCTTCTGAAACTGTTTGTTCCAAATTCGAGCTCTTTCAAACAAAAAATAGTTTTGTGAACAAAGTCGTCTCAATAACTTTTGCAATGACAACGTTTGAGTCTAAGGCCCGTTAACTCGTCTCAACTTGAAACATTGTTTAACTCTAAACAGTGTTTAAACAATGTTTAAATTTGTGTGTCGATAACTTATCTCAACATAGCAATGTTTAACTCGGTGATGCATGTTTAAATTTAAACACAGAAATGCCTGTGTTTACGGAAGTTAAACTTAGCTAAATATGAAATTTATTCGGAGAAAAAAATCACAAACTGCAAGACCACAATCCTTTTCTCAACATATCGTTCTATGATAATCTTAACATATATATATGATTTAGTATTAATTTAATGAATATTTTGGATACACATATATTGAAATAAACATTTCCGCGTTTTTAAAATGGGAAAAGTGCAATTCTTCAATTCATCATTATAAATTATCACAAAACACCACACAAAAAGCGAACTAATCACGGAATTAGATTTAAAATTATTAAGGCCGCGGCGATTCCAAAAGGGACATCTGTATTACACATTTAATCCAAAATGTCCAGTTGAGTTTCGGTAGTCATTGCGGCAAACTGAATTTTTGTTTATGTTTATTATTACATTAATTTCTAATTGGAGAATTATTTTGAAGTTCTACACTTGTTTAAGTAAACAGCCTATAAAATTTAGATAAGTTATGATCAAAAATTTAAACATGTTTAGAATTAAATCAGAGGTTAGCAAATCACTGTTTAAGAAAGTTTAACTTTTGAGATGAGATAACTGGCCTAAATGATATAATATTTCACATTTTTAAAAATGTTGCGATTTTTATTTCTTTTGCATATGTGTAGATAAATATCAAACGTGCCTAAGTCCACTTTTCAAAATTTTTGAGGTTTTATTCAATATATACCTTAATCCATCATACAATCATATTGTATTAAGTTTAGTGACTCCAAGTTTATTAGTTTGGAGAAAAAAATTACTTAAATATTCATGTTTTTTTCAAAACTGACTAAGTCCATGTATTCATAAAAATCAATTTTGCCTAAGTCCCTCTCAACCAATCACAAGGCGATATGGCCCCTGTCATCACTGTATGTTTGCAAAGAACTTGTACATTAGGAGAATGTTTTTAGTGTTTTAAAAAAGTTTAAATGGACAACAATAGCTGCGTTCCCATAGTACTTGAACCCGATCTGTTTCACGGTAACGCCATCGGTTCTATTTTAATAAATTTGGCAACACTGTTTTCGTCTCCCTATCTTTTTACACACAAATTCTTCTTCTTATTAAGTGTTATTCACAATAGCATAACATCACCACAAACAAATTTACTTTTGATACGTACAGTACCAGATCAGTAATTGATCCAAAAACGAACCTGGTTCTAATTGTGTGTGTTTGTTTTGTATATGAAAATGATCTACGGATCAGGATCAAAAACCACGTGAACGCAGCTAATATTGCAATAACCTTCCCAATTAATTTAAAAATATTTTTAATAAATCAGATGGTCATAAATACATTCGAAAATACGAGAAAACTGCAATTATTTATAAATTGTGTGTAGTAGATTCACTTTCTGTCTCTGTCTCTTCATACTTTTACACATGGCCACATTCTATCTTCCCCCTGAGGCCTTAATAATTTCAAATATATATAATTAAAAAGATGTTTAATAACATTTGATGATATGTTTTACTTGTGAAGCACTATCATCAGACGACGTATTCTTTTTCACCAAAAGACATATAATATAAAATATAAACTTTATAAAAAAAGTATAATAAAATAATAGTTTGGCGCTACAGTCCTCTGGAGAACTTAGACCGAGATCTCTCTCCATTTGAGCTGTGCGTGTTATCAAAGTGGTGGGACCTACACAATTTAATGCCGAATCCGAACGGCAGGGTGAGATGTAATCTCGTAGGTTTGTTATTGACTGCCGAGAGGTAGCGTCGCATCGAAAATTGTTTTCTATGAAAAAGATATTGACAGTCACAGGGATTGAACCCGGGACCATTCAGCTAGTAGTCCAACGCACTAATCAAACGAGCCAACGAAGCTACTAATTACAATAAAATAAAAAAAAATTAAAATGTTTTATTGTATTAGTTGCAGAAACCCGAGTACATTCCCGTATTTCGTATTTCATTTTTGTCATTGTGTTTTTTTAAAATCTGCCTAAGTCCAAATGAAATTTTTTCAAACGTGACTAAGTCAATACGGTAAATAACAAATGGGCCTAAGTCCAATATAAAAACATATTTATTTTAAATTCAACGTAATTCTTGGTTACTTTAAGCTTACGCATTAAATATAAGTTGTAATAAACCAAATTTGCAATAAAAACCTTAAATATTTCGCAAAACAAGTAAAAAACTCAATTTATCTAAATGTGCTTTTGTTGGACTTAGGCACGTTTGAAATTTATCTACACATATGAGTTAAACATTTATTTATTAGAATATTTAATTTTATTAGAACAATTTTATTATAAAAGGTTTTTAATAACATCTCGATCATATTATAATAATACGATATCCAGCCAGATTTCGGTCTACTAGGTTTTGACATGCTTTAGGATAAGTATGAGATGTATTTACCAAAAAGGTCTTCGTCGACCAACCCCTCTCACTTAAATTCTAGCGTACAGTATTATAAATTCTGTGTTTTATGGACCTAGCTCTTTTCGTTTTCTGTGAGATTCAAGATAGAGACACAGCCAGACAGACGAGCAGACTATACAGAAATACATCGTTATATCTTTTACGAGGTTCAGTCGTTTTTAACATTCACAAATAGATGCACCAAGTATGTTGGCAACATACTTTACCTCTTCTGTTAATGGCAGATCTCTCAAACTATACTGAATGCTGACTGTTAAAGAACTTGTTTATTGATGAAGGAATGCAGGGGTGGGTTTTACCACTGCACGTTGGTGGTGAATTCCACTTGCCTTATGTTTCTGCTGTTTTGTTGCAAGGGATTAGCATGGTGCTATCGTATCATTCGCTCGAGTTTATCGGCAGTGCTCGGTTGTGTCTCGTATCGTAGGAGCTGGTTTTCGTTGTTTCTTTATTTGGAAGTAGTTTTCATATTAACTAAAAATTCTAATAATTTTTTAACATAACATCGAAAAAATAATACATTAAAAGTTTGTGTAATTTCAAATCAAGTGGAATCAAAAGTTATTAAACCAAAATACTAAAAGTAATAATATTAATAATACTTATTCAATTCAAAACAAAAAATCCATTTAATACACTGTCCGAGAAAGTGCGCAGAATTGAATTAATTGAATTAAGCTCAATTTGTGCAGTGCCAGTTTCATAAACAATAACAAAACAATAACAACACTAGACAACAAGTTGAAAAAATGCATTAATGAATTAAAATATTAGATTAAATAAAAAAAAACTTTAAAAACATTCCTCGCAAGTGAGTTCGGGTTTGTGGTTGCTTATATTTAATATTACACCGCACCGGCTGACGATGGCCGACGAAAGTCTTCACACGGTTGTACCGTTAGAACACAACATCGACTACCACATCATTACATTGCTGGAGCGTCTGGATGCCCTACGCAAGGACACGGATGCCAACACCACGCACAACCGCCTGTTCACCACGCTGACGCCCAAGCGTAACATGCAGACCGAAATACGTACTCTGGAGTTTTGGCGGTAAGACCCGACTTTCGAACGAGAACCAACCACAATATTATAATACTTTCTCCAACTAGACATTTTTTGCATTACTAATTTGTAGATCGCATGAGAAATCTCACCCTGTATCTTACCCTAGAAAAAATTGACCTATTAGGGAAGACGAGAATCATGGCCTAATCGTGTTTTTCATGTAACTGGTCGGGTCAGGTAGAATTACATTCAAACTACTCCAACAACAATTTTTCATTCGGTACTCGAAAAGTCAAGCAGCTAGCAATGGAGTAATAATTATATGCTCAGTTCCCGGACATAGCAAAATAGAATGGTTCGTTCGTCCAAACATAGAGAAATGTTCTTAAATGAACATATTATTAGGAGTCCTTAAAAGACCTAAACGACAGAAGTAAAAACGCAAATTCGTCAACCTGCGCCTTTTCACGCCACATACCAATAAGAATCGTTAAAAAATCTTGATAGATAATAAAAAAACTCTACCCGTATTGTCATCGGTGTCCTGACAGACATTTACATTATTTCAGTATTGAAACCGCCAAACATGGGAAACATGTTCTTAGGATAATCGGAAGAAATAGTAATTAAAAATTCTACTAGGGTTCTTAAGAATCTCAGACTGGATTCTGATGGTTTCAAATCATATAAATCCCATCCCTATCTACTCCACTCTATTCAACTTTTTGACGTACCGTAGTAGAAATTATTCTAGAGATAATAGGAAATATACCTTTTAGGGTAGTCGCTATATTATCTTAATCGAAATGGAGAGGTTCTAATATAATGACATGTGTTCAAAACAACATATTTCCAAGAAAAAGACTGTAGCATGTTCTGGCTCACTGCTTAAATTGACCGACGGTAGGGTCTCTACACCACAAGTGTTTTTATTTCTCACTGTATTTTCAAAGAAGTTTATCCAAATATACGACTGAAGTTTAAATACTTATAAAGGCTCTGACACCGATGTGTTGCAGCTGCCTTTTGTTCTTTTTTTTTTGTATTATTTCTACAAAATACACAAAGATACTGTATATTATTGCCTGCTTTCAACTTCTTTTTCGTCATTTCGTGCTTCTTTTTATGGCAAAATACTTTATTGACACCAACGTCAGCGTACAGCTGAAAATTGTTGCTTTTGCGAAGTAAACAACTGTGACTCTGTGGTACAGCACAACCTACAAGTATCTGATAGGTTGAAGTTTGCTGCTAATTATTCGGAACGGTACTGTAGAAAATGTGGATCAGTTAAACTACATAGGACGTTTTGCTAAAACATTTCAGAGCAAATATCTGAACATGGCCTGAGTGGTCTACGGAACCTAAAGACTTTGTAGATATGATTGACAAACAACATGAGTACCAATTTTGAAATTCGATGACGATCTGTGTTTGGCAATTAAATTAATAATTCATTTAAAAATACTATATAAATAATAGTTTTTTACTAAAAAAAATAGTCAATAGGATAAATAATACTAATAATGACATTGCCATTGATTTTATAGGAAAAGATTTATTTTTTGTATACTATTAAATCAATAATTGTCCTATTGACCAATTTTAATGGGATTCGAGGGAATTTTTTTCTGGGTGTGTACATCACATTCATAACAGTATCTTCAAGATAGCATTCAAAAATTAAATTAAAATTGGTTTTATATTTTATTGCAGATCCATTATCAGCGAATGTTTGGCATCGTTTTTCTATGTCTTCATCGTATGTGGAGCAGCGGCAGGCGCCGGCGTGGGCGCAAGTGTATCCTCGGTACTGCTGGCAACAGCGCTAGCATCTGGGTTGGCAATGGCCACACTGACCCAGTGTTTTATTAATATATCGGGTGAGTAAATCGAGTGCCTACATTAAGTAACAGAGTGTATTCATACATAGAGAAGGGGAAAAAAGGTTTACAAGAAGAACCCTTTATAATTAAAGGTTGGGTTTATTGCACACGAAGAGAACGCATAAAGAAGTCAGATATTTATTTTATTTATCTGTTATTTTATTTTTCTCAATGTTTTTTTTCTCTATTCGTTTTACTTTTACAGGTGCACACATCAATCCCGCTGTCACGTTGGCATCGTGCGTCATACGCGCCATTTCGCCCATCCGAGCTGCCATGTACATCACAGCGCAGTGCGGTGGGGGCATAGCAGGCGCAGCACTTCTTTATGGGTAAGTTTTTGAACTGTTAAATTTGAATATTAAACCGCAAGAAAAGGTTTACTTCTCAACCAGAAAAGATGATTAGATCACATGAGAAATTTCTAAATAGATACATATTGACAGTAAGTGTAATGAGTCAGAATTTTACATACCTACTACGCCTTGGAACTTTCTACTCATGAATTAAAAATCTTGAACACACTATTTGCTGACTGTGAACTGAGTAAAATGAGATCGAATAACTTAGTTGCACGATGGGATGAATAATTGTTTGGTTTACTTTTTCGATACCTATCAAATAAACATCTGTATTTCAAGAACAATTGCTCTTAGTAATTTTCATGATTTCCACATATCTACAAACAGGCACACTAACAAGAAGACGGCGATGGCAGAAGGACTTTGAAAAACAAGCGTAGCAATCGCATAAAACAACAATAGTCAAATAAATAAAACCACAACAATTTTAACCGAGTGGAAATTGGTTAAGGTTAGCCTTATTTCGCATTCGTCCCTGATCAGAATACGATAAGGCCACCTGAAATGATACTGATTAGGGTCGACTAAGGTATCCACTCAAGGCAACCTGATCCCACCTTCATAATAAATGCTGATCTAAAGTCCACTTATTGAAACCTAATGTTACACTTATAAAAAACCTGATTGGATTTCGTGTTAATATAATATGATCGAGTAAAAACCTTTTATAATAAAATTGGGTAGCACCATTAGTATAATTGTTCTTAATTACTTTTTTGATAACCAAGTGGTTCAGTTTCTTAATATCAAGATTGTTTCCATTTAGCAGTTTATTACTTCGTATACTCCTTGCTTCCTTCTAGATTTTAGAAGTTGTTCACTCCTTATATGTAATAATATTATAAAAATTATGTACAATTGTTCCAATGACAATATTTCTATTATTTTAAGAAAACATTTTCCTAATAATAGATAAATTTTAATTATAATTAATTAATTTAATTATAAGTAAAATTGAACTTGATGCATTACAAGTAAATTTTCCTTAATATTAGAAAAATGATCTATAAGTTATGATAATAGCTATAACTTTTCGTTCATAGCTAATTTACAATGAATCTGTATCATAAAATACATTTTTTTCAAATATATGTCAAAGTGAAATAAATACCAGTCCTCGAGCAGGTAACAATGCCATCTTAAATCTACGTATTCTTCATGTATTTGCAGGATTCGTTTTACCTATTTTGTGGAACCTATTGTAAAAAAACATCTGCTTTCGATGACGAGGCATGGATTTCTTTCTTTTCTATTATGGTTTCTTTTGTAGATGATCGCATCATAATTATGTTCTTCGAAATAAATAAATCAAAAGATCTTCTGTACTCTAAGCGTAGGTGATAGACACGGAATTTCCGCATATTAGGTTAGGTTAGTGGACTGTATATAATAAATATATAAAAACTTTTTCAAAGTTTATTGTAATTATCTTGGATTTCTAAAACAGATTCAATTTTTTTTCACAATTTACAATTTTGAAAATCAAAAATTGCTAATTCAAGTTCTATTTTAAAGTAATGTTTATTAAGTCTAATATAAATTGCACGGCTTTAAAAAAGTTGTGTTTATTCTAATCACATTTTTAGTTTGACAACCGATCTACACTAAAATTTGAGAGAAATAAATTCAGATATACAGAATCCAACAATAGAAGAATATAAAGAATAAGCTAAATCGACTTAAAATTTCTATCCGAATAAGTAATAAAAAGTACAGTTACTAACTAATTTATTTAAAATGTGGTCCGCTCCAAAATTTATCGTTCGACATGTTAACAGAAATGAAATGTATTTGATCAGTATTAAAAAATCTAAAACAATAATATCCGTGATGTGCATGAATTATTGAAAACTTGATTTTATGTTGATTTATAAAATTGTATTCACTTAATTGTTATATGATAGTTTTGTCGAAACTCCGTCGTTTTCAGCGGCATTTAGTGCACACTATCTATAATTTTACATTTACAATGTAATCGACACCATGTACTTTACCAACATTTTAAAATTTTGTATAACTCATGCACTTAAGGATCATTCTAAGGATCATATCTGTATCTTGTGTATGTTTAACATTGGCTTAAGTACTTTCGGATGCAGATACTTGCGAGTTCTTAAAGCATACATGAAATTTTTCTATTTATATAATAAATATATATATACTTCTCTGTACGTATAGATTTTTCGATATATTACTTTTGGAAGCAGGTAGTAGCTCTACTCGTGTTTCATAAATCTTCTACGTTTTACGCATTGCGTTTTTTTTCTATTTCCAATGCATAGAATTCAGATTTAGCAGGTAGAGGAATTCGGTTGGGATTTTTCCTTTCATACAGTGGCCACCTGCTTTTTCGTGTACTATCCAAGATACACTTTTCCGAATGCTGAATTCTTGCAGCGAAATTAGAAACTCTTTTGTTTGTAAATCTGTTTGTTCGAGGACAATGATGGTTGTCAGCTGTCTAGGGATCTACTGGAGAAATGCGACGAAACCATTTTGTTTGGTGAACATTAATATAATAGTGTTTGTACTTATGACCGAAAATTAGTATTCAAAGAACTCTTGAGTCCATTTGGCATTTTAAAAATAATACAATATATTTTTACAGTGTTAAAACAAGACGTTTTTAATACTATCATATCTTAAGAATACAAAAAAAACGTAAAATAAAATTAAAAAACTACATCTTTCACGCATGCGCGTTACAGACGCACGGTGCTTCTAAGAGACGCCAGACAGACGCATAATTAGTCGCAGCTGTCTTTATGTCCGTCTTATAGATAGCCATTCCTGATGTCTTTGCATAATCGCTTTTGCTCGCGTATCCTCTTTGATTATTAATCGCTCAAAAGCCCAATCGTGCAATACAGCCGTCAATGACCATGTGTGGCAGACGCCATGATTTAACCAGTACAAAAGAAAGAACACGTGTCTCCACTTTTGTGAATCCTTTTCTCCAGTTTAGACAAAAAACGAGTTAAAACCCACCTGCCTGTCGCACTCGGACTCGATTATTGTTTCTTTGTCTGTATTATTTTTACAGTGGACTTTAGTAACCGAATCTTTAAAATTTAGACAATGCCAATGGACTCATTTTATAAAACTCGTGTGGATTATGTACAAAAATATTAAATTAATATTGACTCAAAAAATAACAGAATAATAAATGACAGGTTACAATACAAAATCCAAAATTTGTCTTACAAAAATATAATAAAATTTTTTTCCTGGATTATTACAGCCCTAAATTACTCAGCCAAACGTCTTTCAAATATGCGACAAATACGCACGCTCAGAATAAACATATCATGTTTTGACAGCATCATTAAATAATTTGAATTATTATTGCCGTAATTATGTTTTAGTAAGTGACTCTATTGCAGAAATTATTGCATGATTGTATCAATCTAATTTTTCAATGTTTCTATCGTGTTTTCAGAAGCGACTACTACTAGTTTTGTTCGTTTAGGTATAGTTCTAAGACCAATGCGAGATTCAGAAGTATTTGAATTCGATTCGGTTCGAGAACACGATATCCGACTTTGTCGTGACGATATCGAGCGTCAAATTCGATCCACATGGTCGGTGTTTTCTCGGTACGAGACATTTTATGAAATCAATTCGATATCGAAAACAAATATAATCAATGTTTGATATTGTTTTGTTATATATTGCGATATCAATATGATAAATGCAAGGTTGTAAATGAGCGGACTCAAGCTCATCGTTCAACTCATCGCTCAATTACGCTCAAATGAGCTAGCTCAAATGAGCTAGTGCGATGAGCGTTGAGCGATTTGAGCTTTTTTACAACCTTGGATAAATGTTGAAATATTGTAAGTTTTCATATAATTAAAATGTCCGTGACTGTAAAATCTGCGTCCATATAAGAATGTTTGTCATGAATCCATTGTAAAACAAAAATATAACAATTTTCATTTAACTTGTGGAAAACATCTTGTAAGTTTTGCATGTGTCATATTTAAAATATACTTATGGAACCACAAGTCATAAAATTTAAACAAGTTCAGTTTAATTGATTAATGTAAACAGTTCATTTCGATTCCTTTTTGGTTGATAATATGTATTGTCAGGTCATGAACATATCATTAGTTCTAAAAATTGTTGTAAATAACAAAAAACAAGAAAATACAATACAAGAAAACGTAGCAAAAATGTATAATATGGATTTATACCAGCATATCTGAGCATTTATCAAATCAAATTCCAAAAATGTTAAATATTGAATATGTATACAGACTTGAATATAAAAAGGCAGCATTTAAATTTTTCATATGAAGGAATATTATACTTAGCTTCCTAAGGTTTTATCGAATTCATTGCATAAATATTTGAGAGCTTTATTCAAACTGTTGCAATAAATATGGAATTAGCATCATGTACGTACGCAAAACGTCTGACCTGATGTGCAATTTGAAAGATACATTTTTGTTCGCTTTAGAAATTTATTACTTTATTTGTTGGATTTCTTGCGGAGAAAATTTTGATTTCAATAACTTGAAACAAAAGAACTACAGAATAATCCGAGTGATAAATGATTTAAGCTATTTCAATTTTCCACCACATTTGAACTGGATTTGAATACAGTTACCTTTTATGAACATTCATTTCTAAAGCAACACCGCACCCTAATCAAAAAGCAAAGGAAATGCAGTACCCATTGCCACCCTTATAATTGCACGATAGACACTTAGCGGAAGTTGCAATTAAGTTGCAACCAACACATAAATTATTTTTTAAAGTAGACTTAATCGATGTGACAACTAAACGACGGCTCAAATATAATGATTGCACGGTGCGAAAAGAAAATTATCTCAACTTAACTATAGTTAATATATATATTGTTCATATATCGTCGTTGTAGAGACGAAAAATCACCAAATACATTTTCAAAATGACAAATATTCATTTACAAAAATCGTTATATATGGCCCAAAACGCAGCCTATCAGCTGACAATTATACGCATTTTTCAATTTAAACGTTCATAACTCCTAAATAACAAGGCATACACAAATTTGTATATACATAGAAAATCTTTCCACAAAAGAGTACTTTTAGATACATTTATAAAAAATGTTAAAAGTATTTGATTTCATATGTTTTCGGAGCAACATATGTTGAAAAATGCGTATTAATGTCAGGTGATAGGCTGCGTTTTGGGCCATATCTGTCAATTTATTAACAATGATCTTAATTTTTTTACCACATGAAAAGAAAATGTAAACCTATCAATTGATATTTCAACTTTAAAAATGTATCAATTACTTTTTATAATATTAATCAACAAACTCGACATTTAAGTTTTTCATAAAAATGTATTTGGTGACTTTTCGTTATACAACGACGATATGTATATTCTTTTTTCGACCGTTATTTAAAAATAAATAATTTTTGCATGACTTCGAGTTTATGTTTAGTTCACTTCTTTGTGCAAATTCCCATTCCAAGGATATCTACAAATTCCACTGCACCGGGTGTATGGCAGTATTGCATTTGATAAATTGTTTTTTTTTTGTTGCAATATCTTATAGTATTTGAAAATTAGTTTATTTTATAGAGTTTTTAAAAAAATTATCTTTATTAAAAACCGTTTTGCTGATGTTACAGTTCATTTATTTGTATTGTACCTACTTTAGATATTAATCTGCCCATTTACTCATGCATTTCTTGTTTTAGTAAGAGCAGCGCTCATACGACCGAAACAACAAAATAATACTGTAATCGTGGTATTCCTTAAAGTGCATATGTTGTCAAGAATACACTTTATGAAAACTTGCTTCACCATCTGTTGCTAATGAAGATAGAAAGTCGATATGTTGATTAAAGGCTCTATGATAAACATGTAGGAATATGTTTTGATACGAAGAATTTAAACGTCTCTTGGCTAAGAATATAGAAATCTATATTGAAACTCAAAGAATTCTATTCAACCATAAAAATTTTAAAATGAGAATGGAGAATAGATAAAATATGCCATATCGTCACTGCCATGCCAAAGGGGCGAATGTGCATTTTTAAAAATCAAATTTTAAAGTTTGCTTTGAAAATTTGTAATTTTTTTTTCCATTTTTCTGTTACTTTGGTTTATTCATATTATAATAACGTAAATAAAATATCTTTGGATTTGGACAACTCACTGAATTATAAATACGGAATTTGTGAGGCTTTATCCTGACCAAAACGCAAATATTTTTGTTTTTTATGATATAACTTTTTATTAGCGCAAGATAAAATGGTAATGTCAAGGGATTTATTATTTGTTCTTATTATGTTAATTAATTCCACGCGAATAAAAAAATCTCGTTAAAAGAAATAAACTAAATTTATTACAACCGTTTGATACAAAGATTTAATTGAAGTTAAGAAAAAATATAAATTATTTTTTTCTTCAAACATATAAAAAACAGATTACTATGATTTCAAATGCCCCCTCTCAATCGTGCCATCCTAAATTTAAACATAATGTTTTAAAACGATATACATCTAGTACTTTAGTAAAAATATCTGCGAGTTGATTGATTTTCAGTTCCAATAGATTCTACTTTGATGAAACCATTTCCAATATGATCACTTATAAAATGGTGTTTGATATCGATGTGCTTTGCTCTTTTACTTTCTAAGTTATTGGGCATTCCGATACATCCGCGATTGTCTTCAAAAATTTGTACTGGTTCATTACAATTTTCATTCAAATCTTGTAGTAAACCACGAAGCTGCCTCTGCCGTTGCTGCACTTAAGGCAACATACTCAGCTTCGCTTGAGGAGGTTGCTACAGTGATTTGTTTTTACTCTGCCAAGATACAGTACAGACGAACACCTTAAAAATAAACCCGCTTACGGATTTCCTGTCAATTGTGTCACTTGCCCAGTCTGCATCTGCAAATCCAACAATAGGCTTACATTTTTGATCACGAACAAAATTTAATGTTTTATTTTTAGTTCCTTTCAGGTATCGTACTATTCTTTTTAAGACTTGCCAATGTTCTTCAGATTGGTTTTGTTGATAGCGCCCCATGTAACCAACAGGAAAGCATATATCTGATCTCACGCATAACATGACATACATAAGACTACCCAATAATTCTCTATAAGGTTTTTCTAAAGTGTTTCCAACAGTTTTTGGTTGAAGTTGCAATCCCTTTTCCATTGGACTTCTAACTGAATTACAATCCGCCATTCCAAATTTTTTTTGTATATTTGCTTCTTGCGAAAATTTCAAACAGCCATCACTATATTCAACTTTCATTCCAAGAAAGTGTTTTAAAATACCACAATCTGACATTTCAAATTTTTCCGCCAAACTCTTTTTCTATTGAAGAAAGTCTTTTTCCGGCTATCAGTAGGTCATCTACGTATAGTATTATGATTAATATATCATCGTGGTTCTCATCCGATTTTGTATACAAACAATAATCATGTTTTGAACGAGCGAACCCAAGGTGTAGAAGATACATATTAAATTTTTCATTCCAACATCTGGGCGCCTGTTTTAGACCATAGAGCGATTTAAGAATTTTGCTAACTTTTCCATTTGTTGAAGTTACTCCATCAGGTTTAGACATAAAAAGATCTTCCTTTAATTCGCCATGTAAAATAGCGGTTTTTACATCAAGTTGATGTAAGTGAAAATTGTAGTGAACTCCAAGTGCAATTACTACTCTTATAGTAGTAAGTTTTGCCACAGGTGCATACGTTTCTGTATAATCAACACCATATGTTTGCAAGAAACCTTTTACAACCAGCCTGGCTTTGTATCTAGTCGGTATTCCATTTTCATCCTCCTTAACACAAAATACCCATTTGGATTTTAGGAGCTTAGCATTCTTTGGTGGTTGTATATACGTCCATACTTTATTCTTCTTCATTGAATTTAATTCATCGTCCACTGCAACCAGCCACTTCTGCGCATCACTTCGCCCCATAATTTCAGCAAATGTCTCGGGTGCATCACTATAAAACACATCGGCAGAAGTTGCTCTATAACCAATGAAATAGTCAAGCAACTTACTTGGAGGACGGCGTTCCCGATCGCTACGCCTCACAGAAACCTCGCCAAGAAGATTGCTATTTTCATTATGCGATGGGAGCGCAGGTGGTTCTTCTACATTCAATAATGCATCTTCGAATTCATCACATACCACTGCATCTGTCTCTACTTTCTGATGATCTTCACTGGTCGCGTCATCATAGTTGTCCACGAGAATAACGTTATCTACCCATTCTTGCTCGTCGCATCTTGTTATGATTAATTCTGCCTTTTCATTTCTTGCGTCCATTTCATTTTTGTACGGGAAAAAAACGTTCATCAAATTTTACATCACGCGCCATTAACAATTTCTGACCATCAACATCCCAAAGTTTGTATCCATTCGGTGCATAACCAATCATTATTGATTTCCGGCTTTTTGAGTCTAGTTTCTTCCTTCGCTGACTAGGAATCCACGCGAATGCTTTGCATCCAAACACTCGAAGTTTTGTAAGAATTGGCTTTTTTCCATACCATATCTCAGCTGGAGTAACGAACTTGTCGGACTTCTATTTATAATATAGACAGCAGCGAGAACAGTTTCACTCCACATGGTTTTTTTGGAACTAGCGATTCAATAAGCATTGTTGTTACTTTCTCCACCAAAGTCCTGTTGAATCGTTCAGCAATTCCATTCTACTGCGGGGAGTAGGCTACTGTGGTCTCAACTTGGATGCCTTTCTGATTGTACCATTGCACTTGATCGTTGGAACAATATTCTCTACCTTGATCGACCGTCAACGAAGAAAGTGACGCACCAAACATAGCTGTCACCATTGCTTCATATTCTTTCATGACAGAAAATACATCCGATTTCTTCTTAATGTTGTATATTATTGCAAAATGCGAAAAGACGTCAATGAAAGAAACAACGTATTTACATCCATTCCGCGCAACTGGATCTATTGGAAAACAGACATCTGAGTGTATTCTTTCAATCAACCTCTTCGCTTTATCGCGGGTACCATTAAATAGGTCCCGTGTTTGCTTTCCCTCAACACACACGTCACAGAATCCAATACTAGCCGTCTTTTCATTTAAAACAGGTAATAAATATGTCCTTTTTTATTAATTCGCTGAACACTCGTTGGCCGATATGCCCAAGACGTTTATGCAATAATTGTACTACGTCAGCATTACACAAATTCGCAGATGATTGTTCGATATCTCTTTCTTTCGCCGTTTCCTTATCACATATGTACTTTAAGCAGTAGTTGTTCACAAATGCAACAATTTATTACAACCGTTTGATACAAAGATTTAATTGAAGTGAAGAAAAAATATAAATTATTTTTTTTCTTCAAACATATAAAAAACAGATTGCTATGATTTCTAATAGTTCTCAAAGCACCTATTATTTTTTTCTTCAAACATATAAAAAACAGATTGCTATGATTTCTAATAGTTCTCAAAGCTCCTATGGCATCATTATTTGAAAATAATTGTCCAAATATTAATTTGCCAGAAAAATGTTTGGCAAATTAAATAATGATGCCAATCGATAGGTGCTTTAAAAACGAACAATTAATACCTTTACACCGCTATTTTATCTTGCACCAATAAAGAGTTATAGGAAAAAAACGAAAAGATTCGCCCTTTTGGCATGACACCATTATCAAATTTTCGAATTCGCCCTTTTTGTTTTGTCTTTTTTGGCTAGAAATATGCAACAAAACCACACACGATTTTGGCACAGTATTCGAGGAAGAACTACACTACAATAAAAACGGCAATTGTCAAAAATTACACATTCGCCCCTTTGGCATGATAGTGACGATATGATCTACATTTATTCATTCAACGAAAATATTTATAATTTGTACTTTCTTTATTTGGCAAGGTATATAGCCGCGGTAGCTCAGTAGTTAGTGCGTTGGACTGCGAGCCGAAAGGTCCCCGGTTCAAGCCTATACTGGGGCTAACAACATCTTTTCATAGAAACATTTTTCTATACCGCGCTACCTCTCGTCAGTAAATGGCAAACCTACGAGAGTAAAACCATTGCCTATGAAAAAGCTCTCGGATTCGGCAATAAACTGTAGGTCCCACCACTTTGAGTACAAATATAACACGCACAGCTCAAAATGGTGAGAGAGCTCGGCCGAAGTTCTATACAGGACTGTAGCGCCAAACTATTATTATTATTATATTTTCTTAAATTTGTGTATTCGATTAATTCAAGTTGAGGCATTGCAAATAATGAATATACATTTTATATATGTTAATTATTTCCTCGTACAGTTATCTGGGTTTACGCCATAGTTAAAAGTTTCCGAATATGTTTCTACATTCAATTAGTTTTTGTCATACACACAGTGACAAAGTTTATATCGTAAGTTTTTGCGAGTTAATTAATGTTTTATGTCACTAAATTAATAAACAACATATTCATTTGCACTTCAGACGACAATGTTTTGAGGTGAAGCATCATTTCAAATCCGCCAAAGAAAAAAAATTAAAGTTTACCATAAATTTTTAGGTGTTTTATTTTATGTTATTATTTTTTAATTATTGATAAATGTAAACAGATAGCTTTTAACAGATATTTATACCTACTATTTTAATCTCTGGGATATTACTTTTTTTGCTGCTTGTATCAGATAACTGAAACATCCATTTTTTAATGTCTAATATATTTTTTTTTGTTTATAGTGTGACGGTGCCTGGTTATCAAGGAAATTTACAGGCTGCAATTTCGCACAGCGCCTCGTTAGCCGCCTGGGAGCGATTCGGCGTTGAGTTTATTCTGACGTTTGTGGTAGTGCTCTCATATTTCGTCTCAACAGACTCCTTCAAGAAATTTATGGGCAATTCGGCCGTATCCATTGGAGCCGCTTACAGCGCTTGCAGTTTTGTGTCGGTGAGTTACGTAGTATAATTTCACAATCCCAACCAGACAAACGATATCTGAAAAAAACTTTATGATCACTTTTAAAAGTTAACGAGGCCTAAGAATCACCACTTTTTTTGTCTTGCTCTCGAAAAGATAACCGAAATGTTATATTTAAGTCAATAAATAAAAAGGCATAATCGGATAATTTCATTTTTTCTCCATAACAAAAAAATATTATATCTACAGAAATTTTTAATACCAAAGAAATCTGTATGTTTAAAATACACCTGTTCGTTGGAATGCTGTATCACTGTCAATTCCTCCAATTTTTTGTGGTACCTTTAAACAACACAAGGAACTTCGTGTCTAGCTACCTGAACTTCTGTGGTCTGGGTCGCCAATTAATGTCGATCGGCGTGACATCAAAGCAGGAATCGAGTAAAATAACAATGCAACAATGCTGTTTTGCGAAGTGGTTTTACCAGACATGTGCTTAATGGCTTGGATAAAAACAAAAAAGAAAAAAGATTATGGTGCGGTTTCAAATTATGACTGTTTCAATATTATTCCTTATATGGTCAGAGATTATAGCAAATGATCAGGGATTGTAACCATAACGGGGATTGTAACAGATATCAGTTCTTAAAGAAGACAATTATACCCGATAATATTACCCAAACCTTATCAGAGAAAGGAATTACCGAAACCGATTCGTTCTAAAGTTTTAACCGAAAAGTCGATTTCAATCCATAATCTAATCGGAAAATGTGATTGCAATTTATAGTTTTGGATCAGGCATTGTAAATATTTTATACTAATTTATTAATTTGTTACTCTCTTTGCAGATGCCTTACCTGAATCCTGCACGATCGTTAGGCCCCTCATTTGTCCTGAACAAATGGGACAATCACTGGGTCTATTGGTTCGGTCCACTCGTAGGTGGAGTCGCATCCGGCATCGTTTACGAGTTCATATTTAACACGCGCCGACAAGCACGTCTCGCAAAGGCCAATTCCGATAATGACTCCTCGATTCATTCGGAGGACGACATAAATTACGATCTTGACATGGAAAAGCAACCTATGCCCGGCAATAAGTATTCCGGAGGCACCTACAAGCGTAACCAACAGATTAATGGTGGTGCTGTCGGAGGTGGTGGTGTGTCTGGTAGTGGTGGCAACTATTACAGCGCCCCGCCTCCCACCAAGTACGAACAGTCCGAACCTTTGTATGGTGGCACCCGATCCATGTACTGCCGATCGCCCACACTCACACGTTCTAATCTCAATCGTTCCCAATCCGTCTATGCCAAAAGTCAAACTGCTATTAATCGTGACATTGTACCTCGAGCGGGTCCATTGGTGCCAGCGCAGAGCTTATACCCAATTCTGGCAAACACTCAACAGCAGACGCAGTCGTCGCATCTGCAAAATCAAAACGTTCAGAATCAGTTGCAACAACGTTCGGAGAGCATTTATGGCATTCGCGGATCCACCAGGCAACAACAACAACAGCAACAGGTGCAGCAGCAACAACATCATTACCACCACCAACAACACCAGCAGCAGCAACAACCATCAACACAAATGTTACAACAACAAGCACAGGAATCACAACTAGGCTTCCAGCCCGTTTACGGTACTCGCCACAATCCGACACCAACTGATGGCAACATCAAGTTGGAACGTCGACCAGAGCCAGTTTACGGAGTGACGGCGCCTCGAAACCGTGGTCAGTCTGCGCAGTCTGACGACAGCTCCTACGGTTCGTATCATGGTTCGGCAGTTACACCGCCTGCGCGAAATGCTAATGGTGACCCTGTGCTGATGTACGTACCACCTCCGCCACACCCCAGTCAAGTACAGGGTCCCTCACAGCTGCGCACACAGTCGGAGCGTAAGGTTTCGGCCCCAGTAGTGGCCGCGCAATCACAGTCAACCGTTGCAACGGCGAATTATTCCGCTGCGCAGGGACCACCACACCCTAAACAACAACAGCAGCAGCAACCACAGCAGCAACCACAGCAGCAACCACAGCAGCAGCCGCCACAGCAGATGCTGGTGCAGCAACATTACGGCATGTTGCCACTGCGTTAGATTAAACGAACAACTATAGGACTTTTAACCATGCCAAATATTTGGAAACTTAAGTAGCCAACATGTTTAAAACACATTTTTAGTTTTTGATTTATGTAGTATTTTTAATTTACTATTATGTAATAAATAGTCCATTATAAAAAAACAGCCAAAAACATAACATATTTAGCGTATTCACAGTTCATCGTATTTTAGTATGGTATTCGTACCACGTGGTATATATACTATACAATAACACATAAACGTCAATCTGTTGTTGCATCCATACCACAAGTGTTGTATTTGAGAGTAGCCCTGAGGCAGTGTTTTTGGTGTAGTATTTTGTGAAATGAATAAAAATTGTGAAATTGAAGACAAATAGTGCACATAATATGTTCATTTATTTATTTTTCTTTTCATATCAAAAAATATTTATGATAATTTCAAAAAAATACTAATTTTATAAGAAACAGCTGCATTTATATTACGAAATATTTTAACGAGTAGAAAAGTGGTGCTCACAGTTCAATTCCCGTACTGTCGTATTCGTACAATGTCGTACCAATACCATGGAACTGTGAATACGCTAGTTGTAACATTGTCTATTATAGAACAAACCAGAATGGGAAACAAAAATATTCATATTTTAATTTAACATTTTTCTCATGGACATCCCATACATCAATTCTATATAATTACAGAATTAAAAAAAAACTATAGTATTTTGGAAAAATAGTTTAATAAACAATTTTATACGCATTTTTTTTTTAAATATCAAATCTAACTTTCATATACTGAAATGAATGATATTATTCCAATAGTTTTTTTAAGACGGAGAATGGAGACAAAATCAGCACCAACAAATGATATAGAATTGATGTATGGGATGTCCTTAATATTTTTTTTTCGTTTACTTGAGTACTGTAATTTACCATTTAATAAAAATCATGTTTTATAATTTCAATTATAGTCACTGTGGTTACATACATTTCTCCAGATCAAAATATATTTAAAATATTTGACAATTACTGATACCCAAATTAAATAAGTTTAATTTAAGTTTAGTTTATGTTTATTTCAAAAAATAATGTTTTAAAAACAGTATGAAACCGATTATTTGTTAAGCAGCGCTAGTCAAAAAATTTAAGACTTTGTAATTTAATTTAAATGATAAATGTTAAAGCGAAATTTTAATGTAACTAGCAGTTATTACTTCGGTTATTAATGAACAAATTAAGTTTAAGCACATAAGTGCTCATTTTAATTATTAGAGATGGTATTTTATTATTTTTGTCGTTTAAAGAATCTCCAGCACAAAGTCTAGCATTTAGTGTTATCCAAAGGAATTAGTAATTAGTAGACATATTATAAATTTAGTAAATTTGTTTAAATAGTAATCATTATATTCTAATAGAATTTAGAATTTATATACAATTAAACAAAATAAAATAAAAACTAACAAGAGGATTAAAACAATTTCGCTATAAAAATAATTGTTTTATTTGTATTCCAACAATTTTTTGATTAATAATAGTCTTAAGTCTACTCAAAATCTTCCGTATTTAAATCAGTTATTTTCACTGAGTTACGTTTTAGTGTTCCCAACTCAGCTTCGAACAAAATATCATTTATTGCTTTTTCAGCAAAAAGTCTTTGTCTGTTTGAAACCTTTTTCAATTTACTAGCCCAGATTTTAGCCATACTGTCACATGTCTCATGGCTTTCGATTGCATATTTTTGTTCGGTTGCATCATTTGAATAGTTCTCTAATAAAGGATAGTCAATTCTCTCTGTGCCTTCTGAATAATTTTCTGGAATACTTTCATGGATCTCATTAGGAATACATACTGTGTAGTCCAAACATTTTTGGGGTTTCTTTTCGACTTTTATTTTTCTTCTTTTCGGTTTTGATTGAATACTGATTAAGTCTTCTATAGATACCTAAAAAATGTACAAAATCATACATTATTGTTGAACGAAAACAAAAAAAATCATCGATTTCGTTTAATTTCGACAGCAATAATTAAAATTCACAAATACTTAAAATATTATTAATGACACCGTGCTACAAAAATCGAAAAAAAAATATTGTACACATATTCTGAGCATTTTCATGATAATATTTTTTTTTAAATCAATTTGAGGATGAAAATAAAAATGTTTTAAGATAAAAATTCGTTTTTTTTTTCATTTTAAATGCTCAAGTATTATCAAAAATTAATTTTGAAAAAAATTAATTTAAATGAAAATAAAAACTTTCAATTTTTACTCAAACATTGACAATTTAGTAATTTCTGTAATAAAAGATGAAATTTTAAGAAAAAGTGCGATGTTTTATAGGCTGTAGGCACTTTTTTCAATTTTAGACATTTTTATTTTTGTGCATACAAATAATTTTATGCCACTCCCTCATTCCAAAAATTTGTGAATTGCACTTTACCGGCCGAAGTGAAATTAAAAAAATGGCCTCCCGACGTTTTTTTTTTTGCAAAATAAATACGCTCGGACCCCTGGTGACAAAATAAAAATGTGTAAATACTTCGAACATAAAATGGTCTACAAATGTAATTCAGAAAAGATCAATTGAAATTCGGAAATTCCATTTGAAATTCAGAAATTCCATTTGAAATTTAATAGACATCAATAGAAATTCAGAAATTCCATTTAAAATTAATAAGATATCAATTGAAATTCAGAAATTCCATTTGAAATTTAATAGACATCAAATAAAATTCAGAAATTTCTGAATTTTAAATGGAAATTTCTGAATATCAAATGAAAATTTCTGAATTTCAAAAGGAAATTTATACAAATTAAATGAAACTTTCTGAACTTTAAATGGAAATTTCTGAATTTCAATTAATGTATTTTCAATTTCAAATGGAATTTCTGAATTTTATAATATATTTATTCACATAAGAAAAAAATTAAAAAAATGATGAAATTTTTGAATAAAACTATATATTTTTTTATACCCTACACCTATGAGGTACAGGGTATATTAACTTTGTGCATATATTGTAACGCCCCTTAGGAGGCGTGTCCGGTATGGAAAAGTATATATATTCTTGATCAGCATCACTACCCGAGTCCGTTTAGCCATGTCCGTCTGTCTGTCCGTCTGTCTGTCCGTCTTGCTGTCCGAATACAGAATAACTTGAGAAATACTGATCAGAATGCGATGAAATTTCGACTCAATATATTTTAACCAAAACTGAGTTTGAAAATGAGCCAAATCGGTCAACGGACACGCCCACCTCCCATACAAGTCACTTTTATATAACTCTTTCGGAACTAATAACTCGAAAAGTATTCAAGGTATAGTTATAAAATTTAAAAGGTATTGTTAGAATTCATCTAAAAATATGTGGTCCAAAAATGGGCGTGATCCGCCCACTTTTTTTTTCATTATTTCCCGGGTTTCATAGTGGAAATTTGATCCGTAAATTATTAAAATCAAATCTATGAAATATTAGCCTTTCAAAATTTTAAATATAGGCGTGGTCCGCCCAATTACATTTTTCAATTTTTTTTTTTAGTTTTTTAAACTTTATATAATTTTTTTAATTTATGGGGATATAAGATGTAAATTTCTGATATATGAATAATATTCTGAGGGTTAATATCCCCACCAAAGGTGTAGGGTATTCCATAGTCGGGCCCGACCGACTATAAAAATCCTCCCCATGTGACCGAACTTACCCATGTGACCTAACTTTCCTAACTCGTTTTTATTTAATTTTCAATGTTTTTTTTTTAACTATAATATAAATTAAAGACCCACTAAGAATAATTTTTAACCATTTTTCTTATAACATTAATAGTTTAAGAGATATGAGCCTTCAAAGATAGAAAAAATAATTGCATACCATACAGAACTATATGAAAATACATATTAGAACATAACTAAAAAATTCTAGCATATCCTCTAAAATCCTAAAAATTGTATTTACGCTTTTATAAAATACACTTTCTGAAGAAAACATAGCTTCCGGTTTGCTCCGGTTTACAAGAAAATTGTAGTGAAATACTACCATTTTCGTTCGAAATTTATTAAAATGATTTTAAGTGTTTGGTATTTCATAACTCAACACAGACGAATAATACAAAGTTTTTATTTACACAAATTTATATCCATAGTGTGTAAACAAAAATAAAAATACCAAAAATCTATTAATTCATCAGTATTTCATAAAATTTATCGTCAAAAATTTCAATTTGAGTAATATTATGTCAAGTTAATAATTTTATATCAATTAAACCTAGAGATTTCCTTTATTCGCACTAACTTTTTTCTAATCACAATCAATGCAGTAAAAAATAAAAAAAATATCATCCCGATATCATCTCCGGATTAGGAGAAATTACATGGCAAATATTACCATTTTTCATACATTTGTGCTTTTTTTCGTAAATTTATTTCAAGCACTGCAAGCGATATCCTTAGTTCGCACTCTTTTTTTCTAATCACATTCTATGTGGGTAAAAAATAAAAAAAATATAACATCCCGATATCGTTCCGGATTAGAAGAAATTACATGGCAAAAATTACCATTTTTCATAAATTTGTTCCTTTTTTTTATAAATTTATTTTAAGGACTACATTAACACTAACTTATTTCAGATCACTATCAATGTGGTCAAAAATGTCCACAATATTCTCGAAGTTTAAATATTTTTACATAACTTTTGTGAATCAATAGAAGACATTCTGTAAAGCATAACTATACCTCGATATTTTTTTATTAAGTAAAAAAAAAATCAACGAAATCTACCGATTTGTTTTGAAGTTATATAATTTTGTTAAAAAAAAAAATGCTATTTTGTTCATCGTGCGACGTATGTATGTCAAATTGCTATTTAATTATTTGAAAGCATCTCTAAATAACTGTACTCACTTCCACTTCTTCTTGATCAACATTTGAAGTGTCGGAACATAATGTGGCATTTACTGTATCGAAATACTGAATGGGTTTTTGTACTTCTTCCATAAAATCAAACAAACGGTACCACCAAACAGTTGGTTTGTAAATATCGTTTGGAGTCTCACTGACAGTTTCTGATTTTTTAATTTTTTTGTATTCTTTTCGGAAATTGCATCTTAAAATATTTATTCTCTTTTTAACATCCTCTGCTGTAGCTTCTTTCTGGACTCTGGACAAAACATCCACCAACTCAGCGTAGGCTAGCTCTTTTTTTATTTTATTTCCAAAATCGGCAGAGTTTGGGTTCCACAATGTTTGATGTCTCTTGTAGCATTCGATAAATTCCTCCAAGAAATATTTATTTTCCATTTTGCCGCACAAATTGTTTAATTTTTCACAGTTTACTGACAGTATAATAAATCCATGATACAATAAAAACTTAATTGTCAGTTTGTGTATTGTAAGGGTTTCCATTCAACTTTTTGTGTTTAATACGTTTTTCTCTTGAAGCTGTACCTGCGCCAGTGTTGTATTTCACGGGCATTTGGTGGCCCGCTAGTTGCCCACTATTGTCTGAATTGCTCAATTTGTATTTTACTGCTCAGTTTCTATTTGAAAATGCCCAAATTGTTTTGCAATATTTAAGAACCTTAATTTTATTACGAATGAACCATTCACATCAGACAGCACGTTGCGTATCATGCACGTTCATATCAGAATGATGCAAAACAATTAGTGTTGTCCTTTTTATACATTAATTATAAACCGGCAACTCTTTCATTTATTGTCAAAATAATTAAGTATAAGTATAAATATAATTTGGAATTACAATAAATGAAGAATTTATTAATTGAAATAATAATGCAATCACATCGTGTTGACGAATAGTTTCTCGGCCGATTTAACATCGGTAATGGGCACCAGGCCACTTTGCAGAAAGCAGCGTTTTAACGATTGACTAACAAAGCCAGAAACTCCACAATAACTGTGCACAATCGAGGAGATGGAGACGTTCTTCGTAACCATATGCGGACGCCGCCACAGCTGCACGCAAGCAGTCGGGGGGACCGTCAAGTACAATATGGAGTGGCTGGCGCAGAACAAGGACACAGTGGTAGCTGGACAAAGATAAACTAGACGAGTGAAGAGCCCGCTCTGCAAAGAGTTTAAATAAACGCACACTCCTTAAATATTCTAAACTTTGTAAAATACTTTAATTTCCCCTTGTACATTATTAATTAGTAGGTAATCAATCACATTATTAAATTAAAACAAATCTTTGCACTGTAAAATATTGCAAAACAAATTATTTAAAGCGACTGAAATT
Organism: Dryomyza anilis; assembly: GCA_951804985.1. NCBI lineage: Eukaryota > Metazoa > Arthropoda > Insecta > Diptera > Dryomyzidae > Dryomyza > Dryomyza anilis. The sequence goes on from OX638131.1 coordinate 79,569,941, forward strand.
TTGAATAATCTATTGTTGACTCATTTTTTCAGAAGTCCAACTATGTACTTTGGTAGCATTTCTGTGCAAAAAGAGTTGGCATCCCACAAAAGGAGAAGCACAAAAAGCTCAAAACTTCTAATAAACATTGATTTATTACGCATTTGCTTCTCGTTATAAATGATACAAGTAGCGGAATTTATTGTTTTTAGTATAAATTATTATGCAACCTCTCATGCTACTGGAATTTCTTATGCAGCATCCCTACACGAGCTATTAAAGGATAAAGCAACAATTTTTAAAGTTAATAATTTTTAAATTTGTTTTAAATTTTTGACATTAAAAAAATGGGTAGTCTTGTTAAAATAAATAATTAAAAAATACTCCAATATCACAACAATCTCAAAATGTTGTATTAAAAACAAGAAAAAGCAGTAAATTTTTATATTTCTACCTCAATACATGCGGCAGGCTCCTGCAAAAATATTTTGCATGATACGATAAGTGCATGAACGGACCCAAAACGCATGATATTTAAAAAATGTACTGAAGAATATTTTTCGTGCATGATACGCTACGTGCAGGATATGCAACGCGATGTCTGATATGAATGGACCTTTATATGTGTGTAACCAAATATTGGCTACACTGACTAAAAAAGTGTATTTTCTAATATAATTCACGCACAAAATGCAACCATGATAGTTGACAACAATTTCGAATGTGGTAATAAATATATGACCAAATATAACGAAGTGTAACAAAAGAATAACAGAATCCTTGACCGCTGCCTTGAACTTTTTTTTGTCAAACAGCCATCGAAAAATCTTTGCAATTTGGGTATGTATAAATGCAAACGATAAAAAATACTATTAAATCGTAATATCGACCAAATTACATACCGAAATCAGGGAATATTAACATATATTATAATATTAAAATGTTGTTCTTCTTCCTAGGGAATAGTTTTTGGATTTAAAAAATAATTTAAATATTACTAATGTGGTGTGTTTTACTATAAATTAACATTTTATGCACACTATTTATACACAATTTTACAATACCAAACAAAACGAACTGTAAATACGCTAACTATACGAAGAAATATTTCTATTATTTCTGAAATATTTTGTTTTTAACTTTATTTAGGGTGTGTGCGAGTTCAACTAAATCGATGACTAAACTAAATTGTATGAGTTTTTTTTCGACCGTCAGTCGGTAACCGGTAATTCTTAAGGTTTCTAATAAATCGGTTATCAAATTTCTGTTTGCTGTCTTCAAATTTATTTCAATTTAGTATGCTCAAAAATTTACTGAATTGAAAAGTCGAACACTGCATTACCTTCATTTAATTTAGTCAGGCATTTAGTCGAACTGGCACACACCCTTAATACTTGTATACTAAAGAAAAATAGTAGCCACAAAGTACTTATTACGAAAGGGAATTTAAATTCGAACTAACGAACACAGTCCACAAATTCTTATAATAGTTATATTGACCTGGCAATACCTTTCAAAATAAAAGCACAAAAACAACAAAATAAAAACAACAACAGCCTGTAAACTGTCAAAATTTACAGTCGAATCGAATCTGTCAATCTAAGAAAAAATACCATCGTAAATTCAAGCAACAAATTTTTCGGGAAGAGTTTATCTGCAGTTTGAAAAAATACGTAATGAAATAATTGCGAAATTGTGCCATCATAATATTTGAGATCTGTAAGTTCTACTGATGCATTTCGTATAAACCTTGCAAACATCTAGAGGACTTAGATACTGCAACCAGTACCAAGCAGGGACTATCAATTGAAATTCAGTTGACTAACCAAAGAGATATAATTTATTATTCGAATACAAACAATATTCGTCGGAACGTGAACCGAACCAAACCACTTAAGTAGATATACGCAATGGAGCCGCCCTGCTCATTTCATCCTTGCGATGAGGCTGTCATCGCCACCAACGACGATGCTAGCGACTGTAAGCGCTGCGCTGTGCGCTTGGGCTACTGGAAGGATGACTACATAAATTACTTTGTGCGCAACCAGGACCGTCGAGCTCCAGAAATAAATCGAGGTTACTTTGCGAGGGTCAAGGGCATAGAAATGTGCGTAGAGAAGTTCCTGAAGGTCAGTATGCAGCGCACCTATAATGCATTGTGGGGGAGAGTGGTGGTGTGGATTGTTCTTGGCAATATTTTATGTACATAAACGCGGGCAGGCATTTGACATTGAAATGCATATCCTGTTGCACACAAACTACTGCAATTGTTGTTGTTCTAAGTCTGTGTCCTTGTAGCTGCAGACGACATATGCATTTATTTGGTTATGTGCTATTTTTAATTGAGTATAGTTTTTTTTCTAATAATTACCCTTCAAAGCCGGCTCTAAAAAATATACAACATTTTTCCATTTTAAACGTAAAAAAATTGTTTTAAATTTTTTAATTATTCATTTGTTTATCCAATTATATACATATTTTTGAGGTTCTTGTGTTTTACCTTTCGTTTTGGATTTAGTGAATTTAAACATCCGGATCTCGAAATATAGGTTTCAATATTGACCGTTTTATTTTTAATACAAATTTTTATTTTGTGTTTGTGTTAATCTCGTTAGTAATATCGTATGTTCTTACATGTTAAATTCCCTTTTAAAATATTTTTGTCCATTTTAGAAGACAGATGGCAATTGCCAGATTATAAATCTTGGCTGCGGCTTTGATACGCTGTATTTTCGTCTCCGCGACACACCTTATCATGTAAAGAATTTCATTGAATTGGACTTTCCTACCGTAACAGCACGCAAATGTTACACAATCAAACGCAACAAAACACTGCTGGCCAAGATCAATGAGGAGGACGGTGAGGTGCGTCTTAGTCCGACAGATTTGCATGGCCCCAACTATCATCTGATGGGAGTGGATTTGCGAAATATTGATGAGGTGGACCAAAAACTGCAGCAGGCAGAAATCGATTATTCACTGCCGACTATTTTTCTGGCCGAATGTGTGTTGGTCTACATCGAGGTGCAGAACTGCAAAAATCTACTTAAATGGATTGCCAACAAATTCACAACAGCTGTATTTGTCAATTATGAGATGGTGAGTGTAATAAAATGAACTTTTTTTTTCTATCCCATATCAATTTATTATTTTTGTGTTTGACTAGTCATAGAATTAGTCGGATCCACCAGAATGTCATTGGGTTTATTTTAAAATATTTTTAAAGTATTCTCAATGAAATACAAAATCATTACGTCTAAACCGCTGAATGAAAAAAAAGCAAAAACAAAACAAAATCAAAACTTTTCATAACACAATGGAAAAAACAAAATGACAAAAAATTAAATATCGTCGTTGCAGAACGAAAAGCCACCAAATACAATTTCAAAATGCCAAATATTCATTTACAAAAATCTTTATGTATCTGTCAATTTTTAATCGATAATCTCAATGTTTTTACCAAAAAATGCAAATCTATCACTTAGTATTTCAACTTTAAAAATGCATCAATTACTTTTTATAATATTATTCAACAAACTCGAAATTGTAAGTTTTTTTATAAAAATGTATTTGGTGACTTTTCGTTCTACAACGACGATATAACAATATTAAATCTGAAACATAATAGCAAAACAAACACAAAAACATGAAATTTAAAATTGAAAAATAAAAAAAACTTATGAAATCCAAAACTTAAAAAATAAAAAGAAAAACATAATAAAAAAAAAATACTTAGAAGAACAAAAACACGAAATCAAAATCTGTAGCAAAAATACATACACCAAACAAAGGAAAACCGAGTTGGGAAGTTAGGTCACATAGGTAAGTTCGGTCACATAGGACGGACTTTTAAAGTCGGTCGGGCCCGACTATGGAATATCCTAGGTGTAGGGTATTCCATAGTTGGGAATATTAATGTGATATATTTAATTGTATACCTTAATTTTAAAGTTCTTAATTATGCTGAACCCCATCACCCTCAGAATATTATTCACATATCAGAAATGTACTTCTTATATCCTCATAATTTAAAAAAATGATATAAAAGTTTATAAAAATAAAAGTGGGCGGACCATGCCTATATTTAAAAATTTGCAATGCAAATATTTTATAGATTTGATTTTAATAATTAACGGCTAAAATTTTCACTATGACAACCCGGGAAATAATGTAAATGAAAATGTAGTCGGATCACCCCCACGGACCACATATTTTTAGGTAAATTCTAACAATACGTTATAAATTTGATGAATATATCTTGAATAGTTTTCGATATTGTGACCAAATTTCATCGCATTCTAACCAGTATTTCTCAAGTTTCCTCGTATACGGACGGGTAGTGATGCTGATCAAGAATATATATACTTTTCCATACCGGACACGCCTCCTAAGGGGCGTTACCATATCTGCACCTCATAGGTGTAGGGTATAATTATAATTAAAAAAACCAAATCAAATGACAAACATCAAAATATAAAACAAAAAAGGCAAATTCTAAAGAATAATATATAAATTACTAACTATTTGGTTAAAAAAAAATCACCTTTGCGCAGAATGAGTACAAAATATTATAAATAAATAGATTACATACGAAAATCGTTTAAAAATATTCAGAACCAATGTTTTTTTTATTTAATATTAACATTTTTGTTTTGCTGATTTAATTTAATACAATTAAATGACTTGGTATATTTTTATGATTTATCAAAATTAATCAAAAATTATTCTTGAAATAAATAGTATAAGAAAACGAGTTGCATAGCCCGGGTACAAAATACATTCTAATTATTGTGTAAAAATTGTAAAATGTAAATTTACTTTAAGGTCAACATGAAAGACAGATTTGGTGATATTATGTTGAACAACTTGCGCAGTCGGGGCTGCAGTCTGGCCGGCGTAGAGTCGTGCTACTCGTTGGATACCCAAATGTCTCGGTTTTTGGATTGCGGCTGGTCAGGCAGTCGCGCCTGGGACATGGTACAAGTCTACCAGAGCATATCCGCTGCTGAGCGTCAACGGATTGAACGTTTGGAAATGCTGGACGAAGGTGAACTGCTGACACAACTGTCGCAGCATTATTGCCTGGTGGTTGCTTGGATAGGCGAACTCTTTCAGGATATTGAAATTACGTACGTATGAAGTTTGACAAATTCGTGACTGTCCGTCTTAACGCTTTGCTTACTCTCTTTGACAGTGTGGAGAAGCGCATGTCATCGTTGAACATCGACTAGACAGCAAAACCAATAATCAAAACAATACCTATGCTATAATGTCACAAAATTTATTAAGTGTACTCAATGTATGAGCCAACAAAAACGTTGTCCCTTAAAATCTATCTTATTTTGTTAATGTATTTATCGATACATGTACTTACATATATGCATATGTATGAAGCACCAGCAAATGATGCCACTATTTGAAGTATTTACTTAATTTTCACATGCAATTTAAACCTTTGCCAGAGTTATTTAAGCGCATTCAGCAGTGCATAATATTAAGTATTTTTATTAAACATAGTTTAAATGTTTTTCAAAACGCACCTTGAAGGAAAATATTTTCATAAAAAAAACAAAACAAAAAATCTAATCACTAATTTAATTTAATTGTGTAAATGAGCCTGTGGAAAATTTAAATGTAGCTTTTAATCTATAATTACTTTCTTTACTAAGGACATAAAATCATAAACAGAGTTTTGATTTTGTTTATTCGCTTTGCTGGTAATTAAAGCGATTTCCTTCCAATAAAATTCAATTTAAATAAAACAAGTTTCTAATATTATTTAATATATATATTTTTTTTTTGTGTGATTCATAATAAATGTTAAAATATAAATGTGGTCTAAAAGTTATAAATGAACCTTCGGATTTATTCTGTGATTTGACAATGACATTTCTGAATGTTTTGTATTATTAAAAAATATTCAATAGTATTAATAATGTAGCTTTAAATTATAATTTTCGCAATCTTCGAGTATGTTGTAGTTTAACTGTAGGATTTCTATATAGTTCATCACAATTTTATATGGTTCGACACCATCAGTTATAAAATAGGACCATTCTTGGTCGTCACAGAAATCCATAGCATGTAATATTTTTGAAGGAGTTGCATTATTTTTTAGCCTCAATTTTAGACTTCGTTCGTAGAAAACAAAGAAGATATAAACAGTTGAATGTTTATATCTCCTGCTTCCGATAGATTTAAAAAAATTACAATCGAAATACATTCAAAAGACAAAAAACATTTTGCTATACCGCGCAACCTCTCAGCAGACAATGGCAAAACTCCGAAAGTAAACACTGCCCATGAAAAAAGCACTCAGCGCCGCCGTTTGGATTTAACATTAAACTGTAGGTCCCACCACTTTCAGTATAAATATAACACGCACAGCTCAAAGGGTGAGAGAGCTCGGCCTAATTTCTTCAGGACTTAGCGCCAAAAATAAAATAGACACAAAAAACATTTACTAATTACAAATATCCTAAATATTCATTATTTATTTATTTATATGCCTTTAAATCCTCATACCATTTTTTCTCATATTAAATTTTAACACTTCGTATTTTTCGCCACAATTTCCTCAATGTTCGATGCTACTTTAATGATACGTATTATTAATACGTATAGTCGAATTACATATTCCTAATAATTTATTGAAATTAAAGTGGATTTTAGTAAATTTATTTTATTTAAATGTCGAAATTGAAATTCACTTTTAAAAAATCACACACATAAATGGACACTTCTAGTTGCAAAAGGTCAATGTGCGCTTCAGTTTCCAATAATTGCTTGTAATACTTTATTCAGTCTGCAATTATTTTTAAGTCCGTCGCCATATTAGAAGTTCGGTTTATTATTTATTATCTGTAATAAATAGAAAAAAATTTAATGTAATGAATTAACAAAAAATACCAATACCTTACTAATTATTGTAGATTATTACAAAAATGCATGCGACCATTTTGAGCAAACGCTGGAAAGCCCGGGTAATACCCAGGTAGTTGAAATAGCCGTAAAACCCGGGTATTAAATGTTCGAGCTACCCGGGTAGTTCGCAAAACCCGGTTAATTTATTCATTAGTTGTTTGAACTACTCGGGTAGCCCATTTGGTCGTCCGTTGTTCGAACTACACATTCGTTCGTTTGATCGTTTGTCAATCCGTCCGTTTGCATAATGTGGGAGTTGGCCAGAAGTGGATAGATAGTACGTTTTAAAAGTGGGCGGAAAGTGATAAAAAGACCGAAACAAAATTATTGGTAGCAGACATCGTGGGAAATCGAATGGTACCATGGTCGGTGGTCCATCCAAGCAGGATATGACATTATTGACGACAAGGTCATTGATAAGTATGTCTACAACAATTTCATAAAGAACATTGTATTTAAGATGTCATACACAATATGTCATCCTATTAATATAATAAATCTGTTTGTTCGTTTGTACGTTTGTACGTTTGTTCCGCTTCTCCGTCTAAACGGCTGATCCGATGCGGTGTGGTCTGGAAGGAATGATAGGCTATATATGGGCGGGATTGGACAAAGAGGCGTGGCACCTCCCATACAACCTAAACTTTCAATACGATATAACTCAACACTTTCACCAGCTACGAACATGAAACAAAAAACTCAAATACAAAAAAAAAATTTTAAAAAAAAAGCAAAAGCACGAAACAAAACAAAAGCAAAAATACAAAAACAAAAGCAATCACTTTTGTTCCGCTTCTCCGTCTAAACGGCTGATCCGATTGTCTTGAAATTTTTACCACAGATGCGGTATGGTCTGGAAGGAATGATAGGCTATATATGGGCGGGATTGGACAAAGAGGCGTGGCACCTCCCATACAACCTAAACTTTCAATACGATATAACTCGGCACTTTCACCAGCTACGAACATGAAACAAAAAACTCAAATACAAAAAAAAATTAAAAAAAAAGCAAAAGCACGAAACAAAACAAAACAAAAGCAAAAATACAAAAACAAAAGCAAAAGCAATCACGTTTGTTCCGCTTCTCCGTCTAAACGGCTGATCCGATTGTCTTGAAATTTTTACCACAGATGCGGTATGGTCTGGAAGGAATGATAGGCTATATATGGGCGGGATTGGACAAAGAGGCGTGGCAACTCCCATGCAACCTAAACACGATATAACTCGGCACTTTCACCAGCTACGAACATGAAACAAAAAACTCAAATACAAAAAAAAAAATTAAATACAAAAAAAAAATTAAAAACAAAAAAGCAAAAACACAACACAAAACTAAAGCAAAAATACAAAAACAAAACCAATCACATAAAACCACAATCCAAACTAAATAAAAAAACAAAAAAAGGAAAGAAAAACAAAGTCACTGCACTAAAACTAACCAAACTAAAACTCACCACACTAAAATTCACCCTTAAATTAACCACACTAAAACCCACCACACTATAATTCACCACACTAAAACTCACCACACTAAAATTCACCACACTAAAACTCACCACACTAAAACTCACCACACAAAAACTCACCACACTAAAACTCACCACACTTAAACTCACCACACTAAAACTCACCACACTAAAACTCACCACACTAAAACTCACCACACTAAAACTCACCACACTTAAACTCACCACACAAAAACTCAACACACTAAAACTCACCACACTAAAACTCACCACACTTAAACTCACCACACTGAAACTCACCACACTTAAACTCACCATACAAAAATTCAACACACTAAAACTCACCACACTAAAACTCACCACACTTAAACTCACCACACTGAAACTCACCACACTTAAACTCACCACACTAAAACTCACCACACTAAAACTCACCACACTTAAACTCACCACACTAAAACTCACCACACTAAAACTCACCACACTTAAACTCACCACACAAAAATTCAACACACTAAAACTCACCACACTAAAACTCACCACACTTAAACTCACCACACTGAAACTCACCACACTTAAACTCACCACACAAAAATTCAACACACTAAAACTCACCACACTAAAACTCACCACACTTAAACTCACCACACTGAAACTCACCACACTTAAACTCACCACACAAAAACTCACCACACTAAAACTCACCACACTAAAACTCACCACTCTTAAACTCACCACACTAAAACTCACCACACTAAAACTCACCACACTTAAACTCACCACACAAAAATTCAACACACTAAAACTCACCACACTAAAACTCACCACACTTAAACTCACCACACAAAAATTCAACACACTAAAACTCACCACACTTAAACTCACCACACTGAAACTCACCACACTTAAACTCACCACACTAAAATTTCACCACACAAAAATTCAACACACTATAATTAACCACACTAAAACTCACCACCCTAAAATTCACTACACTAAAACTCACCACAATAAAATTCATCACTTTAAAATTCATCACACTAAAACTCACCACAATAAAATTCACCACACTAAAACTCGCTACACTAAAATACGCCACATTAAAACACGCCACATTAAAATTCACCACACTAAAACCCACCACACTATAATTGACCACACTAAAACTCACCACACTTAAAAACACTACACTTAAACTCACCACACTCAAATTCACCACACTAAAACTCACCACACTAAAACTCACCACACCAAAACTAACCACAATTAAACTCACCACTCCAAAATTCACCACATCTAAACTCACCACACCGAAACTTACTACATTAAAACCCACCACACTAAAACTTCTACTGGGAAAAACTCTACGGGGAAGAATTCTACGGGAAAGAATTTTACCGGGAACAATTCTACCGGGATTAATTCTACTTTGAGAATTCTACGGGAAAGCGTTCTATGTGGATTTTACGGGGAAGATTTCTACTGGGAATAATTCGGCGGAGAAGCGCAGTCTGAGAAAAAATTGTCTTTGAGAAAAGTTGTTTTGGCGGAGAATTATTTGGTTACCACATTTATAAAACCAATAAAAAAATTTCAACAGCTAAGCACGGGCCCCTCATATAAATAATAAAATGTTTTTTATATTAATAAAATTGCTCCATATCTTTGAATTCAGAAAATCTTGGCACGAGTCGTGCACGGGTCCAGCTAGTATATAAATAAATCAATGACATTGTGAAAATCGATCATTGATAAAATGTTATAGATGACGTCATTGATGAAAATTAACATTCACGTGACATGCCCCTGAAGGAAATGCATTCAACATACGTCTAGGGGCAGCATTTCCGCGTAAAACTGAAATTTTGTGTTCGATGTCACCCTGCCATACAATTCATAGACCCAATTTGAGGGACCATTTTTTATAAAAGCGGGATAATAAGCAGTATTAATGTTGATAGATGATGATGCCTAGAAATTAGTAAAGTACGTTATTGACATTAGCAAGTACACATAACATTCCAACCGAGAACCAGAAGAAAATAATAAATAATATAAAATAAGAAAAAATTATATATATATATAAATTAAAAAATAAATAATATAAACTAAAAAAAATATATGTATGGCAATCAATTGTGACTTCCTTGATGAATGACGTGCATGACATTGTTAATGCTACATCATGCATGAATCGGAGAACATTTGTATGAAAATGTCATCAATGCTTTGCAGGGGAAAATGCTATTGGTCATTGATGGTTTTGACCTGACATAGGGGAATCTTTGAGCAATCAGTGATGACATTTCCTGCTGAGATAAAAGGTGTCAAAAACCAAACATTTTTTGTTGCGGAAATTGATAGAGGACATCATTAGAAGGCGAATTTTACCCTTTGGTCCGTGACCGTGAACAGTTTTTGCTTATAGTATATAGAGTATTTGACAATACGTCGTTGTCTCTCGTGATGATCTGGATGCGTACGCTCGTGCTGAACGCCGATATCGTATCCTACATTATAAACTATAGATTCCTTTGGAGAGCACAAAACCCTGCTTCAGTGCAATACGAAGTTCCACTGTATGACGCTTCGTGTTGCATAAAGAACAACACTCAAAATATAAAGTCTGTAACAATAGCAAAAAAGTTTGCTAAATAGCAAAAATATTTGCTGAAATGAGAAAAGCGACGGATTGACTATTTTAGCTGTTATTAAAATAAAAAAATATATTTTTCTGTATTTTATAATATTTTTTATTTCTTATAATATTATTTTTCTTTATCTTATGCATATACTTTTTTTATTTTACCTTCCCCCCTTAATTTTTTTATGTTACATTCATTTCACTGTTATCTGTTTTAAATGTTGTCTAATAAGAGTCTACGAATTATATGTATATGTATTAGCTACAGCGCACGTTGGGAAAAAATGATCAAATACGTGTTCATGGCGGTTTTTTTAATTTCACGTCTATAATAATAATGATAGGTATTTGTATACTTAGATATTCTTAAAGATAATTCTTTGGGAAATCGAGTGGCATACTTTTTTAGTGGTACCCTACACCGATACCCTACATTTAAATAGTAACTTTGATTAATATTTTGCAATACATTTCTGATGCGTAGAAATTAAATATAATATATATATATATATTTTTTTGATCGATATAATCTTGGTTAATTTGTGTATACATATTCCGTCCATTAACATTATACTAAGTATTAAAAAATCCTAATTTTTTCAAAGAACGTAATAAAATAACGTAATAAAGTAAACAAGTAAGTACCGATATAATTAGGGCTGTGCGTTGAATTGTTTTACAGGAAATTCTGATTAATCGCAATCACGATTAATAAATTATTCGATTAAGCGTATTGTTTAATTAACCGAAAATAAGATTAATCGGTTAATTAAAACAATTCAATTCAATTAATCAAAATACTTTTTATTTAAGAACATATTGCTGTTTAAAAAGATATACAAAACAAAGTTTTGTTTGAAAACAAAAAACAAAATAATAAAATTACAAATGCCGAAAAAGATGCGTAACATGTATAATATAGTTATTTATAATCATGCCAATAACAAAACAAATAATCGTACTTCAATTAATCATATATCTGATTAGTTGAGTACACTCAGAAGAAATTGTACCATTAAGTACTTTATGGTACGACCATTGATCTTATGGTTCATGTATTAATAGTTTTTTCAAAAGTTTTCTAATTAATTCAATAGTATTTGAAAAATTCAGTACCATAAATTTAAATATTTCAATATTATTATTTTAAATAGAATAAATACTGTTGTTTTAATGGTTTCTTTCTACAATAACAAACGTGGTGTAAAAGAACATAAAAACTAATGCAAACATGTTCGTTTTGTACATCATTCTGCGTGTTTACTCAAAATGGTCGCATGAATTTTTTGTTATAATCCACATTATTAAACGCGTCATTGGTAAGGGCTCAATGTATTTAATGTAAATAAATTAGATATATATGTTTATTTATATTTTTATTTATTAGAGAAATTAAATAATACATCGAACTTTTATTATGGCAACGGACTCAAAAATAACTGCAGACTCAAGTACTACAATCAATTATTGAAAACCAAAGCAAACATTAAATGTGTTATAACCCTTTGCAGCAAGAAGTGTATTTGTATGTGTGTGTTCTAAAAGTGAATATCAATTTTGACATTTAAATAAAATAATATATACAATAAATTAACTAAAATACATTTTTGTTTTAATAAATTATTAGGCAAATGTAATTCGACTTTACCATAAAATTAATAATACATATCATTATATTTGTATAGGTCTTTCTTATTGAAATTACAATATCACATTATAAAATTTACGGTACAACCACACATTGTATTAAGAGTTTCAATAATACTGAACTGATGGGACGCATCCTATTGACCAATTTTAATGGTATAAATTATTATTTTTCTATTGAAATACTATCAATTTACCATGATTTTTTTCTGGGTGTAGTCGTATGAAAAATATGACACATCGAAAATTTGATATATCTTGTTTACGATTAATCAGACATTCCGGTAAAACGATTTATTGCACATACCTAGTTTAAATCGTGCATTATTATTAATGCCCAGCAGGAAATGACATCATTGACTTCAAAGTGATAAATCGAAGAAATTGTAGAATTTATTAATTTCGCCCATTTTAGCAAAACATACATTGTTAATTCTAACATTGCATTTTAAATTTTATAATAATATCCCAAATTATTTAAGAATTATTGGTTCCTAACAGTTATAGATTAGTGACTTGTATGGGAGGTGCACTAAGAAAACAAGATGTTTATGAAAGTCTTGCTGCAACTATCCTTTTAAATTTACGCCTTGTAGCAAATATTCAAACATCCCATAAGTTTCAATAAAATTTATATATGACATATATGCAGATAGTTACGAGATGTTTGCCACAACAGCAATGAAAATTGAGATATTTACAGTTGACTGATAGCAAACATCCTGAGTTCTGGAACATTTGCTGCAAAATTTTGAGTTATTTTGACATTTAACTACTATAAATAAGGAAAATGGCGTACTTTTTCCTTACGTTCGATTTATCCACAACAATTAAGTAAATTTAGTCGTGTAAAAAAGTGCCCAGTAAAATATTACATTTTAATGGTAAAAGTGAAAATAAAATATCCAGTGATTTAAATTATCAACACGCGATGGAAAATATTTCTTTTCAGAGTTTACTTTGATGACAGCATCGCCGGTCGGACTTGGCTCTTCTGCGAAGAAATTTCAAGTGGTTGTACAATTTTGCCTTCGAAGGATTTAAAAAGTCGATGGCGATGTATACCAGGATGTACCATGTACCAGGATACTGTTTTAATTCTAGAATAAATAAATATAAATTTGATTCATTTTATTTCAATTCAATAAAAATTACTCCGCTAATTCTAATGGAGTACCTTTTCCATATATTCATCAACTATCTTCCTATTTGTCAGATGTTTAATTGAGGGTTGCTATACATAATCGTAAATTTGAAAAATGGTTGCTAGCAATATTAAATCAATAATTGTCCTATTGACCAATTTTAATGGGATTTGAGGTAATTTTTTTCTGGGTGTATAAAAATTACCTTTAGGCGCAGGAGGGCGCAGATAAAATTGATATGGCTGTAACCAACATAAATCGTACCATTCTCTTAATATAGTACGATCGTGATCCATCGTGATCCAAAAAATTTATAGACCGCAAAATTGTATATTTTTTTGAATAATACTGAGAAAATATTTACATTTACATTCAAATATCATTTGAACAGGATATGCTATTAACAAGAATTATACGTTAGACAGGAGACCTATGTGTCCTTGTTATGTGATAAAAAATTGGTTGTCTTTCACATATAAATGACATTTTTTTTATATTTTGAGAAATAAGCCTCAATACAGATAGCTATAAGAGATATTTACATAAAAAACGGCAATTTTTATCTGCATTCATCTTTTATATAATATTCAATTCAAATGGAACATTCCCGTAAGTTTTTGTTTTTGCCTCATGCGCGCGTATTTGATCATTGTTTCTAGTACACATCTAGTACATGTTAGCTACTCTAGCGATATGCACACCAGTAACACTAGTACGATCTTGATCAGGGTTGCCACTTTCGTATTTATAACCAAGTTTGGTTACTTTTTTTTGGCTTGTTTAGATGGTTATTTTTTCTTTGGTTTGGTAATATTTTACTATGTTGATGGTACTTATTATATAGAACACTTGAATCAATTCAAAAAAGATTTGATTTTTCAAGAGGAGATATTAAAAATTTGTCTGTCATTACACCAAACAAAGTTTTGAGATCTTCTGAATTATCATTATTATCTTTATTAGACACATTTTCATATTTATATGAGGAAAGTGACATCGAGGAAATAATAACTCAGTTGAAGTTATTACGATTGTCCAAAACGGAATTAAGAGAAGAATGGATATATTTATGTTTTGGTATAAAGTGCACACATATAAAAATGGTCTAGGTGAAATTTGTTTTGAAACTAACAAATTTTGTATTCAATTTGTTATTGTTGCCATATAGTTGTGCTGCTGCCGAACGTAAATTTTCTAACCTTTCGCTGATAAAGTCCAATTTAAGGACCAAATTAGATTTTAAAACTACTAACAGTATAATGTTAACAAAAGAGTTATGCTCCAAAAATGTCAAAACTCTCTATGTATGGTCCGCGTTTAGTCTCAAGTTAAATTATCGAGCTGGTATATTTTAATTATTTGAAAAATTTTAAATAAAATCAGCCAATTTTAAGTTTTTTTTTTTATTTAGGGTGTGTGCGAGTTCGACTAAATTTCTGACTAAACTAAATTGTACAAGTTTTTATTCGACCGCCATTCGGTAACCGGTAATTGTTAAGTCTCTAATAAATCGATTATCATATGTCTGTTTGCTGTCTTCCCATTTAGTTCAATTTAGTTTACTCGAATATTTGCTAAATTGAAAAAGTAAACACTGCATTACCGACAAAATTTAGTTTAGTAAGCAATTTAGTCGAATTCGCACACACCCTTAATACATATTTATCTCAAGGTTGTACCAAATATATTATATGTGCTTATATTATAAATGTATCTAAAATAACTAATATACCTGTGCACCTTTAAGGAATTGTTTTTTTCATACAATAAAAAGTGAAATAATAAATTGGTAATTTTGTTTTGGAATTGGTAACCTTTTTTTTTTAATTTGGTTAGCAAAATTATTTTCAGTGGCAACCCTGATCTTGATCTTGTATAAAACAAGTTGTAATAAATTAAAAATTTATTTAAATTTGTGAAGCTATTTCGCAGTCGACCGCCGCTGTTAAAATTTAAAAATAGGATTGGAAAATTTTTCTGTGGTTGGTAGTTGATAGTTTGACTCACAATTGACTATGAAATATTACTGGTCAAAAGTTAACAAATCACAAATCGTTATTGTATTAGTTAAAATATATGAAACGTAGTATAATGTTCGATATACTATTTCCCTGGGTGCATTTTATGTTTGCTAAGTTGTACAACAATTTTAATGCTCAACATTTACCTATTGTTTATATATAATAACATTCATAATAATTTTCAAAAAATACGAATAAAATAAGAATTTAAACTTTCTAGCATCCGTTAAAAATTAAACGTTGTGAGATGAATCATTTATCTGCTTGCATGCATGGAGAATGTACTAAATACGTCGAATATGATGACCTTATTTAATTATCGGGTGACGGGGTTTTCACTTAATTCATGATTTCTGTGATGCAAAGAGATCAGAGGGCAAAATAATTACGTCGCGCGCATCTGTGCCCATAGCTCAAGTGAACAATGTCAAACATTGACTTTAATTAAATATTAAGACAAAAAAAATTATATACTCCAAGATATGAAATTGTTAAATGTATTAATATACAATTATTGTTCACGATAATCTTCATATGTAAATAACCTATTCAGGCAGACGATGCCTTCAATTGAACTAGCATTTGAATTGAAATTTAAAATTTAGCATAATCTTTCA
This sequence comes from Dryomyza anilis, assembly GCA_951804985.1. Taxonomy (NCBI): domain Eukaryota; kingdom Metazoa; phylum Arthropoda; class Insecta; order Diptera; family Dryomyzidae; genus Dryomyza; species Dryomyza anilis. Next base: position 79,586,384 of record OX638131.1, read on the forward strand.
TTTGATATGATAATTTGTATTATTCGCTAATTCTAGTGATTCTAGATGTAATTTTAATATAGAACATTATTTGTTCTTGCTAGGTTTCTTACTCTTTCCTTCTTTTTTATTTAAATTGCAATTTTTTTTTGTTTGTACTTTGTTTATAGTATGAATAAATATTACTCCTTTAAATAGTTCTTATATTGTAGGATGTAATATTCTTTGTCTAACAAATTTAGGATATTTGGATTCAACTTTTATTTATGTTCCAAACAATTGAAATTCGTATTTTGGTTTAAATATACAAAGTACAAATTTAATTAACAAATAATACAAAAATAATAATAATTTCAGATTTGGTCTTGGAAACCTAACAATTTATGAACATGATTTTTTTAATAAACTCAATTGTTTAGGGTTTTAGAAAAAATAATAATTTTAAAAAAAAATAGAAAAAATAACAAAAAAAATAATAGATTGCCATTTACAATAAATAAATTTTATTTCTTAAATACATGAGGAGCTCATTTCCAAAACGTGCTATATGAAACGAACTCTGTTTTGAGTAAAAGGCGAAATATTGTTACACCACGATAGGGTCCTTAGTATATTGAAGTTTTTAAACTAATCGTTTTTGAACCGTATATGTGTTAATAAATACTTTTAAAATTGAAATAGCGTGTTTTGGAAATGAAATCTCACATAGCATTTTTTGGAAATAACATTTTTAAAAGGTAGTATTTTTTGGAATTAAAAACCATTTTATTCTGCGTTTGGTTCATGTTTTTTTTTAATGGGAATAAGGGTAATAGTGATTTTTTAAAATTATCCTCGTTCATTAATGTTACTTCCACATTAGGATTTGAATCTTTAGTAATATTATTGACAAACATTTTTAAATAAAATGGAATATTCTCTACATTTAAACTCATTGCTTTCAACAGTTTGGATGACAGTATTTTGCTGCTTGTTCATTAACAGATAAGTTTCACAAAATAAGTTTCACAAAATCTTAATACATTTCAACTTGGCATCATTCCTAGTACTTTTCAATCAGATATTTTGAATTGCCAGACTTTGCCAAACAAGGAGTGGAATGTTTCCAGACAGTCTTTTAGTGTAACATATTTTTATTCTTAAAAAAAGCATTTGTTTCAATATTTTGACTTCAAGCTAGCCCACAGAAGGATTTTTTCTCTTTGAAGTATAGTTTTTTTTCAACGTTCTCATCAATTTCCAATTAATTAACGAATTTTTTAACTTTCCGCAACAAATCTTAATTTTTGGTTTTCGACGAGATAGACTTAAATTGTGGCATAGTACATTGTTGTTTTTGTTCTGATTATATAGAAAAAAACTATTTTTAAATGATGTTCAGATTTAATTTCGGCTCATTTTGTTATTATCATTTTATCATTCTCTAAACGTACGGCGAAATGTCATTACATCCTTTGTCAGACTGATATTCTGTCCATCGGTAGAAATTAATATTGTTTATGTCGCATAAATTATGGGCGATATCGGTTACATGTATAAAGATTGCAAATATATAGTACCATATTTGCACTTCACTTTTATTTTAAATCGGATGTGGTATCTTACTTTGATTATAATACGATTTCGTTCTATAGCACGTTTTGGAAATGTAATTTTCTCCAAATAGAATGTTTTGGAAATAAAATGTTATTTTAAATTCAAATAACTTTGTAAATGGTCTACTTAGAGACCTGATTTTATTTTTACTGATTCGACACCTAAGGAAGAACAAAAGTACATAAATATTTTTTTTTTATTTTTGACTGGATGGCACGTTTTGGAAATGAGCTCCTCACATGTTTACAAAATTTTTAATGAGCACTGATTTTAAAATTTAAATAAAAAATTTTAAAACAGAATTTTAAAAAAATTATTTAAAATTAAATAAAAAAAGTATTGGAATTAAACGATTTTGACCTATTATGCAGCCAATTGCGTTTAATTTAAACAAATTGTGTTTAAAATCCAGCATCCGTGAAACACATAAATGTTGCACAATTCTAGGTGCAGTATTTACGCGTTAAACTGAAACTTTGTGTTCGTTGTCACACTACGAATCATATAATTCCCATTTTGAGAGATCAATTGTTGTTCTTTCTTACTTAAATGAAAATAATATGTATTCAAAATTTAAAATATATCATTGAACATTTTATTAACGAAATGTATTAATAATGACAAATACAATCATGAGGTTACTGCAACCGCGGAACATGTCGGTTATTGTTAAATAAAGTACGTTAATTTTAATGACATGAGATTACAACAAATGTATTACGGTATCAACAATGTAACTTTGGTTCAATTACACAGATTTATTCTGCGTAAATCAGGCATGTCAAACTCAATTGGCATCACGGGCCGCATTTGTGTACCATAAGAAAAATATTCGCTCGTTTGTTACATTTGGTTCTTTGGTTGTAAAATAAAATATAATGTTAAGATGATGAAATTTTACACTAATCTTCGTTAAAATTGCCGCAGGCGAAATTTTGTCTGAGGTATTTACAATGGAGTATATTTCAAAAAACTAGAGACAATTTTATAAAACAGTCACCTGATGCATGTGACAATATTTCATTTTTGAATGAACTATAAATTTTTGTGGGAAATTGCTTTTTTGTGGAAAACAATGTTTAAAAAAATAGAATAGTTCAAAGTAGTAATCATATAAAAAATTTGGAAAAATTAGTTTTTAGTGGAATTATTTTTTAAATTTTATGTGATTTTTTATTGATAATAATTTTAAAAATAAATACAATCCAGAACGTGGATTTATTTAAGTATTATTATTTCAGTAGATTGTTGACTGGTAGTTAAATAGAATTCAGATTTCGTAAAAAGCTCTATTCTCGGTCAAATTGATTTTATATTATTGAATTTTGTGGTACGCACAATTTGATATTAGTGAGATAAATTTGTATCTGAAAATTTCCGTTTTAGACCCGATATTCCATTCTCGCATTTTCAGATACAATTTCATATTAATGATAATGTTCAATCATTGTATTTTATTATTAATAAAGGTTACATTTATAGACAACGGTTCCACACACAGAGTAGAGATTTGTTGCGCCAACCAATTAATTCGGTTCTCTCAACCGCTTAGTCGGTTGTTATTATCAAATTAAAAGAGTTGTAATTTGTACTTTAATCAATTTCGAACTGTTTTAGAACAATTTAGTACAGATTTAAAATCATTGGGAATGTGTATAAACTTGTATTTCACTCGAAGGTGTTCCGCCAACAAATTTGGAGACAATTATATTTAAAGGAATTAAGTTAGTTGGTACAACTAACTTTTATGTTCTTCCAACCTCATGCCAAAAGACGATTTTTCTGCGTGCAGTTTTTTCCAAAACCCGGATTTAATTCGCCAGCAAAGTTGATAGTAAATCTTTCGACTGACTTCAAAATAAATATTAGTTTAAAATGAGACCGTCATGATATTATAACTCGTCGACGATATTGCAAAACCGATCAATTTTGCCTAATTTTGTCTTATAGTGCGGTTTTAATTGATATGTTGATCAAATCAGATAAATTAGATAAATGCCATTATAAACTATGATATACTTAATTTTGGATGAAGTAAGTGCAGAAATGAGACTCCATAAAGTTTATTTTCTTCTGTAAAATTAATTTTGTAATTGGTATTCGAAATTGTAGATAGGAGATGTTGCTTAACCACCGACGAATTGTTTACCATTTTTAAGTACATTCGATATTTCGACAGACTATTAAACCTAAGTAACGTAAATTTTAAGCATTGTGATTTTTTTGAAAGTCAAAAAGAATGTGACTTAGTGTTTTAAGATTACAATTCAATTAATGTTAGATGTACTTTTTCACGAAATGTGTATAAAAACATTAAAAAAAATCCCGGGATTGACATCCCTACACACATAATAGAGATTTGTTGGGCGAATCAACTCTTTGCCCAACCAACATATTCGGTTCTCTCAACCGCTTAGTAGGTTCTTGTACTCAAAACTAAAAGAGTTTCAGATTGGACTACAACCAAATTCCAATAGTTTTAAAACAATTTGGAGTGTGTTTATTCAAGCGCCAACCAAATATGGCAGTTCCGGCAAAATTTTACAAACATTTTTTTTAAACCAAATGAAGTTGGTTGTTACATCTAACAGTAATATAATAGTTTGATGCTACAGTCCTATAAGAACTTAGGCCGAGTTCGCTCACCATTCAGAGCTGTGCGTGTTATATTTGTACTCAAAGTGGTGGGACCTATAGTTTAATGCCGAATCCAAACGGCGTACAGTGGTTCGGCTTCACACAAACGGCGGAAAAAACTATAAGGAGTTGTCAGAAATCTATGAAATTTTGAACACAGTGTCTTAGATGGATACTGATCTCATATATGTAACCCAAATTAAAATTGATTAGTGTTTAGAGGGCGTATCCATAGAATGTAATATTTATATTATATCATATCATACTTTTCTATGAGATTTTTATAAATATTCGAATATAAGTAACCTATATAATGAATATTCAATATCTCGATAATGTTTCGAATCTGAAAATTTACGCATCCGCCCTACTCTAAAGGTATTGAACTTGACGCCATTTCAAGTAAATTTTTCTTAAAATGAGGAGACTGTTTTCTGAATGTAGAAAACAAATTAACTTATTAAAATTTAAAAAATTGCTGAAACTATGTAACATAGTTGGATATAACACCATTTATATATTAATAACTAGCTGGACCCGTGCACGACTCGTGCAAAGATTTTGTGAATGCAAGGATATGGAGCAATTTTATTAATATAAAAAACATTTTTATCATTTATATCAGGGACCTGTGATTCGCTGTGAATGTTTTTTTTTGTTGGTTTTATAAATGTAGTAACTAAAACAAAAATAATTCTCCACCAAAACAACTTTTCTCAAAGACAATTCTTTCTCAGACTGTGCTTTCCCGTAGAATTCTTCCCCGTAAAGTTTTTCCCAGTGGTGAATTTCGGTGTGATGAGTTTAGGTGTGGTAAATTTTGTTGTAGTGAGTTTTTGTGTGGTGAGTTTTTATTTGGTGGGTTTTAGTGTGGTGAGTTATAGTGTGGTGAATTATATTGTGGTTAATTTTAGTGTTGTGAATTATATAGTGGTGAGTTTTAGTGTGGTGAATTTTAGTTTTTGCTTTTGTTTTTGATTTGTTTTGGTTTTCTTTTTTTATTTTTTCCTTAGTTTGGCTTTTAGTTTTTTTTTATGCTTTTGTTTTTGTATTTCAGTTTTTTGTTTTATGTTTGTAGCTGCTGTAAGTGCCGAGTTATATGCCATGCCTCTTTGTCCAATCCCGTCCATATATATCCTATCATTCCAGACCATACCGCATCTGTGGTAAATATTTTATGAAATTCGGATGAGTCGTTTAGACGGAGATGCGGAACAAACAAACCAACAAACAATCAGATTTATTATATTAATAGGATACGTATTAATAAATGTAATTGTAGTGGTTCCCAACATTAAATATAACGAAAATCGTTTTTCCTGAATATTGTCCTTCATTAAGTGGGTGTTAATCTTATTCACTACAATTTTGCCGCACAGTATAAACGGCTGAAAAACGAGTCATATAGTGTTCACCAAAAATGTTTCCCATAAAAAACAGTTTAGAAGTTGCAGAACATATGAAAAAAATTATCCAAATTGCACATAATTTTTGTAAAAGGTGATTCAATTAATTGACTTTGTGACTGCATATTTTAAAATTTAAAAAACCTACTATTTTAAAATAGGTTTTATCCGCACCTGGACCACTGTGCAGCGGGTGAGACCTTTTCATAGGCAATGTTTTACTCTCGTAGGTTTGCCATTTACTGCCGGTAGCGCGGTATAAAAAATGTTTCTTTGAATAGATGTTGTTAGCTCCAGTCCATCTTGAACCGGAGACCTTTCCGCTCGCAGTCCAACGCACTAATCTTGAGCTACCGTTGTTTCAACTAACTTTTTCGTTTTCCAATCTCATGTCAAAAAAGGATTTGTCTGTAATTCTAATACGGAGAGTTAAAAAAATGAATTTCGTATAATCATCTCTACTAAATACGAGAAATACTCTCATACGAAGTGAAATGTGGACCCCTCATATGTTTTAAGCATAAAATAGAAGAATGTTATAAATAATATTTACGAAATTTTACTTTTTTGAAGAATTATAAAACTTTGCACGCCCTTTGTCCAATCAACGTCTCAGTTAGAACGTTAAAAATGATCAATTGCATCGATTTTGTAACTACCAAATCAAATATTATAGATTTTTTAAAATGTTTGTTAAGCATTTCAATCAAAATTTTCTCTCAGTGTGAACAAGAGAGTATTTTTATGTATGTGTTAGTCAATTGTTGGCTAAAAAGAGGCAACCACGTCGCGACGGCGTTCAAAGTGGTCGCTATGGCCTATGGATGGTGGCGACTGCTTAGTCAGTCTAACGCCTGACGCCAACCGAGTCGGAGTCAACATTTGATCGTACCGAACAAACCGAGACGCGAGTGCAAAGTGTAACTGTGTGAGTGTGTGTGGTAGTATTGCGGCCTACCGTACGTTCGTGTTAGCAAAGTGTTCGAGTAAGTGAAGTAGTAGAAGAAGAATTGACTCGAATCGTGGCTTAACCGTGACGTAGTTCGTTAACGTATTCGTCGCTTGGGGCGTTGTCGCGCGCTACGTGAGCTTTCTTTAGACCAACTTAAGAAAATTACTTCAAATAATAAAAAGTAATTTGGAAATCGAAAATTAAAATTTTTCAAATGTGTTGCAGCGGCAGTTGGTGCAGGTAACGTGTTTTAATGTGACGCAGTGCGCGTGCGTGTGCGTAGTATCTATGTGCAAAGCAAAAGTTTTCAAATTCGAATCTTCGATTGCTTCATCCAATCTATGTAAAATTATCTAAAGTGCGCGATTAGATAGTAACAATGTAAATATGAGCGTGTGTGTGTTACTTCATTCAGTTTTATCGCAATTAAATTTCAGTCTTAAGATACTTTTGTATCTGTTATCTAAACGTACAATACATTCTAGACATGCAATCAATTGATAGCAAGTGCACCTGATATGTATGTCGGCTGCTTATCGTGTTTGTTTAGTTGATGTTGGTGTGCTTGGTGTTGTGAAACCGAGGTGATTCACTCCCATGGATGTTAAATTTCGCTATAAAAACAAATCGGCTCATTGGAAAATACAATAAATAAATAAATAAATAAATAAATAATTAAACAACTTAGTTGGTTAGTCCGCTCGAGTATACTGTTCCGATTTTAAAATTTGTTGTCCCTATGCATTTTGCAACTGTCGGTCGTTGCACCCTTGTGTGACCCACATGAAATCGATGAAAGGTCCTTCTGTTGCAATGCCAACACTAACCAGCACCAAATGCAACCATATCCAGTGTTTGGCAAATTCCTGTATTTCGGAATTGTTTTCATTTTTGTGTAGACAATGTAAAGAACGTAGACAATTGTATGTAAACAATTCTACCTAGGACACACCCAATAAACATTTTTATAAGCGAATAGTAAAAGTGTTTGGAAATTAGCATACTAATAAATAAATTTCGACAATATTATCAAATTATTTACATAAAATGTACGTATTTTTATTTTACCAAATTTTATAAATATCAAAATATTTGTGAAACTATTATAAGAAAATGTTTTGAAGTAAATGTATTCCAATTATGTTTATACAGTGTTTTTAGAATCCTGACAAAAACACTACGTATTTGTATTTTCACACGTATTTATTGGATGTCGGTTTATATTCTGAATTTCTTGAATAAAATGTTTTGAAACACATGTTCTTCCAAATACTTCTCAACGCATTTTGAGACTACTTGGAATATATTTATTTAGTTCTTGTTTAATAAATATTTTTATATATGTCAATTCCAATTTTGCATGTGGTTTTGAAATACACGTTCTTCCAAATAACTTTCAAACGCATTTCGTGTGTATTTGGAATATACGTGCGTTTTTATGTTTTTGAACGTGTTTTTAAAATGTTGTACTTTAGCAAATGATATAATTTTTAAATAAATGTACATACATATTTGATTTAAATCAAATTGAAAATAAATTTTTTCAATTAAATTAAACTAATTTTATTTTATATTAAATTCGTCGTTGCTACACTGCATTAATAATATAGCGTTATGCGTGCTATGGGTGCTGTTCCAGTAGTGCGCCTTTAATATCAAATGGCACCTAAATAGATGGCAGGTTTAGATATGTGTGTCTTTAAATTAATTGGGCAGTAGTTCTGTATTTTATTAATATATTATAGTTAATAAAATAAATGGTGATACTTCAATACCGTTTTTGAACACCGCTTTCAAAATGAATTTTATAGAAGAAAAAAAACTGTTACGAGTCTCAATTCTGCATTTACTTTATAAAAAATTAAGTCTGTCAGAATATATACACACATAGAACTGATTTGTTGCGACAACCAACTAAATTGCCCTACCGAATCATTCGATTGCAGCAACAACTGATAAAATAGTTGCAACAACCTCTTAATTCGCTTGTGCCAACCTCCTAGTCGGTGAGAATAATGTTGTGGCAACCTCCAAATCGGTGATAATGAGGTTGTGACAAACTCCTCATCGTTGAACATGAGGTTGTGGTAACCTCCAAATCGGCGATCATGAGGTCGCAACAACCTCCAAATTGGTCAGCATGAGGTTGTCGCAACCTCCTAGTCGGTAAGCATGGGGTTTTTTAAACCAATTGAAATTTTATTATAACATAGTTATTCATGTATATAAAAGTAATGTATTCTATATGTAATTGAGTAAAATTGTCGCGCACACAATTTAGAAGTATATCTATTAATTCCTGCTCCATGAAAAAAAAACTATGAAAATATACATGTATATGCATGCATTTATTTTTATTTCCTCATAACCAATAAATAAAAAAAACACTATTTCCATTCGTCACATATTTTTTACATTATATTTCACTAGCTAATGAGCAATTTGTATTGAATAAAGATATTATTTTATTAATATTTGTATATTTATTTCGCATATTAACTTAATGAATTTCCAATTGTTTGGCAGTTGTGAAAATTTTAGACGTTTATTTATTTCTGCATGTATCCATAATTGTTGGCAATAAACTGGCAACCGAACTGCTGAAAGACATGAGGTAGCCGTTTGTTATTTATTTTGTTGATACAACAACTTACTCAATCGCAGTAACAAATGACACATGTCAAATTTTGGCAGAGTGAAAAATACAATCATCAGGTTACGACAACCGAATGTACAACTGCGTGGACTAAAATTTCGGTTAGAGCAAAAAATGGTACGTTCATTTCAATGACATGAAATTACAACAAATGTAATTCGGTTGCAACACTGAAACGTTGGTTCAATTAACTTCATGCCAAAAGAATATTTTTTTGTGTGTACGAATATTTTCTCCGAAAACATGATTGTTCCATGACAATGATACGATGTCCTCTATAATCGTTCCTTAGACGTCACAAACGCAAATGACGAAATATATTGGATATCCTTTGAATTCTTTCGGACCCCTTAGCACCTAACCCAGAGGAGGCATATGTTTATACTACATTTTGTATAAGTAGACTACATATAAAGACGCACACAATAACAAAAAATCGGAATTCAATTAAAAAAGTTTAAATTCATAATATAATTATATATTATATTATTTTAAGAAAACATGTTCTTCTTATAACTAATAAATTTTTGTATACAAATAATATAAAAAATAAATTTTATTAATGAGCAATTTAAAAATATGAAGCAACTGCCCAATAAACATTTATGCTTGGAAATACGAATATTGTTTTTCACAAGTCGCAAATAATAGGAAATGCATTAATTAAGTAAAAATGCGAAATAAATATATGAATATTAATAAAATTATGAAATTCAATACAAATTTCTGGTGAAATATAATAAAAAATATGTGGCATTAGAAATAATTTTCAATTTTGTTTGATTATGGTGAAATAAAACATTAAATTTGTCTTCATGCTGTTTTTATTTTTCAGGTAACAAGAATTAATCTAAAGATATAATTTTTTAAATTGTGTGCGTGACATATTTACGCATTAAAAATACATAAATAAGTTTTATAAAAAAAAAACTTCTTAAAATAAAATTTCCATTAGAGATTTCGGAATGCTTGCTGACTAGGAGATTTAAACAACCTCATGCTTGCTGACTAGGAGATTAGCACAACCTCATTCTAGCTGACTAGGAAGTTGGTACAACCTCCTAATCAGCAAGTTGCGCAACCGAATAATTCGGTAGGACAATTTAGTTGGTTGCAGAAACAAATCAGTTTTCTGTGTGTATTTAAAACTGAGCTAGGATCTCCAAATAATTAAATTCCACAAAACTTAATTTCGTTCTTGCCATTGTTGGAAAAATATAAATGAGACAAGAGCGAAACTATGAAAAAATCAATTGCTGTAATTTTCACTTCACGAAAATTATAGTAATAAAATATGTCTATCCCAGTTGGACAAAAGTTCCTTGATTAAAGATTTTATCAGAAAATCCAAAAATTTGCCGATTTTAAAATTTTGGTTATTTGGTTTTGAAAAGCTTACATTAAGATCTAGAAAATATGCTTTCCAAGAAAATGCGCCTTTTATTGGTGAAAATAATTTTTTATTTTTGTACCTATACCAAAATTCAAAAATCGGCTGCGACACTTAAATTTCATATAATTGTATTTCTATAGCTGAAAGAATCATACAAATCCGTTCGGAAATTCGACCTGTAGCATATTTAAAACAGTAAAATGCCAAAACAAACCACTGTGCGGCGGGGTGAAAGCTTTGTTTACTATCGTAGGTTTGCAATTGACTGCCGAGAGGTAGCGTCGTATAGAAAAAAATATCTTTAAAATGAGACCTTAGTATTTTAATTCGCTCAATTATTTCTTAATTATTAATTATTATATATTATTTATTAAATGTTAATTTACGTTCATTTGATTAGCACCATTTTTGTGAATTTTATAGAGTTATTTCAAACTTTAAAGCACCACTTCTCTGAAACCACACCATATGGGATGCTGACATTTTTTCAATATAATTTGTTTGTGCCATTTCACCATGCTACCAAATTTTACCAAATTCTGAGTTGGTGCTGACAATCACGCATCTGATTTGATATGGAATGATTCATCCTTAAATCATATTTCTTCAATTCCCAATCAAACAAAAAAAAAACAATTTGGTCGATGAAAACATTACAGAACTACTGTGCGACGGTACCTAAATACAGTGGAAAATATATAGGGTGTTTGGTTCATCGATGTCAATAATTCAAGAGGTCATTCTATGAATCAAAAAAAATAAGAAAATGTAAAATAAAAATTATCTAAGAAATGCATATTACTAACATAACCTAGTCAAGAAAATTTGTTATAAATTACACTGAGAAAAAAGTGACGTAAAAAAATTTAAAAAAAAATATTTAAATTTGATTTAAATACATTTGTAATAAAAAACGTAATACTCAATATAAAAAATATTACACGCGTATTTGATTTCCATTTTAATAAAAAGTATTTAATTTTATTACGTACGCATTAAATTCATAAATAAAAAAATGTTTATAGAAATATTTTTAACAATACCAAATAATGTAATATGTGGCCATGTGTCGATCATATAGAACCACCGCGAATGATAAAAATATTTCGAAAAGAGTATTTAAATAAAAATATTGTATAACGTACGTATTTATTTCAAGATTAAATAAAAAGTATTTAATTTAAATAAAAAAGACTACGGGTGAAAACATGTCGAAAAGTATTTAAATTTCTTACTTTTTTTTTAATTTTATTACTTTTTCCCACAGTGTATGATCTGTTCATAAATGAAATCGAAATCGAACTGTCCATCATTATAAATTAAAAAGTAGCCCTTGGGTTACATAATATTTTGACTTTTAATATTCACCTCAATAGCTTCAGAATTTCATATTTACTTGTGAAAATTTCATTTTTAGTTCTGCCTTAGTACCACACTTTTATTCATAACTTCTTAACGCTGTGAATTACCATTCTAATTAAGGTCTTAAATCACAAAATATTATTCCAATATCATTCATTTGTGTTATATCACCATACAACCAAATTTCATCAAATTCTAATATGGTGCTGCCAATATTTCATTTTTATACCCTACACTAAGAGTGAAAGGGTATATTCAGTTTGGTACGCCGTTTGTAACACCCAGAAGGAAGCATCTCCGGTATGGAAAAGTATATATATTCTTGATCAGCATGACCTCCTGAGTCGATTTACCGATGTCCGTCTGTCCGTCCGTCTGTCTGTCCGTATGTCTGTCCGTCTGTCTGTCTGTCTGTCTGTCTGTCTGTCCGTCTGTCTGTATGTCCGTCTGTCTGTCTGTCCGTCTGTCCGTCTGTCTGTCTGTCCGTCTGTCTGTCTGTCTGTCTGTCTGTCTGTCTGTCTGTCTGTCTGTCTGTCTGTCTGTCTGTCTGTCTGTCCGTCTGTCCGTCTGTCTGTCCGTCTGTCTGTCCGTCTGTCCGTCTGTCCGTCTGTCTGTTGAACTCCCTACTACTTTTAAAATTGAAGAGCTAGATAAATGAAACTTATAACTTAGATTACTAATATATCTACGCTGTATGTGCGAAAAAATTGGCGAGATCGGTCCATTGTGACCTATGATCCGACCACTTATGTTCAAATACCTCATATAAAATGTTTATATAAAGATCAATTTTTATGTATACGTGCTTAGATAAACTTTTTTGGTCAAATATATATTGATATCATGCTCAAATACATTATAATAATGTTTTCCGGCAAAAAGACTTGTGGTTCACAAAAAAAAAATCGAAATTCGGTACACCTACCCATTTGTAAATATGGGTATCAAATGAATGGAAATTCTTCAGCGATTGAATGTTTGTAGTTATTTTCGGGATTCGTATACCCTGGTGACCTATATATCACTTTGAATGGTAACCACACATATGTGTAGGGTATTTATAGTCGGCTTAGACCGACTATAATTTTGATAATCCTAACTATCATAATTACACCTACTTTAAAATTTCCCATGTGATCTAACCTTCCCAACTGGTTTCGGTTGATTTCATATGGAATGACTCAAACAGCTCAGGATAAACATAAATCATTTTGTTGTTTATCAGTAATCCTAAATGCAAAAAATAATAAAAAAATTCTGTCAAAAAATATCATAATTTTTTGAGTTTAGTTCGAATTATCTTAAAAACATTTTGGAATATTAGTATTCATTCACACAGAATAGAGATTTGTTGCGCCAACCAACTCTTTACTGAACCAACATATCGGTTCTCTCAGCCGCTTAGTCGGTTGCTATTGTCAAAATAAAAAGAGTTGTACTTTGTACTGCAACCAATTTCGAACTGTTTTAAAACAATTTAATACAGATTTAGAAGCATTAGAACTGTGTATAGATCAGAGTTCTCGATTATCCGGGTGCTCGGGTAAAAAAAAATCATTCAAAAATCAATCATACTCAGACTTATAAATGGTATTCTATTGAATAGATCCTTCAAAAGAATTTAAAAATTATTCAAATGAACTTTTCAAAACTTGTCCCACTTTTTTTTACTAATACAATAAATAAAAAAACAATATCATTCAAAATTTAATCATTTTTTAACAAAAAAATTGTGCTTGGAGTTGCTGGTGTTTTGTTGTTAATTCGAATTACCGCTACACAAATTAATGAAAAAAACAAATTTTAGACCTAAGACTGTTATTTAGAAACAATGTTTCTCAAAATACAACATTTGCATTTTTGTACAACAAAAATAAATTATTTTGGGAACTCAAAATTTTATTAAATGACATTTAAACATGCCTTGTACTAAAGATCTTCCATATAAAATAAAATATGTTTTCCTGTTTCTTTTTATGCTTTTTTAAAAACCGTTTTAAACCGGTATAAAACCGAAACCGTTTATTTCGGTTTTGGATATCGGTTTATTTCTGATTTTCGTATAACGGTTTCGGTTACGGTTTCGGTTTTAAAAATGAAACGGTTTTAAACCGATTTCGATTTCGGTTACGGTTTCAATCCTTGCTTTCATCACAAGATATTATTTTCTTATTTGTTCAATAAATTCTAGAACTGAAAATTATGCTTTTTATTCAATATAATAAATTGAAAGAATAGCATTATTATTCCAACGAGAATTTTTTATAAGTGACATTTTCATTTATATATAACAGAATGTCCCTTGATATTAACAACATTTTGTTGTGCGTCAATTTAAAATATCTTGTAGTTTTACAATACTATTGTTTATGCCGTACACTAAGAGTGAAAGGGTATATTCAGTTTGGTACGCCGTTTGTAACACCCAGAAGGAAGCATCCCCGGTATGGAAAAGTATATATATTCTTGATCAACATAACCTCCTGAGTCGATTTCGCGATGTCCCTCTGTCTGTCTGTCTGTCTGTCTGTCTGTCTGTCTGTCTGTCTGTCTGTCTGTCCGTCCGTCTATCTGTCCCTCTGTCTGTCTGTCTGTTGAAATCACGATTACAGAAAAATTATAAGAGCTAGATCAATGAAACTTCTAATTTAGATTACTTATATATCTATGCTGTACCAACAAGAAAATTGGCATGATCGGACTCTTGTGACCTGCGAACTGACCACATATGTTCAAATACCTCATAAAATTTACATCTACGGATTAATTTTACTTTATACGAGCTTAAGTGATTTTTTTTTGCCTAATATATATTGCCTTTATGCTCAAATATATGAAAATTATGTTTTCTCAGGAACTGACGTGTGGTTCTTGAAAAAAAAAAATTTAATTCGTTATAACTAGCCATTTGTACATATGGGTATCAAATGAAAGGAAATCCTTCATCGATTTCAAGTTTATAGGTATTTTCAGGATTCGTAAACCCTGGTGACCAATGCACCTATTTAAGTGGTCACCGCACACATTATCACATATGTGTAGGGTAATTATAGTCGGCTTAGACCGACTATAACTAACATAATTCTAACTAATTTAATCACACCAACTATCACAATATCCCTACTTCAAAATTTCCTTCCCAACTGGTTTTGTATTAACAAGATATCTCTTTGGACGTATACTAACAAGATGTCTTGTTATATTAAAGACAATTTTTTTTAATTGTACATTTTTTTTTTGGTGTATCTATATCTTCGTTGTATCTATATCGTCGCAATGTTTTACTCTCGTAGGTTTGCTATTTACTGCCGAGAGGTAGCGCGATATAGAAAAATGTTTCTACACCCAGAAAAAAATTCGCTCAAATACCATTAAAATTGGTCAATGGGACAATTATTGATTTAATAGTATACAAAAAATAAATCTTTTCATATAAACTCAATGGCAATGTCATGGTATTTTCTAGTATTTAATGGTATTTTCCGATTAAAATAATAAATTATCCTATTGACTATATTTAATAGTAAAAAACTATTATTTATATAGTATTTTTTTCTGGGTGTATGAAAAGCTGTTGTTAGCCCCAGACCAAGTAATTGATGCATTTTTAAGGTTGAAATATCAATTGATAGATTTACATTTTCTTATCATGTGGTAAAAAAGATAAAAAAGCAGATAAAGATTGAGATAATCGATTAAAAATTGACAGATATATAACGATTTTTGTAAATGAATATTTGGCATTTTAAAAATGCATTTGGTGACTTTTCGTTCTACAACGACGATATGAAAAAAATTTAATATAGTAAGTATTCAAAAATACATGATATACATAATAAAATGGATTTTCATGAAAATCCTAATATTCGATTCTGTTGGTTGCCGCAACAAATTGGACTTATGTGTGGGAAATAAACCCGCCCTGACCTTCAATCAAATTCTATTAAAATTTGTTTAAACATAACCATTGCCAGTCTAATGTAAAGTTTACTGGGATATTGGAACGAGTCAAAGAATACAACCAATCGTGCATACGTCTAACATGGTAAAAGCAACGCTGCGATAAAATTCTCAGGCCAAATGTTACTCTTACATTCAGCCATGTTGGCCAACAGGTTTTCGGTTAGGCATTAAAAACCGTTCCCCGGTCTGACGTCAAACCGGTTTGTGGATTTATTTTGTTTATTTTTTTATTGGAGTTTCACAAAGTAAAATATATTCGTAAACAAAACAAACCGTGATGCATACACATACATTCATGAATTGTAGAGTATCCACAACTGATATGATACATCGCGAAGAGTTTAAATACCATTTTCATTCAACCAAGCACATACCTACTACCATATTTAACAGTTCCGAATATCAAGGATTTGAAATTACCGGAAATCGAGTGGATTTGTTTAAAATCCCACTGAAATTTTGATAATTCTAATAAAAGATTTGACTCAAGGTACACCCATTATAATAATGTTGTTCTATTTACAAAAACATACTGATTAAATTTTGCTCAAGATTAATATTAATATAAAACTATAAGAAATTTTTAAAACGGTCTTACACAAAAATGGTGATATTAAAGTAAATCCAGTCTAAAGTAAAAAAATATTTATTTGTAATATTTACAATTACCTTTTTTTTATTGTTATATTAACAAATTGTCTTTTCCGTTTAATAAAGTACTTTTGTTCCAATAACAAAGTAAATTTATATGATAAATATAATTTTGATCGATGAACAAATTTATTTGGTTTGAAAAATATATTTTTCAGTACCACATCTGTATTTATAATAAGGTGGAAAATTTGTGTGACAATTTTCCTTCTGGATATAAACTCACAGGTGGTCAAAAACTAAGATCCTCAAAATCCGTGTGATCGAACACTGTAAAGTCATGTCTTTTTTGCTACTGTTGCAGACTTCTTATTTTATTTTGAATCTAGTATTGATTACTGGAGAACTATTTCAATTTATATACAACAAAAACTGATAAATTAGCTATCAAAAATGGTTAGAATGAAGCACGTTGTTCCTTCATTAATACTAGTTCAAACTAACATATGAAACTTGAAATACTTTGTTACTTTATTTTACTACTATCTCACAGTAACATATCACCCTTAAATTTTTGTATATTTTATTTTATTATATAAATATTATTATGTATTTAAATATATTATTTTATATATCCATTCTTTGCATATCCATGGTTTTGATATATCCATTAGGTTTAAATATGTTCAATGAATCAAAACATTCAACCGGCTTATAACGGATTATAAAATAAATTATTATTGCAGGCTTTAAAATATTGTAAAAATGAGATTGCCATTACAAATGTCACCTATAAGAAATTCAATAAATTTACGAAATTTCAAATATCGAGACAAACTACTCTGGGTCTTTGGATTTAGTTGCATTGTCATTTGCAGCTTGGTTCCGTGTGTCGGCAGCCAAACACGCGATCCACGATTTTATTCCCGCGTAGGTGTTAATGACTACCAATGGCCAAATCCAGGAGATCCTGACTACAGGTTAGACAAAGTTTTAATCTGTACACATTTATGTATTCTATTTTTTTTTATTTTGGTAGAACGTATACATTTAATGATCGTCGTTATGGCCATTATCAACCAAATGGATATGGTGCAAATTATCCTGGCCGTAATTCTCCAGGGCAATATCCGCAAGGAATGCCAAACGATGAAAGATTCCGATTCGATCCGGTAAGCATAATAACGTACCTAAAAAGTATTCTTTAAGTTCTTCTTTAGATTCGTGCATATGTGTAACATAAATGAGTTGAAAGTACTCTAGTAACATTTTGCTCGATGCACCATCGGTTAATTATCTGCCTTTCTTCGGGTGAACCCTATTAGAATAAACATGAACATACATAGTAGGACTTACATTATCTAAACAGTTCATAATTCCGATTATAGCTACTTTTATCCTCAGGAGGTTTTTACAATCGGAAAAGAGTAGAAATCTAATGAGAATTTGAATGCAAATATTTGTTGTATTTTAATATATAAATTATTAATAAATATTAAATTTGAATATTCTTAAAATGATCATGATCTAATTATGTTGATCTTGTAATAGGTGCGGTAGTCTGAAATAATGAACCCTACCGAAATGTCTACTAGGGCAAAACAATGAAATACCTTTCATAAAAATTTGTTGACTTGACTATTTAACATTATCATATACGGGTTAATGACTTAGGCATGTTTCTGATCGGCCATAATTAATCAATTACGACGTTAAAAACATACATAGTACGTTTTCAGTACGTTGTGTGACAATATGAGCTTGATGCACGCTTAATTGAAGTTTTAGTTCTGTGATCAGTCTATTTGATAATTACGTTATTATTTATAAATGTAGCGAATTCAGAATAGAACATGTCTTCGAATAAATAAGCCAAATCGCAATGTTGCGTTTGGTTGATCGTTCATTCATCGACTTTGACGCGGCGTTACGCTGATGTTCCGATTTTGGTTGACAGGCCCTAAGCCAGGCGGTGATCTGATCAACTGTTAAGCATTTCTGATTTAAGGTTTTTAAAATTGAAATACAATAAAGTATTGTTTTTGTTTATATTAGCAAGATTATCTTGTTAATTTCAGATCATGTTGTGATCACACCAACATGTTCTGTGTTCTGAATACGATCATTTTAATTATTTGATTCAATCATCAACAACAATGTTTTTTCATTACATACATTTTTAATAAAAAATTTGACAACATTTCTTTTGTTAATAGCATAATAATCAGGGTTGGGAATTACGTAAATTTCGGGATTATCTACATTCTTGAGTAGACAATGTGTAGACTATGTAGACAATTACGTAGATAATGTAGACTATGTATACAATTGTGTAGACTATGTATACAATTGCGTAGACTATGTATACTATTGGATATACTGCCTAATTCATTTCAATTTTGTTTAATATGTTTTTATCATTTAATGCATGTTTTTTTCATATTTTCGAGTTTCTTCCATTTTTGTACTTTTTCAACACATCAACAAAACCATATTTGAATGGCCAAACGATATTTAAACGACATTTAAACGATATCTCCAATACTGATTACCAAAAAATCATAAATTAATTATTCTCTTTATCGCTGTTTGGTAAATTTTGAATTTTTTTAATTTCTATATTTATATATTTTTCCTTTGGATTTGAAAATATCATTACTTATTTTCCCCTCCATTAACGTTCTCACAAAAATCAAAATTTTTAAAAATCTTAATCTCTTTTCTTTTATTTTACAATATTAGTATTTATCAGGGTTGGGCGAGATTGTTTACAAATGTAGATTACACGATTGTCTACATGCAGACAATTGCATGTAGACAATCTCTAAAATACATGTAGACAATGTATACTATGTAGACAATGTATACAATTCATAAATATTTGTATTTTGTAGTGATTTATATTGAGTAACTAATTAATCTACGTAGGTATTAAAATTCATTTTTATAACAAATACTTTAAAAACTTACGAGTGCCGTTTAATACGTAACGTTTTAAGAAAAGTGCTATCGAAATTGTATGCCCTTTTAAGCCAATTAAATATATATAAATATATATATAAACCTTAAATATATGTATAAACTTTACTCAACTTGTTATCCAAAAAATGTTCCTTCTAATTATACTAATTTTAATAGATCCATAAATTATAATTTTGTAATATAAAAAAAGGATTTTCTTATTTTTTAGAGACAAAATGTTATTTAACCCTTTCAGTAATTTGTTACCATATGGTAACAGCTTTTCAAAGACATTTTTAAATAATCCTTGCAATAATATTTCGACAAAAATAAGTCAACTGATAGTTTATGATATCTGTCATGTAGCAATACATAAATTTAGTTAATAAAGTGATATACTTATGAACTGTGAGGTGATATTTTGGGCAAAATAAGAAAAATTGCATATTCATGTGTTAAGCCATATTTAGTATTTCTTATATTTAAAATATATGGTAATATATACATGAGTATTTATTTTTTCTTAAATAATAGTGTATTCAGTGTCGAATGGATTAATTTGAATATTTGTTTAAAATTAAACGATTTAAAACAATGTAATAAAATAATAAATAAATAATTAATAAAAATATAATGTATTTTATTATTTACCTTAATCAAAACAAACAAATGTATGCATAGATTCAAGACTCATAACGCTACAAATATTAATTATTATTTTTAATATGTGTATTTGATGATGAAAACAATTTACATATTGAACAAAATTGAATTTATTTAGGCATATATACAATTGTATACATGTCTACACAATTGTATACATAGTCTACATTATCTACGTAATTGTCTACGTTGTCTACATAGTCTACAAACAGAAATGTAGACAATCCCGAAATACACGAAATTACCCAATCCTGGTAAATATGGATATATTATTTCAGTCAATTATATCCGAATTCAAAGGTCGTACTTTTTTTCTAGTGTACCTACTTATTTTACTAGCTCTACAAACAAAAGTTGCTATATTATATTTCATCACACCATTGAAACTAGGGAAATAAAAGGAATCCTCTGAAAACAATCTGCGAAACTTCAATATAAATATGATGCAAACTATTAAGTCTAAAATTCTTATGAACTAATAATATTTTTATTTCCCCCAGAATAATCCAAACTCAGGGCATACGCCATTTCCGGGAATTTTAGCTGGTTGGCGCGAAGACTTACAGGGCAAAGAGCGTCGGGATTCGTTGACTCTCGAACGCGATGTTTTTGTAACAACCAACTATGGCCAAGTGCAGGGCTTCAAAGCGTACATGTACGATAATCCCGATCCGAAGTCATTCTTTCGTCCATATCACTCGACAGTGGACCGGGTCATGGGCGAGTGCTCCGTATTTCTGGGCATTCCGTACGCATTGCCACCCACATTTGAGGGCCGATTCAAGCCCCCACGTCTTCATCGAGGTTGGCAACTATTACAGGCTGTAGACTTTGGCCCATCATGTCCACAACCCGTGCGCTACACTGGCGCCACTAAAGGCATTATGGACATGGACGAAGACTGCCTATATCTAAATATATTTTCGCCCAAGGTATTTTCTTGTAGATTGATTAAAAAATTCACCTATAACACATTATATTGTTTAGACGGGTGCTGGTGTTGCCCAGAAGTATCCTGTAATGGTACATATACATGGTGGTGAATTCATACGCGGTGCGTCTAATCTATTTCAAGGACATATTTTGGCCTCGTTCTACGACGTTATAGTTGTCACGTTGAACTATCGCCTGGGAGCACTAGGATTCCTATCTACTGGCGACGAGAACTCTCCCGGAAACTATGGGCTGCTCGATCAGGCAATGGCACTTAAATGGATACACGATAACATTGAGTTCTTCAACGGTGATCGTGATTCGATAACTCTCTTTGGTCCGGGCGCCGGTGCAGCTTCAGCGGGTCTGCTCATGGTAGCGCCACAAACTCGAAATATTGTTACAAAAGTGATCGCTCAGTCGGGCTCTGCCCTGGCGGATTGGGCACTTATACAGGATAAATATCGCGCCCAGAACACAAGCCGTGTTCTGGGACGCCTGCTGGGTTGTTCGCTGGAGAGCTCATGGAAGCTGGTAAATTGTTTGCGCACGGGTCGCAGTTTCTACGAGCTGGGGAATGCCGAGTTTCCACCTGATGTGGGTACTTTTCCGTGGGGCCCAGTACACGATTACAATAGCACATTACCGGGTGATGATTGGTACGAAGGTTGGCGTGAAAAGGACTGGAAATTTCTCTCTGAAACCCCAGAGAGTCTGATACGCCAGGGTAAATACAATCGTGGCTTGCACTACATGACAGGTGTCACGACACAGGAGGCTGCCTTCTTTGTATCACAGAATGAGACCCTGGCGCCGTATTACGACATCGATGCTACATTCTTTGATCAGAAGATTCGTGAGCACGTATTCCACTACAACTACACATTGAATCCGAACGGTGTGTACGAAGCAATTAAGTATATGTATACATACTGGCCAGATCCGAACAATAGCTCCATAATGCGAGATCAATATATCAATATGTTGTCCGATTTGTACTATCGTGCTCCGGTTGATAAAATGGCCAAACTGATGTTGGAAAAGAAGGTCCCTGTCTTTTTGTACGTCTTAAACACAACCGTTGAAGCATTGAAATTACCGGACTGGCGGAAGTATCCACATGACACGGAGCACTACTTCCTGACCGGGGCCCCCTTCATGGACATCGAGTTTTTTCCAAAGAAGGACCACTTACAACGAAACATGTGGACTGATAACGATCGCAACATGAGTCATTTCTTTATGAAAACGTTTTCGAATTTCGCTAGATATGGGTGAGTACCTCATCAAAATGAAACTCAATATTAATGTTTCTAATTTTATGATTTTGCCATTCAGTAATCCAACACCGCAGCAAGTATTAGGAATGCATTTCCAGCAAGCATATCAAGGGGAGCTGCGTTATCTCAATATCAACACCACATTCAACTCATCGATTTTGTTTAACTACCGCCAAACAGAATCGGCTTTCTGGACGCAATACCTGCCAACGGTAATCGGTGTCCTAGTGCCCACATACCCTCCGACCACTGAATATTGGTGGGAACCCAAAGAGCCATTGCAAATAGCCTTTTGGAGTATGTCTGTGGCATGTTTCTTCTTGATTGTGCTGGTCGTGATCTGTTGCATAATGTGGCGCAATGCGAAACGGTAACTATATTGCTTTAAATTTTGCAGATTTGTTTCTTATTTGATACTTTTGTAGTCAATCTGATCGCTTCTATGACGACGACGTCTTTATAAATGCAGATGATACGGAAACAATAGCGGAAGGTGCCCAAAGCGGTGTAGACAATGCTCACATGGTCACCAATCATCATGCCTTGCGTTCCCGTGACAATATCTACGAGTTCCGTGACTCACCGTCCACTAAGACGCTGGCCAGTAAAGTGCACACGGACACGACGTCCTTACGTTCGCCCAGCTCATTGGCCTTCACGCAGAAGTCGGGAAGTCAGTCTTCGCTAAAGTCAGCCATATCGTTAAAAGAGTCCAACGGAGCCATGGGTGCCAGCGGCGTCGGCAGCCAATTGAACTACGCCAGTGCAATGCGACAAGCACGACCATTGGAGGCAGAGCAACACCGTGGAGCAGGCAACCAATCTGGTCGTGGTTTTGTAAACGGCTCTACAACGAAGCATGTCGAGGAGAAGCGCCTACTGCAACAAGAACCTATGCCGTTGTCAAGTACGCCAATACCATCCCAAGATTCATACGGCAAGACTAAAACGTCCAGTAACAGCGTTCCCGCGAGTAGTCGCAGTACAACGCCAGTGCCAACGGCACGCACAACAAAAGCCACACTAACCAGTGCACCACCATTGCAGAAAATTGTTCCTACAGCTGCACGTACCCAAGTTATTGAGGGTGTACCGCAGACGTCGGTCTGAGATTATAGACAAGTATTTTGTTTATGTTCCACATATGCTGAAGAAGTTAACCGATAAATGACAAATATTTTTAAGTTTTCGTACAACCAGCACTCGGAAATGTTACTTAGGGAACTAATAGTTCACCATTTTTCTTGAATAATCCATTAATTAAAATTAATGGATCATATCGACTCTTCCATTCAATAACATGCTAATTAAAAAAGTGAGTTTAGTAGTAGAGCCCAATAATTTTTTTTGATTTGATTTTTCTGATTTAGTTATTCTCAAATACGAATCGAGTTCGGAAATGCGGCATTCTACTTTCTTCACAAGAACAGCTGATTCCGAAGTTATATATCCGTTCTGCACGGATCAAGATCAGCTTAACATTCGTATTCGTAGCGTATTTTCGCTTCCGTACCGGGTATTATATATGAAACTTGAATTACCAAC
Source organism: Dryomyza anilis (assembly GCA_951804985.1). Taxonomy (NCBI): domain Eukaryota; kingdom Metazoa; phylum Arthropoda; class Insecta; order Diptera; family Dryomyzidae; genus Dryomyza; species Dryomyza anilis. The sequence continues at coordinate 79,610,301 of OX638131.1, forward strand.
TTTTACACAAAAATATGTATACAATTTTTATTGAAATCCTAAAAATAGTAAAAATACTTAGAATAATACAAAAAAGAAAATTTTCCAAGTATTTAGTTCGATATACAATGCAAGTTTTTAAAATGGTATGCTAAATACATTTTTTATTATAAGAGAGGAAATATATCCAGAATTACAGAATCCAAAAATGGAATAACATACCAAGTCGAGTTATTCCATTTTTGGATTCTGTAATTCTGGATTTATTTCCCTCCTTGTAATGAAAAATATATAACGAAATTAATGGTAGCAACACTGAGAATTAACTTTACATAAGTTGTTCAAGAGACTCTTATGAATTTAATGTTAGTTAAATTAATTATATTTATCTAAACTCAAACATAATTTTAATAGTGTCTTTTCAGTATGTATTACAACAATATTACACATGTATATCTGGTTATTATTTATTATTATTCTCATCAACGTCGTTGTATTCAATTGAATATGTACACTCAGAAATGTTCACTATTTAAATCAGTAACGAGAACAAATGGGTTTTACGTTTCGAGTTTGAACCCATTTCACCATATAAATTCGATTCAATTTTGATCATTAAAGTTAAAACATTTAAAAAAAAGATTTAAAAATTGTTGTTTAGTAAACAAAAACATATTTAATGCAATAATGAGACGTTAACAAATTTTCATTTATGAATGCCACTACAGGAATTTTTTGTGTACAATTATTCAATATTTTTTACAAAAACCGCATTTATTTCACATGTATCCTATCCAGCGAATCCGCTGGATTTCAATGCGCTAGACTATTTCAATGTCTTGGAATAGTTCATAAAGCTCATAGTTAATACTGATTCGATACTCGTAATAACATTGCAAAAAGTGCCAAAGATTTCACGAAGATTTCGGATATAAATCTCTCCGAGTACCGCCGGCGGAGTACGACATCTCGAGTTCCGAGTTCGACATCTCGAACTATTTTCTCCATTAATATGTTAAAAAAATGTCGCTCGATAGGGAATATCCCTGTCTGGAGCCTGCTTCTGTATTAAGTGGTTCGGAGAGGTATTTTCTTATTCTCACTGAGCAGCGTGTATTGGTCAGGATCATTCTACAAAACTCGATGTAACACAGTACCCGTCTATAACCTCTTTAGCACTGGTTTTCGTTTAATGTTTCCGGTTTCTTCCTTTAAATAAACTGTTTTAAACGGTTTTAGATTTCAATTGAAGGGTTTGGTGCAAAAAAAGGTCAAATCCACATATTTGTCATTCAGTTATTGATGACATATAATAGCTTATTATATTTCGCGTCGTTTGGTACCAAAACCATTCATATCAAAAGTATATACAATGAGATGGTATCTACTTCATTTAATTTGTAACAATTAAATGCTATTTTTGTTTGAAACAATTTTTTGGGGCAAAAAGGATGAAGTCCAGCAGCCAAATAACATGGAAATATTAAAATAACAAAAAAAAAAAACACTGACCAAAAATAGCCAACATTATAAAAATCAATTGAAACTGAACTTGGTCTAAATATAAAAACTCAATGGAAAATTTAAGATTTTTCTTTACAAACCCAACAATACATACACTCAAAAAAAAATATTATATAAATAATATTTATTTCTTTTTGGTTAAATATTTATATTGACTTTACCCAGCAAACATTTCGAGTCTATTAAGACTCCTAAATGTGTCATATTTATGAGTGTTACCCTCATATATGAGCACTTAAAAGAGTCCAAAAAGGCTCCCGACTCCTGCGTAGGGGCTCATTTTATGAGCCCAAAAACCCTCATATTTCAGATTTTTTTATTACATCTAAATCACTCATATTTGAGCACTAAAAAGTTCCCAAAAAGTCTCCCAAACCCTGCACCATTTTATGAGCCCAAAACCCCTCATATTACTGACACTTTTATTACTCCTAAAATACTCATATATGAGCTCTAAAAAGACTCCAAAAAAGCTACAGAAACTGCACTTTAAAGAGTGTATTTTGAATCATTTTAAAATATTCTTAAAACATTCACATTTTTGAGAATTTCCAGACTCCAAAATTACTTCATTTTTGGAGTTTTTCTTTCTTCAGAAATATGGAATGTGTCTGAAATGAATCCAACATAGTACATGTTCATGTTTATCTTAGTCCAGACATCCGTGAGAAAATGCATTCATTTCAAAAAATCCATTAAATATGTAGGTTTGTCTGTTGAATTTACACAATGATTTTATTATTTTTCATTTGATTTCAAATTCAAAACGAATATAAGTATATCAATTTTATTTAAACAGTAGGCTCCTAAAGCCAGCATAAAAAAGATACTTTTATTACTCCCTTTTCTGAGTGCTCCTAAAATACTCTTAAATTTGATGATTTTATAGTTTGATTTGAGGGGGCTCTTAAAGCACTCATAAATGGGACTATTTTATGAGTCAAATTTTGGAGCGTTCCTAAAACGTACTAAAATATAAAACTTTTATGAGTCTATTTTTTGAGCGCTCAGAAACAATTTTATTTTTGATGCTTTTAGGAGTCTAATTTGTGAGGGTTCCTAAATAACTCTTAAATATGAATCTTTTATCAGTAATATTTTTGAGAGCTCCGAAAACCGTCTTAAATGAGATACTTTTAAGAGTAATTTTTCTGAGGGCTCATAAAACACTCAAAAATTGGTCTCCTTTATGACTCCAATTTCAGAGCGCTCCTAAATTACTTAATGGGTATAAAGTAAAGTTTTCCGATTTGTACATATGTGTACTCAAATGAAAGGAAATTTTATAGCGATTGCAAGTTTGCCGTTATTTTCAGAATTCGAAAACCCTGGTGACTTGGTCACCACTTTAAAGGTTAACCTTACACATTATCAGATATGTGTAGGGTATTTATGGTCGGCTTAGACGGACTATAACATTCTTACTTCTTATTAACTTCAGCACACCAACTATCACAAAATCTCTACTTCAAAATTTCCTTTGTACCCTTCCTTACTGATTTTTTTTAATCTTGAGGAAGATCTCCGTTTGTGCACCTATATGAATAAGTTAGTTTAGTTCTACTTAAGTTAAACAATGCGGGTCTTTGTGATCTCTGAAACAAAAGTTTTTTTTTATAATAATATAATTCATGTTTCTTTTAGAATAAAATGTATCACATAAGTAACTGCGAATAGCATCCATACGAAACAATCCACATTTTACATACTCTCTATTGTTTTATGTATATACTTAATATAGTTTTCATTTAAATAAATATAAAATTAAAAATAAAAAACATATTTTTAAAATGCCAATTGAAAGAATTCAATTTAATATCAGAAATGTCCGTCCAATCATTTATATATTTTAAGAAGTTCTGTTTGTCCGAGTCTGGAAATGTAAATAAATCGAATAGAACTTTTATTCATGTTTTTAAGTATTACTTATTTATTTTATGATTTGTGTATTATTGTCTTCTGTGAATTTATGTTAGATGTAATATTTTTTATATTCATATTTCTTGTATTATTTTAAGAATAAATAGCTTCTATGTTTTTATTAAATAAATAGCTTCATTAATTGTACTTTATACCATAGCATTTTGTCAAATGTTCCGAGTTTTTATTTATTTGCATGCTTCAAATATTCATTTTGTCCGCGTCCGTCATTAATTTAATGCCAATGTTATAAGTTCAAAAGTCCTGCGTCCAGAAATAAAAAAAACTGCTGTATTATGAAATAATATAGAACTAAACAATATATTTGAAAAGGTAAAAGTATTTTACATATTTAATGTTGTATGTAATCGAAAAAATAAAAGAACGCTTAAAATATGTTACTATGTTACTCTCAGGCCAGTTTATAAATATAGCGATGCCGCAAACACAATGTCTCGCTTGAGCAATCTGACACCCTCCGAGAACTTATTTTCCAGATCTGTGTTTCCAATTGTCTTTGCTGCCTGACACATTTGCCGCAACAGCTCCTCCAAACGACGCATACAACGGATGATGGAGCCTTCGAAAATATCAGTCATTTTACAGACACTCAGAAAAGAAGCACCCTTGCACCAGGCGAGCACAACGTCCATTAGGAAGGGCTTGAACTTGTCCACGTACGATTCCTCGTCTATTTCAAGCTTGCATTCGTTGGAGATTTTTGCAATGCGACGCGCCAACTCCTGCATCGAACGCAAAGGTCCCGACAGTTCTTCCGTCGACTGCGGCGTCTCCGAAGATTTCTCATCGCACACAAAGCACGACAGCAAGGAGACGGTCTGCGGCGTTGTCAAATCATTGAATACACCGTTGAATATCATCTCGGTCATAAGTAACTCATCGGCAGAGCTCAATTCACAGGCCACGCGCCCCTTGAACTCTATCACATCGGCCGCCGTGCAGTATTCCATGCGACGCAGCACACGCTTACGATGCTTCAGTTCATCCATCTGCAGTAAGCTGCGCGCCTCCTTCAGTTTTGATTTAGCGTTTTTCAACACGTCCATCACCTTCAGTTTTTGCGTGTACCTGGCATAAAGACGATCGAGTTCGCTGGAGTTGTGTAACGGATGCGCGAAGAGACGCTCCTCGAACTTGTCAATCGAATCGACGACATTTTTGAACTCACTGTCTTTGATGTGCATCTCGGAGATGGGGTTGAGCAGTGGCGGTCCCTTCGGGAAGCGCTTCTTCACCTCGTCGATTGTCTTCAGCACACTGCGCCGATTATCGGCTGGACGCAAATCATTCGGATAGTAGACGCGCAACGATGATATTTGCGATATCAGCTTGTGCATCACTGGAACCACCTCCATGTTGCCCTTTTTCCCCGGCGTACAGGGCTTGGGCTCGTCCGCCTTCGCCGACTCCTCCGTGACATGCAGTAAAACGTCTACGATGACCAAGGTTTCCGATTTCAGCGGATTGCGCACATTGTTGGACTGTTTCTTGAAATTCACCACGATGCCCCAATCGAACTCGTCGCTTTCGTTTTGCACCTTAATCAAGCGACCTGGCTGCAAAAAAGGCACCAAATAATCAGGCTTAGTTATCCAGCTGCGGAATTGTTTGCCCAGCGTGTCCAGCTGATCGCGAATGTGGTGGTATGAGGCAACGCTGTGCTCCTCCGGTATTTTGAACTTTTCCAATTCTAGTTGTTTGTCCTGTACCTCTTTGTAGAGTTGCGGTATTGAGGATTGATTTTGGAATTGAAAGAACGAACGCTCCAACATATACTCGGGGTTGATTTCCTCTACGCGCAGCAAATTAAGTACCATGTTGTATGTGAGATGGAAGGCAGAGTTGATGGGATCCGCTTTGCCTTGCACTATGCCGCGTCCGACGGCTGGCGAAACCTTCTCGTCGATCATGAGTATGACGATTCCCTTATCATCCAGGCCTCTTCGACCGGCACGTCCAGCCATTTGAATGTATTCGCCGGAAGAAATCCATCTATGTGGGAAATAAATTAATTAATAAATAAATGATCAGAGAATTAATAATTTGAATATTATACAGGGTGTTACGCTTTTGAATGTAATTATTATAGGGACTGGTTCTTTGGTTCATTCTATGAAAAAAAATCGTTCTAGAGTTTGGGTGTATTTGGAACACCCACTGATATTAGGAATGAGATATTTTGTCCACCCCAAAAAATCCATCCGGATTTTTTTTTTATTTTATCCACTTAAAAAAATCCCTGATTTTTGGACTTTTTGAACTTTATTGATTTTTGGACATTTTTCAAATCATAACTTAGGAAATATCTTTGTGGTTTTCAGTGTACGATCTCTAGAACCATTTTAGTCATAAAATAAATACTTTAAATTGTTCACCCTAAAGCAGACCACACTGTATAATTATATATAATAATGTACACACCTGAAATCTTTTCCATCAAATTTTCTAGGTGCTGTAAATAGAACGGTGCGCGCCGGCATGTTCAAGCCCATGGCAAATGTTTCGGTAGCAAACAAGGCCTTCAAGAGCCCCTCGCCAAACAGAATCTCAATAATTTCCTTCAGAATGGGCAACAAGCCACCATGATGAATGCCAATACCACGTCTCAGCAGCGGCAACACGTTTTCAACCTGCGGCAATTGACGATCCTCCTCGGAAAGCACATCCAAGGCATTATTAAACACTTCATCCACCAGTTTTTTCTCTTCTGTAGTATTGAAATCGAGTTTAGCCATTTGCATAGCATACACCTCGCAGTCCTTTTTGCTGAATGAGAATATAATCACAGGCGCAAAGTTTCTTTCCATGATCATTTTAACGATCTTAAATATATTGGACTGCCCGGCATTAACGCCCTTGATGCCGCCTTTGCGACCCTTTTGATCGCCTTTGGCTGCTTCACCTGCACCCACAAAAAGTCAATAAATAAATGTGTCTCTTGTACATTTGATAAAGCAATTACCTGCATTCTGGAGCACAGCCATTGCAGTGGTAAAGTTGTCTTCCTTAAACTGGCCCTTTTCATCGACAATAAGATGTATGCCATCGCCGCCGGCTGGAAAGATATAGTGTTGCAGCGGCGTCGGTCTGTAGTCTGTGTAGACGACGTGACACGGCTGTTTGTGCAGATGGCATACCCATTCTGCGAACTGACGGGCATTCGGAATGGTCGCTGACAAGAATACGTAGCGCACATTATCTGGCAGCAGTATAAGCGTCTCCTCCCACACCACACCGCGCTCCTTGTCGCGCATGTAATGAATCTCATCGAAGACCACCCAGCCAACCTCACGCATAACCTCGGAACCACGGTACAGCATGTTACGTAGAATCTCAGTGGTCATAATGAGGCAGGAGGCCGAAGGATTTATGGTCACGTCTCCTGTAACCAAGCCGACATCCTTGAACTCTTCGCTGAACTCACGATACTTCTGGTTGGACAAAGCCTTGATGGGCGTTGTGTATATGACGCGCTGCTTAGCCGCAAGCGACTTGGCGATGGAATATTCGGCCACAACAGTCTTTCCAGCCGAAGTATGCGCCGACACAAGAACACTCTGGTTGTTGTCTATGCACATGATGGCCTCCTTTTGGAAGGGATCCAGCACGAATGGATATTCTTTGGCAGGCGGCCCTGTTGCCGGGTTAAGTGGGATATAATCCTGGCCCGGATATGTGGCCACTTCATGTGTGCACGATTCGGGCGACTCGATTACATGCACCGAGATACGCGTTCGCAGAGCCTCGACGCATATGTCGTCCAGTATAGATTCCGTAACCTTTTGACGCTTTTGTATGTCTACATTGTCGGACTCAGTATGTTGACGTTTTTCGCTCAGTGACTTGCTGGTAATGTTTGTGGACACTGTTATATCAAATATACACATATCTTTTGCATGTTACTCACTTGGCTTCGGCCGTAGTTTCCGTAGCTTCATTGGTCGGTGGAGCGTCCTCATCAACGACGGGATTGGCCGCTACGTTTGTGGGATTATCATCGAAACAATTAAAAAGATCGTCTACGTCCGTCATAGTTAAAATAGATTACAGTTCTTTTTTTCTTCAATTAACTTGTTAATTTAAAATGTAAAAAATATTTACGACAATATGAAAACACGAGTTGCTCTGGCAAAGCGTGTAAGCGTGTACGCTAGTTGTCTAAATCGATTTCGATTACAGTCGAAAATCGATTTTGGGTTTTGTGAGAGAGAGAAAGGAAACTGTCAAATTACTCAGCAATGTTCTGACGAAATGCATTTTGATTTTTGTTGAAATAATAAAAACATTTTTTATTTTATATGAAAATATAGAAATATGTAGAATTTCAATTCTGAATTATCTATATTTTACAAAAAAATATTCAAACATACATTTGTCCTTGTAAATTCGATGAAAATTTTTCAATTTCGCTTAGCTTGCTGTGCTTTGATGTTGTTCGATGTTGCAGTATTTCTGCAAAGCATTTCGATTTTAGATAAAACAATTAGAGTATTCACAGTTCATCGTATTTTAATATGGTATTTGTACCATGTATACATTTTTTCATATCCCACAAAATTATACCAGTAATTTATCCACCAAAAGTTAAGGGTATTCCATAGTCAGGCACGACCGACGTTAAAAGACCGCCCATGTGACCGAACTTACCCATGTGACCTAACTTTCCCAACTCGTTTTTTATTTTATGGTATTTAACAATTTAATTTCATAATTATAGAAAAATATTTTTTTTATTTACACAAGAAAACAAGATGTTAATGAAAGTCTTGTTTTCTTGTGTTCTTGGACATTTGTTCTTGGACATTTGCAGCAAAACTTTGGAGGTATTTTGACATTTAACTACCATAAAATGGAAAATGGCGTACTTTTTCCTTACGTTCGATTTATCCACAACAATTAAGTAAATTCAATGGTGTAAAAAAGTGTCCACTCAAATATTACATTTTAATGGTAAAAGTAAAAATAAAATATCCTATGATTTAAATTATCAACACGTAATGGAAAATATTTCTTTTCAGAGTTTACTTTGATGATAGCGTCGCCGGTCGGACTTGGTTCTTCTGCGAAGAAATCTCAAGTCGTTCTACAATTTTGCCTTCGAAGGATTTAAAAATACGATGGCGATGTATACCAGGATGTACCATGTACCAGGATACTGTTTTAATTCAAGAATAAATAAAAATACATTTGATTCTTTTTTTTTTCAATTCAATAAAAATTACTACGCGAATTCTAATGGAGTACCTTTTCCAAATATTCATCAACTATCTTCCCAATTGTCAGATGTTTAATTGATGGTTGCTATACATAATCGTAAATTTGAAAGATTGTTGCTAGCAATATTTATGGTATTTGACGGATGTTTGAGAGAAGGTTGTCTCAAATACGATCTAAATAATTTGTAAATAACTTGATATTTAGGGCTGTGATATTTCTGGCAATCATCTTTGTTTTCGTAGTGTGCAGTTGCAAATTATTGAAGTCAAATATTTTACACTTTTTCTGATATTTAGGCAATATTAATAGTTTTGCTACAAAAGCATTAATATCTGTGGAATATGTGAATATTTGAAGCAATGCTACCTATTTCTCTAGTAGTTGCAGTGAATCTTCCACAAATATGACATTTTTCGTGATGTTTACAGGAAACATTTCACAAATAATACAAATTTTGTGTTTTGCTTTATTTTTGATATTTAACTTTGCTTTAACAAAACATAAAATAATAAAATTGACAAATTGTAAGGGTTTACAATGCTTATCATTAATTTTGGATTGCTTATCTATCAGATTTAATATTCAGTTTTCTCTGTGTACATTCATGAAAATTGCTATTTTTATTGCAGATATTTAAAATAGTTTAACACATTCAAAGTTATTGTATATCAAATAGAATTGTCAACTTTAGATTTATGGTCTATGAATTAAAATAGTTCTAAACATATAACCAAAATCGAAAAAAGAAAATTTGGCTGAAGATGAAAAAAGGAAATATTCGTTGAACAACCAAATATTAAAAGTTTGAATGCAACATTTAATATTTGGTTCTAATTTTCAAATTTATACTATTGGTAACAATTCAAAATTTTGCTTTTGTTCAACATTGAAAAAGAAGTTCATTCTATAGAATGAATCTTTTTACTAAACTTTTTAATTAATGAAAAATTTCAATAATTTTATTAAATAAATCATTTAATACTTTTTTTTTAAATAAAGTTTTTTATTTGTACATATTTTTTCTAACTGGGTAATTGTAGCATGATAAAGAACACTCTAAGAAATCTGATTTAGGAGTAGTGAATTTGCTACATTTATTGCAGTTCATTTACTAATATTTTCAAATAAAAGCACTAATACATCCGTAAAAATAAACATCTGACATGTTTTTCATGAAAAATATGTTATTTTACACAAATGAACTGTTTTGAGCTCAATCGCACTTTTAAAATGGTAAATTTAAAGATTTTGAAATGTTTTGTACAAAAACACATTGAAGTGTGTAAAAATGACATCTAGCACACACACATTTATGTGTAACAAGATCATTAAAATGGTAAATTTAAAGATTTTGAAATGTTTTGTACAAAAACACATTGAAGTGTGTAAAAATGACATCTAGCACACACCCATTTATGTGTAACAAGATCATTAGCTGACGCAAACCATAGACCATTTTAAATAAAATATGTAAGGAGCGGATTGTTGGTGAAAGTGAATTTAATTTGTGCAATTGAAATGATATCTCCCAAGGTGTACATTCATGTTTGCGGATTTTCGTTAAACAGTTGGGAACTTTTTCATTATGTGTACAGAATTTTTTTTCATGTTTGCTGAATCCGCCCCGTTGAAATGATATAAAATTTTCTAATAATATTTAACCTTAAAAATCTACCCATTCTGTTGTGCTTTATTAATACGCATTATGTGAATAAATACAGGGTTTTGTGTGTATTTTGTACACTCATAAAATTGTATATTGACACTACAGATGTGAACTAATTTTACATACTTTTGTGTGTAAATTTTATTTAAAGTACGGAATTTACTACAATAATAAGAGGAAACAGGTTTCCTACATTTATTAGTGTAGCATTTTGAGTACTCAAATTGTAAAAATATGTACTCGCCGATTAATTGTGCTGAAATTTAATAGTCGATTGTAGTAATTATCGATAATTTTGCTTAACAAACATCCCTGGCCTTAACAGTCAAACAGGCTGTCAGATTGCTGTCATCTGAATTTTTCTGGTTGAGCGGTGTGGATTTTAGTGCGAATAAGATATTAGGATAACATTAAATACATTTTGTTTTATAGACGGGATATACAATGGCAGCTTCACAAACCGGAGGTGTAAAACCCATGGCCATTGCTGGCCGCATGGTCCGCGAACGTGAGCGTTTGGTGGGCATGTCCAATGAGGAACGCAGCTGGCGCAAGCAGTGGCTAAAGGATCACGAACTGCATCATGGAGCACGCAAAGTGCCTGCTTTGGAAAATGAACTGACTAATCCTATTCGTCGATTCTATCGTATGCCATTGGACAAACTTTGCGAAGCACTGACACCAGTTTTGGTAAGTTTTTCTGCGACAACAAAGAGAAAAAAATTGCGGTTCACTGAAATTATGTAACAAAACAAAAACAAAGTTCTTCCAACTATGAAAAATTTCAGAATGCAACAAATATTTTGCTTCCTATTATAGGGTCACCAACGCGCCTATACCATTCGCTTTTGGACTGGAAAGGCAGCAATTGTACTAACTTCAATTTATGCCGGCGCCTATTACTTCAAATACAATCAGAATGTGAGTATTATTGTCTTTCATTAAAGCGGGATTTGAATCATTATTAAGTTTTACCATTTATGTCTTACGTTTTATATTTAATAGTTTTATATTTTATATTATTTACTGTACTTATGAATCCTATTGTTTTTGGAGTCAATGTTTTGCAAACAATGAATCGAAATTCACTTAAGCATCGAAGTAGTTTAGAACACGCTCAAGTTTTTCCGATTTAGGATGCCCCAGTAGCACTGAGCGCACTGTTTTAAAGTTGAAATAAAAGATATACATAACATATCGTCACTATCACCAAAGGGCGAATGTGTAATTTTTGACATAAGCATTTTTTTACGTTTTAAGTGTAGTTTTTCCTCAAGTATACTATGCCAATAGTCTTATTCGCAATTACTTAAAGTTTTGTTTTTGATATACCCTTGTAATATATTTTTCATTTCTGCCATTTCGAAATATATATATATTTTTTTTACTGATCAATGTCTATATTCAATCCAGATTATTAGGTCCATATATGATTAAAAATAATATCTATGTGCAAATTAATTTAATATTTACATCTTACATCTAAAAATACATCAAATTCAAAATATATTGCATTCCCTAATAAAAATTTAAATAAATTAACAATCACTGTGTTAGCAACTACAAGGGTAGGATGAAAAGTTCTGATTTATGTTGACCTAGTTTCTAATAACAATGTGTTCTAAAAGGTGTGCCTTATAATTGAGCTATGTGAAACGAAGATAAGTTTAGTAAAACATGAATTACTCTTACTCAATGGTAGAATCAAATTAGAACAAAAGTGTTTTCCACTCCTAATATTTTCATTATCTCGTGTGGTATTCGCGAGGTCCCACCACTTCTAGTACATATATAACACGCACAACTCAATTGGTTAGAAAAGAGAGCTCGGCTTAAGTTCCTCATAGGACTGTAGCGCCAAACTATTATTGTTTTGTAAAAATTTTGAAGTTTTGAACAGAAAATCCATATAACTATTTAACAATTAATTCAACAATTTTTTTATGTTTTTAATTCTAGTGCTGGATTTGTACCATGTAATTTTGGGTCATATTACATTCGAAAATATTACTAAATTGATAAATTTCATCAATGGCAAAACTTTAAAAAAATGCCAACGTGTTGTTAATTTAATTCGTTAGACAAGGTTAACTTAAATTTTAATTTTTTACTGTATCAGAGAGTATATATTTTTAATAGAGATTTATAGCCGTATTCTGGCATTTTCATGGCAAAGTCTAGTCATTGAAATGTTGTCATTCACCGTGTCATGCCTTTGTTATAAATAATTGTTATTGTATTCTACTTTAAACGTGACAAATTGAAACTCAACTCAGTGGTGAAAAGCCTTTTTCAATATTAACTGTCAAAAAATTAAAATTCAAATGTTAACAATTGTTAAATTTAAATATTCAAACATATTTCACGTAATATTTCCGCACTATTTGCAAACAAAAGTGATTTACGCGACGTGCATTATGTTAATAATGAGTTTCGGTCGTTTCTGCAAGTTTGGGTAAAACAAATTTGAATTCCAAATACATCAGACTGAGTTTTCCACCTGAAAGTCGCAGAAAATCGAACCGCCACAAAAATCCGTTGATATATTTGCATCTCAAAGTGAAGATATAGTGCGATTAAATAAAGTGCATAACTAAAAAGAAGTAAAAAAACACATATTTTAAAGAATAAACTCCTTGTCATCTCCTCTTTAGGTGGTGACAAATTTCATAACAATTGTCATTGTTTTTATTGTCACTTTGCTTTGGAATACCATTTCGTGACAATTGTCACTCACCTCATTTTAGTCATTGCTTTGTCATTGTCATTGCTCGTTAGAATACGGCTATTATTCCAAGTTTGTTGGCGTCGTGGTTATGTGGAAATGGAATTTTACAGATTGAAGTTAACAGAGGAAAACAGTGCACAAAACTGGATATGTCCGCGGATAATTTGCAACCAAACTTACCAAGATATATTGGAATCCAACGCCATATAAATTTTAATTATTTTTCTGACCAAAAATGTGGCAGAAAACATGAGAATATTGATTTGTGTATTGAATGTGTCTGTTGACAACATTTTCGTTTCAATTTCCACATAACCAATATTTGAATTAATTTGACAAAAGTAGCAACGAAACCACCTGTATTCAAACTCTATATCAAATACATACTCTATTGTTTCTACGTCGTAACCATATCGTAAATAAAATAATTGATAATTGATGATACAAAATGACATAGTGAAAACCTAGCATAGGACTGTACGTCGATCAACAAATTAATTTCAATCAATTAATTAAAACAATTACATAATCCAAATTTATGATTAAAAACTTCTGCGTCGAGAAACATTTTAAAATGCTTTTCTGCATGGTTCTAGAATTTTTGAATTATTCGATATACTTTTACAATGAGTAAAGAATTTGAACGCATTATAATATAAAACGAATCGTGTGACGGCCAGACGATTCATTTGGAGTCACTTCATCTCTAAACTTGTATAACGCAACATTTACGTTTCGTTTCGTCTGTCCTTTCGTATCATTTGTTTATTTTTAAAACTGTTTTATTATGTTGCTTCTTGTCTGTATGTTCGAAATTTTGTAATTGATTTTAAACTACCTTCGCGATGAGCTACAGACTTGAGATTTTAAATATTGAATCGAACTGGATGACAAAGCAATATTATCGTTTTCTTGTCATCCGCTTTATCATGATTCTATCGCCAATATTAAAGACACTTTGAACATGAATGTTTTTAATTTTAATAATATTAGGCCTTTCGAATTCTGTCAGACGAAAATCTAAAAGACAAAAAAATATACATTATGAAATATTTTTTTTTTTTAATTAAAACGTTTTTAATGTGAATTTTTAGTATAATTTAAAATGAAACGTGGGGCGGTAGATAATAAATCTATTGGATCCTTAAGTTCACTTTAAAAACATTTCATATACAAAAAAAAGTTTTGATTTCAGAGATATATTTCAAACTCTACCGCAAATAAAAGTAAAAATACAACGTTGTATTTGATATTTTTTTATCTCAATTCAATTTACAAAATAATATATATGAAAATAAAAACAAAATTAACAAATAAAAAATTGTTAATTTTGTTTTTATTTTCATTTTATTTAATTCAAACAAATGCTGTCACTCTATTTTTAGAAGCACTTTTGTTTCAACGTAAAAAAAAAACAAATAACTTTATAAAATTCAATTCATAATGTGTTTTTATTAAATTTTTTAGGATTGGACCCGCAAGGGCGGCTGGAGAGTTATATCCTCGCGCAAAGTATGCAATCCAGGCGATCCCGAATATCCCAAGCCATCTGATCGTTCGGTACCTGCGGACTATGCTGCCAGAGGATTCCAACAATCCGCTATTTAAATAAATTTGTATTTTTAATCACTTGAAAGTTAATCACTTGTTAGTGCGTACGTACGGCTTGAAGTAGTAATATTAATTAAAGCGAAGAAGGAAACACTACAAAAGAGAATTTCTACAAAAGTACTGCAATGAATTTCATTTCGCTGAGATGTGCATATTTGTAATGTTTTTGTTTTTATTTGAGTTTTCTAGGTAATCGTTTTTTTCTTTGCGATGCTACGTTGAAATGTTGGTGTTTTTATTATGTTGAAATTTGAGCAATATAAACAATTTTCATACAACAATAATTTATTATCAAAAACTAAAAACTTGCTAGGATTTAAACAGACAAACAGTACCATTGGTATGAAAATTATCATTTAATTACATAAAAAATAACTTTAATATATTTTTTCAACAATGTCGTTGGCGATCGATTGTAATTATTTAACTTTTTTGTTTATTTTTAAATTATTACAATATGCTTTCTTGTTTTGTTGGCAGTTCGCTTATGTTGGTTACGAAATTAAGACTCAAACCGTGTCACCCGATATATTTCAAAAAATGCGATAGAAAACAGTGAACGAAATAGAAATGATTTAAAAGTTTTAGTTGAAAGTTTTAACGAAATGTTTAAGTTTAATAAAAAATGAGTCTATTTCGTGCTATGAACAGACGCCAAATGCGAAAGAAGAGCCATTTATCTAAAACGAACCGTTTATCTTAACTGGAAGAAACTCAACAAGGTTAACTTTATTTTTAGTACTAATCGAAAAAGAGTAAATTGGGAGAAAAATGTATGTTTTAAAGTGATAATAACCGTCGATATTAACTATAACTATCGACAATCATAAGAAAAAAGCAAAATGGGATTAAACGGTGACATTTACATGTTTTTATACCCTACACCTATGAGGTACAGGGTATATTAACTTTGTGCATATATTGTAACGCCCCTTAGGAGGCGTGTCCGGTATGGAAAAGTATATATATTCTTGATCAGCATCACTACCCGAGTCCGTTTAACCATGTCCGTCTGTCTGTCTGTCCGTCTTGCTGTCTTGCTGTCCGAATACAGAATAACTTGAGAAATACTGATCAGAATGCGATGAAATTTCGTCTCAATATATTTTATCCAAAAGTAGGAACTGAGTTTGAAAATGAGCCAAATCGGTCAACGGACACGCCCACCTCCCATACAAGTCACTTTTATATAACTCTTTCGGAACTAATAACTCGAAAAGTATTCAAGGTATAGTTATAAAATTTAAAGCGTATTGTTAGAATTCACCTAAAAATATGTGGTCCAAAAAAAAGGGTATTCCATAGTCGGGCCCGACCGACTATAAAAATCCGCCCCATATGACCAAACTTACCCATGTGACCTAACTTTCCCAACTCGTTCTAAAATAAAAATGTTTGATAAACATTAGACCGCCTCGTGAAATTAAGTGTTTATTATCTGATGATTCCTGAAATATATAAGATATACCGTTATCCACTCGCGTTTGACAAAAATCATTAAAATGTTACTTTTGATTGGAAAGATATTTTTATGCTACTTTTGGTGATAAAATTAGTCTAATTTGATCGGCATTTTAATTTTAGGCAAAAAATGGTTTCTCGACATTATAAAATTAGTCATTATAAAATACGACCATTACCCTTTTTATATTAACCGTAACCGCGGTAGCTCAGTGGTTAGTGCGTTGGACTGCGAGCTGAAAGGTTCCCGGTTCAAGCCTGGACTGGGGCTAACAACATCTTTTCATAGAAACATTTTTCTATACCGCGCTACCTCTCGGCAGTAAATGGCAAACCTACGAGAGTAAAACCTTGTCATTTTTAAAAATTAAAATCCAAAATTATATATAAGTGATAATATTTTATTAAATGTATGATACACATTTTAATAGGTATTTATTTGTAAGTTAAAGCAAAGCATATCGCTTTTGCCTTAAACGACCAAAGGCATCTATAACTGAATCAATTAAGTTTTTAAATTCTTCATGTAGGCACACCTGGGGGCAGATTCTTGATCTACATATCAATATTTTTTTCTCAGATATCGAAATGCGATACTTGTTCATTTGGTAAAAACTTTTAAAAACTGTCGGCATTGTTTTCATTTTCGTAAACTTTAGACAATAGTTATCAGTTCACAGCTCAATGAGAATCAGTTTAATAAGTAAAAATAATAGCTGCAAAAAGCAGATGATGGAATTGTGTACATGTGTTGACGGGCCTTTATGGGCATACATTTTTATTTTTTTTTAATTCTTTGAAACTATATCAATGTTATTGATATAGTTTCAAAGAATTAAAAAAAAATAAAAATGTATGCCCATTGTTAATCATTTTTAGCTAATTATAACACTAAGAAAAATTGAACTTCAAAGCTGCACACATGCACAAATCCAATATATTCTTAAAGTACGCTAACAAATAAGTGCATGTGTTTCCACAGTTTTTTTAAATCAATTCGTTAAATGGTTTTGCATCCATTTGAAATGTAAGTGCATATCATATTTTAATATTATATACATTTTTGGTCTAATATATCAAAAAAGTTGATGCACTTCATAGGCTTTTATTTGTATTTTAAAGACGCTATTTTAATTTTATAAATTTGAATTGATTTTTAAAATATCTCATAGTAACATTACAATCGGTAATAAAACCTTTAAATGAATTTATGTTGAGAAACCGTTTTCATATCCATACTCAAAGAGATCTCATACGGACATAAATGTTCTCAAAAATCATGTATTATACGCATAAATTTGGCAAAAATTAATCATTATATTCAACCAAAATAAGTAATCATAATGATTTGGTATTCATTATATATGATTATAGTAAAAATCAATTATTATGATTAATTGTATAAAATCATGCGTATGTTTACTCATGCTTTATGTATAATATATTCATAAGTCATGAGTAATTGGAATACATTTCGGAATACATTTAATGATTTATTATTCATAATTCATGATAAAAATTTCATACATTGTGCCAAATCTACGGAACATTAAAAAAGCAATGGAAAAATACATAACTTCAATACATTTGTTTGTATAAATTAATATTTATTTTCAAATGACACATTTTTCGGTTTATTCACTCACTTATATGTTCTATAGAGGTTTTTCACAATGGGCGTTAATTGTGCATTAAGAATATTAATATGAATATGAAACACAAGTTATGAAGAAATATTCATAATTTAGCCTGATTAATACTAAAATTTTGTAGAAATGTACGAATCCTATTTATAATAGATTCATAGCGATTTACAGTTTTTTATGCCTCAACTTTGCAATTTTTTTAGTATTATACATAATTCATGAATATAATTCATAAATAAGCAAATTAGAAAAATGATATGCCTTGTATTTCAATTGCAAACAAAAATATTGAAATGAAAACATTTTGTGGACATTTTGAAATTGTGCAAAATTTTGATATATTGTCTGTCTTCCAATTTTTTTTTATAGAAAATAATGTTTTTAAAGGAACAGTTACGAAGACTGATTACGGTTTAAATAATTGATCGAATTCAAAAATGTGTACCGTAAGTCTTGATATGCTGAAATTGCGACACTTTTATCGGTACATATTACATTAAGACAATATTCGTAATTTTGGTCAATTTTTTAAACCAAGAAGTTAAAATCTTTTTATTTTTTTGAAAACTCTATATATTTTTAACCCTACTTAAATTTTCATAATCTCAAAAAGCATCAATTAATATATAAAATTTTATTTATTTGAAATTGAATTTCTAAACCGATAAGGATAACAAAAAAAAATTGTTTGGCTCAAAATCTGAATCAATGAATGATGTTCAAAAACATATATTACAAAAAAATAGTTTCCATGATTCATGCATTTTCAACCCAATACAATAAATAAAAATGTCTCATGGTAGAAAACATGAATATAAATAAATTATCACAAGAAATTAACAACTAGAAAATAAAAATAGTTTTCTATATCGCAATTAAACAAAGAATGTCTATTTTTACAAACGCAAAGTAAAAAATCGCTACGAGTTTTTTCGCTTTTTCAATATGGTAATTTTTGTAATTATAAACGACAAAATTCCACTTTAGACTGCGCACATGAAAAAAAATCCTGTATATTCTAAAAGTACGCCCAAAAAGAAAATACACCTGTTTCCCAATTTTTCTAGATCAATTCGTTAAAGGGTTTTATTTGCATTTGGAATGTTGGATACATTTCACAGCTCAGACATCACTGAGTATGAATATAAATATTAATTGATTTTTAAAATATCTCTTAGTAGCATTTCAAATGGGAATGAAATCTTTAAATGAATTGGTATTGGAAAACCGCTTTCATATCCATACTCAGGGAGATTTCAGCTACAAAACATGTTCCGCCAACAAATATTTTTTTTATTAACAACGTATGAAATTCATTTGCATTTCAAATGCAAATAAAAAACGTAAACGGATCTAAAAACTGAGTACACATAAATTCTTAGAATAATTCATAGTTTCACGTACAGGTCAATTTGTTCATTGTCGAACGGTGTAATAAATTGTTAATATTAATTACTATTGAATATGATATTGGTTATCGTAGCTGTGGGCATGTACTGTACAATTGAGAAATTTTATAATAAGTAATAAAACTCGAAGTTAATTTTTATTTTTTTATATTTTATTAATTTAATTAAAAAAATAAATATTCAAATCTCATAGAAATTCTAAGAATTCTGAAACCAGAAGAATTCAGCTTTGCATAAATGTATTACTTTTAGGGCCAGTTTTTCAGTGTTCGTTTAAACGTAGTTTAAACTCCGTTATTTAATCTTCTCTTTAAATTAAACGTCGTTTAATTTTGTTAGCAGTTTTTCAGTGATAGTTTAAAATGAACACAGACCAAGACAATACATATGGCACCACAGGCAAATGACAAATAATTCTCTCGATTTTGACTTCTAATAAATGTCATTCAAAATTAAATAAATAAAATAATTACTTCAGAAAAATAAAATTAATGTATTTTTAAATTTAAACATGAGATCGAGCAACTAAAGTGCATCTGAGACTTTTTTTTAATGAATAGTGCGCAAAAATACAAAAATTAATAATAATTTGTGAAACAGCGCAGCGACAGAAAACAGTGAAAAGTGTTGTGAAAAAAATTCATGTAAATGTCAAAGTTTAAACGTAGTTTAAACCATCAGCATCGGTCATTTAAACTAAGTTTAAACGACGGTTGAGTTCACTGAAAAAATCAATTTTGATTTTAAACGAAGTTTAAACCACAAACAATGTTCAACTAGAACTGAAAATCTGTCCCTTAGTGGGTTTGCTTTCTTAATCGAATTTGTTTATTTGACTTTAATCTCAGGACTTAAAGAATAATTTGTAAAAACAAATTAAGAGGAAGCATAGAACTATAAATTAAGATTGATATAAAATATATATCCTTATTTTAATTTTATATTTATATTTTTTGCATCACAACTTTGGTCAGATCTATCTGAAATTCGTTAAGTTTATTTCAAAATATTAGCTGAAGCATTCGTAATGAAATCCAAAGGAAATCAGATCGAAAACTCAAATCCAGTAAAAGCTAAAGTCCAAAATATGTTGAAAAACACGAGAATTTTCATGTTTGTTTTATGTAATAACTCAATAACTAGAGACTATATGAAAACAACTGAGTATGAGGTCTTGATTAAAATCTTGAAGTCCTTTGGAAAATCATACTAAGATCGCAGATAATATTTTCTGTTGTGCTGTGTAATCAAAACCGTTTAAAATATTGATTTTTGTACTTTTAACAAGAGAGAAATTTAAAAATGCTGAAATTGCTTTTATTTTTAACCAATAAATCCAAATTATCAGTTATTTAGAGATTTATGTAAACCAATTATTTAAATGCGTTTGCCACAAATAGGAAAATACTTATAATACATATTAAGCTGACTGTACATTATATAATGATCAAAGTAAAGTAAAGTAACTTTTATTGAGTCTTAAAACAACTTAAATGATAAACAATGCGTCTCTTTCTTATTGTAAGTAAATTCGGAACTATATATATAATGATCAAAAATATAATAAAAACTACATTCTACTATTTTACCTTCACAAATATAGAAGGCAGCGCCTCTGTAAATTCCTTTACAACACACATTCAACAGCTGATTTTCGAAGTGTATTCGAAGTTTCGAATTCGAAATACACATGCGGGGAATCAGCTGACAGCTGTCAACAATTTACCCGCCGATTGAGCAGCATTTCAACGTTTTCACCACACGAGTTTTTTTTTAATTATTTTTCGCTGCATAGAGCGAGAGAGAATTCTTTGAGCACTTTATGGCTTTTTCACATTAAATCATTGGTCACTTGCTCACTTGCTGTTCCACTGTGTTCTGTTGCTGCCGTCACAAAATTTTGTCCAAGAATTGTGCAACTACGTTGAGGCTTCTACAGTCCATCGAAAGCTAAAGGATTTATTGCAAATATCCTGCGCAGCCGCAACAGCCACTGTGTCCACAGGGAACACAAGGAAAACTGCAAATGTTCCAAATCGGTACCAGCAGCGTGTATACATAACCGCCGCCCGTATCTGCAACGTTGGCGTTGATTTTCACAAAAATTCGCGCGGAACTCGCTTCCTTTCGTATCAGCGGCAGTGAAATATTGAAAAATGGATTTGTAACCCGGTTAGTGCTAAATTGGAATATAATAAAAATAAATTGCTGAAGTTCATCAAGGCGAAAACGTGTTCAAAATTATAGAGCAAGTGCTTCACAGTCCACGGACAAACATTATCAACAAGAACGGTGCCTTTGGATTCAGCCAGTCTCAGCAGAGCCATTCCAAGTGATACCACACACATATGCACAGGTAAGTGATGGCTGACTAGTGCCAACACCTGTCTACCTGGCGATGCAACTAGTAGCGGCTGCATTCGTCCTGCCATAATCAGGCAGTATCTAGTCGCATTGAGTGGCTGTCAACTGGGAATATTTTTCAACATTAGGCAAAACTTATCTGTGGGACCGCAATGCGATTTCTATTAAAATCATTTGTGATTGCTGCTGCAGTCGTCGTCGTCATTATAAAATTTTGCCGCTTTTTATTGAAATCGACTTATGTGGCGATGGCTCTTTTGGCGCCCCTCTGCACGATTTTTTTTTTCTTCACAAAATTTCATTATTCTGGCGCTCAATTCGTCGCAACTCGCGCGCCCTGCCGCACACATACATACGCAACTGGTTTCTCTCCCGCGTTTGAGGCATAACTGCGCGCGCTGTCGGCTGTCAGTTTCCAGCACAAAAAGCCCGCGCGCGCCAAAAACCCAAAAATCAATTTTAAGCATTTGCCACAATTTTGAAGTGATTTTCTATTTGAAAACGAAATCTGATTCAGCAGGATTTAAGCTTTCGCCGGACATTGGTTTCGGAACAGTTTTCATTCAGAAAACTCGCCAAAACATTGTTAGAAAGTTGCTTTAAAAACGCGAAATTCGAGTCGACGTGGTGGTCGGTTTGTATACATTGTTTGGTCGATGTCGACAGTGTTGCTTCTTTGTAATATAGTGCACTTTGTTGCAAGGGAGTTTTTATGTTTGATGTAGAGAGGAAAAAATAAAACAAGAAAAATTGATAAACGTCTTTCATTCACATGATTTTAAATGCGTGAATTTAAGTTTTGAATTGAAAGATGCAGTTAATTTTTCAAAATATAAATACTTTCAATTTCATATTGTTTCCTAGAATTTATAAAACATGAATCTGATTCAGATTAAGGAATTGTTTACTTCAAAAATTAAATTTAAAATATCACAAATATGATCGATTTTAAATATCTAAATAAGTGATATGAAATAAAATTGAAAATTTAATTGTTTTTATTATTTGTTTTAGTTACATTTCGAATTCATTATCTCAATTTCGACCATGGTTGAAGTATATACAGTTTAGTTCATCTAGACAGTTAGTTGGCATACACTGAGAATGTCAATAAGAAAATTTAAAAAAAAACACAAAAAGTAAGTGTCAATTTAAACTTTATTTCAAAGTTATGTTTTTTGCAAATTTCACACCACAAATTCACTTTTCACACTGCGGTGTTCTTCTGGAGCCCAACAATTACCAAAGTATTGTAATTTATTTATTTTAAAATTTTGAGTTTAACATTTTTTATGAATTTACAAACAAAGCATTGATGTTTTATTTAAAATTTTTAGTAGCCAAATGAGTCTTTCAAACAGTTTTCAAAAAAAGTAAATGGCTACTTAATTTTTAAAGATGACAACCTGTATATACTTCAACCAATTTTACGACATTTAATTCACTACATATCCAAAATATTTTGTTATTTATAGTTTGTTATTTTACCTCCGTGTTATATGTATATAATATATTTATATGTAGCACCGTTCTACAAAATAAAAAAAAAACACACATGAACACGACATCGACGTAAAACTTGGGATCATTACGAGCATTTTTGTCAAATCAGTTTTTTTTTTTTTAGATAATTTCATTTAAGGTTTCTATTTGCATTTAAAATGAAAATGCATATCATTTTTTCATATTATAACAAATTATAAATTTTTGGTAGAACATTTCAAGAATATAACTCCATAATAACTAGCAACATTTACATTTTATTAGACATTTAGTAGAGCATTCAAATTATTCACTACTTTTGTATTGACGATTACAATTATAAATAATATTAAAATTAATTTAAGTTTTTGTAATTTTTTTTTTTTTTTAAAACAAAAAGTATGACTACTTTCATAATTATTAAAAATAATTATATATTATTTTCAGATTTTTTTAAAGAATTCAAAATAATAAATTGAATTTCTTTTTTAGATTAGTTTTTATTTTTTATACTTTTGATATTTTAATGTAAAAATAATGCAAAAAAAAAAAAACTTTTAAAGAATTTTGATAATTAATCGTTTAGGAATGTTACAGCGCTGTATCTTATTTTAAAATATATATGACCAATACCAAAAAAATAAAATAATGGTATTCATATAAGGTTGCAAATGAGCCGTAACTGCGTATCTGCATAAATATAAAGCCTAGTATATGATCTGTCAACATTTGCATGCATAATGTGAATTAATAATGAAACACATAACGAAATACATATCATAATACATATATATATATATATATACATACATACATACATACATACATACATACATACATACATACATACATAATACATAACGTCAAAAACGAATTTATTATATGAATAAGAGAAACGAACAATGCAATAGTAGCGTATAAAATATGTAAAGTAATGCATATTTGTAAAGTAAAGCAAATATGGCAAAAGTAGTGTTCAATAAGTAAAATTGTTATGTTTTAAATTTATAGGCATTCTTAAACAAATATTATACAAAAACTAAATATCTTTGGGCATTACAATTTCTGAACAACCGAAATTATTAATTTTTGAAAACGTGACAATTTATATTTTGAAGTTTAAAATGCAGGCGATTTTAACAACTAGACTTATTCTGTTGCAATTTTTCGGAAATCTGTTTCACGGCACAGTGACAGGATACTTTTGTTGATATATTTATTTGTTGATATATTTGGAACTTATCCAGTTAGTTGCTCTATATACACAGTATACATTAAATTTTTTAAAAATGTGCCTTTATAAAACCAGCTCATAAAATTATGAACATAGAAGGCAAACTTATACGATTAGATGAATTATATTAATATAAATATTTGAATAGTTTTACTTTTCAAAGTAAAGTGACTAATATATTAATTTGAAATAACTGGCCATAATGCCAAAGGCCAAAAATTTTCCCGTTGCAGTGAAGAGATCTCAACACTTTTTCCCGTTTTGAGTGTGTCGCTTATATTTACTCCACCACAGCTGATTTGATATTGAATAGTCTTCAATGTGCTCCATTGAAGGGGTTCGGGTTCGTCGTCTCTCGTTCTCTCGCTGTCTTTTTTCGCTGCTGCTGGGCGCTCGCGTCTGTTGAGTGTCACCGCCATGAGTTCAACTCAGTACTGCAGATGATTATTTCGACTGTATTTGTTGTTGTGATTGCGCTTGATCATTGGTTTTGGCGCAATTGTATCCGAACCGAACAATTTCAAATGCTATTTTCACCAACTAATCCTGCAGTGATTTGCATAAATTTTATATCATATTAAAGAGCAGAGTTTTCCGTAAATGATGCCGTTTTTAAAAATATGTTTTAACAATTTTTACTAGTTTTCAGAAGCGCGCCAAAATTTATTGCCTAACCGCCTTTTTTTCACTTGATTATTCTGCGCTCTGCAGAGCGCTAGATATGTTTTGTGTGTGGTTCTCTTTTGTGTCGTCGTGTTGGTAGGGGAAAAAGGGGGGCTGGCAAACGAGCGGTGAGCAACGACGAGTTATCCAAGTCCACAAATGACGTTTTTCGCTGCCTAATTTCTTTTTTTTTTTTTTAGAGTATTTCGGGTTGGAGGTTGTTGCTGCTGGCGTGTACCTTTTTCAGTTTCGGCGGTTAAATTCATTGTTGGCGCATTTTTCGCGCCAACAACAAAAACAACTACAACAATCAACTTCTGCATTATCAAGTACTCGGCTCCATTCCGCTAGCTGTCTACAAATGCTAATAAAATTTGAAAATACGCTGAAAATGGCGCAAATTCAATTCAAAGTAGTAGTAAAAACAAATTCGTGGTTAGATGGTAGTTCCTTAATATTAAAAATAATGGTTTTAAGCCAGAGATTGTAGTGTTGCTTGATTCCATGTGTAAGAACTCGTTAAGGAGCCATTAAAATTGAATCAGCTGTTTTTATAGTATTGTGATACCTAATGCACATATTTAAAATATTACCTCAATAAAATCATTTGAAAACATAAAAAGTAATTTTTATAATACATTCAGTGTTTAGGTATATAGACTATATGCACTATATAAAATAGCTTGTTTCGTTCATTGCTTTGGGCGCCAAGGCTTCATTAAGGATCAACTGAATTACGGATAATTTAATATTCTATAAAATAAATATAATTTTACAATAAAAAAATTTAAAATCGGTAGTTTATAGAATTTTTGGACAAACAAAAATAATTTTCTGTTTCAATTTCGATTCGATATCCACATCGACTAAAATAGTTTGTTCCTATCATAGATAATCGATAACGATTTGTCGGATCTATGAATTAAACGTTTTAATATCATTAATATATCGTTTATTTTGTTGCGTTATTTCAAAATCATAACCTCTTCTAATGTAGTAATATCGCCTGAAATTTTTTTAAACAGACTCGCAGTTTGCTTTCCCACCAAAGACACAAATAACCAACATAAACAACAGGTCCAAAAACTTGCCACGGCACCATCGTCAATATCACCTCCGTCATTTACACTAAGTTATCTGCAAAATGCTACCAACACTTTTAGCTATTTACAACACACACTAATGCGTCGCATCCACGCATGCGTCGTTTATCGCTGTGTGTTGTTTATGTACTTAGGATGACCCGCTACACAGCTACAGTGCTCACTGCAACAACAAAGCTAAAATGCACTCAGGAATGTGTGACTATCGGGATATGTTGAGAAGTTCTTGAAAAACAGGAAAAAGAAAAATGAAAAACAAAATTCAGAGATAAAACAGCATAAAGGCAGCGACCGACCGACATATCCGTGAGATACAAGAGCCGCATATGTACTGTGATTGCGCTGTGGACGTCCTTGAGCAAGCAGCATCTAACACACATATACTCAGGCATGCAGCTCGTATCCTTGATCCTTTCTTAAGTTTGTCTGTGTTCTCTGGTCGACTTTCTCAGAGATGAACCTTCGTTTCGTTGTTTATTGTTATTTGTGATTCCTGGAATTTTGCTCAAATGCATCTCAAGCACCCAAAGCGTTGAGCACTGGTCATTGAAGAGCGGCTTCAGCAAAGTGAAAATATTAGAATGTATTGTTCAGCGACCAATTGATTTTCTTAAATTGGAATCGTGTTATTTTTAGTTTCCCAAGGTTCTTGCATATTATCTTTACGGCATTTGGTGCCTTTTAAAACGAATATAAGTTTTTACTTCACAAAGGATTGAATGCATAAGTTCACAAAGACATTTTATTTAATACAATGTATATAACACTTGACATATAGTTTGGATTACAATTTTATTGGTAATCAAAACTGTTTTACTTTAGTTTGAATTTTAATTAATTATATACCGTCGTTGTGGAAGTAAAACCCAACAAATACATTTTAAAAATTCCAGTTATAGAGTTACTAACATCTTTTTATATGTGCCGATTTCTTATGGAAGAGACCTAAGATGATATCAATGTTCATATTTCAAATGACAGTCAAACTTTTCAAATTGATCTACTAATTTTACGCGAACCAGCTTCGAAAACGTCATTAAAAGGGGTCTATGTATTTTCAATTCTAGTAAAGGAGGTATAATGCTGTCTAATACAGCAACTTTTAAGTTATGGTGCATGTTTTAAAAATCAAAAGTCAAATATTTCACAACATATATCGAATCGAATTTATATTACAGATCTTCCGAACGGATTGAGTCCTATTTCAAACTTTTCAAACGTTTCCGATTCAATAGAATTGAATTTTAAATACACTGTTGATCGGAAATTGATCGGAAGCAGTGTGATACAACTGTAGATATCTAACATAAGAAATTAAATTCATTTACATTTCGGAATTAATGCCGTTCGTATGTTTAGAATCGTGCAGTGGTCTGTCTCCACATGTCTTACACACGATCAGGTGTTGCATCCGTCAATGGTTAAACCTGCATTTGAACATCTTGCATTAATTAGTTTACCTAACATGCTGCACGATCGATCCACCTGTTCTTGTAAAAGGCGTATGCTGCGGGCAGGTTCTTTGGAAGCAGCTGCTTCGCAAAGTTTCTAGTTTTAACTATTTACATGTATTCTTCTTGGACCTTTGATCCTTATTGAGACCCTATAGAGCATCACTTACATTTATGCTTACTACATTTACAATTTGTAGTCTATTATTTTATATGAACAACATCGCATTTCATTGCATTTTCTACAGCTATCTTTACTGTCTTTCCTCATTAGTTAGCTTCGAAAAGTCAAAATTTTGACAACAGGAAAAACACGATCCTTATCCTGTATACCCTTTTTGGTGAAATATGGTGTCACCTTATTGTCCAGCAATCTATTACATTAAAAAGAATACACATTAAGCCAGTTGCGTTTGCTTGTCACTCATTTCAACACCTTTTCCCTGCCGTTGTTGCAGTCCAGAAACATTTTTGTGAATTGTGTGCAGGAATTTGGGCGTAAAACGAATTTTTAACCGTCATTTTCACACTAATTGCATTTATGTTTTATAAAATTAATTGTTTTTTCTATTTCCGCCACCCTTAATTTTGTTTCCTTTTTATTTTGTTTTTGCTACCATTATGATCAATGTTAATTTTTTGTGTTTTCTCTTTTTTCATTTTAGCTCCAAACTCTATTTGTCAAAGCTTTGCAAATCACACAAACTTTAAATCAACGACGTTATTTAGAATATTTTGCTATAACGTCTGAACATCATGGAATTTTACAAAAGGTAAGATTAAATTGCAAACTTATTAAATACTAAATGTATCTAAAAATAATGTTTATGTATTGAAGTAAATTTAAATAAACAAAAATATACAATTGAAAAACGTTTGTTATATATTTGGAAATATTTGAGTGTCATAAGTGTGTTCAAATGTAATTCATATTCAAGTAAAAATAGAATGTTTTATTAGAAGCACTTTCATAATTGAAACTTATGTATTAAGTATTGATTTGTATGGAAATCTTAAGTGTTATACATATATTTTTCAAACTCAAAAGACTAAGCGTAGAACATAGCACAGCATCTGCTGACAAATTCGAAACATATTAAATGTGTTGAATTTCTATCGAATCTTATCTCTTCCGATAACAACTGATTAAAACTAATTTTATAATATGGTTGTTATCCTTGTTTGTGTTTTTTGTGCATGCACAGTTAAAATTGATTAATATTAAAAATAGCATTTATACAAAATATGAAATTTATATTATTTTTCTTGCGTGAGTAAATTATTTTGTTCTTTTTTAATTCTAATAGAAATATAAATGTGTACTCTAAATGTCGCCTTAATGACATTTAAGAACAGTCTTATCATGTGAATTTTTTTAGTAGTAGCTGTGTTAGGACTTCCTAAAATCGTCTTGTACATTCTCTAGTTTCCTATGCGATAATTATCTAATGTCGTTATAATAGTTGTTAGCGTTCTGGCTGAGTTGTTGTTGAAGTCCCTTTGGCGTTTGCATTCCGAAGGTGGCCGATAATCTTTTTATTTCCGTTGCCTACAATTGCATTTGTCGTGTTCTGTTCACCTTTATCATATCTCCAATACAATTAAAATACAAAAAATAGTCCTAAAAAGGACGACAGCAGCTGCGTCGAGGTGCTAAAAAGGTATTTCGCCGCATATGTGGTGTTGTGGCGTGGCGTCGCGTCATTTTCCGTACCAAGTCAACAGATGGACTACTTGGCCGGCCATACACTGAGTTTCTATTGAGTGCATTCCGACGCACGCATTCCGACACCTTGAAATTTGACTGTTGATTTAATCGAACAATAATTGCATACAGCAGCAAATGTTGTTGTGCTGTGTTGTCACCAAAGTATAAAATAGTCCTGTACGACGAGTATTGCACAATCATTATAAACTGTCTGTTTCGAAATACATACCAGTCGCATAATCATCGCATCAAACCGCACAGAAAGAAGATGATGTTGTCCTATTTGGGACAATTGCCTGTCCATCGTCCTTTGATGCGGTTTGAATTTTTACGCTTGGCTCGGTGTTCAAACAGCATTAGTATTAGCTACCGCTGTCTGTCAGCTCAGAGTTCGCCGAATTAATTGAAGTTAATTTTATACACTCCCCTGTTTAGTGGTTACCTCTATTAAGTACGTAATTGCATTAATTTGGCTCTTGCCAAATGGCAGTGGGAGGCGCTTTAATATAGAATCTGCCTTTTTTTAGAACGACTAAATTAAACAATTATATGCATTATTCCGTTAAAATTTAAACTAATATACCAAAGTATTTTCTGACGTTTCAGCAGCATGCTAAATTACTAAATTTTACAAAAAAAAAAAAAAAAACTACAAAACATTAATTAATAGATTTTTGTTTATAATAAATTTATTTTTTTTCAGATTTTAACTATTGCCTAAAGTTTTTGAGTTATTAGGTAAAATAACTAAATGGATTTTCTCGCGTTTTTCTATATACTTTGGACTTTAAAGTTTTAGAAAATTGAATTTTCTATCTAATTTTTTATTGTCTATTCCATTGAGAATACTTCTGCTATTATTTTGAAATACATTTAATGAAATTTTCAATTCAATAAATGTGTGAATTAAATAACAAACCAGATTCTATAATTTTATGCTTTCCTTACTTTGTTTTTACAAATCTCTTGTATTTTTTTCTTTAATGTATTAACTCCAAAACTTCCGGCTATATCGAAAATCAGAGTATGAGGTTTTTATTTGAATCTGGATGTTCATCGGAATATCAGAATACTATACTAATATCCTTCACAGAATTAATTCGCTACTAATTCGAAATCTGTCAATCAAAATCAATAGAAAATGAAAAACCTCAAACATCTCATATATTATTTTCGCAAATATATTAAAAATATCACAAAATATCATAACCGTTTTCTCATTTGAAACCTGCATATTGTAAATATGTACATCCCGAGTAGTGCAGCAGCTGCATGACTAAATACAGCTCAAGAGCTGAAACAAATCCCACATCTTGTAGCTTTCCTAATTCAGTAAGATTATTTTTTTCTTGTTGTTGCTTCATTCATTATTTACACACTGTTGTTTTTGCAATGCAAAGATTACACAATGCTTTTCGTTTTTTACGACAATTGCACCATTGTTGTTTTTTACAAGCCCTTTTTCGGCAGTTTTTTTTAATGAACTGTCAAGATTTGTAAATGCATTACTTACGTACTTACTAACCGAAGGGTTGCGGATCGCAAGGCGCAACTTCTAACAGCACATGCAACCTTCTTCAAGACCCTCCCTCCCAGTGTGTGTGTGATAAACATGAAATGTTTTCACGCGCCATTGCATGGCATCGAATTGTGATTACGATTGAATTCCGGTAGGCGGTAGGTTACCAGATGATCATGCACAAATGCCAGCAGCTGAATAGCGTGTCTTAATGCAAATTTCCAAAATTGCTTAATTCATGTCTTGAGTATGTTTGCCATCAATGTTCGTTCGTCTTGCATTTACATTTTCCGGAAATTATTATAATGAGCGAAATTTTCGCAGCTATCAGTTCAAATGAATCGCCGTGTCGGGGGCAAAACTGCAACATAAAAATGAATACAATAACAGCATCGTCGAAAATAGGGGTGCTCTCTCTTTGTTGTACGATATATACCCACGTGATTGGATTTCTTGGGCACCCATATTGTAGAGTGTATTGAATTTCTTTTAAATTGCGATTACTTCTATTATAATTCTATTGATATTTCAACATATTTTGCTATTTTGTGTGTGTTTTTGCTATTGTTAGAATCTCTTGAGTCTTTTTCATTAAATTTGTACCGTTTTCTTCCTCCATCATTTATTTTTTAGCCTCAGCAACAGCAGTACCAGCAGCAATAATAGCAACAGCAGCCACAAGTCACATGTCTCTAGCAACAATGGCGCTTCGTATGGAGTGCTCGAATACTGCACGTCGTCCTCATCGCTGTCACCATTCGCGTCCTGTCCACGATCAGCCGCCGCATCGTCGTCTTCGTCGGCGTGTTCATCTGCTAAGAAAATCATCATCGATGAACTGATTATACCGTCGTCCGGTGGCAGTACGTCGCGTTCATCGACGCATTTAAGCTCTAGTCAAAATGCTGTAAATCGGAAGCGCAGCAGATCCGTCGTTAGTTTAGATGATAAGGTGAGTCTAGAAAACGTTCAATATAATTTTATAAATTTGCATAAATATAGTATAAATTCTAGATTTTTTTCAATATAAATTTTGAATTTAACTTATTGAGGATATTCATTTTAGTCGCGTAAATATATAAATAAAACGCAATTTGCAATGATTCGCTATGATTTATACTCGGTTTAATTAAATCATTTAAAAACATAGCAAAATTTAATAACGAAACATTTGTTATAAATAATTGATTTTATAGGTATGCGACACATTCTCAAAAGCTCGAAATTGCTTCGCAGATTGTGCGAATTCGATGTGATAAACGATTAAATATCATCGAATTTTGACATAATATTTGAATATACGAAATATTTTGAAAAATAGGAGCTATAAAGCTACGAAATCGAACTTTAAAAATCGAAGTTAAATCGATAAAGCATCGAGGCATCGAAGAACTTCGTGACATGGCTGACTTCGATTGACAAATAACGAAAAGATCGAATAAAATGTTTATAAAAATATATTAATGTTATTTCCACATAAAAATAGTCAATAAAATATTCTGTCTAGTCAGAGACGTGCTCTGACTAGACAGTATAAATTTGGCGCTTTGTACCGGTTTTAATAAGTATTCAAGCATTCGCTTGCATTAGTGTAAAAACAATATGTCATAAATACAAATTCCCTTAGTGAACGAATTGTAATATGTACCGAAATGTCGGCTGTATCATCTTTATGTTACATAATTATTGTATATCCTTTTCACAATTTCATCAAGTAAACACAATGCAATATAACGTTTCGAATATTTTGTTGTCCTGTAAGATCTTGTCATGACACATTTGCAATTAAATATTCAAAAATAACGGAAACATTTTGACTTGCAAGCAGTAGTATGTCCTGGCATATGCGAATATCCTGCATGGTAATGAGTTAGCTGCTCATCTTCCATAAGGCGCTTCTTTGCACCTTTACTTTTTCCACATGGTCTGACACAAGTTACAAATGTCGGTCGTCGTCATTTAGATGAATATTTAATTAGATGTCCCGTAGCCGCTGCACAACACATACTCATTGGTTTTCTTGGGGTGGTAAAGTTATCTTTCTTCCACCTTTCTTCTATGCATACCACGATGTCAACTAACCAACCAACATCTTATCGATCGAGCCCATCATAGTTTCAGACAGCCATTTTTAAAGGTGTCCAACTATGCGTGCCGCATTTCGATGCATACCGATGCTATATAATTTACATAAAACCTCAATTAGAACACAGCTCGCTTAGAGTAGAAAGTCCTGTTGCAGGACATCCCAGGCCTCCTTAAAGTAAGACCCAAATGCATTTAACGACTTTTCTTTGCGGTCTTCTTCCATTTTTCTTTACTTCTAATATAAAATATTTTATTTTTCGAATTAACGTCTGTTGCAGCGGGTTCTCCTTGAAAAAATTGCACACACAATTGACGTGAAACTAACCCTCCAAAGGTGTGCACGCATGCGCAACGACATAACATTACAACCGAACATTTCTGTGCGGAAGTGTAATCGTCGAGCCCGAGCTCAGTCGGACCCCTTTGCTGTTGTGTGTTCATGAAGACGACGCGACGGGGACAACTATAAGAAATACCTTTGGACACGACGCGACGCGATTCGGCTCGAACTCGAACAATTCTATGCGTCCTCGTCCGTCTTCCGGCATGTCCTGATTGTCGACAATGCTCAACGGCTTGAGAACGTTATTTTGTTTGTCATTTTCCTTTGCAATTTGTGCAACACCAACAGCTGCCTCTTGCTTTACTTACAATTTGTTGACTTATTGTTGGAACACAGTGGGTCCAAAGCAACAGCAGGATTTTTCTAAAATATTGAATTTTCAGTTGTGTGCTTTAAGTACGTAAAGTTATCATACATATTTTCATTTCTTCTCCAAATGTCCACACGGTGGCGTTTTGAATTTTGAAATTTCTTATCTAAATTTATCGAAATGTCTGTCGCATTGTGTAGCAGCTATAGCTATAGCAGATGACACATTCAGTAGTGGAATTTCTTCACACAACCGTATAAGTAATAATAAAAATAATAAAAAGGAACAACAAAAAATTTAAGGTTGATCTTCACATGCGTCTCGGCGTGGTTCTCCAGTAATAATTCAGTTTGAGGGCTGTTTTTTTTTGCCTCTATTTTTTCGTCTTTTACTAATGCATACTCCTTGCAACGCGTCTCCAGGTGTAACGTGCTTGGGGTTCCCTACATACAGTTCTTAATACTGAGTTTTTTCTATTGTTATCATGGGAAGCAGCCAGAAAGGTACACAATGTCTGTTGTATTAGTTATTATTTGTTGCGTTGCAAATTTATAAAATGTATCTGCTGACTTTAGTGGCGCCTTTTAATAGTTTAGCAAATTCTCGGCGCATTAATGTTGTTAACTAAGTTATGTCTACTTAAGTGAATTAAGACCATTTATTTAATGTGTGTGGCCTCCAGCTGTTGTTAATTTAATTACCGAGTGTCATAGCCGTATTTTATAGTCCATTTTAGATATTTTATTAAGGTCCAGTTTTTCATTGCAAGTTTAAACTTAGTTTAAACTTGTCTAAATTTTTAAAACGTCTTAATTCTTAGTCAAAACGGCCGAAGGTCGTTTAAATTTTACAGACAGATAGACATTTATTAATCCGTTATGAACTGACATTTAAATATTTGTGATATGTTGACTATAGACTAAATGACATCGAGTTTAACTAAGTTTAATTAGAAAATGTGACTGAAAAACTAAAATTTTCGATCGAAATTCAAATATTTGACAACAAATATTAAACTGAATAAATATATATTTTGCAGTGGGGCTACATTTTAAATTAATACTGTATTTATTTGAAATTAATACTAAATATTGAAACTATTTTGATCGGAAGTTTGAATACAACGAATAATATTAATAAATTTAACAACGTTTTAATCGGCATTGTAGAAGTTAAAATTTCAATATTTTTTTATATCCGATATTTTCTAATCGATAGGTCCAGTATTGACATAAATTAATGCTCTTAGTTTATTTAATGCAATTTAAACTTTTGAAATTTATCAAGTAGTTTATCGATATAGTTAAATTAGAAAGAAATTATGTTTGGTTTGCCTGGTTTTATAATATGGTCATTAATTAGTAAATTAGTGCCTTTGCTGCCTGCTATCGCATTAGTTTTACCGATGCGCAAGACATCCTCATAAAACCATACACCAATCAAAGGACTAGATTAAATAAAATTTTATAAACCAAGCCAATTTCAACTGCATACAGAAATTACGGTTTTTCTTGTATTCAACAGCAGCTGCCGGCTTTGGCTTGAGCCTACCTTAAGAAAGTTATTTTTTTGTCTAGTTCTATTATTGTTGCCATTACTTCTGCCGTTTGGCTCTATATAATTATGTGTGTAGCATAAAAAATTTGTCGCAAAACTTCACACTGCATCAATTTTAAATCTACAGCTGTGCGTTAGTTTTTCTTCTGTTGTCTGTCTTGTCAGGGGGTATTTTGAAGTCTTGAGAAAGCGGAAATACATTTGACATGCGCCAGGGTCCATCGAAACCACTTTCTTTGCCTGGACATTGACAAGCTGTGACACAGTATGCTCACAGTTGCTTTAACTTGAAATTATGGTTCTTGCAGGAAAATTGTATTGTAACGAAAATACGCAGAAATCTTACATAAACCATAAAACATTTTGAGAATGTGGCAATAGCTGCTTACTGCTGTCCACACACAGTGATTTAAGGCCTGTCTCAACGATCGCCTACTTAATTTTGCTGCTTTATAATATCCTTCATAGCTGATTTATCGAAAGATGTCCTTTACGAAAAGGTATAAATCTTTGTATTGCATCAGCAGCAACAATGAGAGCTAAACTTTCAACAAAGGAGTGGAAAAAATATGAATTAACCTTAGGTAGAAAATTATTATCATCATCTGACCTACCTGGAAAAATTAAACTGCTCAAAAGATGCAAGCGCAAAGAATCCCAGGCAAGATCCACACAAAGATTTGGCAAGACAGCAATTTTGTGTGGATAGTTATTCTTTCTTCTTTAATCCTGATTGCATTTCAGATTTATTTAGTTGCTCTCTGCTTCGCTTATTCCTCTTCTACCAATAAGGGTATTTTAAAAGGATCAAACGTACAATCCTGCGAGCGATCGCTGTTTGTGCGAGCGAGTCAGCAATGTTCTTGTTATATCGCTGTTCGTGTGTATTTCCCTCCCTTAAAGTGAATCTAAACTCACACAGAAGGATATCGCTAACGATCGCTGCCAACGATCGCTCAGTTCAGTAGTGAAAGTCACCGCGTGCACACCACCAATACCTATCACACCGACACTATATCTCTTCTCGCCTGAGACAGAAACCACGTTGCGCGTTCTCTACACATTTATTAAAACACACTTATATTACATTCGTATTTTCGAAACGATCGTTGATCGATCGACAAACTGTGCTCTTAAGTTCTAGTTATACAAAAATCATATAAAGTTTTAAAAAATAACATTATAAAGTTAATACAAGTGACTATTCTACGTCGGATTGACAATATATTGTGAAACAAATTCACGGTGCATTTTCTGCAGATTTGGATTACGACGGGATTCAACAGAGCCCCCATTTTTTTTTTATCTACAACTACATACGTTGGCTTCAACACTAGTTTTCATTCAACACGTTTGCCTTTGTTCAATTCATTTCCA
The DNA here is from genome assembly GCA_951804985.1 of Dryomyza anilis. Taxonomy (NCBI): domain Eukaryota; kingdom Metazoa; phylum Arthropoda; class Insecta; order Diptera; family Dryomyzidae; genus Dryomyza; species Dryomyza anilis. Next base: position 79,646,682 of record OX638131.1, read on the forward strand.
GTTCATGTTATTATGAAGTACGATCGCAAGCGTAAAGTTATTGAAATGGTAAAGTTTTCCTTCTTCATTCTGATCAAATACTTCTATATTTACTTTCAAAATTTCAATTAATAATAACAAATATCAAAATAAATTCTTAATACAAAATAAATAAAGCTTTTTTTAAATATGTTAACTATGGACTTATTTAATTATATATCTCATTATATTTCTCAACGATTATGTGGTATAAATAAATATAGCTAAACAATATATCCTGTTCTATATTTCATGTTTAGATAGCGCCTGTGTTAACAGAAAAATGTTATAATATCATTTTATTAATTTTTTTTTAGGATCCGGAAATTGGCTTTGAACCACCACTAGCCAAACGCCAGCAAAGACTACCCTCCTTCTATCAAAGCGATGCGGGCTCCGTGGTATCTTCGGTATATCCGTCGCCCGTCGATGAGCTGGTCAATGAAATCGACACGCGCAGCTCCTCTGATTGTCTCTCCACAGGCACTGAGTATGACGTGGCAGCGGATGATATGCCTGACAGCCCCAGCAGTTTGCAAGCCGACGAAGATGACATCGATGACGATGAAATCGTTGCATCGCCCACAGCTACCTCCTCAAACAGCGTTAAAATTTTATCGCAACACGTCGCTGCCGCCCCCGCCTTTAATCCGCATCCTCATTCTCATCATCATCATGGAGAACGGACGCCTGGTCAACGTCAAGATCCCTCCGCCCATGTTAACGCCAAAAATAGTACAACAGCCGTTACCAAGCCCAAAGTAAAGTCGTTCGATGATTACTTGATGCACTATGCCTGTATGACACCCGCAGCCGAAATGGAGCCACCGCGCATGTGTCCACTGCCAGCGCTCTCTTGGGCCAACGCACAGGATGTGTGGCAGCTGATGTGCAAGAAGGATGAAGAGGCGGCCTGCTATCGCGACGCTGCCATGCTGGAACATCATCCGGGTCTGCAGCCGCGTATGCGCGCCATCCTGCTGGACTGGCTGATCGAGGTCTGCGAGGTGTACAAACTACACCGTGAGACCTACTATCTCGCTGTCGACTACCTGGACCGCTATCTCAGCACACAAAAGAAGGTGCAGAAGACGCACTTGCAGCTGATCGGCATCACGTGTCTGTTTATTGCGGCCAAAGTGGAAGAAATATATCCGCCCAAGATTGGGGAGTTTGCGTACGTCACGGATGGTGCCTGCCAGGAGGAGGACATTTTGCTGCACGAGATCTTACTGCTGCAGGCGCTGGAGTGGAAGATCAGTCCGGTCACTGCCATGGGCTGGCTAGGCGTCTACATGCAATTGAATGTCAATAATCGCACACCTGCCTCATTCAGCACAAATGACTCCACCAGACGTTGCGGTAATAGCGGCAGCAGCAAGCAGGAAGTAGCCGGCGCCGCCAGACAGCAGCGACGCAACATGAAGTCAGTTGATCAGCCACCATCACCCGCCACATATTACTCTAACACAGAGCTCAATGACGCCTTCATTTATCCGCAATTCTCTGGCATGGAGTTTGTGCAGACGGCGCAGTTGCTGGATCTGTGTTCACTGGACGTGGGCATCGGTAACTTTGCGTATTCGGTCATTGCTGCAGCCGCCATCAGTCACACATTTAATAGGTACATACAAAATATTTTTCATTTTTATACCCTACACCTATGAGGTACAGGGTATATTAACTTTGTGCATATATTGTAACGCCCCTTAGGAGGCGTGTCCGGTATGGAAAAGTATATATATATATTATTGATCAGCATCACTACCCGAGTCCGTTTAGCCATGTCCGTCTGTCTGTCTGTCCGTCTTGCTGTCTTGCTGTCTTGCTGTCCGAATACAGAATAACTTGAGAAATACTGATCAGAATGCGATGAAATTTCGACTCAATATATTTTAGCCAAAAGTAGGAACTGAGTTTGAAAATGAGCCAAATCGGACAACGGACACGCCCACCTCCCATACAAGTCACTTTTATATAACTCTTTCGAAACTAATAACTTGAAAAGTATTCAAGGTATAGTTAAAAAATTTAAAACGTATTGTTAGAATTCACCTATAAATATGTTTCATTATTTCCCGGGTTTTCATAGTGGAAATTTGATCCGTAAATTATTAAAATCAAATCTATGAAATATTAGCCTTTCAAAATTTTAAATATAGGCGTGGTCCGCCCAATTATATTTTTCAATTTTTTTTTTAGTTGTTTATACTTTTATATAAATTTTTTAATTTATGGGGATATAAGACGTAAATTTCTGATTTATGAATAATATTCTGAGGGTGGGGAGGTTCAGCATACTTAAAAACTTTAAAATTAAGGTATGCAATTAAATATCCCACATTAATATCCCCACCAAAGGTGTAGGGTATTCCATAGTAGGGCCCGACCGACTATAAAAATCCGCCCCATGTGACCGAACTTACCCATGTGACCTAACTTTCCCAACTCGTTTGTTATATAATTATTAATGATTTGAATTATTTAATTCTCACAGAGAAACCGCGCTGCGTTGTTCAGGACTCGATTGGCAATCAATACAGTTGTGCGCCCGTTGGATGGAACCATTCTTTAAAATAATCTGCGAGGAATCCGAGCACTTGCATCTGCTGGAACAGAACGAACAACTCTCCAGCAAATACGGCCTGGCCCACGTATGTCCGAATATTGTGACGGATGATTCTCACATCATACAAACGCACACAACCACCATGGAGATGTTTGTAAGTTACACATTGCTCATTTAAGCAAAAGACTTCAACCACTATAATGACTTCATTCTATTACAGGATCGCGCAGCCGCTATACAAACGGAATATCAGACCAAGTACCTCACCTACAGCAAAATCAAGCAGGAGGCTTCGCCAGCCACGGGTCTTGTGTGTCCCGAGGGTCTGCTTACACCGCCGGCCTCGAGTCGAAAATCAGTTGGCACCGATGCGGATGACGAGGCGCAACACGTGCAGCAAAAACAAAACGCTGCGCTGTTGGCCGCCAACGTCTACAAGCATTAGATGCAGGCAATCCATGCCCCCCTCTATCTACATTTACACCTGCCCCTAATCCTAATTCATGCACTTACGCGCACTCGCACAATGCAAGAGCAATTAATATAATTATTCAAATCATTAACTTGTTAAGTTTATAAATTATTCTAAATATTTAAATTAATTTAATTAATTATTCTAACTCTAGTTATTACAATAATTACAATTAGTTTAGTTGAATACATATTTAAGACTTCGTAGGCTTCGTAATCTTAGCACTGTATAAAAACTATATTGTGGCCGGTGTCTCAGTATCGCAGCCGATTTATTATTATTCCAAATGCAAAGATTATATTTTGTTTTAAATTATAAACACACAATGCAAAAAATGCAAAATATACTAAATTTATTTAAACAGCAGTAGCAAGTGTCGTCGTGCTCATGTAAATAATTAAAAAAAAGAACAATAAGTTGGCGCCAGTTGCAAATTCTCATAAACTAACGTCATACAAATATTGTAGCAAATGTGTTGTAAGAAAGTCCAAACCGTATATATATGATTATCTCGTAGGACCAGCATATTATTATCTCGTAGGACCATATCATAATTATTTTCTCAATTCTAACACACTAAACATTTAGGGCAAACCAATCGACAACCATCAAGACATCACTAAAACACTAATATATTCAGTATCATCTAACTTAACAAAACTAACGACATAACATCCATCAAGCCATCCTTAAGTTCGGACTTAACTGCTTTGCAGTTTGTATTTATCTTATTTTATTCACACTAACAATTTAACACATGAATTATATACTTTTTAGTTATTATTTTTCTTTTTTATATAATTTAATTTTTATTTCTTTATACTCTACCAGCACATCAGTTGCAAATACCTGTTGACAAAGTTTTCTATTAGCTAAAATCGTTTTATAACAAAAAAAAAAGAATAAAACAACAAAAAAAAAAAAACAAAAAAAAATAAAAATAATACTTAATAATTTGCCATAATTTGCTACAAGCAAATCAAATATTTAAATGAATTCAAATATATTAAAAATCTAAATACATAAAATGAAATTACAGAGTACAACGCCAACTTATTTGAGCGGCACACACTTAAAATATAGCAAATATGTTAGTGACAACAAATTTTACAAAATTGTCCACTTTCGTTATTTTTCTTTTTGTATTTCTCAGACTATATTTAGACCTGTTTTAAGGTTTGACAAGATCTGCCACAAAAAAAAAAACAAAATAAAAATACAAAAATAATAAAAGTTGGCACAAGTTGCAAAAAAAAACGCTTATTTTTCAGGACACTTTAAAAGTATAAATAATGAAACCTACAAAACATGTAAATAAAAAAAAAAAATAATATAAGAACAATTTTATACTTAAAATAATATTTTAGAATTCAATAAGAAGTGAATTATTAAACAAATGTAATAAATATAAAACAGAACAAAACAAACAAAAAAACCTAAACAACAATATGCATTAATTTATATTAATAATTTCGATTTAAAATATTTTTTATTTTTCTTTTTTTTTTGTCTTTTTCTACAATCTAAGCATATCTATCGTTTTAATAATAAACATTCATCTGTAGTAAGATACAACAATTACGCTTTTATGCATTTAATGGTAAATAAAAAAACAAAAACTAAATTAAGCGTTTTTTTTATGTATTGAGGTGTACGAAGTAAAAAAAGAACAAACAGGTGATGTTATATAAAAGCTTGGCCTTTTTCGAAAACACACTCACTTGAGGCTTTGGGAATCACAACGGTCCATTCTATAGCATTTTGAGCAAAACACGAAAAATGTGTATTAAGCTAAGGTAATTTAAAAATGTTAAATGCAAGATACGGATTTGGCTCATAATTGGCTCGATCGTGAGCGAGCGTACTTTCGGCTTCAAAATTTAAATTGGCTCATGAGCCGAAAAGCTTGGCTCATGAGTCATATTTTTTTGGCGCACGACCAAAAAAAAAGAGACAATCCAAAAATTAGGCTTGCGAGCCCAATATATTTGGCTCGTGAGACCAATTTTTATACCCTACATATTTAAGTAGAGTATGTCTTGTCATGCCAAAAGGGCGAATCTTTTCGTTTTTTGCCATAACTTTTTATTGGTACAAGATAAAATAGTGGTTCAAAGAAATTAATGGTTTACTTTTAAAGCACCTACCGATTGACATTAGTATTTTAAAATAATTCGGATTCCTATTATTTGCAAGAAAAAATTTTGGAAATTATTTTTAAATAATGATGCCAATCGATAGGTGCTTTAAAAAACAAACAATTAATTGCTTTACAACCACTATTTTACCTTGTTCCAATAAAGTTATTGCAAACAAACGAAAAGATTCGCACTTTTACATGACCACACACGGTGCTCTAGAAGCAATCATAAGTATGACAAAAATGGGTATAAAAAGTACGAATAGAGTTATATTCATCATCATCTCTAGTTTAAAAATCCTTTTGAACCAAAATCCTACCATTTAATTTTCTCAAGTTATCGTCATTTACATTCAATTTTAACGATTTTTTCAATTTATCTCTACTTCTTATTAAAAATATATTTCACAGTGCGGCAAAATGGCAACTTTTTTAATTGGACTCCGATTTTCTTTATCGGAGTTCAATTAAAAAAGTTGCCATTTTGCCGCACTGTGAAATATATTTTTAATAAATATATGGTCTACTGATAAAATTTATAGTATATTCTTATACACTTACACGTCTGGGTTAGGCGCTACGGGCTCCAAAAGGGTTCAAAGTATTACAAATATAGTTTGTCATTTTGTAGCGAAATGGTTCATAGTAGGTTTCTATTGTCTAAAGAGCGATTATAGGGAACATCCTAAGGATGATTTACATTGAGCACTTAAAGTTTGTATCTTAACGATTAACCACTATTTTTAATTGTTCTCTATTAGCAATTTCGTTAAGGAGTTATTACCTGTGGAACAAGTTGGAGAAAATGTTCATTTTTGAAAATGAGCTCTCTAAACAACTAAATTCTCCAACACATACTATTTCTGAAATAAAAGCCTACTAATAACGAAAAATATTTCTAACTTCAATTTTGAATAAAGTCTTTGAGATATATTATTACAATAATTTTGGTGCAGTAAAAATTGCATCTATTTTTAGTTCAAATTTAACGCTGATTCCGAAGATAAGTTACAACGTGCTACACAAAGAAGCATAACAGTCGTTTTTGGCAATTTTTTTACCAAGTAATAATATTTTTTTATTAAAAAAAGTATTGTGATTTTTTGTTTAGTTTTAATTTTTTTTTGCCTATATCTCGGAAACCAAATTTTTCTCCCCTAAAATATTTTTTTTTTTATTATAGCGCAAGGTTCTCCGCATCTAGTGCTGAAAAGATATTTTCATTATTGTCATTGGTTGGAATATGAAAAATAATTCAAGAGCAAAAAAAAACCAGCCAATATGAAAAAATCAACGACATAATATCAACTAAGAATAGCTGCAATTTTACTGAACGAAAAATATTATAATAATATATATGTATCCAAGACTTTATTCAAATTCAAGTTAGAACTATTTTTGGTTATTAGTAGGATTATATTTCAAATAAGTACGTGTTGGAGAATTTAGTTGTTTGGGGACCATAGCTCATTTTTAAAGATGAATATTTGCCCCAAAGACATTATGATAGTTTTCTGACTTTTTTTTCAAAAGTAATAACTCCTTAACTAAATTGTTAATAGAAAACCATTAAAAATAGTGGTTAAGTGTAAATCATCCTTAGGATGTTCCCTATAATCGTTCCTTAGACAATAGAAACGTACTATCAACGATTTCGTTACAAAATGATGGACTATATTTCTTATCCTTTGAACCCTTTCGGAGCCCATAGCGCCTAACCCAGACGTGTAGGTGCATAAGAATATACTACACTTTTTATCAGTAGACCATATAGAAGCACAAAATAAAAAAAAATCGAAGTTCAATTAAAAAAGTTGCCATTTTGCCCTACTGTGAAATATATTTGTATTAAGATATAGAGATAAATTGAAAAATCGTTAAAATGGAATGTAAATGACGATAGCTTAAAAAAAGGAAACGGTAGGATTTTGGTTCAAACGGATTTTTAAACTAGAAATTATGATGAATATAACCATATTTGTACTTTTTATACCCATTTTTGTCATACTTGTGACTGCTTCTAGAGCACTGTGAATACTTTCAATTTTTCAAATTTGCCATTTTGGTTTTGTCAAAAATTACATATTCGCCCCTTTGGCATGATTGTGACGATATGTTTTATAAGTATGTATTAAAGCAAACAAATGTTTACATTTCGTGTAGGAGGTACGTAAATTATAATATTGTATTTTGTTTATGTGATTGCATATTTCTCGGCTCTCGGCCCAAAATTTGGCTCTTTGAGCTAAATCCAGCTCTCTAGGTCCCATTTTCCTTACCCTGGTTTTATGTCAAATATCATTTTTAAATAATCAATTTTTATATTTTACAACATATATCCCAAATCTGCTGCATATTCTAGGCTGATATGTTCTATGAAGAAAGGTTTTACACATGTGTGCATAGAAATAAAAGTGTCCACATATAAATTAGGTTACCGTATTTTTGGCGTTGTGACATACATAAGAACAACAAAGTATTTTTATTATTTAAATATATTGGAATTTGGTGATTAAAATAACTTACAATTCTCCAATTTTTTTTAACACATTTTAAAATATTACGTTCACTTTTGTAGGCGAAGTTTGCAAAATAATGGTGCTACCGAATATGTCGGTTGTACACACAAAAAATATATTGTTTGATGCAAACAAATACTTGAAATTATTTGCAACAACCAATTTAAATGGTTTGTAGCAAATGCTTAAATTATTAGTCGCAAACATCTGTAATATTTCTACCAAACTATATTAATTTTAATCTCTTTTGCTGGAAACACTTTTGATTACACAAAAATGTTCCATAAATACTTCTATTGCTTACTAACTGAATCCACATTCCACACAGACACATGCATGCATTGAATATATTTTGTTGTTTTCAGTTAGCCATGGAGTGGAATTTATAATTAAAAAACTTAAATTAAATCGAATTCAAATATTAAACGAATTTTCTAATTAACTGCATCAAACTCTATGCTCTCCAATGAGTGTATTACACAAAATGTGTTAATTTGTCTGAGTTGAATGTGAGTTCTGGGGATAAACATTGCACGTTGCGTGAGGTTCGGCAAAGCACTAAAAACGACATGATTACTCGGGCAAATACTTCCTCTCAAACAAGTGTTTCGAGCAAACACTTTAAATAATTATTATTTGAGGAAATTGGCAAATGTTTGTTCCAAGTTATTACGTAAAACAAATATATTTCAATTATAATGTTTATACCCTACACCTATGAGGTACAGGGTATATATATATTGTATATTGTAACGCCCCTTAGGAGGCGTGTCCGGTATGGAAAAGTATATATATTCTTGATCAGCATCACTACCCGAGTCCGTTTAGCCTGTCTGTCTGTCTGTCTGTCTGTCTGTCCGTCTTGCTGTCTTGCTGTCTTGCTGTCTTGCTGTCTTGCTGTCCGAATACAGAATAACTTGAGAAATACTGATCAGAATGCGATGAAATTTCGTCTCAATATATTTTAGCCAAAAGTAGGAACTGAGTTTGAAAATGAGCCAAATCGGTCAACGGACACGCCCACCTCCCATACAAGTCACTTTTATATAACTCTTTCGGAACTAATAACTCGAAAAGTATTCAAGGTATAGTTATAAAATTTAAAAGGTATTGTTAGAATTCACCTAAAAATATGTGGTCCAAAAATGGGCGTGATCCGCCCACTTTTTTTTTTCATTATTTCCCGGGTTTTCATAGTGGAAATTTGAACCGTAAATTATTAAAATCAAATCTATGAAATATTATCCTTACAAAATTTTTGAATATAGAAGTGGTCCGCCCATTTACATTTTTCTAATTTTTTGTATTCGTTTTTTATACTTTTATATCAATTTTTAAATTATGGGGATATAAGATGTAAATTTCTGATATGTGAATAATATTCTGAGGGTGGGGAGGTTCAGTATAATTAAAAACTTTAAAATTAAGATATACAATTAAATATCCCACTAATGGTGTAGGGTATTCCATAGTCGGGCCCGACCGACTATAAAAGTCCGCCCCATATGACCGAACTTACCCATGTGACCTAACTTTCCCAACTCGTTTTCTACATATTTTGGTCTTTAACTTTTTACAGATTTGAGTTTTCGATCATATTTCTTTTGTATTTCACTGAGAATACTTCAGCTAATATTTTGAAATAAACCACATGAAATTCAGATTGATTTGGCTAAAGTGATGCGATATTAGAATAAATAACAATTTCTGTATGCTTTTATTTCTCGAAAATTTTCGAGTGATTTTAAATATTTTCGAATTTATCCGAGTCGGATTTAATACATTAATTTACAACACCCTCTGATGACCCTGCCTATATCAGATGCAAAGAATTTTGTCTATTTTTTTGTTCCTAGTCCCAATACATTATATATACCCCTTCATACATTAATTGCATTCTTTATAAAACATTTTTTCGAAAATTGCAATTGAAAGCGATCATAGTTCACCAGGGTTTCAGAAAACTGAAAACAACTACAAACTTGCAATCGCAACTGCAATCTTGCAATATTGAAAGAATTTCCTTTCAAATGTACAAATTTCGATTTTTTCGAAAACCCCAAATCGGTTCGCGGAAAAACATTATTTTTATAAAGTAAAATTCACCTGTGGATGCAAGTTTTATTTGAGGTATTTGAACATAAAAGGGTCGGTTCACAAGTCCCAATGGACCTATCATGCCCCATGACAGACAACGTCATCAAATTAGGAGTTTCATTGATCTAGCTCTAGTCTTTCTACAATCGTATTAAAAAGTAATACGAAATTACCATACATGTATTAGGAATGAAGTGTAATTACATTATAATCGATATTATAAGTGTATTCTTGCAACATTCTTCTTGTATACGAAGTTGGCACTCGTTGAGCATAATTTTCTACCTACGTCTCTTTTGTCGTCGTTTGAAGTATGGGTCATTTTAAACATACTGATGTTTGAAAACAAACAAAAAATTAATTCTTGTATATAAAGTCGGCATTTTCGGCGTACGTGTTGTTGTTCGTCGCGAAAACGTGTTCGCGTCGATAATAATTTTGCTATTTGTAAATTAAATAAATATATAAAGTGTGTTATAAAAAGTACTAATAGTAACAGAGTATAATATAGTGCTAATGTGAAAAAACCACAAATAAAAATCTGTTTTTCGATTTTCAAACAGAATTTTGCATGTTTTTTTACAAAAGCTTCCGTGAATTCCTTGCCTACGCTATGTGCTGTACTGAGGCCAACTGTAACTGTACCAAATATAAAGCGAGCCTGGATCGTCTGATTTAGCGTCTGATGGTAAAATTGTGCATTCATTGATGCTGTCACTAGTACTTGCAGTTATAAACGAATTATTTATTTATGCATTTAAAAATTTGTATATGAATTATATTATTATAATTTTCCACTGTGCATGTTTAAAGATTTTTAATAAAAATTAAGAAAAAAAAACAACATTTTATTATACCCTACACTAGGGATGCCCAACTCGCCTGCCCGCGGCTGAATGCACGGGCAATCGAGTGCTTGACGAGGGGTATCTACGGGAAGAAGTGAGCGGGGATATCAACGCAGAAATGAGCGGGGCTTTTAGTGTTGCATTTTCAGACATTTCGGGAAATTTAAATGTCTATTTATGAGTTTGATTATTTTAGATTGGTTTTAACGGACCCATTTATATTGCTTATTATTTAGAATTACTAAAATATACAAATTTTATAAGTTTAAATAATTATACATTTTTTTTCATAACATTTATGTAATTTTCGCTTGAAAAAAAAAATTATTTGTTATTATTCTGTAAAAGGTTTTGGGATATAAAATGTGTGTCTAAAGTGATTAAAATCTCAAACTTAACTAAATTCTAAAATAATTATTTATTTCACATTTCTGCCCTATTTTACTTAAGAAATGATGCAACACTGAAAGAAGAGAGTGCGATGAGAGTACGGTGTAACAAAGGAAAACAAAACCTGACATAAATATAATTCGTTGTTTTGTAAAGAAATTTACATAGAATTATTTAAAAATACTGCATTTTGTGAAAAACATGTTATTTTTGTTAAAACCAATCTTATAAGTTATTATTCTGTTTATAAAACTGCACTAAGAAAACAAAGATGTTTACCAGAAAAATCACAGCCCTAAATATCAAGTTATTTACAAATTATTTAGATCGTCTTTGAGACAACCATCTCTCAAACATCCGTCAAATACGATAAATATTGCTAGCAACCATCTTTCAAATTTACGATTATTTATAGCAACCATCAATTAAACATCTTACAAATAGGAAGATAGTTGAGGAATATTTGGAAAAGGTACTTCATTAGAATTCGCTGAGTTATTTTTATTGAATTGAAAGAAAATGAATAAAATGTATTTTTATATATTCTAGAATTAAAACAGTATCCTGGTTATACATCGCCGTCGTTTTTATAAATCCTTCGAAGGGAAAATTAGCAACGATTTGAGATTTTTTCGCAGAAGAACCAAGTCCGACCGGCGATGCTGTCATCAAAGTAAACTCTGAAAAGAAATATTTTCCATCACGTTTTGTTAATTTAAATCACAGGATATTTTATTTTCACTTTTACCATTAAAATGTAATATTTGAGTTGGCACTTTTTTACACCATTTCATTTACTTCATTGTTGTGAATAAATCGAGCGTAAGGAAAAAGTACGCCATTTTCCTTTTTTATGGTAGTAAATGTCAAATATCTCTAAAGTTTTGCTGTAAATATCTCAATGTTCATTGATGTTGTGGCAAACATCTCGTAACTATCTGAATATACGTCATATTTAAAAAATATTAATAGCAGCAAGACTTTCACAAACATCTTGTTTTCTTAGTGTGGACAAGTTAACAAAAAATGTTATTGCAAAAGAGTCAGGTGAATTATTAATATTTGTTTTTTAATTAATAAGATTTTTTATAATATACATTAATCGTTCACATACAAAGTATACATTTTAAATGAAAATATGAAATATCATTGAAATCATTAACTAAATGCTATGTTCTACTGTGCGCAGTCGACTTCAACTCTACGCATTGAACCCCAATAGAAACTAGAAATTGTCGACCAATTCTTAAATTTATTTATTTAGTTATTTTTAATTAAAACACTCTTAAAGAATGAGTGTATAACAAAAAATACACGACTGATAGCTTTCGCAGGTCACACGCACTTATATTCGCTGCACTCGCCATAACTCTAAAAATCCTCTCACTATTTACGCTTCATCGCTCTTTCCCTCGTCTAGCACCTTTCGTGCTAACGTCGTGCCCGTACGGGCACAATGTCCGTACGAGCTGAGTTGGGCATCCCTACCCTACACTAAGAGTGAAAGGGTATATTAAGTTTGGTACGCAGTTTGTAACACCCAGAAGGAAGCATCTCCGGTATGGAAAAGCATGATCTCCTGAGTCGATGTCCGTCTGTTGAAATCACTACTACTTAAAAAATTGAAGAGTTAAATGAATGAAACTGATAACTTAGATTAATTATATACCTACGCTGTATGTGCGGTCTATTGTGACCTGTGATCTGACCATTTATATTCAAATACCTCATATAAAATTTACATATACAGCTCAATTTTACCGTTTACGTGCTTAAGTAAACTCTTTTGGTCAAATATATATTGACTTCATGCACAAATACATGAAGATAATGTTTTCCCGCGAAACGACTTGTTGTTTCCAAAAAAAAAATCGAAATTCGGTACACCTACCCATTTGTAAATATGGGTATCAAATGACTGGAAATTCTTCAGCGATTGAAACTTTGTAGTTATTTTCAGGATTCGTATACCCTAGTGACCTATAGGCCACTTTGAAAGGTAACCACACATATGTGTATGGTATGTATAGTCGGCTTAGACCTACTATAATTTTGATAATCCTAACTATCATAATAACACCTATTTTAAAATTTCCCATGTAATCTAACCTTCCCAACTGGTTTAAAGTTATACGTGATTTTTAATTAATAACAATTTTAAAAATTAACTCAATTTAGGAAGGTGGATTTATATATGTAAATTCAATCGTTTGAGTGGATTTTATACTGTTTAATCGCATTCCGATTTTGTAAAAAGATTTATTCTCGGTCAAATGGATTTTACATGGTTGAAATTTGTAGTACGCAAAATATCATTGTAATGAATGTGAAAAATAGTGAAAAATGTTAGTTTTAGACCCAAATGAACAAATGTAAGGGTCTTCAATTATATTTATTTATGTATTTTGTTATTAATAAATGTTATTAAGGTTACATTCAGAGACAACGGTTCCAGTTTTGTCGCTATTCAAAACCCGGATTTAATTCGCCAACATAGTTGATAGTAAATTTTTCGACTGTCTTCAAGATAAAAATTAGTTTAATATAAGACTGTCATGATATTATAATTATTTACTATTTTTAAGTACTTTCTGTATTTCGAATCGAAAGATTACACTGATCGGCTCAAAATTCTCCCTTTTTTCATTCATATCATTTCTATATAATTTTAAAGTGCTGATTCTAACTGCGTTTTCAGTTTTTTCCCTATATGTAACGTTTTTGATAAAAACGTATTTTACATTTTTCGCATTTGGCTGACAAACAACGTCATGAATAATAAGTTGCAAATATTTATAAATGAATGACTGCGCCGTATTTTAAAAATATGGTGGCCAAGAACAATAACAAATATCGAATTGATGAGAAGATGTGGACAGGACCCGGTAGCGATAACGACGAAAATGGAAGTGGATTGGTCACACCTTACGTAAGCCAACAACGGAAGTGTGCCGAAATGGGCTTTAGTGGAATCCGCAGGGCAACAAAAGATGCGGCCGCCCAAAAATATCATGGAAGAGATCTCTTGATATGGAAATCCGTAACTCAGGAAAATGTTTGAGAGAACTTAAAATAATCGCTCGAGATCGAAACAGATGGAGAAATTTTTTTGAGCCCTTATGTTCCACAAGGAATTAAAGGACAAAGAAGAAGAATATCCCCACCAAAGTGTAGGGTATTCCATAGTCGTGCCCGACCGACTATAAAAGTCTGTTCCATGAGACCGAACTTACCCATGTGACCTAACTTTCCCAACTCGTTTTCTCATTTTGTTGTGTAGTGTTCTTAACTAATTGAAATAAAATATTCTCTTAGAGCGAGTTTTTCTGGAACATTTTCGAATTAAAACGTCTAAAGTTAACAAATATTTTAAAAAGTCATATAAAGAAAATTCGACGTTTTAAAAATGTGGCAATGCGCATTAAAAAACTGGACCTATTGCGCTTATTTTGTATGATTGTTTGTGCGATTAAGTCAGTGTTCACGATTATAATGACTTTTGTAACTACACTTCGTTGGGGTTGTGTTCACATGCGAAATAGCGCTACAGTTTACAGCACTAAATAACTTCGAATTTGAAACTGTTATATTGATTCACCAGTGAACACAACATTTTAGAAGCTATTCAATTATATGGTTTCCTAACTATCATATACAAGAACCACTAGTTTTAGAAATGGTTTAAAGTCAAAGACTTTAAAGTCTTTGTGTAGAACGCAGTCAGTTGCAAGAAATCTCTGTATACAAATGCACTAGTTCTGGATCTGGTTTAAAATAAATAAAGACAGAGTCACTTGGAAAAAATATGTGTATTTTTACTCATTCAAATTATATTGCTTGAAAAAATAACGGTATTAAGAAGCAAAAACAATTCTTAGTCCAGATATTTATTTTGTTTTTCACATTGGTATTTGTATTGTAAAACGTTAAGACAATATCTTAAAATAATCAACAGTGGTCGTAACACAAAAACAATTAATTGTTAACGCAGTACGCGGCATTTTTTATACAAATTGCATATTTTATTCTATACGTAGCAAATTTCTGCAGGCAACAACAACTTTGGAAAAATTTTGATATGATGCAGCTTTGGATTCTTTGCTTTTGGTTCCTTCTTCAATGCACATAATTCTTTTTGTGTTCATTGGAAAAGGAAAACTTTAGCGACTTCCAATGCAGAATATGCAGAGATTCTACATGAATTTTTCAATTGTTTGTTGTTTTATTTGTTAGAGGAAGTTATAGCATTTTTCAAACTATGATTATATGGGAGGTGCCACGCCCCTTTGTCCAATCTCTTTTAAACTGAGCCAAATTTCATGACTGTGTCCATCTTAAGTATACAGATATTTTCAATTAAAAGTTCAGTTTTGTCACGCTCATTTATGGACGTTAAGGGGCGAATTTCCAAAAATGCCTTTGTAATACGTTACTTCGGGAGATGAACAACCTGTCCAATGTTCATGTTCCTATGGAAAATTTATGCTTTTACGATTTTCCGGTTTCCCTTTGGTTTTTTTCCAAAAATACTCTTGTATTGAGATGAATAAAATACAAAATAATCAGATAAATCACATAGGACATTTCATTTTTATGTATATGGATTAATTTTGTTTTCAACTATTGTTCCTGTTTTGATGTATACGTTAGACTGGAGAGGATATGAAAGTTCAGTGAATTGCGGATTATTGGATATTTCACATACAGTCACGATCTGGTATTAAAAGTGTTTGGCGGTACTCAACAAATTCATCCACCAAAAAGACGCTATGAACTATATGAAAAACATTAATTTGAGTGTAACTGAGTGCCGCTAAAAGTAGGCAGCGTTATATTTAATTGTAATTTTATAATGCTTATAATACATATAGTTAAATTTACACTCGCCATTTATAAAATAAACTCGTTTGTTGTTATATAAATTAGAAAAAAAATGGGGTAATCGATAACGAAATTTTGAGAAAATAAATGACAAAGTATAAATTAAAATTTTTATTTTAATTTACATACATGTTAGAGAGGAAGAAATCATGGTGTTCGAAGGTGTAATTTATTATTGGAAAGGTAATTTAGTTTTCTAAAACATGAGTTATATTATGCTTTATAACCAAGTTTCTTAACTAGGTTATGTCAGTAATATGCATTTACTAAACACCCTATATCTCAAAATTTTATTTTAAATGTTCTTATTTTTTTGAGTCATAGGATAATCCCAGTCATAGGATAATACGAATTATTGATATCCTGTATGTATACTAGGGATGTCAATCCCGGGATCCCGGGATCCCGGGATTTGAGTCAAATCAGTCCCGAAAAACTCATCCCGGGATCATCGTTAAATCCCGGGATTTTCGGGATTACAAAAAACGCTAGTAGATCAATTTTTAATAGTTTATTCAAAAGTCTTTCAATGTTTGTGTACACATTTTGTGAAAAAGTAAATCTAACATTTAATCAAGGTTTGAAACCTAAACGAATAACGGTTTCGATTTCGGTTTTTTCCGCGTTTTGGTTTCGGTTTTAGGTTTTTATTACGAAACGGTTTCAGTATACCGGTTCCAAGTTACGGTTTCGGTTTTTGTATAAAATTTCTTTTAATTCCATATTTTTCAAATAACTTAACATTGCACTATGGGACATAAGCTTAGTCTAGCTCGCCGAAAATTGTACAAGAAAAAAATTTATTTTGGGAATTCAAAATTTTATTAAATGACATTAAACATGCCTTGTACTTAAGATCTTCTATATAAAATAAAATATGTTTTCCTGTTTCTTTTTATGCTTTTTTAAAAACCGTTTTAAACTGGTATAAAACCGAAACGGTTTATTTCTGATTTTCGTATAACGGTTTCGATTACGGTTTCGGTTTTAAATGGATATCGGTTTTAAACGGATATCGGTTTCGGCTACGGTTTCAATCCTTGGATTTAATGGACTAAAATCTTAAAACACTGACGTATATAATAATGAATTACATGCTTTTTGACTTTGAACAAATTCACACATTTTTAAAAATTACGTCACTTTCGACTAATAACACTGTTCGGCAATCATTTTCTCATATCATGCCTATATAATTTTAATGTACTGATTCGAACTGCGTTTTTAGTTTTTTCCGTATACGTAATGTTTTGGAGAAAAATGCAATTTATTATTTTTGCATTTTTTACTGCATTTAAAAACAAACTTTTTTTTATAAAAAGACTAAACAGCCATTGAATAAAAATTAAAATAGTTATTGCCCATGAACAAGTCAACTTCGTCGTTTGAGATTTGTTTGCAATAACCGGTTAAATCACATACAACTTAAATAATTTTGAAATTAAAAGTTCAAATATTTCAAAATTTGTAAAACTATTTATTTTTTTAAAATTATATTTTTTTTTATAAAATATTGTTTTCCACAAAAAACCAATATCCCAATAACAAAATTTGTTGTTCATTTAAAATTTTAATTTTCTTATATTTGTACTAAAAAATAAATTTTAAATAAAAAGTATTAAAAAAATGTTTGATGATCAACTAGGGTTTATATATCGCGGATTTAGTATACCATATTTAAATACCCAACCTGAAAACAGATGCATTTGAATATATGACTTTTGTTTGACTTAAGCATTATAATTGTTTATTATTTAAACACAGATATGGTTATTTTATGTCTTTGCTATTATTTTTTTAAATCCCGGGACTAATCCCGGGATCCCGGGATTCAAATTTTTTAGTCCCGAAATTTCGGGATTGAAAAATAGTCCGGGATTGACATCCCTAATGTATACCCTGTATATACAGTTTATTGTCGCGAACGGCATAGTTCTCACGCCAAGAAAGAAATATTTGTTTATGATGAATATGTGATTTTACCACTTCCCATGATACAATTATTCAAGGTAGAAGTATTAGACTTCTTGTTCTTCTTAGGCGTCCCGTGCTTCTGTCAAACGCCTGAAGATAGTGTCAAACGTCCCGTGCTTATGTCAAAATGTTGTATGGGACAAGAAAATTTTGTGAGAGGCGCTCTGGGATGCTACTACCTTGTTATTGTATCATGCCACTTCCTAAAACACGCAAATATCTTTGAAAATTACTAATATTTTTTTATGGGTGCTCATTTTAAAATAACTGTTAAAATGTTTCTGTATTTTACATACAAATTACTTTAAAATAGCCGTTTGAACTCGAATTTTTATCAAAAACGCTACGGAATAGGAAAATACTGAGTATACTTATTCTTTTAATATGAAGTAATGATATTTACAGATTACGGGCATTAGTATTTTCATTGACAATAATTATATAGCAGAGTACCAAAATTAAGTTAATATGGCATATTTAAAAAAGTAAAGCATGTAGAAAAAAGTTAGTAACTTTGATAGTTAGTTTGGACTATGCTCGAGATAACAATAAATCATTTTATGTTTATCATTAAATTCTAAATGATCTCTAAAAATCTTCGAATTTAGATCCAATTATCTTATAATATAATTGGATCTGAATTTGTAAAACCCTATTGATTTATTAGCATAAAGTCGATCGGGCCCGACTATGGAATACCTTACACTTTGTTGGGTATTATAACTGAGATATTAATGTCTATATTGTATACCTAAATTTTATAGTTCTTAATTATGCTGGTTACTTTACCCTTAGAATATTATTTACATATCAGAAATTTTCGTCCTATATCACGTTAACTCCAAAATTGATATAAAAGTATAAAAAATAATGAAAACATTTTAAAAAATAAAAGAGAGCGGAGCACGCCTATTTTTAAAACATATACATTTCTATTCTAGTTTTCGCGCCTCTTCGATTAAAGACCCGAAGAGGACTGTATGGCTTTACGAAAAAGCAAATTGGGTTGCGTTAAATGATTTTTTTCGCAACTTTAATTGGAAATTGTGTTTCGTTGACAAAGACATTTAATGGTACAAAATAATATTTTATTAGGCATGCGGTCCTTCATACCTTTTGAAAAGATTAGCGTTAAACCCAAGGACCACTCTTGGTTTAATGATACTTGCAGAATTGCAGCCAGATCGAAAGAGGAAGCCTTTCAGAATTGGCGTTCTAATAAGAATGCTGATATTTAAAGACTTCGATACAGGCTAGGAATCGCTGTGATTCCGTGATCGCGCGCGAAAAGTTTCTTCACGAACAAAACGCGCGCAAGGTCTTTTTCTGCCATAGAGGTAAAGGGACGCTACAAAAGTAGAGCGACAGGGACAGCAAACGACGCCATATTTCTTACCGCTCTTTTGACATTTCTCTTCAGTAAGGTTTGCCATTTCATGATGGCTTGACCACCAGAAGCGTCGTGTGTTCGTGAATTGGGCTGAGCAACAACTTGAAAATGATTCGGATTTTCATCGAAAAATCATCTTCAGCGATGAGGCTCATTTCTGGCTGAATGGCTTCGTCAATAAACAAAATATGAGTTATTGGTCAGACTGCAATCCACACGTACTTCATGAGTCATCATTGCATCCCGTAAAATTACGGTTTGGTGCGGTTTATGAGCCAGCGGCGTCATTGGGCCGTACTTCTTCCGTGATGATCAAGACTGGCACGTTACTGTGAATGGAATCGCTACCGTTCAATGATAACCGAATATTTTTGGCCCCAATTGGATGATATGGACTTGGAGGACATGTGGTTCCAACAGGACGGCGCCACAAGCCACACAGCGAATGCCACAATCAATTTATTGGAAACCAAGTTTGGAGAACGTGTTATCTCACGAAATGGTCCAGTCGATTGGCCGCCTCGGTCGTGCGATTTGACGCCGTTAGACTATTTCCTGTGGGGCTACGTCAAGTCTATGGTATATGCCAACAAGCCAGCGACGATTGATGAACTTCGTACGAATATCGAACGTGAAATTGCAGCAGTATCGGCCGATTTATGCTTGAAAACCGTCGAAAATTGGGTTCAGCGTCTGGACTTCTGCAAGCGTGCCCGCAAAAGAAATCGAGTTCCATACATAATGGCATCGAACGTACTTTTACAGGAATAAAGAAATTCATTGATATCCAAAACCGTTTTGTTTTATTTAAAAAAAACGTGTGTAACACTCTTATAAAAAAACCCTTTAGTAGACATTTTTGGTCATTTGTAATAAGGGTGAAGAATCAGAAGACGTCATCTACTCCAACTCTTATTATGAATGGCCAGATCTTCACTGACCCGGTTGATAAAGCTATTCTCTTGGCAGAATTATTAGCGAATAATTCAACACTCGCAGATAGCAATCAACCACTGCCCGTTGTCGACTTTGTTTCTTCTGCTATGCCAGAGATACATTTTCGGGCATTTTCGGTTAAAAAGGTTTTAGCAAACCTCAACATTCACAAAGCCTCTTAGCCAGATGGCGTCAACACTGGCTTGTTCGTTGCGCAATCTTTTCAACATCGCCTACACGACAGGAGTTTTTCCATATTGTTGGAAAGTTGCCAATGTACAGCTAGTTCCGAATAACGGCGAGGCTACGAACCCTGCCAATTACCGGCCCATTGCAATATGCTCTGGTAACGGAGAGCGTCTTCCAACTTGTGAATTATCTGGAGCACAACGAATTGCTCAGTGACCGTCAATATGGTTTCCGTAGAACCAGATCCACAGGTGACTTAATGGCGGCCCTCTCCGGAAAGTGGAATAATTGTATTCACTTTTCGGTAAGAGCTAGGTAGTTGCTCTAGATATTTCCAATGCGTTTGATCGAGTGTGGAGGCCCTCGTGTCTAAACATTGCATATGGTGTTGGTAATATCTTCACTCGATGGATATCGAGTTTTCTCCAGGGTCGCATACTAATTCTATTGTTTTTATATTCGTTGTCAGCAAGTATCTATCACGATTAACAAAATACGTATAATTCAGAGAACCCTTTTTTGATATTGGATGTGTTAAATAGCGGAAATAAAAAACATACGTATCGTAATATGTGATGAAAAATAAAATTTTCAACAGAATTATTAAGATAGTAAAGTTTATGTTTTAATATCGTATAATAATTTCACAATCTGCACAATATAATTATACAATTCAATTATAATGTAATTAAATATTATTCCTCATATTTATATTGTGATTTCGAATTAGGTTATAATTATACAGAAAAAAAAATTTGAATATGATGAATTTATTCATAAATATTATGAATTTCTTCACCAACTACCAGATTCATCACATTGTTACGAAAATTCAGTCTACGGAAAACTGTTCTACGAGTTCGTATCACTGGATTGTGTACAAAATAAAAAACGCACTTATATTTGGTTTTAACTAGTATTAATTCAACTAGTATTAATTAACTTTATTAATTTAAATAACAACTTAAAGAATAATCACTTATATCAACTGCTGAATTACTACAATTTATCTTTACAATGTTCACTCACGAGACGCACTAGTTCACTATTAAATCACAACTGAAGTGAAGTACCTCTGATGCGGCTCCCTTATATACTGCATGTATCAGTTCGACACGTTTCGACAAGCCTCGACTTGTTTCGAGAACCTTCTACTCGTTTCGTGAAAGACGCATGCTATTGGCATCTCATTCGCACTCATGTGTTTTAATGTGCTGATCTTCCATCTCTTTCTCGCACACTGCCTCAGTGCGCTGAATGATCTTCCGTCTCTTTCTAACACATGCTTAGTGCGCTGAATTGTCTTGCGTCTCATTAATTATTGTTGATTGCTTGCACTATGGGGTAAATTACATCATTTCGTAACAATATGTTGTATTTTATATTTTGGTTCATAAATATGATGAAACGTATTCTTCACATACAGTTAATCATATTGAAGATTACCTTTTCGACAGTTACCAAGCGTTCATCATATATATGATAGCATTAATAACATTGATGATGTTAGTCATTAATATTATGAATGGTTCTTCAATACAATGAATCATGGTTTGAAGAACGGAATTCATCAATATGATGTACATTTTTTTTATGTGTACATTCATGCAACACATCTTTTCTATCCGTGTGGGATTAAAATGTTATTTTATTTTTTAGTTTTGAATAACTAGACAATAACTAATACTAAAGAATTACATACGAAACTACTCTAAAATATGTAGTTATACCACTGGTCTAAAATAGTTAGTTCCTGAACTAGTACATAAATTTTACTTTGGGAACTACCCGAGTGGAAATTTAGTTCACGATTCAATCATTGTCTGATCAGAATTGCGTGATTTCAAATCAGGAACCCATTAATTATAATAGTTTGGCACTACAGTCCTATAAGAACATAGGCCGAGCTCTCACAGCATTTTGAGTTGTGCGTGTTATATTTGTACTCAAAGTGGTGAGACCTACAGTTCATTGCCGAATCCGAACGGCGAGCTTTTCATAGGAAATTTTATACTCTCGTAGAAAAATGTTTCTATGAAAAGATGTTGTTAGCCCCAGTCCAGGCTTGAACCGGGGACCTTTCGGCTCGCAGTCCAACGCACTAACCACTGAGCTACCGCGGCTTCCCATTACTAGGACATTAAATTAATTTAATCGCTTAAATATCCATCATTTTCTAGATTTTTCGTTTTATTATTTTTCTGTTCACTTTAGTTCTCTCTCCATACATTTTCGCAATAATGATGTGAGGGATGCGACATTTCATAGTTCAATGAATTTGTAATACAACAAAACCAAAAACATGCTCTAAATTTTCCAAAAATACGCACAGAACTCATTGGGACAAACCTTATTTGCTGAATTTCCACTTGGGTAGTTTTAAGGAGCTTTAACAGTAATAGATCAACGTAGTGCTGAAAAAAAAGAGTGAGTCTGGGACTGGTTCTTCGTATTTAAGATGTAGTTTCGTACTAGTTCATAATTAGTTATATTTCCTACTGGGCGTTAACAGTCATGCGCTGCAAGTTGTTTCTTCTATTCGAACATTGTACATAGAAAATGTTCCCCAACCCACCGCCGCAGCGAGTGAGCCGCGAGCCACAAAGGCTTGGAATTCAATGGAACGAACCAAGAAAGCCCCGAAAGAAATTTCGAACGGCACCCCAGTACTGTGTGTAAACCCTTCGCTGTTAGTCAACTTCGATAAGCGCCGAACTAGACATACTTCGCGTTCGCCACAATTTCAAGGATATTTTACTAAAATTATCCAGCAATTGTAATAAACCAAGAGTGTTTATATTATATTAAATTATATAAATTCTTTATTGTGTTCTAGAAAAAGAAAATTGCGTGATTGCAGTGAATTCACTTTGAGTGAAGTGAATAGTCTTGTGAAGAAATACGAGAAAAGTTTCCACCCATGTGAAAATTTCGAAAATAAAAAATAAAATGAAATTTAAAAAATCACTGTAATAGTTAAACGAAAGAAGTTAAATATAAATAGTTTAAAATCATTTTAAGGAATGCGTGCGAATTTTTAAGGAAAATTAAGTAGCGAAAAAGTTTAACGAAAGAAAAGAAAATCTTCTATACACCACAATTCTTCATTTCACCATCTTCCGTATCGTCGTCCCTGTGTCGTCGTGGTAGGAGCCCCTCTCGAGCCGTGTACCGCGTACGCACCCTTTTTCCACCGACAATAAAAGCGCACACGACGTGCGGTGCATTTCATCCCCCTTTTGGCACGGCATCAAAAGACGTGGTGCGCTGTGGCGGAATTTCGAAACGGAAGTGCTTTCGAGTAACGGCATGAACATAGCGGTAAGTTCGAACCGTTGGAAAGCCATCATTCTCCGAGAGAGCAAGTACAGTGAGCACTAAAGTGAGAGACAAAAGAGAGAGAGAGAATGAAAAACGAGCAGACAATATTATGAAATGTTTGCATGGATATCTAAAAGACTTCCAATGGCAGAAGAAAGACGACACATTTTATTTGTAATATTAGGTTTTTAATATTTTTACATGTATTATTATTATTTTTTTTCTTTATTCATAATTTTATTACGAGATCAGATGTACATAGTATTATATATATATATATATATATATATATATATATATATATATATATATATATATATATTTATACATAAATACTTTATGTAAGAACATGACAGAAAAACTACTATTTTTACTATACAATGGACACTTACTACGCGCGCTGTATTAGGACTCTTTCCACAAGGATAACATTGTATTATTGCGGAATATCTAATACCTTCTACAAGTATACTACTGTAAAACAGTTTACCGTAAAAACTTCACAATTCAAAACAATTTAAAACAATTTAAAATATTTTTAGTGACTTAAAAAACACGTTGTATTTATAGTTTTATTAAAATGTTAGAAATAAAACAGAATTTAATAACACTGCTCAATACACGATTATTAGTATGGACATCCCAAGACCCTAGTGATGAGATGGGACCATAGTGATGAGCAAAAGCAAGATCAAGAATAAGATTTGGTTGTCTTTTTCTTTCAGGGTCGTTCTTGTCCTTGCATCAGCAATTCGATCTAGTTATTGCAGGTTTTGACCATTTCTAGACATTGCATATTCAATTTATATATATTCTGAGTGTGCTGTGTATAAACAGTTTTTTCTTATCACGAAATATTTTTAAGAACAATAAAATTTAATAATTAACAAACGAACAAGAGAACAAGTAAGTTAAATAAAAGCTCGTTAAAATCGGACTGAAGTAAATTTCTAATTTTATATATATTTTAAAATGTCTATGTACATGTTGAACATAGACGAAATGGTTATTCACATATTTTCTGTAATGTAGAGGGGGAGCCACCTTTTTTCAAAGAGCTGTAGAAAACTATTTAATAGTACAAGACAACAATAGAATGATTTATACATCCACGATCATTGTACGGATTTCCGCGGATATCAAGATTGTATTTAGAACTCAGTTTTTGATATTGCCTAAAGTTTTGACGTACTACATAAAACAAATAAATAGCAATTTTCGTATTTTCTATATATTTTGGATTTTAATTTTTTACCGATTTGAGTTTTCTAATGATATTTTATTATTTTGAAATAAATGCAAAAAGTTCGTGTGGATCTGGGGGTTCACCAAAGTTATGGTCAGTCAAACGCACAAAACACACAAAAAAAGGATTGTTTGTGAATTATTTTCCGCAAACAATCGAATGTTTGTAGTAAGTGATTATATTTTGCACTAAATAATTGTAATTTCATATAATTTGCCATAAATAATAAATTCTTTCTGCAAACATTTTAAATTATTAGTATTTGTAACATATAGTCAGTGTAGGGCAATTTTTATTTCAAATAAAAATAAAAACTAACAAATAAATTATTTTTATTTTTCTTTTCAAATTATGAATACATTTTTTTTATTTGTTTATTCAGAATAAAAAGCACGATTTGTTTATTTGTCATTTTTTTGTTTTTTATTCAAAAATTGTTAATAACGAATAAATTTGTTTTGTATGGAAAACATTTCAAATTTATTTGAAATTATTATTTAGAATAAATTTTTATTCACAAATAATTTATTGAATAAAATTGCTTCAATAAAACAATTTTTATCGAAATTTCAAATAACGAATAAATGATTGATTTTTAAAATAACGATTTAAAGAACTAATGAATAAAATTTTGTTTTGATTTGTTATTTGAATAAAAATTTAATAATGCCCTACACTAGGGATGCCCAACTCAGCCCGTACGGGCATTGTGCCGTACTGTTCAAAAAATAATGTTTATGTTGTTTTTTTTTTATTATACACTCATTCATTAAGAGTGTTTTAATTAAAAATAACTAAATAAATAAATTTAAGAATTGGTCGACAATTTCTAGTTTCTATTGGGGTTCAATGCGTAGAGTTGAAGTCGACTGCGCACAGTAGAACATAGCATTTAGTTAATGATTTAAATATTTATATTTTCATTTAATATTGTATAGTTTGTATGTAAACGATTAATGTATATTATAAAAAATCTTATTAATTAAAAAACAAATATTAATAACTCACTTGGCTCTTTTGCAATAACATTTTTTGTTAACTTGTCCAGTTTTATAAACAGAATAAAAACATATAAGATTGGTTTTAACAAAAATAACATGTTTTTCACAAAATACAGTATTTTTGGATAATTCTATGTAAATTTCTGTAAAAAACAACGAATTATATTTATGTCAGAGTTTGTTTTTCTTTGTTACACCGTACTCTCATCGCACTCTCTTCTTTCAGTGTAGCATCATTTCTTAAGTAAAATAGGGCAGACATTTTAGAATTTAGTTAAGTTTGAGATTTTAATCACTTTAGACACACATTTTATATCCCAAAACCTTTTACAGAATAATAACAAATAATATTTTTTTTGCAAGCGAAAATTACATAAATGTTATGAAAAAAAATTGTATAATTATTTAAAATTATAAAATTTGTATATTTTAGTAATTCAAAATAATAAGCAATATAAATGCGTCCATTAAAACCAATCTAAAATAATTAAACTCTTTAATAGACATTTATATTTCCCGGAATTTCTAAAAATTCAACACTAAAAGCCCCGCTCATTTTTGCGTTGCAATCCCCGCTCGCTTCTGTCCGTAGATACCCCTCGTCTAGCACTTGATTGCCCGTGCAGTCAGCCGCGGGCAGACGAATTGGGCATCCCTACCCTACACTGCATATAGTCATTTTGTCTTTTTAACCCGTTAATTGTTTTTATTAAACACTTCATAAGTAAAAGTTTGCACAGTAAATGGCACTATTTTTGTATTTTTGGCAATTATCCGCAAAAATCGAATATATTAATTATAAAATTTCCCATGGATAGGTTTACGAGAATCGTCCAATAATTGTTGAACTTTTTTTTTTCTTTTGGTCACATATATTTGCAAATATTTCGCGTTTTGGTTTGATCAAATTTAATACCAAATAAAAGATAATTTAAAATCCAATAAACATTTTTCACAACATTTTTAAATTGGTTGAGAGAATTCGATAGAAGAACTCGAAAATTGTTATTTTTTTCGACCAAAATTTAAATCAAAGATGCATTTAAAAAATTTATGAAAATCGAAAAAGCGAGATGATTCAGTATGTGATACTCCAAAATTAGCCTGCACCTTTCTATAGAAAATGACGTAAAAATAAAAGAAATCTATGAATACATTTTGTGGTCATAAAAAATCATGTGAAAACATTAGAAATGGGTGTAAATTAAAAAAAAATCCATTTTGTATTTTTATACCCTACATCCATGGGTTAGAGGTTAACTATGTATATGACGATATTTTAGCGCATCTTAGCAGGTGTTACCGGTATGAATAGTATATATTTTCTTGATCATCATCACTTTTCGAGTCGACTGGACTGGGGCTAACAACATCTTTTCATAGAAACATTTTTCTATACCGCACTTCCTCTCGGCAGTAAATGGCAAACCTACGAGAGTAAAACATTGCCTATGAAAAGCTCTCACCCGCTGTTCAGATTCGGCAATAAACTGTAGGTCCCACCACTTTGAGTACAAATATAACACGCACAGCTCAAAATGGTGAGAGAGCTTGGCCTATGTTCTTATAGGACTGTAGGATAATTTTTAATAATTTACGACTGAAATTTCCATACAAAAAATTGGTACAAAATGAAAAAATTCAAATGTGGGCGGATCACGCCCATTTTTTTTCTGGGTGCGGCTTCATAAAAATGTAAAAATTATTTAGTGATAAAACCGCCTCCTCCACCCTGTGAAGCAAAAATTTTGAAATTGGTTTTTTAAAACCTAATAAGTTATTAATTTCATTTTGTTTTACAAAATAAGAAAAAAAAAACTATTTTAATAAAATAATAACAAAAAAAAATTATAAATAAAAATGTTTTAAAACCATATATTTAAAACTTAATCAAGCAAATCAAAAACCATAGTAGAAATGTGCCCTATTCTGGAGGACATGATCATTCATGGTTAGATCATGTTATAACTAATCGTGCCACGAGAAGTGACATAATCAGTTCCTGATCAGAATAATCAGTTCCTGATCACAACCCTAGTACATTTTCTTCTAAGGGAGCCGTACCAAAAACATGCTTTGGTCTATGTGAGATAACACAAAAATTGCACTTTCGGGCATCATTGATCTTTGTTTATATCCGTATCGTTAAATATTTAAAACTGAAACATAATTTTATTTCGCTATTCATTATAACCCTTTCTCCTAATGTAAGTAGATTTTTTGTTTTAAAATCATTTCTATGTTAAAAGTCTTGGTGCAAGCCTGAAGATAAAGTCTTGGTCCCAGCCTTGGTCCCCCTTGGTACAAAACTGAAGTACATGCTTGTAACATAGTTATCATTCCAGTCTTGACACAGTTTTGGGGCAAACCTGGATAACAATGTTGAAACTGACCTAACACCATTCCTGTGTCAGTCTTATGCTGGTCGTTAAATTCTTTTTATGTAAAATTTCTCCGACCTGTTTGCAATTCATTTAAAATAACACAAAACGAGAAAAAAAATATTTTCCATTCGTGGTTGCGTACGTTTTAAGAATATTGCTATCGAAGTTTAACGCCGTTTTCAATCACTTATTAGAATTAAAAAATACAGTCCCTTACACAACTCGTTTTCCCAAAAACTGTAAACGCAGTTTTTCTTTGAATTGTAAAGACTAATCACAAATAATATTCCGATAAGTTTTTGAGATATTTGAATCTAAACTCGAAAATTACGATTTTTTAGCATTTTGGATCTAATGTTAATTAAGAAAATGATGTGAAAATTACTACCCTTTTCTTTATGTGTATGGGTAATCATTTTAAAATATGCTCTATCTGCACAGTTTCCGTCAAGAACTGTTAAAATGCTTCTATATTTTACGTACAAATTACTTTAAAATAGCCGTTTGTACACTCTAAAAAAGGAATGTTTATAAAATACTTGTGGGAAGCAATCGGTTATTTCTGGTCGTAAATTATAATGGCTTATTGCAAACAATTACACAATTCTAGTGCTTGAACAAAACAATATCTAATTTCTTAAAAACATTTAAAATGTTTACCAAGAACACTCTATAAAAGTCACTTCAATTATTACTCCCAAACACTCATTTGTTACCAGTAAATAATGAAAGTGTTTAAGATAAGTATTAAATACATGACTTTTCTTTGGAACAAACACTAAGTGTATCCCAGAACACAATCTATTTTAAAAGTGTTTGCCCTAAATACTAATAGCTTCTCGGAAAAAATGCTACATTGAAAGTGTTCAATGTACGAGACACCTGGTCCCAGGCATAATGCATCGATGTGTTCTAGTGGTTCCTTAGTGTCCATCAATATCAGTCGAAATAAAAGGTTTATTTTCGACAGACGTTCGTTTACGCGACTTATCGTATAATCTACCCTGGAATTCTGCATTATTCGACATGTCGCGAAAATGAGTGGCTGCCGCAATAAAAAAACCTTTTGCTTTGACTGAATTTGCCGAACACTACAAATATTTTCCGGAAACACTTCAAGTCTTTTTGTCAAACACTACCAAATTTGTGGAAAACACTTTTCGTTTTTGTGGGAAAAACTTTTCGTGTTTGTGGGAAACAATTTAAATATTTTTGGGAAACACTTTTCGTATTTGTGGGTAACACTTTTCTTGTTTGTGGGAAACACTACAATTATTTCCTACAAATGAGCTTGCAAACACTTTAGTGTTTGTTTGAGAAAAAGTTTACAGGGAACGATATTTTTTTTTGTGTGTACCAGAATTTTTCTCAAAAACGGTACGTAATAGAAAAATACTCAGTATGCAATAAGAATTTGCTTATTCCTTTAATATGAATGTATTCAGATTACGGACACTAGTATTTTTAATTTTAATATTTCAATAAGTAAAACATATACAAAAATTAGTAATTTTAATAGTTAGTTTGGACTTTGCTCGGGATAACCATAAATCATTTTATGTTTATCATTAAATTCTATATAATAAAAAAAAATTCTGAAAAAATCATCATTTTCCGAATACAGATCCAATTATCTTATAAGGTAAATTGATCTGAATTTATATAAACCTATAGGAATATTAGCATTCATTCGTGTATTAAAAGTAGTCTAGACAATTTAAAGAAAAGTTTTTTTTGTTAAACTATTTTTCCACATAAATATATGTTTGTATTTTAAGTAGTGGGTGAGAACAGCTTAAAAATATTATATAAATTATCTCAAAAACGTTACGTAGTAAAAAACGTGTGGGAAATTTAAGTAACTTGGGCGAGATTTAAAATATATCGGGCCCGACTATGGAATACCTTACACTTTGTTGGAGATAATACTCAGATATTAATGTCCGATATTTAATTGTACACTTAAATTTATAATTCTTAATTATGCTGTTTACTTTACCCTCAGTATATAATTCACATATCAGAAATTTGTGTCTTATATCACGTTTCCTCCAAAAAAAGATACATATAAAAGTATAAAAAATAATGAAAACATTTTGAAAAATAAAAGTGATTTGTAATGCTAATATTTCATAGAGTAGCTTTTATTAACTTACGGCTAAAATTTTCACTATGAAAAATGGGAAATAAATAAAAAAATGTGGACGGACCACGGCCATTTTTGGAACATTTATTTTTAGATGAATTTTTTAATTCTATCTTGAATACTTTTCGAGTTATTGATTCTTAAAGAGTTATATAAACGTTATTGTTATTAAGTTATTTATTCTTAAAGAGTTATATAAAAGTGACTTGTATGGGAGGTGGGCGTGTCCGTTGACCGATATAGCACATTTCCGTACTCAGATCCTACTTTTGGCTAAAACATATTGAAACAAAATTTTATCGCACTCTGACCATTTTTTCTCAATTTTTTGTGTATTCGACAGCAAGACAGACGGACATGGCTAAACAGACTCGGGTAGTGATGCTGATCAAGAATATATACTTTTCCATACCGAACACGCCTCCTAAAGGGCGTTATGTTGTATAGACGAAGAATATCTCATAAAAATAATGATTTTTTCATATATATTATGAACAGTGTCTGAATTAACGTTAATTCCATTTATAAAAGAAATTTTTTCTGTGCAGGATTTCAAATGGGAATAAAACCTTTAAATGAATTTATATTGGAATACCGTTTTCTGTCCCTACTAAGAGATATCTCAGCTGTAATTTTTTAATTATGAAAATATGATTTGCATTGGAAAAAACTATTTTCACTATAAATTTCATTATTCATTGAAATTGTGTTACTAAATTAAAATTGTTCATTATGTTATTGTAAAAATATTGTTTTTGAGGGCTCAAGGTCTTGCCAGATACAAAGTGCTGTGTACTGGGGAGTAAACCAAACAACAATTGACAAAAACAAAAAGTTGTTGACTGACCGTACAGTTATTTCGGAAGCTTCCTCATCAGCGGTCTTCTGCACAATTTCTGCATAGTAGAGCCTATAAGATCATTTTGTGCAATGAACTAAATACGAATTTTTTTCAAGCACAAAACAACCAGGCAAAATTGCACCAACTTTATGCTTGTCAATTGTTTTTGTCGCATTGCAGCAAGCATCATATAGGCTGTAGTGTCACTACACTCACTACACTAAAATAGAGTTATTCCACTACCCTACTTCACTAAAATAGAGTTATTCCAAAAATATTATGTTTGCGGGCTCAAGGTTTTTCCAGATACAAAGTGCTATGTACTAAGGAGTGAAACAAACATGTTTATATTTTTAGTAAAAGTGAATTTAATAATATAATGGTTAATTACAAACAAAAGTTTGATGTAGTACATATTTTGTATTTTGGATTTTATCCCAACCTAAAAACAAATGGTTATAAAATATGAGTTTTGTTTGAGCATGCTTAATTGTATATTATTCAAAACGAAATATGGTTATTTTATGTCATCTTAATATTTTCCGGGATCGACATCCCTAGTTCGCACGTTACACATAAGAATTCTCTACTAGGAATGACATCAATTTGGTACTTATGCGCGATTTCATCAAAAAAAAAAAAGTACTGGCTGAAAAAAATACTGGTAGTCAAGTCGTGTTTTTCTATATTTTTAGCTTCAATGCACGGATAGAAAAGATTTGTTTGAATGTAATTAAAAAGTAATACGAAATTACCATACATGTATTAGGAATGAAGTGTAATTAAATTATATTCGAAATTGAATTTATTTCTGCTCATGTGTAAACATTATTATATTGTGCAACAGAATCTGCCAAATTTACCATACATATGTTACAATACCAACATAAAATTTTAATTTAATTTGAATAAACTGTTTCTTGGCAATATACTTGGTTAAAACAATGTTTCGAAACACAGAAAATGCTAATCAAATCTAAATACAACGTATGTCGTCGTTTTAAATATGTATAGGGTCATTTTAAACATACTGATGTTTGAAAACAAACAAAAAATTAATTCTTGCATATAAAGTTGACACTCGTTGATCCGCATTTTGCAATTAAAAATTTGTATATGAATTCTATTATTATAATTTTCCACTGTGCATGTTTAAAAATTTTTAATAAAAATAAATAAAAAAAAAACATTTTATTTTAATTTTATTTTCAGGATTTTTTTCCATAAATATTTAAATATGTTTCTATGCATACATACTACTTTTTGTACTGAAACAACTGATATGTTTCACTGGAAACATATTTATATTCAGGTCGTTCAAAATCATGTTTTAATTTGAACTATTTATATTTCGGTTCAAATATTTATTTTGTTTGGATGTAGTAATTATTATGTTTCATTAGAACATATACCATTTTAAGGGTATATGTGTTCAAGCCTCAATTCAACCGTGTTTACAAATGATTTATCAGTCAATTATATATTATGTTTACATAAAAATCCAAACATACATGTTAATGCCTGCAAAATTATGTTTGGGAGAGCCCTTTTTTTTTGCAGTGTGTACTGACGCTGTCTTGTCTGGCTGTTCTTTGTTGTTGTAATCGCAAAAACATACACACATGTCTGTATACAATGTATATCACACAATATATATCATGCCGTTTGTACTGATAATTTTTTTTTTCGTCCACTTCTTTCAGAGATACAGTGGTTCAAAGTTGCAAAAATTGATCCAAAAATCACTTTTCTATGTTTCATATTTCAATATCGCTTAAAGTAGAAATGATAGAAACTCCGTTGACGGCTCGTTTTAAAGCTAATAGAACAAGCTTTTATACCAGTTCGGTTGTAATTTCTAAACTTGAACATGTGGCACGTGGTAATTATCCTTACACTTCAAAATTGATGTCCTCAAAAAGGACCCTTTTTAAAATTCTAAAAAAATGCTAAATTTTGGTCAATTTATTATAAATGTTCTTGCAAAATTAACCTGTTCTAAACCAGCCACCGGAGTTTCTAGCATTTCTATTTTAAGATTTTATTAACTTTGAGCCACTGTATCTCTGAAAGTAGTGGACAAAAAAATAAAAAACCAGTTGGGAAGGTTAGATCACATGGCAAATTTTAAAGTAGGTGTTATTATGATAGTTAGGATTATTAAAATTTTAGTCGGTCTAAGCCGAATATAAAAACCCTACACATATGTGTGGTTACCATTCAAAGTGGTATATAAGTCACTAGGGTATACGAATCCTGAAAATAACTACAAACTTTCAATCGCTGAAGAATTTCCGTTCATTTGATACCCATATTTATAAATGGGTAGGTGCACCGAATTTCGATTTTTTTTTGGAACCACAGGTCGTTTCGCGGGAAAACATTATTTTCATTTATTTGTGCATGAAGTCAATATATATTTGACCAAAAAAGTTTACCTAAGCTCGTAAACAGTAAAATTGATTTGTAGATGTAAATTTTACATGAGGTATTTTAATATAAATGGTCAGATCACAGGTCACAATGAACCGATTATTGAAATCGAAGAGATAAAATTTTAAATTTGACTTTTTTTGGTCGATTTGCTGTTGATGAATACTTCTCAAAATCAAGGAGAATAAATCTTGTTTACTTTTTTGATATATAAGATATTTGTTTCTTAATATTCTTACGTAATATAATATATAATATTCTTACGTTTGATAAATTATAGAATTTAAGTAGCATTTTATTCATAATAGTGAAACTATTCTGTTTTTCATTTGATTTTCATTTGAGCCGAATTCCTCACCAGTTTTAGAAGTTTATTTCCCTCCGTATAGTTTCACATAATATAATAATTTTGATATGTTTTTTTTTAAATATTTTAATTACGTATTTCTATTATGTGGCTTTCTATGAAGCTACCAATTATTTTTGTTTAGTCAAAACGGTAAATTGGTTTAAAAGTTATTACATTTTAACCTTTAAAAATTTCAATGTCATTAGAATATGTCGTTTGAGTAAGATTTGTGATACTCGAAACATCTTCGAGTCATAGCAATTTCATTCTTCAGTTCCTTGAATCCCTAGCGGGACATAGGGCATTGAAATTTAGCTTGGTATATTACAATATTTGAGAAAGAAAAGGGAAAAATGGTATAATGGAATAGTCGAATAATACAAAAAGATGAATTTAAGTATCTGGTAAGAATTTCATTTTGAATATAATCTGACTGCTACACATGACCCATGCGAGTAATGTGCACTGGACTTCTAACTGTTGTATTCTGAAAAGTTTTATTTCTAAATCGTGTTTTCACGGTTTTTGTTTATTAACTACACTCTAAAAAATAATTGTTAAATAACTTCTATAAAAGTAGTTAATTTATCGCATTTAATTGCAATTTAAAAAATGTATTTTTTAATTTACGCAAGATTTTTACAAATACCACTCTTCTGCCGTATCATAAATCGTCACTATCGCGGAAAATGCTAAAAGTAGCATGATTTTGGCCTGCCAAATACGAAACGACAGTACATCCGTATTTTTCGTCAGTCGATAGCCGATAATTTTTTAAATAATAAACAATAAATATAAAACTAAGGTTATTCACGAAACGGAGCAGTTGCCGATGTAGAGTAGCAGCTGTGTCGTACAGCTGTGTTGTACAACAAAAAAATACATTGGTGGCAAAAAAAGAGAAGTTCTGCTAATCTACTTCGCTAAAACCTTGAGGTGATTTTGTAGTTTTTTAGTGATGCTGAATTTAAGACATTTAAGTACTTGATATTACAAACATTATAAACCATAGCTATAACCATAGCTATAACTTAAACATTATCTCAGGTAATAACTACTTTTATATAATTTTTTTAACTTCTAGATGTTAAGTTTAAAATTCAATATTTAAAATTCAATTTTTCTATTAGTGTTAAACAAAGGTTTTCTTAATGGTCGATGTCATAGCCCACAAACTATAAACAATCCGTGCACCTAATTATAATCGGATTAACTTTTTGCATTAAACATATTTTATTTCTACAAAATCACTAAATATTTGATGACAAATCATTATTTTCAATGACTAAGTGCCATCTGTGTGGCATATAATAATTAATAATAATAATGAATTGATAAGAGCTATTGATTTAAAAATAAGTAAGAAAAGGCATAATTATATATTGTACACGGATAGAAAAGATTTGTTTGAATATGCTTGAATGTAATTACAACGTAATTCGTAATCATCATATAAATATTGGGAGTAATATCTAATTACATTATTATGGATTTGTATTATTATTTTGTTCAGATTGAAATATTATTATACGATATTTAAACAAACATTTCTTTAATCGCGGATTTGCATGAATTTACTATATTAACGTTTCTGTAGAAATATATATTTTTCATCAGATATTAATATATGTATGTTTGATATTTCCCCTATTTAACACACTCAACATCAATAAAAGGTTCTTTGAATAATATGTATTTGGTTATTCGTGATTGTTACTGGGTGAAAACGAATTTAATTATATGTATGTTTGGCATTACGATATCACAATTAAATAACAGCGCTGCCTACTTTTAACACTCAGTAACACTCACATTAACACTTTTCATATGGTTCAAAAGTTCTTTTTGGTGGAACAATTTGTTTAAGTACCGCCAATTGCTGTTAATACCAGATAGGGGATGTTTGTGAAATTTCCAATTCATCCGTAAAGTACTGAACTCAAAATAGGAACAATTGATGGAAATAAAATTATTATGTATAAATAAAATATAATAATAAAAAAAATGTAATAAAAAAAAAATAAAAGTTTAGGTTTATAATTATATAATATAAATAAAAAAATGTAATTTAAAAATAGGGAAACAACGAATATTGTGTAAAGAAGATATTAGCACTAAATTTACTATTTTTAAATTAAAATTAAATTTAAACATAAATATGTTTACATGTAAATAAAATGTTTTTCGCAAGAACGCCGAAAATTATTCATTCTGAACATAAATATGTTTGAATGAAAACAAAATTATGTTTGGTTGTTATTATAATAATGTTTGGCAATGAAATAATACTTTTGTTTGCATAAAGCTCCAAAGATATATGTAATGCCTGCAAAATTATGTTTGGGAGAGCCCTTTTTTTGCAGCGTCCAGTAAGCAATAAATCTAAAAATATAATGTAACATATTTGACACTTTTTTCGATTTTTAGTTTTCTCACGCCCTAGAATTGTTTTTTGTATTTGTACTAGGAGTAGAATTTTAAAATATTCCAAAACAATATTTGGAGTTATCGATTGTGTTATACTGCAATGAACACATATAAACCAAGGAATATATTTTAAATAAGTCATCCTTTATAAAGCTTAGTTAGTTTCCATTCAATTGGTATAAAAATGTTGTGCCAAAATTTTGTGTTTATATTTTAAAAATTATCCTTTGATTTATATATGTATATTGCTGTATAAAACAATCAATAACACGTAAAATTATCGAAATATCGAAATATCGAATATACGATTACATATAATTTTTTAACGTAAACAGTTCTAAAAGATTGCTTACTCGAAAGATTGTTTTGTAATATTATAAATTTCGATTCCTAGTACAAATGGACTCCTAATACAATTATCAATGTACTTACGGCACTACAAAAATCCTATCCTATCCTATTATTTCCTATTAATATAATATAACTTAGCATTTACAGCAGCTACAAACATGAAACAAAATACTCAAATACAAAAACAAAATATAAAAAAAAAAACAAAAAAGAAAACAAATTTTTCATTTCGACATTGTTTTTGGCGTATTTTTTTTTTTTGAAAAATGGTGATTTTCGCCATTGAATTGTTTTTGTCGTAAAAATTGAATACATTTATTTTCGAAATTTTTCGAACACTGCTCTATAGGACAGAAGCTTAGTCTAGCTCGCCGAAAATCAGACATTAAAGTTTGTTGCAGAAAGTTTAAAAATATGTCATTTTATTAATAATTTATGAGAACCTAGAGAACAAACAAAAAATGATACACTCTAGTGAAAAAATCATTCTGTAGGCTTGCTTAAAGTGAAAAAATTAAACAAGTGCTTTTCAAGAAATAAAAATGGGTTAGATTAAAACTGTCATAATTCTTTCAATATATACTCCACATGCAGAGTGTTAGTTTTATATTATTGGGAATTGAGAGAACTATCATCTTGTGTATCAAAAATTTCAAATGGCTATTCGTGTTTTTCCTGATTATCTGTCAAAAACATAAAACAAAAATTATGTATTTTTTATACAAAAATAGACATGGAAAAAAAAGCTTCCAAATGCTCTCATAAATCTTTTTACAGGCATAATGTCTGAAATGTCTTCTTTCTAACGGTGTTAAACATGCCTGCATTAGTTTGCCACACGTCATTTAGAATGAGCTTAAGTGATGAGAAAAGTACGAAAATCGTAAAATAAT
Organism: Dryomyza anilis; assembly: GCA_951804985.1. Taxonomy (NCBI): domain Eukaryota; kingdom Metazoa; phylum Arthropoda; class Insecta; order Diptera; family Dryomyzidae; genus Dryomyza; species Dryomyza anilis. The sequence continues at coordinate 79,684,497 of OX638131.1, forward strand.
TTAACAAAATTTTGTTACTTTAATATGTCAGTATTGCCTTTTCTGTCATTATAGTTGACAAAACTGCCTCACATTTGGTATGGTAGTTAAGAATTGTGATATGTACAATATATATATAATATTATCAGATTATCTCTTACGATGGTCAAGTTATATAGTTTAAAAAAAATGGTATACTGCCACAGTTGGCCAATCACGCCCATATTAAGAATGGTCATGTGCAATTACAGTATGTATTTAAATACCAATTATAAACAAAATATCTCATTCCAAAACAAAGTTATAGTCGTTTTACAATTTCAATTATATGACAGGTGGGCGTAGCAATGGACCAATCTTGATAATTTTCAAATTGAAATCTATTCATAGAACATGTATGCTTAGTGTAAAGTTTCGTTAAGATTGGAGCAAAACTGTATTTTCGGCGAGCTAGAATTGACTTCTGTCCCACAGTGCACTGTTGTTTGTGTCAATTTGTTTTTTCAAATGGTGATATCGACCATTGCGTTCTTTTTGTCGTCCAAAATTTTTATGAACAATTTTTTTTTTTTGTTAATTTTTCGAACATTGTTGTTTTTGTCGAAATTTTTTTTTTTAGTAAAATGGTTATTTAGAAAAATTAAAAACACTTTATATCAGCAATATATTTAACTATTCTAAACGGTCTCTCCAATTGTGGGTGGGGTTGGACCACTGGGTGTGGCACCCCCCATAGAAGGTAGTATGGTGTATGTCAACTGTTATTATAGTTATATCAAGATATTTAACACCAGGGTAACAACAACCTCAAATTCTTTAAACTCACCACACCAAAATTCACCACAGCGAAATTAACCTCATTAAAACTTACCACACCAAAATTCAACACACTTAAATTCATCTCACTAAAACTCACCACACTAAAACTTCCAGTAGGAAAACTCTATGGGGAAGAATTCTACGGGAAAGAATTCTACCGGGAAGAATTCTAATAGGAAGAATTCTACGAAAAGAATTCTATCGGGAAGAATTCTACGGGAAAGCGTTCTATGGGGAAGAATTTTATGGGGCAGATTTCTACTGGGAAGAATTCTACGAGGAAGCACATTCTGAGGAAGAATTGTCTTTGAGAAAAGTTTTTGGCGGAGAAATATTTTTGTTTTGGTTACTACATTTATAAAACCAATAAAAAAACGTCCACAGCGAAGCACGGGTCCCTGATATAAATAATAAAAATGTTTTTTATATTAATAAAATTGTTTCATATTTTTGCATTCACAAAATCTTTGCACGAGTCGTGCACGGGTCTAGCTTTTTATAATAAATCAACAAACATTTTGAATTAAGTACTTGAAATTAGAAGTGCAGGGATAATGACCATTGGCCACATTTTCATGTTTAGTAAATTTAATTGTCCAAAAGATTGATTTACATCTTTTAAAATGAGACCTTAACGGAGTTAATAGCATCAAGAGATTTTGCATATGAACCACCATACAAAAGAGGTCTTTATAACTTTGAACCACTGTATATCTGGAAATAATGGTCATAAAGGGGAGTTGCAACCCCTTTCGAGTTGGTATGGAATGGCTCAAATAAGATTTGAAATTTGTATTTCAACATTTGGATTTTTCGACATTTTTACTTCTATAAAAAAAATGTGTGCATATTTATATTCAATGTTTTTTTTTCGACATTTTCAGCTTTAAAATATTTTTCGACATTTTTCGTTTCGGCCAAAAATTGGATCGGCATTTTAAGGCTTTTAAAATTTTGACATTTTTAGGTTTTGACATATTGTACGGATCCCTCTATACATTAGTCAATTTTTAATTTCGTTGCATTATAAGATCAATATTCATCGAAGTTCAAAATTTCATAGATTACGAACAACTCCTTATTGCATTTTTCCTCAATTTGTACATAAAAAATCACACAAAATATCAACATTTTAAATGTTAAAACATGATAAAGCAGTCAATTTAAAAAAAAATCAAAAGTTTTAACATCTGTACTTAGAATATAATCTGAAACGTAAAAATGGTTGTCCGTTATTACATCGACGACACAGCACATAATAAAAGGAATCTATCATTTAATACGGTAATAGATACGATTATTCTGTTCTACTAGGAGCAAAATCCAGAACAATTACGAAACGCATGTTGCCGTATATGAACCAAAACGCAAAAAACGAAACAATAATTTCAATGAATAATTACTTCATTGTTGATTCCTTTGAATGCAATGTAAATTTCTTAGAACTTTTTGAATATCTAATCGTAAAAGTACACCCAGAAAATAATATTGTAAATTAATAGTATTTCAATAGAAAAACAATTATTTATACTATTAAAATTGGTCAATAGGATGTGTACCAGTGATGCCAACTGGAGGGGCATTCCCCAATTTGTGGGGAATTTTAGTCTTAGTGGGTAATCGGGGAATGGTACACTTTTGGGGGGAATTTCAAATTAGGATCTGCTACATTTTTAAGGATTGGAATATAGGGGCATATTCCAACTTTTGATAGAATTTCATATGAAATTTTTTAAACAAACGTTTTTACTTTTAGATTCCATATCTTTGTACAATAAATAATTTTTGAAATGAATTTAAACAATGAAATGACTTCTACGCTTTCAATTCGTTTGGAAAATAATAAATTCAAAATCGTTTGTTTAGAGTTTTGCAGGTATAATCGGATTCGATCGAAAACTGGAACATACCTCTATATTCCACTTATGTGAGAGATCATAATTTGGCTTCTAATAAACACAATCTATTAAATACGATTTCTAGATCTAGATAAATTAATTTAACATTTTTTAATATATCTGATGTTATGTTTTTAAATTAAGGATAGATTTTTACTAAATGTAAGACCTGCAAATTTGACATGCCCCTTAATAGTTGAAAAAAATATTGTTTCCAGTATTTTAATAATTACGATTATTGGAAATTTAATATTTCAAAACTAAAAATATCAATGACAAAAAGGTATTAAAAAATCATCAAAATTAAAAAATAATAATCAAAAAAATATATATTTGCAATTGCACATTTCTTTATAAAGGTCTTTAAATGCTTCAATTTAATTTTCCAAATAATTTGGTCCTATTCAAAATATTTTTGTCTGCATAAATTTCCCATTTACAGTACTATTTTAAACCAAGTTTAATATAATTAATTTTTTTAATATGATTTAAGCTAAATTTAAACTTTTGCTGAAAAACTAATAAATATGTCACCACTTGGTAATAACAAATCATTTTTCTCAATTTATTATGGCTAATAAATGACATTCGAAAATTAGAGAAATCAAGAAATAAAAAAAACATATTAAATGAAATATTGCGAAATATTTGTTATATGAATTATTTTGAACACTATTTATTCTCAGTGTATTTAATTTATATTTGTGCGGGGAATTTTATAGTCAATTGGGGAATTTTACTAAGAATATCGGGAAAAATGAAAGTTGGCATCACTGATGTGTACCATTGCTTCAAAAATATTCAATACACTTTTTAATTTATTCGATTAATTACAATAAGCAAGAACTAAAAAATATTTAATGATACGTATTAATTATTTATGGTATAGTCGAATTACATTTTCTAATAATTTATTAAAACCAAGGTGGATTTTATTTAATTTATTGTAAATTTTATTTTATTTAAATGTAGAAATTGAGATTCACTTTCAAAAAATCACACACATAAATGGACACTTCTCATTGCAAAAGGTTATAACACATTTAATGTTTACTTCGGTTTCCAATAATTGATTGTAATACTTCATTCAGTCTGCATTTATTTTTGAGTCCGTCGCCATAAAGAAGTTCGGTGTATTATTTATTTTCTGTAATAAATAAAAATATTTTGAATGTAACGAATTTATAACATTTAATATCAATGCCGCGTTTAATAATGTGGATTATGATCGTACAAAACGAACATGTTTTATTGGTGTTTATGTTTTTAAAGCTTTTTATTAGACAATAATTGTTATACCATTAATTCCACACAACCAAACTATTGTTGTCAGTGATCGTATTTCGATTTCATACAACCATACTATGGTCCTACGAGACCAGTGATTATGATTATGATTATATTATTATATTATGATTATTTCTAAATTCCTTAAAAAGCGGATCGAAAAGAAGTTATAAATTAGACAAGAGTTTAATTAATGAATATTTAATCTACATTTTTTAATTTATTTTTATATGGTTGTAAATAATAAATTACTATATTATGATCAGTCAATATCATGATATTAACCATATTTTGCTCGTGGCAATCTTTATCGTAATCATAACATGTTTTTTATCAACCATGTTTTGGTTTTTCATATTATAATAAATAATATTATAATAAATTATCAACTATAATATAATTATATCGACCTTATTATTGTTGAAATAAAATTGAATACTCTATGAATGTAAAGAGCATGGTATGGGTTTTAAATGGATTAAAAGTTTGCTTCCCCAATCAATGTTGCAATTGCTTCAACTAATAAGTATTTGGTTACGCTCCATGCTACTGTTTGCCACAAATTATTTTCAGTGAGGGAAACTACATTTGGTAGATGAAAATGAATGTTGGTTGAAACAACTGCACACAAAGCAATATTTTTTTGTGCGTACAAAATAATCATGTGTGTTATCTATTTTACAAAACTTTTGTTAAAAATATTTCCACATAAGAACCGAAAAATAAATATATAAGTTACTTGTAAAATCTTTTATTTATGAGTTTTACGCGAATCACATTCCGTAAACGGGCGCTCTAAATGAGCAATATTTCTGTAAAGAGGAAAAGAAAACGGCACGTTTGCGTATCTTTTGGTTTATTGTGAAAAGACGACACGTTGAAAAGTATTTATATTAAATTATTATTTTATTTTTTATAACACACATTTTACATGCGTGCTGTCATTAACTGACCGCCAAATCTCACTACTTACTACAAATCCACAAAATTGCTAAAATTAAGGAATGAATAATGGTGTTTGTACAATAAACCAGTTGGGAAGGTTAGATCACATGGGAAATTTTAAAGTAGGTGTAATTATGATAGTTAGGATTATCAAAATTATAGTCGGTCTAAGCCGACTATAAATACCCTACACATATGTGTGGTTACCATTCAAAGTGATATATAGGTCACCAGGGTATACGAATCCTGAAAATAACTACAAACATTCAATCGCTGAAGAATTTCCATTCATTTGATACCCATATTTACAAATGGGTAGGTGTACCGAATTTCGATTTTTTTTTTTTTTGTGAACCACAAGTCTTTTTGCCGGAAAACATTATTATAATGTATTTGAGCATGATATCAATATATATTTGACCAAAAAAGTTTATCTAAGCACGTATACATAAAAATTGATCTTTATATGTACATTTTATATGAGGTATTTGAACAAAAGTGGTCGGATCATAGGTCGCAATGGACCGATCTCGCCAATTACAGCGTAGGTATATTAGTAATCTAAGTTATAAGTTTCATTTATCTAGCTCTTCAATTTTAAAAGTCTTAGGGATTTCAACAGACAGACAGACGGACAGACAGACAGACAGACGGACAGACAGACGGACAGACGGACATCAATATATCGACTCAGGAGGTCATGCTGATCAAGAATATATATACTTTTCCATACCGGAGATGCTTCCTTCTGGGTGTTACAAACGGCGTACCAAACTGAATATACCCTTTCACTCTTAGTGTAGGGTATAAAAATACTGAATACACAACCAAGCACACCACCGTTCCTTTTCGAATCAAAAACTGAACAGAGAAATGTTTGTGTGGTGGATGTGTAGGTAGGTAAATGTGTGAGTATTTGATGGCTGTAGCGTAATCCTTGAGTCCGCAAACTAAATTTGCTACTTTTATTATTTTTACTACATTGACTTTGTTTTCAATGATGAATCAAGAGGGAATATACTAGCGCCGGCGCAGGACAACGCATCCTTACAACCTTACGAGTTCGTTAAAACGATGCAGGGCTGCCAACACTGTATATTGTGCAGTGCAAAATGTGCCAAAAATACTACGCTTATAATGGAAGTCCGCAAAATCCACGAAATAACGGGAAAATAATCATGCCACAGAATATGGATTTGACCTAGAAAACCAACAACCATTTTACACACACACATACACACAGATATTCCATACACATACACATACAATAATCTACAAACACATAAACAACAACACACTAAATACATAAATAAATCTTAAATACAATATGAGAGCGGCTAGCTTATTTCCAAAGAGAGTAGTCCTCTCACACTGTACATGTCTTACTATCTCTACACGTGACGGCGCAAGAGCTCTCTGGCGACTGCTGCCTCCCAGCCAATTGTGCGCCCAACTTCGTTTGTCTCATTCTCCCCCTTCGAATGTACGTTATCGACGTCTGTCTCCGTGCATATCACATGATGGTCGTAAGGTTTCGTTGTTGCTTTCGAAAATTGAAGCAGCCGTTGTTCTTCTGGAGCGCTTAGGAAAACCGTTGTGGGAAGAGGCCATGAAACAAGAAGACACATACTTTATTGTTCATGATCATCGTGTTTAAGATTGCATGTGGGTCGGACAGTAGTGGGCGGGTGTCGGAAGTCATGTGTTATGTCGACAGTCATTGTCCACCAAAGATGCAAATTCAATTTCTCAACTTTATAGTTAAGGTTCTCGATTGATGTGTTTTGTTCTTTAGCTTTATGGGGACTTTGGTTTATAATGTGGATATTGCACACACTCTGAAAAAACTTTGGACAATGGTATAGTTATGGATTTATTGTTAATTAGTAATTTCATATAGTATTTATCGATTCTCATTTTCAATACCAGATGGCGTATTCGAACTTCGGATTTTTTATCTAATACTTCTACACAGAAAAATCTTTTTTTGGCTGGAAGGTTAGAAGAATTAAAAATTTAGTTGTACCAACTTACTTCATTCGGTTAAATCGAATGGTTTACAAATTTGCTGATACAACTGCCATATTAGCCTATACACTTGAAATATTAGTCTATACACATTCCTAATGGTTCTAAATTTGTACTAAATTGTTATAACACATTAGAAATTAGTTGCAGTACAAAATACAACTCTTTTTATTTTGACAATAATAACCGACTAAGCGGTTGAGAGAACCGGATAAGTTGTTTGGTGGTTGGCGCAAAAAATCTCTATTCTGGTTGTTGTGATTTCAAGAGACAGACAGACATTCGGCATATTTTTAAATATTCTTATAGCGCATTGATTTAAACTACATTACGAAGTATTTTAATGCTAATATTGTATTTCTACAAAAATGTCAATTTTTAACGGGTATAATTCCCAAGTAGTATCGTCTGTAGCTCTATTGGTTAGTGTGCTGGACTACGTAAGACTATGAGCCGAATGATTCTGGATTCGATGCCAGCAACTGTCAACATCTTATACATAAAAAATATCCAAGAGTAAACACCGCCCATGAAAAAACTCTCATGTTCAATCTGCCGGATAAAGCTGTAGGTCCCTCCACCTTGAGTACAATTATAACTCGCACAGCTCAAATGGTGAGAGAGGCTCGGTCAAAGTGTTTCAAGCCTGAACCGCCAAACTATTGTATTATTATAATTCCCAAAACAATTATTTTTAATAAAGAACTCTATAAGACCAATGTTTTAGTCACAGAACATTTACGGAAATTTCAAAAGCCTGTCTGTGATATTGTAAAATATAGAAATTTTTTTCCAGAAACTTTTTTTAATGATTCGTATGGACTATCACATTTCTAACACGCTACAATATGGCTTAATTTGAATTAGTTTCACCAAAGGAAAAAGTAATAAATTTAAATGCTTTTCAGCACGTTGTCTTTTTTTTATACCCTACACCTATGACGTACAGGGTATATTAAGTTTGTGCAGATATTGTAACGCCCCTTAGATGGCGTGGAAAAGTATATTACGAATATGGAATTCAATGCTATTAAAAGTTACATCTGCTGAGATTCAATTAAAAATTAATTGGATTGATTAACATTTTAGTTATATTTACACACTTTTTTTTCTTTGTAGATCAATATCTTAATTTGCGAAAATTTAATTTTTTCTGTTGATTTAATATGGAATGATTCATATAGGTTTTGTCAAATAGAAAATTTGACTTGCAAAGCGATCTCGCCAATTATAGGAATAAAAATAAAAAAATTGACTACTCTACGATCGGTATTTTCCGACTTACATGAGCCAAACGTGTAATCAATTAAATAAGTCGGTCACGAACAATCGATTTAAACCAATTTTTATGAAAGCCAATAAATCTTTTTGATGATTATTAAAAAAAAAATCCTTGAACATTTTAGGGGCATTTGAAAGTAACGCATTAAATAATATTTCGACAATGAATTGGCGGAATTCAAAAATGTAAGGCTAAACAATCAACAGAAGCTATACAAATCTCTTTGATGATTTTTGAATAAAAGATCCTTCAAACATTTGGGGCCAATTTAATTAAAATTACGCATTCAATGAAATTTCATTGGATTCAAAGAAGCCAGTAATGGACCGGTGGATTTATGAATTTCATTTAATGCGTTATTTTCAAATGCCCCAAAATTGTCAGATCACATTTTATTTCAAAACTACTGACACTATAAAAGTTTTATATAATATATTTGTAATAAAATAGACATACATAAAATAAGGAAATATTGTAACTTAAAATAAGAGCAAATTAATATAAAATGTATAAATTTAAAACCATTTGAATTCAAAATTATTTAATAAAATAACAATTAATTCTCTTTTTAAGAGCATTCAGACTAATCGTTAGACTCTATTGTAACGTTAGTTCAATTGAGTTTTGACCGAGCCTCTTCTGTAACAAATAAGGAATGATCAATGTTATATGCGGGACTTAAAGTCGGTCCGGCCGGACTTTTAAGTAAAAATACATCTACACATCTGTGTATATCTGTAAGGTTACTATTTCATTGGATAGATTTGAATAGTTTTTAAATTTAATCTATTTTTAATTATTTTATTTTCCGACAATTTATTAAAAAATGCAGAAGAATAACTTGCATACTATCCAAATCATAATAGGTAATGATAAGGTAATTCTTATAGTTTCCTGTTTAATAAAACCGAAAAATATTTTGGATTTTCTTATGAGGATCAAATATAGTAGATCTGATCTGGATAATTATCAACAGTTAATCTAACCAGTTAATTATAATTAACTGTTTAGATAATATAAATAAATCCTAATGTGGTTAGCATGATAGGGTTTACCCGAAGAAAACCCTATAATTTCCCGGTAGTTCATAGGGAAAAGTTCAACTAGTGTATTAAAATTCCGGAAATGAAATTGTTTCGGGTTCTAAAAAAAGTTTAATTAGTGATTAGTAAAAAAAAACTTTATTATTAAAAACAATTTTAATTAAAGGACATTGTATTTTTTTTACAGATTCAAAAATAATGAGCGTTTCCCAAACATTACGTGAAACTGGAATGCAGCAATAAAAATGTTGTCACAATTTGTGATAATCATTAAATATGACAATTGCTCCCAAATACAAAAACCATTACAGCAGCAACAACAGCAAATTTGTAATAGTTTTTATCGAAACCGGCATCAGGAACAACGACATCAAGGATTAAATTCCGATTAAGTGAATAAACACAAAAACTACGAATAACATGTTACAATATAAACATATCAGTTTAAATTAAAAAAAAAAAATAACAAACAAATTGTTTGAAAAATTAGTTAAAAATCGGCAAACACGAGCAACATTTAATAGACCGACCCTCTGTAAACAGCAATAAAAAATAAAAAAAAACAGTCATAAAAACAATTTTCATATCCTGCTCATCATATCACGTGACACACAGTCGTACGTATATTATATTCATGCAAATATTAACAAAAATCTCGTGTTGTACATAGTGAAAAAAAAAACACTGTGAAGTGTAACACAAAATAAATTCAAAATCATATATAAAGCAAAAAAAACAGAAATAAATATTTTTACGATACAAAATGGAGCGCAAACACTTTGGGGTTCTCACACTCTGTCTCGTCCTTTTGACATTCAAATTGCACATTTTTTCTGTTGTTGGCGATCAGGATGAGGACATACCACACAATGAGTAAGTAACATATATCATGTGCCTACTTTATATATATTTTTTCGGATACATACTGTACAATAGATTGATAAAATTTTGTTATTTTATTATTTAGATTTTTTCAAGTTTTTCGCATTTAGTATATATTCTACACACAAAATAAAAAGTCTGTAATAGTAGCAAAAAAGATTGCTAAAATATCAAAAATGTTTGCTGACAAGAGGAAAGCGCCGTATTTCGCTGAAACAGTAAATGTCAGTTTGCTGTTTAAACATACTTTTTTATGCTATTAGATCAGACAATTTTAGCTGTTTCAACTATTTTTTTTGCGGTTAACTTCACCTCATAAAAAAAATATATTTTTCTGTATTTCAATATTTTTTTATTTCTTACATGGGGCCATTCCACAACAAATCGACCAAAAAGGATAAAATTTGAGATTCTACCTTTTTGAATCCAATGAAATTTTGAGCCACTGTAAAAAAAAAAAACATATCACGATTCCCTTTATGTTTCCCAAGTTTCATTGAAATCGAATAAGGAGAGTTCTAACTTTACTTTTTTTTATATATAATTATTTTTCTTTATTTTACCTTTCATATTTATTATTTTACCTTCTACCATCATTATTTCACACTTGCATGCGTGCATTATTATTACGTAGAAGAAACAAAATAAAAGAAATTAAATAAAAAAAAGTTGTCGAACAAGAGTCTATGAATTATAGACGTATTAGCTGCAACCTCTCGTGACTATGGCGTCATTTAGTGCATGCTAACTACACTAGCATAACTAAGATTGCTAGCAAACAGTCGTTATTGCAAATAAAAGTATACTGTAAATGCAATTTAATGTTTGCTAAAATTTAGCATTCAGAGTTTGCTATTAATAGCAGATTTTTATTTTGAGTCTACATAAAGTACAATAAGACAATGTACATTTATTTTTATATTACGATAAATTATTATAATACAAAGAAACTATTAAGTATTTAAATCTTTAGTAATGTTCAATAATAGCTCTAATGTAAATTAACCGAATTTCAAAATTTGGCTAAATTTTATATTGATTCCAAAAAGCGAATACAAAGGCAAAACTACCATGTTCAAAATTAAAAATTTTATTTTTGCAAAGGTATACACTAAAAAAACACAATGTTTAACCTGAAAAAAAAAATGTAAAAACAACGTTATTCCTTTACAAAACTCGTCCAATATTAAAAATATCATGAACTTGTGAGCTAATATATGTAAATTTAATATTAAATCTTATCAAAAATATGAAATCAGATCAGTTATACATTGAAAATGTTAAAAAAAATATGAAATATTACCAATTTTACATTAAAAATGTAAAACAAATATGAAATAATATTAAATTTACATAAAATATGTTAAAAAAACACTGAAATTGTTAAAAAATATGAAATCATATTAATTGAACAATAAAACTGTTAAAAAATATGAAATCTTATCATTTTTACATGCATATACAATAAACAATAAAATGATAAACAATGAAATTAAATTTTTAGGTTATAAACAGGGATTGAAACATAAACGAATAACGGTTTCGATTTCGGTTTCGTTTTTTTTCCGCGTTACGGTTTCGGTTACGGTTTCGGTTTTAAGTTTTTATATCGAAACGGTTTCGGTATACCGGTTCCAAGTTACGGTGGTGGTTTTGATTTCGGTTTTTGTATAAAATTTTTTTTTTCCATATTTTTTCATTGTCTTCAACAAGAAACCTTGCGTAAAGTGAGACATGGGATAATGTGGGAAATTGCAATTTGTAGACATGTTTTTGCACTTAAAATATGAAAACCAATTGTCAAGTGCTTATTAATATGACATCAACTATTTCATCCATTAATATCTTTTTAACTGCATATCGAAAACAAGTAAAAAAAATATTTGAAAATTTTTTAGAGTACTGGTGGTGTTTAAATGATCGAATATTTGAAATACTGAAATACAAATTATTGAACATAGTTTATATGGTGCTAAGTTATGTTCAAATTGTAATATTGGGGTAAAGTAAGAATCATTTTCTGGGGTAAAGTGGGAAACGTAATTAAAGTAATTTTTGTTGTAATTTTAGGGGAAATATTGTGTTATATGAATTATTTAAATTATTTCGCCAAGAAAAAACTTCAATCGTTACCACAAACCAATGAAAAGCAACATTTTGACTTCACCTGAGATATGATCTAATTGTCAGACGAGTGCCGAGAAGCGAACCTTGAACAAGAGCAACAGGAATACATCGGTAAATATTCTTAAACTTCATAAGAAGAAGAAAAAGAATTTTTAGCAATTTCAAAAAAAGCCAAAAAAATTTAATTTCAACAATTCAGTGAATTGCAATATCTGCAAACGGCCTGTTCACTTGAAAGGTTCGAAATTCTCGAATTGCACTTTATTTGTCGTATTTTCTTAAGTAGATACTGAGATGTTAATAATTTTAAACTTATTTTTCTAATTTTTTCTTGCATTACCAATATTTTTTATTAATTTATTTTTTTTATCCTATATATATGTCCGAAATTGAGGTGTTTTAAAAAATCTCTCAAAAATCAATTAAAAGACTTATACATGGTACTCTGTTAATGCAAACAGTTAGATCATGAACCAGTCTATATATAGACTTTTTAAAACAAATGATCTTTTCAAAACGTATCCCACTTTACCCCAGGTTCTCCTATATATTTTACTAACACAATAAATAAAAAACCAATATCATTAAAATTTGAATCATTTTAAAAAAAAAAAAATTAGCTTGGTGTTGATTTGGAATTTTTTATTTTGGGAACTCGAAATTCTATTAAATGACATTTAAACATGCCTTGAACTTAAGATCTGCTATATAAAATATGTTTTTCTGTTTCTTTTTATACTTTTAAAAAAACCGCTTTAAACCGGTTTAAAACCGAATCCGTTTATTTCGGTTTTGGATATCGATTTATTTCTGATTTTCGTATAACGGTTTCGGTTACGGTTTCGGTTTTAAAAATGAAACGATTTTAAACGGATATCGGTTTCGGTTTCGGTAACGGTTTGAATCCTTGGTTATAAATTAATGTTTTAATTTAGTAAATTGTAAAATGAATAATATTTTTCTATTCCAAATATAAATGTCGTTTTTTATTAATATTAATATAAAAATAAATAGTATTTAATTTTGCTTGAAAACATTGTGAAAAAAATACTTATATGCAATAGAATGCTCTTTCGTCGTTGTAAATTTTTCCCTTTTTATTTAATTTTTTTTTTTATAAAAATATAGTAAATTATATTTAAAACACTCATACTTAATTGTTGGCTTTAAGTTGTCATTTGAACGAAATAATTTTCCTACAATGCAGATATTAAAATTAAAAAATACATTCATTTAGAATATTGCATTCTTTCAAACTGTAAAATTCAAACTGTAAATTTACAACTGTAACATTCAAATAAATTCTCGTAATAATTATATTACGATTACCCAGCTTATTTTTCAGAAAAAATGTTTATATAAAACTATAAATAAATGATAGTAATGTTGATCAATGCTGTTTGTTGAAAGGGGTTATTGATTGCCAAAATATGTAACAATATTCCAAGAAGAGTACGACGACAGCAAATAAAAATGTTGAAAAATAATGACTAAATAAATAAAAAAATGAAAATAAAAAATGATTTTTGTCTTTTGAATTTCAAATGAAATTTCTGAATTTCCATTGATGTCTTTTGAATTTAAAAAGGAATTTTTCCATTTCAATTGATGTCTTTTGAATTTCAATTGATATTTTCTGAATGACTTTAGTGTTGTGCTCAATTTTAAACAGATTATATTTCAAAAGGACATCTCAAAAAGCATTGGTGGTTGACATTTAATCTATTATTTTTTTATTTTCAATATTTTTCGAATATTTATTTTTATTTTTTTTGAACCGGAGCTGAGATGGAAATAAAGAATAATTAAAGAACCGGAACCAGAGAATAGAATTTCGGTTCCTAGCCCTGCTAGATATCTAATTCAATTATATATCAGCAAAAAAGTAAACACGCGCGAAATGTTGGTATTGTCGGATTCTATAAAGTGGAGTCTATTTTTAAAAAGAAAGTATGACTTTGTGTAGCATTTCTTGCGCCTATGGAACATTTTTTTTTATTAATATACATATGTATTATTAATTTCGACCTTGGTCATTGCTATGGTGATAAAAAAGTATCGCTTAAAATTCAAATTTATAAATTATGAAACAGTGAAACTTTCATAATGTTAAGTTAAATTTTAATATAATTAAAGTATTTCAAACTTTTCAAATAAATATATAAAGTTTGCGCTAAATTCCAACAACATGCTTCGACTATGTGTGTGAGTAGATAGATATTAATGAATGTTTGTAAATTGTATATACTTTGAACATGTTGATGGATTCTTTTAATATTCGCATCGCATAAATGAGAAAAGTTGCCATGACACAAATACATCACACAAAGTAACGCAACGTCACACTACGACTCAAATTAAAAGCATGCTTCAGATCCAATAGACTGACTTTCTTCGTAATTGGGTTAATGTTTCCCGTCAAGGTTTTGATTTGTCGAAAGCATTGTTCATTGATTACTCATATGATATTCATACATTTTGTAGGTACCTCTACCTATAGAAGAAGGTGTTGTTGGCTGAAGAAGGCTTCTGACATGAATCTGGGTGGACTTCAAAAATGCTCTCTATTGTTTGCAGATTTTTATTGAGGTACTAGAAACACGCCAGATATCGATTTTGTTTTACATCCGAAACTGTTGGAAAGATTGGATTACACTATAAAATTATTTATTTTAAATTATTTCTTTTAATAATTTCGGTTGAGAGATATGAGTCAGACATTTACAACATATTTTAGTAGAGATATACAAGATATTTTAGACATATACAAGGTGTTTGGTTCATTGATGTCAATAATTCAGGACTCAAAAAATATGAAAATGTAAAATAAAAATGTCTAATTTTGCACTAAGTTTAAGATACATGGTGTTTAAGAGATGCAGTGTTTAACTTCGCTCCGATTTTATATTTTACGATACATTCGTATATTTTATAATTTGATATACGAAAATCAAAAAGAAGCAGAAAATATATTAAAAAAAAAACAAGAAGGCAGAAGAAAACAATCAGAAAACTATAAATATATTGAATTTAATTCGTAAATCAATCGCGTGTGTAGTAAATGTGTATGAAATTATTAATAATTATTATTAAATAAAAATGTGACTATTTTGTATTGTGTCAAAGTTGGAATCGACCACGATGTCGAAACATTTCAATTTATTACGAGAATATAAGAGATAGAGAGACAGAGTCATCATTAATCGTCAAATCTACCAAATAATTCGTGGATTAGTTCAACAAATGATTTTCATAAAACATACGAATTTAAATATATTTCGTAACTTTACGAAAGTTCATTCGTACTATGTACGAATGTTTTCGTGTTTTGCATGTTTTATTTTCAGTGTACAAAAATAAAATACAAATTTACGGATCAATCCATTTCTAATTTATAATGAGAAAACAGTTAATTCCCAGTACTTTCCAACCAATAAAGGAGATTTTAAATTATTTATTTATTTATTTGCGTTTATAATAATAGTTTGGCGCTACAGTCCAATAAGAACTTGGGCCGAGCTCTCCCACCATTTTGAGCTGTGCGTGTTATATTTGTACATAAAGTGGGGGGACCTATAGTTTAATTTCCAATCCGAACGGCGGGTGAGAGCTTTTCATAGGTAATGTTTTACTCTCGTAGGTTTGCCATTTACTGCCTAGAGGTAGCGCGGTATAGAAAAATGTTTCTATCAAAAGTTGTTTGTTAGCCCCAGTTCAGACTTGAACCGGGGTCCAACGCAATAATTTTGAGCTCCCAACGCTACGATTTCCGCTATTTAGGGTAATTATGTCTGGTAACGTAAGCAGATATAAATTTACAAATTTATTTAGTTTACAAGAATTCTTATTCATACTATTACACTACATTCAAATTCAGGGCTCTGGTGGGACCAGAACTGGAATCGGAACCGGACCGGAATCGTTTCATTTTTATAGAACCGGAACTGGAACCGTTATTTAAATTTTTTATCGAATTTTTACCGGAACTGGAATCGTTATTTTATTTTTTATAGAACCGGAACCGGAACTGGAACAGAATACCGGAACTGGAACCATTTTTTTTATTTTTTTTTATAGAACCGGAACTGGAACCGCAAAGAATAGAATTTCGGTTCCTAACCCTGCTCAAAATAAAAAGTTTACCTAACAGTTCCAGCATACATTTGTTTGCATAGCGAACTGTTTGCTAGGAATCTTACTTCTGCTAGTGCTCAAGATCGTGATAGTGTCACTGGTGTGCATATCATTAGTGTAGCTGACATGCACTAGATGGCGCCATATTCACTAGAGTCATGTGCACGCTGCTGCTAATGCGTCTATAATTCGCAGACCTTTTTTCGACAACATTTTTATATAAAACAGAACTAGTTAGTGAAATGTGAATGTACGGCGGGGGAAGGTAAAATAAAATAAATATGTATAAGATAAAGAATATTTAAAAAAGTAAGAGTATGTATGAAATAAAAAAATATATTAAAATACAGAAAAAATATATTTTTTTGGTTTGGTATGAATTGGAGTTAACAGCAAAAAATAGTTAAAGCAGTTAAAATTGTCTGCTCTAATAGCAAACAAACTACCATTTGCTGTTTTAGCAAAATCCGGCGCTTTCTTCTTTCAGCAAACTTTTTTGCTATTTTAGCAATCTTTTTTGCCACCGTTGCAGACTTTTTATTTTGAGTGTACCCAACACGATTTTTCCCATGGACAACCCATACAAAAATTCTATATAATTCACTGGTTCTGATTTTGACTGCATTTTAGGCCCTTTTCGGCGACATTTTAGAATATAAAAATACAGGCCTTTACACAACTAGTTCTCCAAAAACTCTAAAGGCAATTATTCTTTTAATTATCAAGACTAAATACAATATATAAATAAATACTAATATTCTCATATGTTTTTATGATATTTGAATTTAAACTCCTAAAATTCTGAATATTTTAGGCTATTTTTAGCATTTTAGCATTTTTAGCAGTTATGTAGGGTATAGGTCAATCTAATTATGAAAATTATTAACATTTCTTTCATCGATAATATGCCAATATGCCCTATGAACGTAGTTTCTGTCAAAAAGTGTTAAAATTTACTAAACTTTGTATATTTTGTTTTTATAAGGACGGTGCACGAAAAAATTGTCCATCGCATAATTTACCTATATCTTTTTTTAAAAATCAAAAAAAAAATTAAAAAATAGTATGTAGAACGCCAAAAAATTACTTCTTAGAAGTGCACTAGTCCAAAATATTAACCAGTTAGGAAGGTTAGATCACATGGGAAATTTTAACGTAGTTGTTATTATGATAGTTAGGATTATCAAAATTATATTCGGTCTAAGCCGACTATAAATACTCTACACATATTTTTGGTTACCATTCAAAGTGGTATATAAGTCACCAGGGTATACGAATCAAGGCGTACCAAACTGAATATACCCTTCCACTCTTAGTGTAGGGTATAAAAATGACAAGCAGTGGATGTAAAAAAATAAATTTGAACATTTCACTGTATCACTTTCATGAAACTTATAAAAAATGCTAGGGAACTAAAAGTTTTACCAAACACTATTTCGAAGGTAATAAATTAGTTTAAATAGCACCTGAACTTACACAGCAGGAAGATACTGGGAGAAAATAGGACATCTGTGACAAGAAAAAATCAAAGAAAATTAGTACATTGTTCAAGAAAAATCCAAACATTTCAGGCAAAAAAGTAACTAAACAACTGTATTGTTCGGAGTCCTTTAAGACCGAGTCCATTAAGGCCAAGAAGCAATCGAAAATTCCTAGACAGCTGACTTGCGCATTGTCTACACCACCTATATTCGGCCTAAGATGGAATACAATTCGCACATATGGGCAGGGGCTTCAAAATCTTCCTTGGAGTTCCTGGATCGAATCCAACAACGTGCAATATATTTAATAGGGGATGAAAATATTTCATCCTCTATTGGTTTTCTTGAGCACCGAAGGACCCTAGGGTGTGTAAGCCTGTTTTATAGGTATTACAATGGTAAGTGTTCGAGGGAAATACATGGCCTGATTCCATCAGGTCATGTATTCTCTCGTTCTACTCGGGCATCGAACCAAGCCAACCCCTTCGTAGTTCACTCGGTTCTCAACAGAACCACGCATTACAGAGATTATTCGTTCTTCAGTCGCACGATACGTTTGTGGAACAATCTCCCTGCTTCTGCTTTTCCCGACATTTTTAATATTGGGAAATTTAAAGCAAACATCCATCGACACTACTCCATCTTTCCTCCTCCCTTTAACCTATAATCCTTTCTTACGATCAACACTGTGCATTGCACGAATAGGGGGCATCCCCTGAGCGTTGGTTAATTTGTAAAAAAAAAAAAAAAATCTGCAGTTGTTACAAAATAAGTAATACTTTCAACATCAGGGCCACAATAAACTCCAATATTTACAATTTTACATTCATGAATTCTTGGGGAAGATATTACTGCTGGTTAGGAACATGAAGTGCCCGCAGTAATTTGGTCTAACCTTGTATCCTGCCTAACATCCTCGACTACAGTGAAAGGGCCTACAAGTGATACACAAGCAAGAACGTCATTATGGTGCCTCTCATTGCAAATCTACCAAATTGCTCAGAACTTAGGTCAATAGAAAGGTACTGGGCATTGGTCCCATTTAATATTTCAGGGAAAAGGGGTCTGCAACATCCAGAAGGTGTCTTAAACTACCGAAAAGTTATTAACACAGGGGAGCCAGAAAAATAAATAAAATATTAAATATCTAAATAACTAAATATATACAATTAATCTGAATAAAATATGCATTATAAGCATGGTTTCACCATAAAAATTAAAACACTTGTTTAGAAGATTTTTGTAATTTTGTGATGGACAATTTTTTCGAGCGCAGTCCGAAAAAATTGGTAAAAACTAAATTTACTCAAACGGCTGAGTATGCAATAAGAATAAGCATACATTAAATATGAAGTAATGGAATATTCAAATTACACGCATAAGTATTTTTATTGAAAATTGTTTATATAAAAGAGTGCCAAAAGTATAGCATATATAAATAGATAATAATTTTAATATTAAGTGTGGTCTATGCTCTGAATAACCATAAATAAATTGCTTGTTTATCATTCGATCCTAAATGCTAAAAAAATAACTAAAAATTGCATAAAAAAATATTTTCCGAGTTTAGATCTTAAAAATGTAAAAATGTATATTAAAATCAGTCTTAATAATTCCAAGAAATTTGCGTTTATGGTTTTTGTAAAACTAATATTCACTGTAATGTATATTTTTTAGTGGGTGAGAACGGCTTAAAAGAAAAAACAGAGTATGCTAAAAATCAACACCAGCGAATTATATAGAATTCATATATGCGATGTCTATAAGAAAAATTGCGATGTCATTAATTAAAACAACAGTGAATTTTTATTGATTATATGTACAACATCGAATTAAATTACAAATCTAACCAAAAAAAAAAATTAATTAATTTTGTAGTTTTTTATACAAATATATTATCTAATTTTTTCCTATCAGAACATTTAACATGTTGTACTATGTTTCTATAAGTGCGCTGCTAATGTGAGGTGGGGTTGGAGTGGGAAATCGGAGTGATGTGGTATTTGTTAGCAGGATGCGTTGCGTAATCCATGATAAGCATTTTCCACACTTACATCAACTTTTTCAGCGTGCTGTCATTGTTGCTGCCAGTTGCCTGTCGCTTTTCCAATTCGTCCTGCTGCCACGCGTAGTCGTGTCCTGATGCAAGCAGGCATGTCTAATGGATTCCTAATAGGATTTCGTAATTACTTTGATTCTTTATGTTCTGCATGTGACTGTGTGTGTGTGTCTGTTTATGTATGCCTGTGTGTGTGAATTAACTCTTTTTTCCAAATGCTCCTCGCGCGCACAGTCGGTAAATGTTAATTTCAACATCTGCCTTATTTTTACAATAACTTTATACTTTTATTTGAAAATCTTTTTAGTTAGTTTTGCAATGAAAAATCTGTGAATCGTGCAGAAGAAAATAAATTCAATTAAAAGCAAACTTTTCACTCTGCTGACGCTGCGATTGCCCCAGGTCCTGACTGCGACAACAGATTCCCTTTTTGTGCCCAAATGCTGTGGGGTAAAAACTGCTTACAGCACTTTGACAGAAATGCATGGGTCAGCTGGGTTATAGCTAACCCAGTATTCATGTTGTTGCCTTCCACCCAGTTGGTCAAGTCAAGCAACTTTCTTTGTCACGTTTTCCAACGAAAGAAATTAAAAATTGGTATCAAAAAAAAAAAAAATGTAATTCCTTATGGTACCTTCGTTTTAGATTCACAAAGTCCCTTTTTATATTTTAAATTCCATATTTAAAATCTAATTGTAAAAAATATTAGCTGAATCAAAAGTAGATTTAAGTGTATATGAGGTATTTGAACATAAGTGGTCGGTTCATAAGTCATAATCGGTCGAACATTATAATTTTTATTATCATTGATCCAACTCATTTAGTTCTCTTGTAATCGTTATTTCAACAGAAAGACGGACGGATTTCGATAAATTGATTCAGAAGACCACACTGAACCACGTCTCCTTCTGGATGTTATAAACGGATGAAAAAACTGATATACCCTTTCACTCTTAATGCAGGGTATAAAACAGCTGTATTGTTTCAGTACGCTACACTAGTGGTGCTGTTCATCGTTTGTGAAGCACACATATGAACTGAAATTTAATATTTTGCTGTCGAAATTTAGAATATTACCTATTTTATATTATTCGTTTTGTTTAACGTATAATTTTATCGTTAATTATAAAATCATTAATTTTTATGTGCATTATTATATTTATTTTATAGAACATTTTAATAAAATATATAAAAATGTTTCTACATTTGACTGCTATTGCTTTTAGTGTGTTTTTTGTTTTTTTGGTTCTGCATATCTTTAACTTCTTTGAAAAGTGCAACAACAAAAATATGCAAATCCAACAACACAGCATCGATCATTCGCGTTTTTCGCGGAAATATTCTTGTACAACAAACAAAACTCTTGGATGTTATTGTACAGCTGGATATCAGTTTTCGTTGCTTCCCTATATAGATCGCATGACAACAGACCTCCGCATGACACAAACTACATGTATGTATTCAAGTACTTTCATCCAGCTGGCAACAAAAACGTCATTTACAACCACACCCACGAGTATTGTGGCTTGTAAAAAATATGTTCGTGAAAAACTCGATCACAAGCTTGGATTGTTGTACTCGATATTTTTGTTGTTGCTCTTTCAAAACAAGCAAAAGATATGTGAAATCAAATCAAATAAAACGTGTATGGAAAGTTAAGTCACATGGGTGGGACTTAAATATGGAATACCCTACGCTTTGGTGAGGATATTAATGTGGAATAATTAATTGAATACCTAAATTTTAAACTTCTTTCTTAAGCAATCAGCGATCGAAATCAGCTGCTTTGCAGAAAAACGATGCCAAAGCAGAACAACACCAGTCGCACAAGCATTAGATTTTTCATTAGTTGTGTTATTTCTTACTGTTCGTTATTTCTTACTGTTCGGTTTTTCATACCCAAATATACTCCAAATCCGCACAATGGCGATACAATATCTGCACAAACTTAATATACCCTGTACTGAATGTATCTACACTATTAAAATTTTGTCAATTTGTTCGATAATCGTCCCCAGACATAATTTTAAGCAGGAAAATGGTTCGAAACACGCATGCAAACATGCTACCTATACGCATTGAAATCACATTTTATATGTTGCTTTGCGGTAGGCAAAGGTTGGAATGTGGACAAAAGCTGCTACTTCCCTGCTATACCATGAAAATAAAATTGGTAGGGAAATGGTAGAAAAATGCATAGGTAGGGTATGGTAGCCAAACAGGTGTAAGCAAAATGGTAGGCTCAGGCAGGGTAAGGTGGGCAATAATCTGGAAGCAAAATGGTAGGGAATGGTAGGAAAAGGTAGGGATCATAAACATATGATTTAGATCTTGGTTGACCACCCATCCCGCCCTCAACCAAAACTTCTTGTTCTACAACAACACCGACAAATTTTGTTTGTTTTATTTTCGCAAAAATCAATCGCTTCGATGATGTTTTGTTGGTTACGCATATTTCTGCTGCTTCACATTGTTATTGTATCGCCTTGTTATTGTAATCTAAGTAAGCAATAACAAAACACGTTTTGTACAACAAGAAGATTAAGTTGTGGGCGAAAATGGCAAAAAAGAGCCAGTCGCTGGTCACCTCCTGATGTAGATCAGCATAGATCGCGGCGATAGAGAAAAAATTCACTTAACAAACCGACTTAACAAACCGAAGGAATGAACACCGATTAAATAAAAAAACAAACGCACAAAAGATGCAGCGTGGCATATTAATTTGAAGCGTAACAAATAACAAATATTAATACTGAACATTTTTGAAGGCAAATTTGATATTGTAGCCGCGGTAGCTCAGTGGTTAGTGCGTTGGACTGCGAGCCGAAATGTCCCGGTTCAAGCCTGGGCTGGGGCTAACAACATCTTTTCATAGAAACATTTTTCTATCCGCACTACCTCTCGTCAGTAAATGGCAAACCTACGAGAGTAAAACCATTGCCTATGAAAAGCTCTCACCCGCCGTTCGGATTCGGCAATAAACTGTAGGTCCCACTACTTTGAGTACAAATATAACACGCATAGCTCAAAATGGTGAGAGAGCTCGGCCGAAGTTCTATACAGGACTATAGCGCCAAACTATTATTATTATTAAATTTGATATTGTAAATAACATTTTCTATCGACAACTTGTTGATCAAGCTTTTAAAACTTCAAAACAGAAATTCTATTCAATGTGTTTGCCTGCTACTCGCAGGCTACATTTCCCTTTCAGTTTCCTACTATGAAGAAGCTTTTTAAAATTTCAAAACAGAAATTCCTATACAATGTGTTTTCCTGCTACTCGCAGGCTACCTTTCCCTCCCATAGTCTAGCTATAAATATACATTTCAAAACTTCAAAACCAAAACATAAAAAAAAAACTTTTGCCTGCTAAGGGTAGGCTTGAACATACCAGTTTCCTGCGTAAATGCTGCTATAGGGAGCCTGCTTATTTTCAAAAATTCAAAATGCCTGCTATGCAATGTGTATTTTCTACCATATTCCTGTGAGTTTTCCTCAAAACTACTACTATAATACCAGTTTCCTTGCATATTTTTTGTCTGGGGGTTACGAGATTAATAAAAGAAGAAGAAATCACACAATATCGAACACATTCTCGTACCGATATCGCACCTAGAAAAAATTCCCTCTAATCCCATTAAAATTGGTCAATTATAGATTTAATAGTATACAAAAAATAATTCTTTTCATATAAACTCAATGGCAATGTCATGGTATTTTCGATTAAAATAATAAATTATTCTATTGACTACTTTTAATAGTAAAAAACTATTATTAATATAGTTTTTTTTTATGGGTGCAAGCTTCAAATTGGACCTACATGGTAGGTATATATCGATGCGTTCTATCAGAGTTTTATCGGTACGATACATTTTTTGATATAGAAAAACATTATCAAATTTCGATATTGCTTTGAAAAATATTGCGATATCGATGTGCTAAATAAGTAACGCGATTCCGTAAAACCATAAAGATTAAATTCGACGTAGTTGACATTTTTCTGGAATCCCCATATGTCACTAATGCCCATATTAGTCTAATTTTAATTTTTTTCACATTTATATTCTTGGTACTAATTAATTTAATAATGGTTCCGGTTCCAGTTTCAGTTCGGGTACCACATCTAAACAAAAATAAATGATCGATTTTTAAATAAAAACGGTTCCAGTTCCGGTTCCACCGAGCAACAGTGTTTCAGAATCCAAATTTATGCGGCCAAAATTTTGATGTCTCGATAATTAAATATGATTTAAACAACAGAATTCGAAAAGAATCCAACTCTGAATAAGAATAAATTTATTCATAGTTGGATAAATTTAAAAAAAAACGAGTTGGGAAAGTTAGGTCACATGGGTAAGTTCGGTAACATGGGGCGGATTTTTATAGTCGGTCGAGCCCGACTATGGAATACCCTACACCTTTGGTGGGGATATTAATGTGGGATATTTATTGCATACCTTAATTTTAAAGTTTTTAATTATGCTGAACCTCCCCACCCTCAGAATATTATTCACATATTAGAAATTTACGTCTTATATCCCCATAAATTAAAAAATGTATATAAAAGTATAAAAAAACTAAAAAAAACAATTTTAAAAATATAATTGGGTGGACCACGTCTATATTTAAAATTTTGAAAGGCTAATATTTCATAGATTTGATTTTAATAATTTACGGATCAAATTTCCACAATGAAAACCCGGGAAATAATGAAAAAAAAATGGGCGTATCACGCCCATTTTTGGACCACATATTTTTAGGTGAATTCTAATAATACGTTTTAAATTTTATAACTATACCTTGAATACTTTTCGAGTCATTAGTTCCGAAAGAGTTATATAAAAATGACTTGTATGGGAGGTGGGCGTGTCCGTTATAAAAAATACAAAAATATAGGTATTCAAGTTTATATTGTGACATTTATTTAGAGTAAAAAACAAATGTCTTTATAATAGATCTATTAAAAAAAGTTGTTACTTTTCATACTACATAATTTTTTTCTGATTAAATTAAGTATACGTGTATACTAAAAAAAATATTTGAAATAAATACTTTTTTTGTAATACTTTAGACTGTAGCTAACTAGGTGTTGGGATTCAGTAGATTTTCGTAGTTCTGAATCTCATCGCAATATCATCCGCCGCGCCTCCGTGGTTTAGATCGGTTTTTAAGACAAATAATTAGGAATATTCCAAATGAAATTGAGATTTTCCATTTGAAATTAGGAAAATTCAATATGAAATTGAGATTTTCCATTTCTGATTGTTAAATTTTAAAAATTAAACGGATTTAAACGATAATCGGTTTTTGCTACGGTTTCAATACCTGATTGTAATAATCCTAAAATATTTAAAATAGTTTTAAATATTTGTACTTATAACGTTATAATATATACCTCGGATTGGTAAAATATCGAAACCAACAAAAAGCTAAATTCACAGAAAGCGAAAATGAAGTGTTCTTAAAGTATCCCTTAAGTGAGCTGACAATAATAATAGTGTGGCCCTCAAAAATAATCATTATTTGCAGAAGTATTTGATGAAAAATATAGTTACTATGTTTTGTCTGTCACAATCAGTGATGCAAACTGGAGGGGAATTCCCCAATTTGTGGGGAATTTTAGTCGTAGTGGGTAATCGGGGAATGGTCCACTTTTGGCGGGGAATTTTAATTTAGGTTCTTTTACATTTCCTACATTTTTAAGGATTTGAATATAGGGGCATATTCCAATTTTCCAATTTTTGATCGAGTTTCATAAGTAAATTTAAAAAACACACGTTTTTACTTTTCGATTCGATATCTTAGCACAATAAATAATTTTTGAAATTAATTTAAACAGTAAACTTTGACTTCAACGCTTTCAATTCGTTTGGAAAATAATAAATTTAAAATCGTTTGTTTAGAATTTTGCAGGTAAAATCGGATTCGATCGAAAACTGGAACATACCTTTATATTCCAATTATGTGAAAGATCATAAATTGGCTTCTAATAAACACAATCTATTAAATACGATTTCTATATTCAGATAAATTCCTTTAATTTTTTTATTTTGTATATATAGGATAAATTTTTACTTAATGTAAGACGTGCAAATTTGACATACCCCTTAATAGTTGAAAGTATTTTAAAGATTGCGATTATTGGGAATTTAAAATTTCGAAACTAAAAATATCAATGACAAAAATGTAGTAAAAAAAAATGATCAAAATTGAAAAAAAAAAATCGATGTGTTTACACAGGTCTTTAAATGGTTAAATTAAATTATCGAAATATTTTGCTCCTATTCAAAAATATTTTTATCTTGCCGATTTTCAGTACTATTTTAAAACAAGTTTAATATAATTAATTTATTTAATATGATCCATTTTTTCAGTCAAATTATAGTCAATATATATGTGAAATATTGACTATAATTTGATAAAATTTCATAATAACTGAGTACTAATTGTCTATCTATCCTAACCTATCTGTCGGTAAAATTTAAAGAAATGCGGATTTTGAAATATTTATTTAAGCTATGTTAGAACTTTCACTGAAAAACTGGATCTTAATTAATAAATATTGCACCACTTGGTAACAACAAATAATTTTTCTCAATTTATAATGGCTGATAAATGTCATTCGAAAATGAGAGAAATTAAGAAATAAAAAAAACATATTAAATGAATAACATGTTGCGTAATATTTGTTCTATGGATTATTTCGATTTTTATTAAAAATGTAGTAAAAACACTATTTATTCTCAGTGTATTTAAATTGTATTTGTGCGGGGAATTGTATAGTCAATTGGGGAATTTTGCTAAGAAAATCGGGGAAAATGAAAATAAGAGTTGGCATCACTGGTCACAATCAGAGACATAATAATAAGTTTTATTTGATAAAGTCAGATTATAATAATTATTTTTAACTTTTTTATATTAAAATCTTTAATAATAGTTATTTTTAAGTAATATAAATAAAAATCATTAATATATATTATATTTTATAAATATTTATGAAAGTCAGAAATAATTATTATTTTTGATAAATAGTTATAAAAGTTAAAAATAATAATTATTTTTAATAAATATTTTAAAAGTCATTAATTGAAAAATATTTATAAAAGTCCAAAATAACTTCTATTTTTGAAAAATATTTATAAAAGTCAAAAATAATTATTATTTTTAAGATATATGGAAAAAAAAGTCTTACCATGGTAAGATTTCCAATTTTTTTTTGCTGAATCGATACAGCTCATCGAGACAATTAAGGGGAAACCATTTTGATTTGGCCAGAACCCACTTGCGTCATTGGACTTTTTTTTGGAAAAATTGGTTCCATTAGGATTTGGCCAGAACCCGCTTGCGTCATTGGATATTTTTATACCCTACACCTATGAGGTACAGGGTATATTAACTTTGTGCATTTATTGTAACGCCCCTTAGGAGGCGTGTCCGGTATGGAAAAGTATATATATTCTTGATCAGCATCACTACCCGAGTCCGTTTAGCCATGTCCGTCTGACTGTCTGTCCGTCTTGAATGCGATCAGAATGCGATGAAATTTCGTCTCAATATATTTTAGCCAAAAGTAGGAACTGAGTTTGAAAATGAGCCAAATCGGCCAACGGACACGCCCACCTCCCATACAAGTCACTTTTATATAACTCTTTAGGAACTAATAACTCGAAAAGTATTCAAGGTATAGTTATAAAATTTAAAACGTATTGTTAGAATTCACTATGGGCGTGATCTGCCCACTTTTTTTGTTCATTATTTCCAGGGTTTTCATAGTGGAAATTTGATCCGTAAATTATTAAATTCAAATCTATAAAATATTAGCCTTTCAAAATTTTAAATATAGGCGTGGTCCGCCCAATTATATTTTTTAATTTTTTTTTTTAGTTGTTTATACTTTTATATAAATTTTTTAATTTATGGGGATATAAGACATAATTAAAAACTTTAAAATTAAGGTATGCAAATAAATATCCCACATTAATATCCCCACCAAAGGTGTAGGGTATTCCATAGTCGGGCCCGACCGACTATAAAAATCCGCCCCATGTGACCGAACTTACTCATGTGACCTAACTTTCCCAACTCGTTTTCACTTTTAAAAATATTTTTCAAAAATAATAATTATTTTTGGTTTTTATAAATATTTATGAAAAATAATAATTATTTCTGACTTTAATAAATATTTATCAAAAATAGTTATTATTAATGATTTTTATTTTTATTACTCAAAAATAACTATTATTAAAGATTTTAAAATTTAAATTATGTCATAAACGAAAAGCTTTCCAATGGTACCCTTGGTTTTCTTGTAGCATTATTCCTTCACAATGACTTTTATACAAACAAATTGGAAAATAATAATTATTTACGGTCTCTGGTCACAATTTATTTCGAATAAATGTCCAATTGTACTATTTACGATTATAGGAAGGTAGGAAGGTTTTATACACAAACAGTATTCTGATTTCCGTCAAACGACAACAGGGAAAAACACTTAAATAAACATTTTGGCACAATTAAAATTGAGACTAGCCAGTGATCAGTATTTTACTTAGATGGAAAAATACATTGCAAGAATAGAAGAAATTTAAAATTTATATTCTTTAAAGGTTTTCTACCACATAAGATGTTAAAAATGCGTTAAGTATGAAATACAACAATGGTGTGGCTTTTCGCATATAAAATAGTCCATGTGTATACAAATAATTTGGTTTCTATGTTCTGTCCGGCAGATATCGATATGAAATAACTGCAATCGGTATACCTAAACCGTTTCATAACAATTCTTAAAACCAAAACCACAACCATTGTTTGTTTGGGTTTCAATCCTTGTCCTTAACTGTTTTGAGTAACCTCGGGTATGGTTGCTATTCAGAACCATTTGATATGCGCTGCTGCCTATTGCTATAACGTTCAGTATGCTATTAACT
The DNA here is from genome assembly GCA_951804985.1 of Dryomyza anilis. Classification (NCBI taxonomy): domain Eukaryota; kingdom Metazoa; phylum Arthropoda; class Insecta; order Diptera; family Dryomyzidae; genus Dryomyza; species Dryomyza anilis. Next base: position 79,713,394 of record OX638131.1, read on the forward strand.
ATGATGGAACTACTTACCAGTCGAAATAATTTTGTTATTTTTAAACATTTCTTTATTCAGCGACCCAAAGACCCACAGCTACCAGTCACGTATCTCTTTGTGGTCGTAGTCTTTAGTGAAGAATTGAGAAAAAGTATTTTGCGAAATTATATAATATTCTAACAAAAAGCACAGCATTTCCCGAGAGAACATAACGAAACACCACGACACCGAACCCACTATGACAGGCAGCACGGTGCCATGTGTAAGTTTTGGAAGAGGAATTTAATGCGCTGTTCACATCGCAGGCATCGTTTCGTATCGTATCGCACACCATCGGATGTGCTTGCGGATGCGATGCTGTGCAGTTTTCATTTGTATCCGCCTGTTTCAAACTTTTAATATGTTGTCCAATGTAGTTTTTGCATAGCCATCTTTGTTTTCAACTTTTCCTTAGACGACGACTACGTTAATACTGTGTTTTTGGTGTTTTATGGAGTTACGGTACGTTTGTAGATTCTGGATTGTAGGTGGCTGTGGTTCGAGTTGTTATTTTATTTTGTTGCTCATTTGTTTCCCACTCAGCCTTGGTTTGAGTTTGAGTTTTATTTTTATTTTTTATTGATATTTGAGCTAATGCCATAAAATTGTGCAAATGTTTTGGGAAACCAATATTTTTTATTATCATTTTGTGTGTTTCTTCTCTTAACATCGTTGCATTATACAGTTTGAGTTTTTGTTGTTGAAATGTTTCTATGGACTGGATTTTATTTATTTCCTCACGTCTGAAATATTCACGAATTGTTTTTACAATTATGCTAAAAATCCGATGGGTAATAGTTGGAATTGTTTATGTCTGTTTGTCCTAAGATCGTGACCAGTTTTCAAAACCTCTTGAACATGGTTTTCACTATGTCATTTTGTTTCAGTATCAAGTTTTAAGATTTCTCAAATTTGTTGTTTTTAGACATGCAAAATTTCAAAATAATACCAACATATTCGTATTTCGATTTCAATTGACCTGGTTTAAGAAAATTTTAATTTTGGACAGCTTCTGCGTCCAGATCAAGAGGTAAAGAAAACAAATATGATACAAAATGACATAAGGAAAACCACGAGTGTGTTTCAGGTTATAAACTGTTGGACGCACCAATTTAAGTACAGATATAACATGCACAGCTGAAATGGTGGGAGAGCTCGGCCTAAGTTCTTCAGGACTGTAGGGCCAAACTATTATTATTAGTGTAATAAAAATAATTAGTACTGAAAATGTTACTAGTTTTAACAGATTTGTATTGTTCTAAGTAATCATTACTAATGCTTAAACAATTTACACATTTTCAGAGTGCGGAACTGGGCCTTGAAGTTTGGTGTGGATCTCTGGGAATTTGGTCGACAATTCACCAAAATGAACGAAATTAAAAATGTAAGTAATTAGATAATAAAAATACGATTAAGGATGTGTTATAACAATACAGCAAACAAATATGAAATATTAAATTGTATTAATTAATAAATTAATTGAACAAAAATTAAAGAAAATGAACACACCAATGAAAAAAATATATTTTTTATTTTATTAAATATATTTTTTATTTTTAAATACATTTTTAATTTTATATTTAACTATTTTACTTACTACTTGTTTTATTGTTCAAAGTTTAAACCACGTTCACGTCACTAATAGAACTATGTAAAATGAAAAGGAAATGTTAAACACAAATAAGGGATAATGATATCAAAGTCAAGATATACTCACGATAAACGGAAAATCGAACGTCGCGACGAACCGAATATACAAGCACGCGTTGCGATTAAATCGGTACAACAGTACCTGTAATACTGTGTAGTGAATTTAAAAGTGTGTAGTAGCTGTAAAACTGTATAGTGCCTTTAAAACTGTCCGTTGGTGTATGTGCTATATTTGTTTACATTTTAGTATATACATCAACTGAAAAAGGATTTGATTTATACCATTAAATAATACGTATATCCAATAAAAAAAATATATATTTTGTATCAATTATTCTCTGTTGCTTTAAGGTATTTACGTTCAATATATAATAATGTACCATCTTACATCATACTAATTTAAAAATGTTCCAATTTTAACCGCTGATATAAATCGACTTTAACTCGGTTGTTTCTTAACCAAATTTAAAGAGATATTTTTATTATATAGTTAATAAATAATCCATTTCACGAACGTACAATAATATTTTAGATTTTAGAAGTATATATTTTTTAAGTTTTAATTCTAATACCAAAATGTTTTGGAAACTTCTAAATTTGAACTTGTGATCCCTAAAAGGACACTTTTTAGAATTCTAAAAAAGTTGTTTATTTATATAAATCTTCGTGTAAAATATGAAGATGGTATTTTGACGTCATCACAATCTACGACATGTTTTTAATAATGTTGTGTTTTGAAACAAAAAGTAATTTTTTCTACATTAAATTTAATATATTAATAACCTTATTTTCAAATATATTACTAGTTTTTGTATGGTAGACCATATTTAAAAAAAAAATTTAATAACATTCTATATCTATAAAACTAGAGCTAATATTACGAAACTGATGCGATATTTCTATATGTCTGGAAATAATTGTCTCCAAAAATAATAAAAACCAGTTGGGAATGTTAGATCACATGGGAAATTTTAAAGTCGGTGTTATTATGATAGTTAGGATTATCAAAATTATAGTCGGTCTAAGCCGACTATAAATATCCTACACATATGTGTGGTTACCATTCAAAGTGATATATAGGTCACCAGGGTATTCGAATCTTGAAAAAAACTACAAACTTTCCATCCCTGAAGAAATTTCTTTCATTTGATACCCATATTTACAAATGGGTAGGTGTACCGAATTTCGATTTTTTTTTGGGAACCACAAGTCATTTCGTGGGAAAACATTTTTCATTTATTTGAGCATAATGTCAATATATATTTGACCAAAAAAGTTTACCTAAGCACGTATACAGTAAAATTGATTCGTAGATGTAAATTTTATTTGAGGTATTTGAACATAAGTGGTCGGTTCTCAGGTCACAATAGACCGATCATGCCAATTTTCTTGTTCAGACAGCTTAGATATATAAGTAATCTAAATTGCTCTAGCTCTTCAACTTTTCTTTCTGTAATCGTGATTTCAACAGACAGACAGACAGACAGACAGACCGACAGACGGACATCGCTAAATCGACTCAGGAGGTCATGCTGATCAAGAATAAATATACTTTTCCATACCGGAGATGCTTTCTTCTGGGTGTTACAAACGGCGTACCAAACTGAATATACCCTTTCACTCTTAGTGTAGGGTATAAAAATTGGAAAATATATATCTCGATAATTTTTAAAAGTATTATAAGGAAAGCACAATAGTGGCTTTAGACAAATATTCTATTTCAATGGTATATGGTTGAGATGGACATGTGAGTGAATTTAGACTGACTCACGCTAACTAAAAGAATTTTCTAATCACTCACACCCACACACGGGCTTTTTTGAACTACTCACACTCACTTCCAACCACGTGAGTAAATTAAGATTCAATCACACGTGATCATGCATCCTTAACGTGAATCACACTGTTTCAATTCTGCGTAATATTTGAATCATGTACACTCACGCAAAAATTGTACTCACTCACAGTCACTCATGGGCTTTTTTGGTTTTACTCACACTCACTCACAATCACGTGAATCAATTAAGATTCAACCCAAATCACGAGTGATCACGCGTGATTGACTAGATACTGCGCACGTGCCCATCTCTAGTATAAAGTATAAAAGTTCCTAACATGTCTTATTTTTGAATTATTTTGAAAATTTTGAATATAATTTTGTTCTTTTACTTAAAATTCATTTTAAATTCTTAATTTTCGGTACGCGATATCAACATTTTAAATGTATGTTGTTGGAATTGACTATGTACATATATTACATATGAATATGTCATGGGTCTCTCCGTACTTCCGGACACACGCAGCTAGTGCGTTGCCACGAAGGGGATCCACTACGTATGTTCGACTCGTCCTGAGTGCTGCCACAATAGACCACTGACGCAAGACTGAAATTGGAATGCAAATTATTGCCTTGCAATGCAGCGCCGCAATAGGTACTCTTGGAACTCGTAGGTGGACCGTGGGGTTTTGTTGGAGCTGTTCCGGCACAACACAATGTGCAACGCATGACTGAGATCACATCGGTTTGTATTTATTTAACACATGCAAGTCACACCACCAAACAAAGCGCTCGATGGTGCCAGGCTGTATTGTTGGGTGTTGGTTGGGTGTTCGATGTAAAAGGGCAGGTTCTGCTTCATGACTACAGACAGGTGAATAGTCAAGTGTTGAAGCGAATGAGAACTTTTGAACAATGCGCTAAATTGTTAGTAATAATTTTATTTTAGTCGTACATTGCAGCCATGAAATGATTAAAAGTAACCAATAGTACAGAAAAAAGTATATTACCATTTATAAGTTTACTTTGTTTTGTGAGATTCATAATATTCATAAAACTGATTTTCATAAAATATACCATTTTAAGTTTCAACCCTTGTTTCAATATTTAGCATTACAAAACAAAATTTGTAAAAATTTTAATTCATTGATTTCTATTTAAAACTCGTAAGGTGCATGTCACTAGAATATAGTTCATTGTCACGAATTTGAATAATTGCACAAATACTATAAGGGATATCGGAAATGTAAAGAATTCCAACAGAGCTTAATGATGATAAATAGTGGGGGTAGGTATGTTTGCGCTCATTAACCACATTTTTTTTTAGTTTTTTTTATGTCACAAAATGTCACTTTAGAATATAAAGTGTTAATATAAATAAATTCGAAAATAAAAGTAAATTTGATAGTTTTTAACCTCGATTGACTTCCAGAGATTCAATTCGAAATTGTTTTGTATCATATGGATGCCTCTTACGAAAACCCACACGTTTCAATTTGTTTACGAAAAACAGCACATTAAAAAAATTGTTCATCAAAAGAAGCATGCATTTATTTTATCCATGAAAAGAAGTATTCAATTATTTTAGCCTCGAAAAACATCTCATTCACATTTTCTCCACAAACAGAAGCAAAATTTTATCTTTACCACGAATAGAAACACATTTATATTTCATCTACCAACAAAAGCACATTTTCAATTTCGTCACGAATAAAAACATATATGTATTTTTGATACAGATATCCCAATAGACAATTTCGTGGGTAAGAAGTCACAATATGTTAATTATGGAGGTGATAGCGTATTATGACCAAATTTGTTGATTTTTCATTGATGACTTGGTTTCCAAGTGTGTCATTGGACATGTTTTGCTGATACTGTTCCAATGAAACTGTTCCAAAAGGCATATATAAAAATGCAGGTGCGATTTGGCTAGAACCCCCTTGCGTCATTGGACTTTTTTTTAAATGTATTCTATTAGTATTTGACCAGAACAAAAAAAAGTCCAATGACGCAAGTGGGTTTTGGCCAAATTCTACAGAAAGAAAATTTTCCAAAAAAATGTCCAATGACGCATTTTTTTGGAAAATTTTCTTTCAGTGGGGTTCTGGCCAAATCCCAAAATCGGAAATTATTCAAAAATAATGTCCAATGACGTGAGTGGGTTTTGGTCAAATCCCAAAGGAACAAATTTTTTCAAAAAACTGTACAATGACGCAAGTGAGTTCTTGCCAAATCTTAATGGAACAAATTGTTCAAACTATGTTTGCTCTTGTGCACAAACAGTCGACTCGGATAACTTTCTTGAAGAAATATATATGCTTTTATTCTTGGCGAATTGATAGGTGATCTTTTTTTCGTAGTTAAATGTAAAAGTGTTTCTTTTCGTGGCGAAAGTAGAGTTATACTTCGTTTCGTAGCTATAAAATGTATATGCTTCTTTTCTTGGGTATAATAAAAATATGATTGTTTTTGTGGGTAAACTGAAATTGTGCTTCTTTTAGTAGTTACGAAAAACGTGCTCTTTTTCGTTAGAAAATTAAAACGTGTGGGTTTTCGTAAGAGGCGTCGATATGTAGTTTAAAGTGTTGTATTTGAGGGGCGAGTTTAGTCTTTGTCTACTAAATTTAACGACACACGTTAGGAAAAATGAGCAAAAACGCGCGCATGGGCCTTTTTTTATCTCACGTCTACACTAACAAAAATATATATATTGAAATTAGAGATTTTTAAAGAGAAATCCTTGGGACATCGAGTGGTATAGTCGGTTTCTCTGTTCAATATTTTTAAAAAATGTATGATGCGTAGAAATTAAATAATTTTTGTTTTTTGATTTTAATGATACTTGGTCAATAGCTTTGTAAATTTTTAAAAAATATATAACGGACTTTTTTTCGAAATTTTACAAAATTGTAATATTTTAAAAAATACACATTTTTCCTTTTAAGATAATTTCGAAAGCTTTATGCCAATAAGTTGCACAATGCATATTAGTGGTGTCTATTCTGTATAGAATATAACGTAGTATTTGAGTCTGATTTTCATTATTTTTTCTAAATTTGAATTATTATAAAGTTTTCGAACACGAATTTCGGAGAAAACGCCATTTTTATTTGGAGAAAATTTTCGCCAAAATTCTATTATTTATAAATATACTATAGTTTTTAACGTATACGTTTGAAGTTTTACGTTTTTTTTTTTTTTTATTCAAAATTACGCTTAACCATTTCTAAAAGATGTGCGAAATTATTTTTAAATTTTTTTTTTTAATTATTGATCAACATTTTTTTATAGATTGATTATAGCAAATTTGTTAGTAAGACTTTAAATATTACTTTTTCGAAATTTCAAGAAGTTATTTTATTTCAAATCTAAAGGAATTAATAAATTATTATAAACAAATATTTATTTTTTACGAATTTTAAGTTATAAAAATTTCAAACACATTGTAAGATTGTCTGAAGTAACTTTATTGCTAGAAATAATCAACGTCCTTTAGCTGATGGCTTTGAATGCTTCTGCAATCACAGAAGAATGTGAACTCTTTTATTGTAGTGCAGTGGAAGTTGCGGGAGATGAGAGTGTAAATAAGTGGCAGCATTTATCCCTTCTTTCACTTGTACAAAAAGCAAGAATACGTGTTGCGGACTCCATGCAGGAAAACTCCGAAACGTGCAGATATCATGGGATCTCTTAAATGTCTCAGTCTGTGAATCTCACCTTGCAGGTTGCAATTATTGTCATTAATAACGGATGTGTGCAAAACCCTTGGGTGTTTTAAGTTAACTTGTTTTCAGTTACCCGCAAACCTCAGGTTTTTGTGCACCTTCTAAGTAGCACCTAGATACTCTAATGATGTTAGATGTTTGCTGCACTAAAAGTGGTAGGGCAAACACACATTGATCATCTATTTGTAACACCCAGAAGGAGCTGTGTCCGGTATACACACTCCAAATTGTTCTAAAACTGTCTACAAAAATAAACTTTATTATTTTTGACAATAACAAACGCTTAATCGGTTGAGAGAACCAAATAGGTTGTGCAAGAGTTGGTTGGTGCATCAAATATCTATTCTATATTATTAACGGAATTTGTATTACGGGGACAAGTTTGCAGATGTTTTTGAGATTCGTAAACTGTGGTAATATGTGTAGGCTTCATAATAAATACTAACCTTCTTAAACCAAAAAGCACACTGTCCCTACTCAAAATGCTGCATGTGACCTAACCTTCTTTCAGTGTTGTCACTCTACCACAGTTGTGGTAGAAATAGCAGTTTTTTCGGAACTTTTAGATTTTTACCATTTCTACTACGGAGGGTTCAAAATCTACCATTTTTTTAAATTTATGTAAAATTTCTAATTTTGTTCCTAAAAACTATCACACTCAAATCAGAAATATATAGAATGTTTAAGTTTGATTATACCATTCAAATGTTTTAAAATTATAATATCGGCCATTTTTATACCCTACACTAAGAGTGAAAGGGTATATTCAGTTTGGTACGCCGTTTGTAACACCCAGAAGGAAGCATCTCCGGTATGGAAAAGTATATATATTCTTGATCAGCATGACCTCCTGAGTCGATTTAGCGATGTCCGTCTGTCCGTCTGTCTGTCCGTCTGTCTGTCCGTCTGTCTGTCTGTCTGTCTGTCTGTCTGTTGAAATCCCTACTACTTTTAAAATAGAAGAGCTAGTTAAATGAAACTTATAACTTAGATTACTAATATACCTACGCTGTATGTGCGAAAAAATTGGATCGGTCCATTGTGACCTATGATCCGACCACTTATGTTCAAATACCTCATATAAAATGTACATATAAAGATCAATTTTTATGTATACGTGATTAGGTAAACTTTTTTGGTCAAATATATATTGATATCATGCTCAAATACATTATAATAATGTTTTCCGGTAAAAAGACTTGTGGTTCACAAAAAAAAATCGAAAAAATCGGTACACCTACCCATTTGTAAATATGGGCATCAAATGAATGGAAATTCTTCAGCGATTGAATGTTTGTAGTTATTTTCAGGATTCGTATACCCTGGTGACCTATATATCACTTTGAATGGTAACCACACATATGTGTAGGGTATTTATAGTCGGCTTAGACCGACTATAATTTTGATAATCCTAACTATAACTATGTAATTATTACACCTACTTTAAAATTTCCCATGTGATCTAACCTTCCCAACTGGTTTATTCATTAAATTAGTCAAATATATATAAAGAATATATTAAAAAAATTTATTTTACGTATTTGCAACAATATAAAAGTTACCATTATTTTGTGAAATCTACCACTATTTGTTTGCCCAATCTACCAATAATTATAATTTTGAAGTGACAACACTGCCTTCTTTAATGCATTTAATCATTCGATAATAAATATCTACTTTTTTCAAGCTATTTTCAGTGTAAATATTTATATGTATAAATGCAACTAAAACTCCTAAGTAGAAATTTACACAAATATTTTCAACTATCTTGTGGAATTACTAGTCAAAAAAAAACTAGTCAAATACTTGTGCATTTCTGGAAGATATTTCAATTGGATATCCTCGCCATTAAACTAGTCAGGTATTTTGTAAGGATTTCAATAGGTTATCTGCGCCAGTAAAATTGTCGAAAACATCAGCTGCTGTTTAAACAAAAAAATATTTCCGAATCAGAATAGACAGTCGCAAGATGATAACAATTTTCCATCGTTTTCGTGTAGCTAAAAAAATAAAAAAATAATTTTAACTCACATCCCAAGAAATAAACGATCTGTTAACAGTACAAAATCACGCTTCGGTTAACGTTCTGTTTTCTGAACACAAAAAGGATACAGTAAACGGATTAGGAGGAACATCTATTTATAATTCTAATTCTAAATAACATAAAATATTTCGTACATAAGAACTCCATGCAGAGAAAAAATAATCGACGTAAATATAGCAACAGATATTAATTGCATGTCATTAATAAATCCAGCAACGAAATTCAGTAATTCAGTGAACACATTTGCTATTCGTAGTTACTAAAAAATTGCGGTTGGTGTATATGCTATTGGTTGGTGTATATGTATATATACAGCATACACACCAACCGAATTCACAAACTACACAGTTTTAAAGACACTACAGTTTTACATATTCTTCACAGTTTTAAAGCAACTACAACTTTGCAGCCGATATTATTGTACATTCGTTCGATGGACGTGTGCTTGCCTATTCGGTTCGTTGGGTCGTTTTTCGGCACATTGGCGAATGACTTCAACTTTGATATCTTCTCTCTTATTTGTGTTTAATTTCCTTTTACTATATATAGCTCTATTGGTTACGTGTGAACGTGGTTCTAACTTCGAACAACAAAGTGAATAAGTAAAAATAATGAAAATTAAAAAAAAATATGTACACAATAAATAATAATTTATAATAAAAAAAATACAAAATAAATAAAAAAAAATATTTTTTTTACATTTCATACCAATGTAAGCGAACACACACACCAAATTAAGCGAATATACACACCACCAGCTCATCGCGAAAACAGCTGTTGCCAGCAAATGCGATTGCTAATATGAATGATGTGTACGCTAATGCAGTTAATAATTAAGTCGGCGCAGTTTCAGCAAAAATGTCATTGTACTGATGTACATTTTTGGTTATATTTACGATTTTGTTTTTTCTGTGTTTAAAATGTCGTCAAAAACGCAGGTGTTTTTTTTTCAAGAAATTGAAAATATGGATGTATCGGTTTCGTTATTTATAAATCAAATTATTCGTAAAATTTGAATTAATAAAACTGTTTAAAACTGTATAATTCCGTATTTTAACAGTTATTAAATATATAACCTAAATGGCAATTCAAGGTCTGCCCATTATCAGACATTGGTAATTATTGTAGCTACCCACTATTGCAGGCATCATGACATTGGTTTAATGTGGTGCCGAATTCGATTTATTGACTGCTCTTTCTACTATGACTACCGTGCCACAAACTGTTCCCTCCACTGAAAAGTATGTAAAATTTAAATAATAAAATAATTTATATGCGGTTGTAGTCTGCGTTGGTATATGACACGGCCAGACGTAAATATTTGCATAGACAGGGATATGGCGACACTTGGTAATTCAGGCAGGAGCCATACCGCGCAAAGTCGTCTAGCACACATACAGAGATACACGTACAGTCATTCAAACACCACCACATACAACTGCACACAGAACTTACAAGTCTAAAATTCGACCGACATGCTTAACAGTTGAATAACGATTTTGGGAGTCTGAGCTTATGTACGGAACCTGTAAATAACGGTGGAGGGGAATGTGGCTACTTTAAAGCCGATGTTTCAGCGTTGCAAAGATACTATTTCAAACCTTACAGACACGACTAACATTATGATCCGGTTTTATAGTGGTAGCTTACGTTTAGCTCGGTTAATAGTTTTAATTACGTTTATAATGTCAATATTTTTAACATTTTTTAAACGCTCTTTGTTGCTTCACCCTACGTCCGCCTGTTAACGTTCCGTTATTTTTCTTATATGTTCCGATTTCGGTTCCAACCAAATGAAGTATATGAGTTCCGATTCCGGTTCCAAGCATTTTTTAATAACGCTTCCGATTCCTGTTCAAAAAAACGAAACGGTTCCGGTTCTTTGCGATCTAAATACTGACTTGGACTAAATATAGGTTCTGATTCCAAGATTTTTAAAATAGCGATTCCAATTTCGGTGCCAACCAAAATTATATGGGTTTCGCTTCCGGTTCCAAACAAGTTATTATCCGATTCTGGTTACTGTTCCAAAAATCGAAATCGTTCCGATTCCAGTTCATTACGGTACCTGTTTTCAATATAATTTCGTGGATATCTTTTCAAGCAAGAAAGCTAAGCAAAAAATGAATTTGTAAAATCTAATTTATTTACAGGGTGTTACAGCAGAAAAACATACATTTTATATGCTTGTGTCATTTTTGTTTTATTTTCCATTTTCCGGACCTCTGATCAAAAAAAACTGCAAACGCCAATTTGTTAAGATGGTTTGCAAAAATTAAATTACGTACTTAAATCGAAAAGGTTCGTGAGGGTCAGGTTACCATTATCTAATCGATATAAAATGTTGTTTAAATAAATCTTTCATAAAAATGAACAAAATGAGATGAGTATTAATTTTTGAATTTCATAAAATAGGGATCAGTCTATATATATAGTACTTGAATGTTTACATATTTAGTACAAGGAATAAAATTATACTTATAAGTGCACCCAGAAAAAAGACTATATAAATAATAGTTTTTAATATTAAAAATAGTCAATAAGATAAATTATTATTTTAATCGGAAAATACCATTAAATACTAAAATATACTATGGCATTGATTTTATATGAAAAGATTTATTTTTTGTATACTATTAAATTAATAATTGTCCTATTGACAAATTTCAATGGGATTTGAGGGAATTTTTTCTGGGTGTAGTTTTATCAAAACTGTCATAAACATAATGAATTCTGAGTGCCAGTTTTTTCAGTGGTAGTTAAAAATTCAATCAGAACAGTTCACTGTGGGACTGAAGTTTTCCGCCAATCTTAACGAAACTTACACTACGAACAGATTTCAGTTGGAAAATGAATAAGATTTGTCCTTTGCCACGCCCACCTGACATATAATTGAAATGGTAAAATGTCTATAACTTATGTCTGGAATGAGATATTTTGTTTAATATTGGTATTTAGATACATACTACAATTGCACATTACCATTCTTAATATGGGCGTGATTGGCCAACTGCCACGCCTACCATTCTTTTTAAACTATATAATTTAACAATCGTAAGATCTCAATTTTTAACTACCATACCAAAAATCAGCCAGTGTTGTCAACTATAATGACAGAAAAGGCAAAACAGACGTATTAAAATAACAAAATTTAGTTAAATTATTTTACGATTTTCGTAAGGGAAAGGTCTGTAGGTTGGACATAGTTTTGTAATTTTTTTTCTATAACGTTTTATATACAAACAATTTAGTGTATTTAAAAGTATATTTAATAGGCTATCTTTTATAGAGAAAACTTTTATGGTTTCATTAAAAAATTTAAAAATACAGCTTACTTTCTGAAGTACAAAACTTTCTGAAGTACAAAACAAAAAAAAAAGTACACTAGTGAGTGCTTTTAATAATGAGAAAATGGGTGGCCAAACCTACGTTTTTATCACATTTTGAAAATTTTTCTTTCTACATTTTTTTCTACATCAAATTTTGATAGATTATTTGTTTACATTATAAAAAGGTATTCAAGAGCAACATTTTAATGCATTTTATAATTTAAATTGACCACCTAATCATCACTTGAAAAAGTCAATAAAAGCCATTTCACTTCAAAGTTTCGCGAAAAGTGGTAATGTTACTTGAGATGTTGGATTAAAAATTTAAGATGGCCAGTGTAAAAAAACAAAAAAAAAATAGCGGAACTTTCCCCTACGGACCTTTCCCTATATTTCTCATCACTTAAACTAATTTTAAATGACGCACGGTGAACAAAATGATGAAATTTTTGAACAAAACGCAATTTTTTTATTATAAAATTTTTCAATATTTTTTTTACTGTTACATACATAAAAGACCCACTAAGAGTAATCTGTAACAATTTTTCTGATAACATTAACAGTTTAAGATATATGAGCCTTCAACGTTAGGAAAAAATTGCATTCCATACAAAAATATATGAAAATACATATTGGAACATAACTAAAATATCCTTGCATATCCTCTCAAATCCTTAAAATTGTATTTAGGCTTTTACAAAATACACCTTCTGAAAAAAAGGAGCTTCCGGTTTGCTCCGGTTTACAAGAAAATTGTAGTGAAATACTACCATTTTCTTTAGAAATTTACTTATTTGATTTTAAGTGTTTAGTGTTTGATATTATAACTTAACACACACTAACTGCACAAAATTTATATTTACACAAATTTTTTGCAATAGTTTGAGGAAAAATATAAAAATACAAACATTCCATTAGTACATCCACATTTCGTAAAATTTTACGCCAATTTAAGAAATATTATGAAAAGGTAATAATTTTATATCAATTAAACTTTCAGATATCCTTCACACACGATAACTTTTTTCTAATCACAATCAATGTGGTAAAAAACAAAAAAAAAAATATCTCTCCGATATCATTCCCGGATTAGGAGAAATTACATGGCACAAATTACCATTTTTCATACATTTGTTCGTTTTTTGTAAATTTATACCAAGGACTGCAAGCGATGTCCTTCATTCTCACTAACTTTTTTGTAATCACAATCAATGTGATAAAATATGAAAAATATATCATCCCGATATCGTTTCCGGATTAGGAGAAATTCTCTTGGCAAAATTGCCATTTTTCATACATTTGTTCGTTTTTTGTAAATTTATTCCAAGGACTGCAAGCGATATCCTTCGTTCGCACTAACTTTTTTCTAATCACAATCAATGTGTTTAAAATTAAAAAAAAATATTACCCTGATATCGTTCCCGGATTAGGAGAAATTACATGGCAAAAATTACTATTTTATTTCCTAAATTTATTTTACGGAATGCAAATAGGATACCCTTCATTAACACGAACTTATTTCAGATCACTATCAATGTGGTCAAAATAAAAAAAAATCATACTGATATCGGCTCCAGATTTTAAAAAATCACATGTCAAAAATGTCCACAAAATTCTCGAAATTAAATTATTTTTACATAACTTTTGTGAATCAATAGAAGACATTTTGTAAAGCATAACTATACCCTGGTATTTTTTTATTAAGTCAAAAAGAAATCTACCGATTTGTTTTGAAGTTATATAATTTTGTTCAAAAAAAGCGCTTTTTTGTTCACCGTGTGACGTGTGGCAAACATATTTAACATCTTTAGAAAGAAGACACATCGACATCATGCCTGTTCCAAGATTTATAAGAGCATTTGAAAGCTATTTTTCCATGTCTACTTTTGTATAAAAAATATTTAATTTTTGTTTTATGTTTTCGTTAAACAATCAGAAAAAACACGTATAGCCATTTGAAATTATTGACACACAAGAAGATTATTCTTTCAATTCCCAATAATATAAAATTAATATTCTGCCTGTGGAGTATATATTGAAACGACAGTTTTAATGCACTCAAGATAATTTCTGGGACATTTTACGAAATATTTTTTCGTAATTTTTAATTTCGTAAAATACACGAATAATTCGTAGAATACACGAAACATTTGTAATTTATATTTTTCCCAAATTGTTTTTTACGAACGATTCGTATATATTACGAATAAATATTAGTAAAATTAAAAAACAACCAAATTACGAATATTTCGTTTAAATTACGAAACTTCGTTATATTATTTTCTATTACAATTTTGTGTACAAAAGAATAACATATTTAATGAATGAGCTTTACATTTTACGAATAACTTTTAGAAAATTTTTGGGCTATATGTAGAATTTTACGAATCATTACTAAAAACAGAAATCAGTTGCGTCAAATATCAACTTGGAGCTGCATATTATTTTAATTGGACGCAAGCAGATAGTTAAAAAATTCAAACAGTTTTAAAATGTGTTCTGTGTTAGTTTTGTTTGACACAAAAGTGCAAAACTATACTATTTATTATATTTCATATTTTTATGAATCGTCATTTTCATCGTCAGTTTTTTAACAAGATATTCGTGTATTTTACGAAAGATTCGTAAAATATTTAATATGTTTCATAAATGTCCGAATGCTATAGTCAAAAGTACGAATACTTTTGTAAAATGTACGAATATATTCGTAAAAAGGTACACAAATATTCACAATGTTACGAATCTTTCGTATTATGAACGAATAGCTTTCGTAGATAAAATCTACGAAAACACGCCGCAAAAAAATTGCTCTCCCAAACATAATTTTGCAGGCATTAACATGTATGTTTGGAATTTTATGTAAACATAATATATAATAGCCTGATAAATCATTTGTAAACAGGGTTGTCTTGAGACTTGAATAGTGTTGTCTGATTTACATTATGATATCACAGAAACATTTTGATGTTGCCCCTTAAAATGGTGTATGTTCTAATGTAAACATAATAATTACTACATCCAAACAAAATAAATATTTGAACCGAAACATAAATGTTTAAAAATAACATGATTTGGAACGACCTGAATATAAATATGTTTCCAGAGAAACATATCAGTTGTTTCTGTTCAAAAAGTAGTATGTTTGCATGAAAACATGTCTAAATATTTTTGGAAAGGAATCCTGAAAATGAAATAAAAATAAAATATTAATTTTTTTTATTAATTTTTATTAAAAATCATTAAACATGCACAGTGGGAATTTATAATATTTGAATTCATATATAAATTTTTAAGGCATAAATAAATAATTGAATTAAAACTGCAAGTACAAGCCGAATTCTGTTTGAAAATAGAAGCACTGATTTTTCAGTTGTGGTTTTTTTTGATGAAATATCCGTATCGGCTTTCACAATATTTTTAGAAACACATTCAGGAACAATTAAATTATATACTGCACTATTAAATGATATTATTTGTTACTATTTGTACTTTTTGTACCACTATTTGTATATTTTAAAAATTTACAAATGACATCGTATTACCGATACGAATACGTTTTCTCAACACAAACATCAAAAGACACGTATGCAGGAAATGGCGGTCACCGAGTGTAAACTTCTTATACAAGAAGAATATTGCAATAATACTTTTATTTACATCTAATTTCATTTTTATACCCTACACTAAGAGTGAAAGGGTATATTCAGTTTGGTACGGCGTTTGTAACACCCTGAAAAAAGCATCTCCGGTATGGAAAAGTACATATATTCTTGATCAGCATAACCTCCTGAGTCGATTTAGAGATGTCCGTCTGTCTGTCCGTCTGTCTGTCTGTCTGTTGAAATCACGATTACAGAAAAAGTTGAAGAGCTAGAGCAATGAAACTTTAGATTTAGATTACTTATGTATCTAAGCTGTCTGAACATGATCGGTCAATTGTGACCTGAGTACCGACCACTTATGTTCAAATACCACATATAAAATTTACATCTACAAATCAATTTTACTCTATACGTGCTTATGTAAACTTTTTTGGTCAAATATATATTGACATTATGTTCAAATACATGAAAATAATGTTTTCCCACGAAACGACTTGTGGTTCCCAAAAAAAAATCGAAATTCGGTACACCTACCCATTTGTAAATATGGGTATCAAATGAAAGAAATTTCTTCAGGGATGGAAAGTTTGTAGTTTTTTTCAAGATTCGAATACCCTGGTGACCTATATATCACTTTGAATGGTAACCACACATATGTGTAGGGTATTTATAGTCGGCTTAGACCGACTATAGTTTTGATAATCCTAACTATCTTAATAACACCTACTTTAAAATTTCCCATGTGATCTAACCTTCCCAACTGGTTTTGTTTCTTTTTCAAACATCAGTATGTTTAAAATGACCAATACATACTTCAAACGATGACAAAAGTGACGTAGATAGAAAATTCTTCTCAACGAGTGCCAACTTCGTATACAAGAAGAATGTTGGAGTAATACATTTATTTAAATTCAATTTCTTTTTTTGTTTGTTTTTAAACATCAATATGTTCCAACGATGGCAAGAGATGGCGTAGTTAGAAAATTCTGCACAACGTTGCCAACTTCGCCTGTCGTTAACTAATCGAATGAAGACGAGCGTTGCGAACATACGTTATAATTAGATTTGAATAGCATTTTCTGTTTCTTTTGAAACATAGTTATAACCAAGTAAACTGCCAAGAAATAGTATATTCAAATGCAATTAAAATTTTATGTTTGTATTGTAACATATTTATGATAAGTTTGACAGATTCTGCTGGGGAATATATAAAATGTTTACAAGTAGTAATATGTTATTACCATCAGAACAATAACTTAATTACACTTCATTCGTAATACATCTATGGTGATTTCGTATTACTTTTTAATTACATTCAAACATATTCAAACAAATCTTTTTTATCCGTGTAGTTTCGTAAAATAAGCAATTCACATTTGTATTTTTATCTCAAATTTACTAAAGTTCTTTCGTGTATTTTACGAAATATTTCATTAACGATTTCGTGTATTTTAAGCAGATATTATTTTTAGTGTGTAACCCATTTTTATTTTTTTAAAAAGCACTTGTTTTATTTTTTTGACTTTAAGCAAGTCTACAGCTAAAGTCGGCGAGCTAAACTAAGCTTCTGTCCCACAGTGCAGTGTTTATTAATATGGCAACACCGGCAAACGTCAGAATGCTCGATAATTTTAATTTGCATTAATGGTATAAAGGAAGAAAGTGTTAAACAATTTAGTAAAGAATAATGAAAAAAATGAAAAATATAAATGGAAAATAGAGCATGTGATGGATCAGTTCTAGTTTATATCAATGCAAAATAGAAGAAAACGAATGAAATGTAAGCAAATGGGCAGAAAAAGCAGCACGCAAAAACCCGAAAAAAACGATGTTACCATATGGATCGGTTACACTAAGTTTAAATTACGTTTAAGGGTTACTGAAAAACTTGTTTCGAAATTTAAGCCTAGTGGACAAATGAAGTTGAACTATCACTGAAAAACTGGCCCTTACTGCACCTGGTAACATTAATTTTATTTCCTTCAATTCAGTTCACACAAATAGCTCTTACAAGAAAATATTTGACCGTTAAATTCACTTTTTTTATTATTATTTTTTTTTTTTTGTTAAATTTAAATTTTTTGTTAAATGTAAAATTTAAAAT
The DNA here is from genome assembly GCA_951804985.1 of Dryomyza anilis. NCBI lineage: Eukaryota > Metazoa > Arthropoda > Insecta > Diptera > Dryomyzidae > Dryomyza > Dryomyza anilis. The sequence goes on from OX638131.1 coordinate 79,731,649, forward strand.
GTGTTTTATTTTTCCGCATTTATTAAAGGCGATACTCCCAACCGTCTCCATTGGATTTCGTCTTATATCGATTTTTGAGATTAAGGGAACACCTTATATAATAATTTCATAATAAAGTCTGTGCCACTAATGAGTGTAAACTAGTGTAATTAATAAGATCCATGAATTTTTATTTATAGTTATTAAATTATTTATCAAAATAAATTCATACAAAAAAAAAACATAAAAAAGAGTTTTAATATTTCCGTCTCTCAGGAACTCCTCCGTTCCTGTCATCTCTGCTGCTTTATAAGACGACATAATTTCGGGCGTTAAAATCCATGTAAATTTTATAATCCAGTCCTTTGTTCTCTGCAGAAAACTCATTTCTGTTTGTGAATAACTTTGTCAACTACAACTACAACATATTTCGCAGAAGCCAGTCCCCATTGTTCAACCAATGTTGGTTACACCGTCGCCATCTACGTCGCATTCGCCGGAGACATCCGTATTGCATACGTGCGATGAAGTTTCCGTCTCATTCTATGTACGCAAAAGTGGCCCCTTCCACCAGCAATCTTCGATCGTCTGTATGATTCTTGAGACTTCTTTTGATGTAGTTACAGAAAGTTTTCTAATTAATTCTCGAGAGGTTTTAGTTGCCACAGAAACAATGAAAAAAGTGATTTTTTAAATATTTACTCATAGGATGGTGGGCCTCTTAACATAAGAATTCCAAGCTTAAATAATAGAGACAAGAGTAACAGTGATTAAGAAGACGGTTTTTATTCTACAATCAATCCAGAAGTCTATGGGCGTGGTGGTTCCATGCAGAGACTATTTTTTTCTCTACATAACTTGATCATTAGTATTGAGACCAAAGTTAACAAATTCAATGTACAAAGCTATTAATTACTGCAGATGCAGGCCTCTAGCTGTCAATTAATACAATTTAAAATAAAAACTATACACAAAATGTGACATAATAAAATCTAATAATATTAATTTTATCTGGATTTAAATATTTTTGTTATCAACAACGTTATATCGACTATGTATTCTCTATTTCACTAAGCATTTGTGAGTTTACATCTTGTTTCAATTTCTAATTTTACGACAGATTTGTACACTGACCTAAAAAAAATTAAAACTACAATGTTAAAACTAAAATTAAAATAAATGTATATAAATTAAAAAATGTTGACCAATTATTGTACTTGAAACCAATTCAAACGCTAATTTCATTTAATGCATTTAAAAATCGACACTCAGAGAATTTTGACAGATAATTGGTTAAACAGACTCATGTGTATTTTACATGATACTTTTAATTATGGAAAACAACAAAAGATGTTCATGTTAACTTAATATTTTCAACTATTAAAATTTATTATCACAAAAATCACTTAACATGATCAATCTGTTTGAAAAAATCAAAATAAAATCTCTTTAATTTTTTGCTAAAATATTCATGATTTTTTCCCTGAGTGTTTTTTTACTAATTTGGCATAAGTTTTTTATTAAATTTTATTATGTCACTTCTTTCGCAGATTTTTACAATAATTTAAAAATAACCTCGACATGCTTATTATAAATGTGAAATTTTTCTTCTTTATATGGGCAGTTCCCCAACAAATCGACCAAAAAAAATAATTTGAGATTTTACCTTTTCGATTTCAATGAAATTTGGGCAACGTTTGAAGGGTATTGAGCTATGAATTGAGCATTTTTTTCGACCACTACTTCCAGAGATGAAGTGGTTCAAAGTTACAAAAATGGGCCCATAAATCAATTTTCTTTGGTTGTTCATATTTCAATATCTCTTAAAATAGAAATGCTAGAAACTCCGTTGATGGCTCGTTTTAAAGCTAATGGAACAAGTTTTTAAAGAAATTGAGTTGAAACTTCCAAACTTGAACATGTGGCTCGTGTTCATTCTCCTTACACTTCAAAATTGATGTTCATAAAAAGGACCCTTTTTAAAATTCTGAAAAAATCACATGTTTTGCTTGATTTAATATTAATGTACATGCCAAATTTCAAGAAAAAAAATATTTATTTTCCCTTTTTTTTAAATTTTACTTTTTATACCCTACACTAAGAGTGAAAGGGTATATTCAGTTTGGTACGCCGTTTGTAACACCCTGAAAAAAGCAACTCCGGTATGGAAAAGTATATATATTCTTGATCAGCATGACCTCCTGAGTCGATTTAGAGATGTCCGTCTGTCTGTTTGTCCTTCTGTCTGTCTGTTGAAATCACGATTGAAGAACTAGAGCAATGAAACTTTAGGTTTAGATAACTTATATATCTAAGCTGGCTGAACAAGAAAATTGGCATGATCGGTCAATTGTGACCTGAGAACCGACCACTTATGTTCAAATACCTCATACAAAATTTACATCTACAAATCAATTTTACTGTATACGTGATTAGGTAAACTTTTTTGGTCAAATATATATTGACATTATATTCAAATACATGAAAATAATGTTTTCTTACGAAACGACTTGTGGTTCCCAAAAAAAAATCGAAATTCGGTACTTAAACAAATTTATTCACTCACCAAAAAGAATTTTTGAACTATGTGAAAAGTATTAATGTGAGTGCTACTGAGTGCTAAAAGGAGGCAGCGTTGTTATTTAATTGTGATATCGTAATGCCAAACATACATATAATCAAAATAATGCTATTGTTTTTAAATTCGTTGTCACCCAGTAACAAACACGAATAACCAAATACATTTAATTCAAAGAACCTTTTTTTGACGTTGGATGTGTTAAATAGCGGAAATATCAAACATACATATAGTAATATCTGATGAAATGTATCTGTTTCTACAGAAACATTACTATAGTAAATTCATATAAATCAGCAACTTATGTTTACATATCGTATAATAATATTACAATCAATGTAATTAGACTTTACTCCTAATATTTATATGATGATTTCGAATTACGTTATAACTACATTCAGACATATTCAAACAAATCTTTTCTGTCCGTGTATTAAAAAATAGGTGTGTTTTCGAATATTATAAAGCAACTTAGAAGGCGTTTTCGATTTGCAATGTTGTATATAACTTATCAATAGCTGTCGGTAAACAGCATAACCCCCACCATTTTTAAGGACTGTAAATACAATTCAATATCGCGTAATTTAATTATATTTTGTTTATTATATCTCTTAAAAAGACAATCAGTATATAGAAACTTCTGAGTATACCTTCGACATGTATTGATATTTTATTAATTAAGAATTAAGATAAGAATTCATAATTATGTGAAATGTAAATCAAATATATATAATATATATTTTTTATTTCAGAGATTCAAAGACAACGATATTGATGTTAAACGAAAAGATGGCATTATTCTGCTGCGTGAATTGGCAGCTGAAGTAAAAAACTTTATGGATTTCAAAAGAAATGCTGTCATGGTAAATATAGAGACATATTACTCTACTAGAATCCCATGGACAACCAATTAGCAATTGCTCATTTTGTCTATATATATATTATATATTTTTTTAGATTATTTTTGAATGCATTTCGAGCATTTCGAGTCTTATGATAAATAAAAATATGATTTATGGTTATGTAGATCACATTTGAAACTAACGATTAAAATTACAAATTTTTTTCATCGGTTCTTATTTATAAAATATTTCCGATCAACACAGTTTCCGTCAACAACTGTTAAAATTTAGAAATGTATAGTTAACATAATAAGTACTCCAAAATATCAGTTATTACCCGATTTTTTTTTTTTAAAGGAAACGTAATGGGTTTTTCAATAAGAGCGGTACAAAGGTTTTCCATTTCATGATGGAAAGATAAACGAGCCAACAACGAGTCGAAATTATTAAAATCATGAAATGGCAAACCTTACTGAAGAGAAATGTCAAAAGAGCGGCAAGAAATATGGCGTCGTTTGCTCTCCCTGTCGCTCTACTTTTGTAGCGTCCCTGTTAAAAAAAAAACGTTAATAGGAAAAAACTGAGTATGCAATGAAAAGTATAAAATATGAAAGAATGACATTTTCGGACAAAAGGCTTAAATATTTTTTATTAAAAATTTATTATATAAAAGAGTACCAAAATTAAGTTCACAGAGCATTCAATTAGATTCCTAAATTCATAAAAAAAGAAAATTTTCCGAGTTTAGATCCAATTATATTCAAAACGCATTTGAATTACGGTTGCCACTCTTGGAGTTTGGAGCTAATTATTATGCAACACTGCGAATTGTTTTATTATTTTGTAAATTAATGGCGCCACTATTGCTGTTATAAATTGGAGTTTCTTTGAGTTTAAAGTTTCTGGTTTTCCACATGGCTAAGTAACTAATTAAATAAAAGAATACATTTGTTTTTTTAATACATTTTGTATTAAAATTTACAATTTAAAAATCCAAGACTCACAGAAGTCGAACATATTTCAAGCAAAAATACAGACACATGATAATAAAAATTTGTTTTTAAAAATAAAATCAGTATTTCTAATGTTTATCATTTAAAATTGTCCAACCAAATCGATACTCTTGATAACTCCTTAATATTGAAAGTTATAACATCAATTCAAACGAGTTGGGAAAGTTAGGTCACATGGGTGAGTTCGGTCACATGGGGCGGATTTTTATAGTCGGTCGGGCCCGACTATGGAATACCCTACACCTTTGGTGGGGATATTAATGTGGGATTAATTATGCTGAACCTCCCCACCCTCAGAATATTATACATAAATCAGAAATTTACGTCTTATATCCCCATAAATTAAAAAATTTATATAAAAGTATAAACAACTAAAAAAAAAAGAATAATGTAATTGGGCGGACCACGCCTATATTTAAAATTTTGGCTAATATTTCATAGATTTGATTTTAATAATTTACGGATCAAATTTTGGCTAAAATATATTGAGTAGAAATTTCATCGCATTCTGATCAGTATTTCTCAAGTTATTCTGTATTCAGACAGCAAGGCAGCAAGACAGCAAGACGGACAGACAGACAGACAGACAGACAGACAGACAGACAGACAGACAGACGGACATGGCTAAACGGACTCGGGTAGTGATGCTGATCAAGAATATATATATACTTTTCCATACCGGACACGCCTCCTAAGGGGCGTTACAATATATGCACAAAGTCAATATACCCTGTACCTCATAGGTGTAGGGTATAAAACGTTATTTGCCTGAATTATACCCTTTTAGTTGAAAGAAGTACTCGAGTGGAACCAAAACTTTAATTGACACCGTTCCTTAAATTTTAGGAACTGGAATCAAAAATATTTTTACTTTTGAACCAAAACTCGAACAGAAATTATAGAATGAAAACTTGAATTTGAACTGGAAGCATTATAATTTTAATCATCTCTATATACCAGTGGGAAATATTATCAATGATTCTTCTCATATCAGGTCAGGACCACCGACATTTTAGCTCTGCAAAGAATTGCCCAGCGATAAATGATATCATTGCGGAAAATGAAATGGGAGAATTATAGAGGAATCGTAGATGACATGTCCCACTGGTATATAGAGATTTATGAGCATCTTGCCTATTAAGATATCTTTGATGTAGCTTTTTAAGACAAGCTTAAAATAACCCATCAAATTGTCAACATATAGTCAATATATTAGCTGACAATCATCTGATGAAATCTTTTGGATCTGTACTATGAATGACGTTCATGATATCGGTAATAATATGATTGAACTGCTGGAAATTTACATGAAAATGTTATCACCCATTGATCACATATTGATGACATTTTCATACAAATGTCCACCACATATGGGCATTTTCTGGGGTTCCGGACGGGACATTCGAACGCTTAAAACTTTAGTATCTAATGAATTTACTTTATTTTTTTTGATACATGTAGTATTTAAATAGGACTAAACATTTGCAAAAAAATAGAGAATCGTATACGGTAGATCAAAAGATATAAATAAAATAGTGGAAGTTCCGGACGGGACAAAAACGGGGGTTCGATTATAAATATTATAGTTTTTTCAAAAAAATCACAGACAAATTACGGACGGGACAAAAAATTCCGTATTGAAATTATAAGTTCGATTTTTATTCTAAAAATACTTTTTTCGTATAATATATTTTTTGAATTATCTAAGAACATAGCTGATACAATTTACTTTATTTTTGTATATGTTCATTTTGTTCCTAATGTTTACAGTTATTTCGTAATCGCAGAATAATTCCGGACGTTCCATTAGGAAATTTGCACTACGATTTTTTGCTTAAAATAATTTTGTATATGACAATATTAATAATCATTATTACGAAATGAAAAGTGATGTACTATCCAAATTTTCAGATGTTTTTTAAGATTTTTAATTTTTTTGAACAAATTTTTTTTTAGATATTTTTTTATACTGTAGTTCCACATTTTTGGTACTCAAAGTTCCGGACGGGACAGATTTCAATTAGCTGTCAAAATTTTTCTAGAATTACTAGGAAAATTATATTCACATTTTTAGAAATCCCGAGTAAATTCTGCTTTAGAAACAGCGGATTCAACTTAAAAAAATCAGTTTACTATGGTAATAAATGTATCTTTTGGTTCCGGACGGGACATCGAAAACCCTTATACAAAAATAGAAATTCTTCCGTTATTTTAATTTAAATCATTATTTTTGAGCTTTAGAAATAATTATTAATGTTAAGTAAAAAAATCAGAAAATAATATTTTGTATCTGTATGTCTTTAAATTTATTTATTTGGTTACTCAAAATACATAATAAATTGGTATATTTACATATTGCATAGTAACGTAACTTTATGAGTATTTGTTTATACGTTACCGTTAACGGAATAGAAATTTCTTTTCAGAGATTTAGATTCAGATATTTAATAGCCCTATTCTGGCATTGTGAGTGATCACAAGTGACATCTCAATGAGAGGCGTTTTTCATGATAGAATAATTGTGATCAAAATCTCAAATTCGTATTCTGACAAAAATCTAACAAAAAAAAACTCTCAAGAAATAACCCACACTGTGGGGAAGAGATTTTCATGTCACATTTGAAGTTTTTTATTTTAATTAATTGTAAATAAATGTAAACAAACCACTTTAAAACATTATAATTTGTGTTCATTAGCAGTTTTAAAGACAAACATATTAAAATAAAAGCAATTTATTAATTTAAATGATGGCAATTAATGGTCCAAGTTCATGCAATTTAAATTTATGTGATGTGTAAAGTGTTTGATGTGTTTGAAGTGTAAAATAAACATCCTTGCATTAAGTTGCATTGTTTCTCATTCTTAACCACATTTTGTGTTTTTTGGGGCAGTTTCTGTATTGTGCATCCTCAATAAGGGACTTTTAATATGTCCTTGATATGTCTATGATGACATATGACATCTTTAATGAAATATCCTTTATGAAAAACTTGTACACTCAAAATAAAAAGTCTGCTATTAATAGCAAACTCTGACTGCCAAATTTTAGCACACTTTAATTTGCATTTACAGCATATTTCTATCTGCAATAGCGAACTGTTTGCTGGGAATCTTAGTTCTGCTTGTGCTCAAGATCGTGCTAGTGTCACTGGTATGCATATTGTAGCTAACCTACACTAGATGGCGTCATAGTCCCAAGATGCTGCAGCTAAATGTGTCTATAATTCGTAGACTCTTATTCGACAAAATGTTTTTTTAAAAGAGATATCTTATACGTAATAATAATGCACGCATGCAAGAGTAAAATAGTGAATTAAAGGTAAAATAAAAATATGAGATAAATAAAAATAAATAAAATAAATATAATAAAAAATAATATCATATCAGAAATAAAAAAAATATTAAAATACAAAAAAAAATATATTTTTATTTTCTTTTTTTATAAATGGCAAATTGTTAAAACAGCTAAAATTGTCTGCTCTAATAGCATAAAATAAGTTCACCGAAACAGCAAACTGTCATTTGCTGTTTCAGCAGAATCCGGCAAATATAGGTACACCTTAAAATTCATATTTTTTGCGTTTGACTGTTTATAACTTTGGTCAGATCAATCCGAATTTCATGTGGTATATTTTAAAATATTAGCTGAAGTAATCTCAATGAAATGCGAAAGAAATGCGATCGAAAAAAATGCGATGTAAAAAGTTAAAGATCAAAATATGTAGAAAAACACGAGAATTGCCATATATTTGTTTTACGTAATAACTCAATAACTTGAGGCAATCTGAAAAAACTGAGTATGAGGTAGTGATTAGAATCTTGATGTCCATTGGAAATCATACTTAGATCGTGGATCACTTTTTTTGTTGTGTTCTGTAATTTTTTAAACTTTTAGTTTCAAATGAAAATATATAAAAAAAATAGTGTTTTATATTTAGTTCGCAATTATTATTGAAAAATAAAGTTTCGTTCAGAACTTTGTTATTAATTTAAAAATTAAATTATTTCCGATTGAAACGTTTTTTCTGAACTTATTTTTTGTATATTCCTCATAGAAATATGTCGATCATACTTGTGTCAAGAATTAATTTTTGAAAATCTCATTGTGTAATGTTTTGTAAGTTTTCTGTAATTCCGATTGAATTTTTCTTAAAATCGTTGCGTGGTAGGAAAAAACATTCGAATTATTTCTACAAGAAGGATTTTTCTCATAGAATATAAATATTCACCATTCAAAGTACTGAAAGTTGTCTTTGACATATCCTTGCGACATATTTTCATTCAAACAATTGCCGCATTAATTCATCTGCCCAACTGAACAGACTTCACCTTTCGACTTTCAACAATTTCCACTGATGTCCAACATAAAAATAATAAAAAGTAATTCGTGCGTGAAGCTGTAGCTCTATGAGTAGGACGACGCAGTGCACAGTGTCGCTGGTGCGGCCAAACATCAGAAATAAAATTCAAATGTTTTAAATCTTTAGTTTAAATGAAGTAAAAGTTAAAAGAAATGTTTTTTAATAAGAAAACGCCATCGGCTTTTTAAGAGTCGTACACTGAGAAAAAAAACCTACTTTAAAATTAACAAGAAATGTTTACTACTGAAATTAAACATAATGTTTGAAAATTTAACGAAATTGTTTCAAAATTAAATTAAATTGTTTTAAATTTAATCAAATTGGTATTAAAAATCGAGATTTCGTGATATGCCCCTAAAGGTATGCAGCATTTACGGTGTGAAATGCAATGTGAACTACATACAATTTCAAATGTTGTATTCGATGTCACCCTGCCATGTTATTCATAGCCACTTTTATATAGACCAAATAGTGGACCAAAAAAAAAATAGACCAGTTAGTGAAATAGGTTATTGGCATTACTAAGTACACATACCATTCCAAACGAGAACAAAAGAAAATTAAATTGAAATAATAAAATAATTAATGAATTATAATGAAACAAGTATACATTAAAAAATAAAAGATATAATATTTATTTTTATTATAGTATTATTTTTTAGAATTCATTTTTTACTAAAATAATTAAAAATTGCTTTAAAATTGTTTTAAATATTGTGATAAAAACAATGGCGCATATCCATAGACAATTTAAATCCAACTTTAATAAAATACACTCAAAATAAAAAGTCTGCTACTAATAGCAAACTCTGAATGCTAAATTTTATCAAACTTTAAATTGCATTTAGAGCCTACTTTTATCTGCTGTAGCGAACTGTTTGCTGGAATCTTGGTTCTGCTACTGATCAAGATCGTGCTAGTGTCACTGGTGTACATATCGCTAGTGTAGCTAACCTGCACTAGATGGCGCCATAGTCATGAGACGCTGCAGCTAATACGTCTATAATTCGTAGACTCTTATTCGACAACATGTTTATTTAAAAGAAATATTTCTTCTACGTAATAATAATGCACACTTGCAAGAGTGGAATAGTGAACTAAAGGTAAAATAAAAAAATAAGATAAATAAAAATAAATAAAATAAATTTAATAAATATAATAAATATAATAAATATAATAAATATAATAAATATAATAAATATAATAAATATAATAAATATAATAAATATAATAAATATAATAAATATAATAAATATAATAAATATAATAAATATAATAAATATAATAAATATAATAAATATAATAAATATAATAAATATAATAAATATAATAAATATAATAAATATAATAAAATAATAAATATAATAAAAGTATAAAAGTAGTGTATCAGATATAAAAAATACCAAAATTCAAAAAAAATATATATTTTTTATTTTCTTTTTTATGAATTGGAGTTAACAGCAAAAAAATTTGTTAAAACAGCTAAAATTGTCTACTCTAATAGCATAAAAAAGTTTACTGAAACAGCAAATGACAGAAATCCGGCGCTTTCCTCTTTAAAGCAAACAATTTTGCTGTATTGACAACCTTTTTTACTACTGTTACAGACTTTTTAATTTGAGTGTAGAATAAAATTTCATAAAGCTGATTTTTATTTTTAAGTCGACTTTAAATTGTTTGTGAATATGCGCTAATTGTTTTAAATATAAATGAAATTATTTTAAGATGATTTTCATTGTCGTTTGTTTTTCATTTTAATTTCACATTAATTCACATTCATTTAATTTCATTTTAAAAACACATTCATTTAATTTTAACACATTTTTTCTCAGTGCAGTTGTTTTAACGTTTAATCAATTGTTTTACATAGTTTTTGAAATATTTGAATACTTTTCAATCAAGAAGAATTAATTCGTAATTTCTGATGACATTTACAAAAATATATGTATAACATGTGTCTTCGTCCCACTGTGGGACTCCTACGAGCGCATGTGGGGAATGCGTGTCAATGGATGCTACGATATAGCATATCTACCATATATATATATATATCGTAGTGAACATAGTGATGTAAACCTTCTATTGAATGTTTTCTGTGTAACGCAACACTGAACAGTACGAACTCAAAAGGAGCAATTGACTGAAAACGCCGAGTAAGCGAGAGCATTGGTTTTATCGCAACGCTGGTTCAAATATAGGCACTTGTGAGAACGAACAATGATTGTTTTACTTTTTTTTTTCTTTTATACATCAGTTTTTCTACTAGTAAAATCACTTGTTTTGGACAAAATAAGTTTGATGTCTGAGACGCTATTTTGGCGGAAATATATTTCAAATCTATTTTAAGACTCGAGTCGAAGAAGCAGGATAATATATAAAAGAAAATTTGACGTTTTTAAAATAATATTGTGCTAGTGTGCGTCTTTCTTTTTAAATAAAATAGAACATTTAATGGAAGAAAGTATAACAAAATATTTACATAATTGTTTAAAATTATAAAAACATTTATTAAAGTGCACATATTATAATACCATAATACTATCTTCGGATAAATAGAATAATAAGCAGTCGCAAGACCCATTAGAACTTGTGGCTGTACAAAAGATTTCGAAATTGTTAAGTGTTACGTTCAAATTTTGACATTAATAGGAGTGGATGGATAACCAGGAAACCATGGTACATACATACGACATACTCGCATATTCCAACTGGATGTGCTGATGCTGTTCGATGGCTGAAGTGCTTGCAAAGTTGCAACGAGTAAATTGTATTCTCTGGAGCTTCAGCGATTGATGCGTATCCTGCTGCTCGGATGTCATTCCTAAAATTTGTTGGAGCGCAAATGCATTGTCAAGTGTCAAAAACAGTCAGTGCTTGAAGAGTGTCATGCACTTGCAATGGATTGGAGTAGAATGGAGTGACGTCGACTGGAGTGAAGATAGAGCCGTACAAATTGCAATTAATGGCCAACAAAAAACTAATGAGGGACAAGTGATGAAATAGGGACTGAACATTAAAATGGAATTGAAAGCGTGGTCAAAATTGATGCAAGTCAGTTTTATGTGATGGAGAGGGTGTCACGTGACGAAGTACCATGTCACGAGTGAAATTTTGAAGTATGCTCAAAGAAAACAAGATCTTGCTGCAAATATCTGTTTAAATTTACGCGAACATCCCATAAGTTTAAACAAACTTGCAGCAAAACTATTTGTATATGACATATATGCAGATAGTTACGAGATGTTTGCCACAACAGCAATGAAAATTGAGATATTTGCAGTTGACTGATAGCAAACATCCTGAGTTCTTGGACATTTGCAACAAAACTGTTGGCTTATTTTGACGTTTGACTACTACAAAAAGGAAAATGGCGTACTTTTTCCTTTCACTCGATTTATCCACAACAATTAAGTAAATCCAATGGTGTAAAAAAGTGTCACTCAAATATTACATTTTAAAGGTAAAAGTGAAAATAAAATTTCCTGGAATTGAAATTATCAACAAGTGATGGAAAGTTATATCTATTCAGCGTTTACTTTGATGACAGCATCGCAGCACTTGGATCTTCCGCGAAGAAGTCTCAAGTCGTTGTAAAATTTTACCTTCAAAGGATTTATAAAAGCGATGGCGATGTACAACCAGAATACTGTTTTAATTCTTTTGATTCATTTTATATTAATTCAATAAAAATTACTCCCCGAATTCTAATAGAGTACCTTTTCCAAATATTCCACAACTATCTTCCTATTTGTTAGATGTTTAATTGATGGTTTATAGCACTATTTTTCGTATTTGTGGGATGTTTGAGAGATGGTTGTCTCAAAGATGATCGAAATAATCTGTAAATAACTTGAAATTTAGGGCAGTAATATTTCGGGTAATCATTTTTGTTTTCTTAGTGTGTGATAGTAAGTGTAATGATAACTTCAAGTTATAGTCGATCTAATTCGATGCCCTGCACACCTTATGTACAATCTACGTCATACTGGACACGTTGGAGATTATTTACAATTAAATTTCTGTCTTTAGATTTAATAACGATTTTAGGGTAACCCATGTAGGAAATGCCAGGCCTGACGACGAGCTGAAGACTTAACCAGCACTGGCAGACCAATGCTTGGTTAAAAAACCTTCGCCCAAGACTCAGCCAGAACTGGGAGACCAAGCCCTGGTATGGTAGTTCTCGCCCAAGATACTGCCAGAACTGACAAATGAAGGCTTAGTAAAGTAGTTCTCGCGCTAGACTTAGCCAGAATTGATAAACCTATCCTTGGTTAAAACACCTTTGCCCAAGACTCAGACTCAGAACTAACAGACATGTGCTTGGGTACCCATGTACAGAACGCCAGGCTTGACCACGGGCTTAAGGCATGTCCAACCTTGGCCGTGCAAGGAATGGCTAATTAGACTTAAATAGTCAAGACTTATTGAATACTAGCTGGACCCGTGCACGACTCGTGCCAAGATTTTCTGAATTCAAAGATATGGTGCGAATTTAGTAATATAAAAAACATTTTATTATTTATATGAGGGGCCCGTGCTTCGCTGTTGAAATTTTTTTATTGGTTTTATAAATGTGGTAACCAAATAATTCTCCGCCAAAACAACTTTTCTGAAAGACAATATTTTCTCAGACTGCGCTTCTCCGCAGAATTATTCCCAGTAGAAATCTTCCCCGTAAAATCCACATAGAACGCTTTCCCGTAGAATTCTCAACGCAGAATTCATCCCGGTAGAATTGTTCCCGGTAGAATTGTTCCCGGTAGAATTTTTTCCCGTAGAATTCTTCCCCGTAGAGTTTTTCCCAGTAGAAGTTTAGTGTGGTGGGTTTTAATGTAGTTAGTTTCGGTGTGGTGAGTTTAGATGTGGTGAATTTTGAAGTGGTGAGTTTAATTGTGGTTAGTTTTGGTGTGGTGAGTTTTAGTGTGGTGAGTTTTAGTGTGGTGAATTTGAGTGTGGTGAGTTTAAGTGTGGAGTTTTTAAGTGTCTTGAGTTTTAGTGTGGTCAATTATAGTGTGGTGGGTTTTAGTGTGGTGAATTTTAATGTGGCGTGTTTTAGTGTGGCGTGTTTTAGTGTAGCGAGTTTTAGTGTGGTGAATTTTATTGTGGTGAGTTTTAGTGTGATGAATTTTAATGTGATGAATTTTATTGTGGTGAGTTTTAGTGTAGTGAATTTTAGGGTGGTGTGTTTTAGTGTGGTTAATTATAGTGTGGTGGAATTAAGTGTTTTTTAGTGCGGTGAATTTTAGTGTGGTAAGTTTTAGTGTATCGAAATTTGAGTGTAGTGAGTTTTAATGTGGTGAGTTTAAAAGTGGTGAATTTTAATGTGGTGAAATTTTAGTGTAGTGAGTTTTAGTGTGGTGAGTTTTAGTGTGGTGAAATTGTAGTGTGGTGAGTTTAAGTATGGTGAATGTTAGTGTGTTGAATTTTTGTGTGGTGAGTTTTAGTGTGGTGAGTTTTAGTGTGGTGAGTTTTAGTGTGGTAAGTTTTAGTGTGGTGAGTTTTGGTGTGGTGAAATTGTAGTGTGGTGAGTTTAAGTATGGTGAATGTTAGTGTGTTGAATTTTTGTGTGGTGTGTTTTAGTGTGGTTAATTATAGTGTGGTGGAATTAAGTGTTTTTTAGTGCGGTGAATTTTAGTGTGGTAAGTTTTAGTGTATCGAAATTTGAGTGTAGTGAGTTTTAATATGGTGAGTTTAAAAGTGGTGAATTTTAATGTGGTGAAATTTTAGTGTAGTGAGTTTTAGTGTGGTGAGTTTTAGTGTGGTGAAATTGTAGTGTGGTGAGTTTAAGTATGGTGAATGTTAGTGTGTTGAATTTTTGTGTGGTGAGTTTTAGTGTGGTGAGTTTTAGTGTGGTGAGTTTTAGTGTGGTAAGTTTTAGTGTGGTGAGTTTTGGTATGGTGAGTTTAAGTGTGGTGAGTTTTAGTGTTGTGAATTTTAGTGCGGTGAGTTTTAGTGTAGTGAATTTTATTGTGGTGAGTTTTAGTGTGGTGAGTTTAAGTGGTGAATTTGAGTGTAGTGAGTTTAAAAGTGGTGAATTTTAATGTGGTGAAATTTTAGTGTAGTGAGTTTTAGTGTGGTGAGTTTTAGTGTGATGAAATTTTAGTGTGGTGAGTTTAAGTGTGGTGAGTTTTAGTGTGGTGAGTTTTGGTGTGGTAAGTTTTAGTGTGTTGAATTTTTGTGTGGTGAGTTTAGGTGAGTTTTAGTGTGGTGAGTTTTAGTGTGGTGAATTTAAGTGTGGTGAGTTTTAGTGTGGTGAGTTTTAGTGTGGTGAGTTTTTCTGTGGTGATTTTAAGTGTGGTGAATCATAGTTTGGGGGGTTAGTGTGGTTAATTTAAGGGTGAATTTTAGTGTGGTGAGTTTTAGTTTGGTTAGTTTTTGTTCTTTTTTTGTTTTTCATTTAGTTTGGATTGTGGTTTTATGTGATTGGTTTTGTTTTTGTATTTTTGCTTTTGTTTGTGTAGTGCTTTTGCTTTTGTTGTTTTTAATTTTTTTTTTGTATTTGAGTTTTTTGTTTCCTGTTCGTAGCTGGTGAAAGTGCCGAGTTATATCGTGTTTAGGTTGCACGGGAGGTGCCACGCCTCTTTGTCTAATCCCGCCCATATATAGCCATCATTCCTTCCAGACCATACCGCATCTGTGTTAAAAATTTCAAGAAAATCGGATCAGCCGTTTAGACGGAGAAGCGGAACAAACGTGATTGCTTTTGTTTTTGTATTTTTGCTTTTGTTTTGTTTTGTGCTTTTGCTTTTAAATTTTTTTTTTGTATTTGAGTTTTTTCTTTCATGTTCGTAGCTGGTGAAAGTGCCGAGTTATATCGTATTAAAAGTTTAGGTTGTATGGGAGGTGCCACGCCCCTTTGTCCAATCCCGCCCATATATATCCTATCATTCCTTCCAGACTATACCGCATCTGTGGTAAAAATTTCAAGAAAATCGGATCAGCCGTTTAGACGGAGAAGCGGAACAAACGTGATTGCTTTTGTTTTTGTATTTTTGCTTTTGTTTTATTTTGTGCTTTTGCTTTTAAATTTTTTTTTTGTATTTGGGTTTTTTGTTTCATGTTCGTAGCTGGTGAAAGTGCCGAGTTATATCGTATTAAAAGTTTAGGTTGTATGGGAGGTGCCACGCCCCTTTGTCCAATCCCGCCCATATATAGCCTATCATTCCTTCCAGACCATACCGCATCTGTGGTAAAAATTTCAAGAAAATTGGATCAGCCGTTTAGACGGAGAAGCGGATCAAACGTGATTGCTTTTGTTTTTGTATTTTTGCTTTTGTTTTGTTTTGTGCTTTTGCTTTTAAATTTTTGTTTGTATTTGAGTTTTTTGTTTCATGTTCGTAGCTGGTGAAAGTGCCGAGTTATATCGTATTAAAAGTTTAGGTTGTATGGGAGGTGCCACGCCCCTTTGTCCAATCCCGCCCATATATATCCTATCATTCCTTCCAGACCATACCGCATCTGTGGTAAAAATTTCAAGAAAATTGAATCAGCCGTTTAGACGGAGAAGCGGAACAAACGTGATTGCTTTTGTTTTTGTATGTTTGCTTTTGTTTTGTTTTGTGTTTTTGCTTTTAAATTTTTTTTTGTATTTGAGTTTTTTGTTTCATGTTCGTAGCTGGTGAAAGTGCCGAGTTATATCGTATTAAAAGTTTAGGTTGTATGGGAGGTGCCACGCCCCTTTGTCCAATCCCCCCCATATATAGCCTATCATTCCTTCCAGACCATACCGCATCTGTGGTAAAAATTTCAAGAAAATCGGATCAGCCGTTTAGACGGAGAAGTGGAACAAACAAACAAAAGGACAAACCAACAAACCAACATTCAGATTTATTATATTAATAGGATAGGATAGGATAGGATAGGATAGGATAGGATAGGATAGGATAGGATAGGATAGGATAGGATAGGATAGGATAGGATAGGATAGGATAGGATAGGATAGGATAGGATAGGATAGGATAGGATAGGATAGAATAGGATAGGAGAGGATAGGATAGGATAGGATGTCTTCGTGAATGGAGATTTAGCCAGGACCAAAACGGCCAAATCATACTTCAATTAAAAAATAATAATAAAAAAATAAAAAATCCAGACCAAATAACCCGAATTTCTCGCATGCAAGTCCGGAGCTCTACCCGTTACGCTATCAAGCTCACTTGATTCAGAACATTTTATCAAAATCTTGAACTTTATAATTTGAAAATGTCTGTCAGATTTGAAAAAAATTGACAAATTAGAAAAAAAAACAGAAATTTTGTATTTGAAGCAAACATCTCAGACAATAGCTGAGTTTTTTTCATAATTTAAATTAGAGCTGGAACAAATTTTTGTACGCAAAACAAAAACAATTGAGCTCGATAAGTCTATCTATCTCAAATTTGTTTTTGTTTTACGGAGTCGGTATTTTCGAATCTGAAGTTCGGCCACGTCGCCACCATGAAGAGGACGTACTTTTTTGTAGATCACCAAAAACAGAAAATCCATTTGTGCGACCTTTAAACATCGGGTGATTTTGGAACAAAAAAAAACGAATTTTAGCTTCACCCTAATGAACATGTCATCCTTATTAAAGTCAATTTCTTCTAGGGTTAAGGGTAATTTGTAACTGATTTAAATCAAAGTAAAAGCATTTTATATGTAAGTCCTAAATATATTTACTACTAGAGTTCATCATGTTCCTAAAACCATTTAACTCAGATTGAAGCAAATACTTCGATGTTTATCTAAGTATTGTGAGTTCTTGTAAAAGAGAAGTTGGGTTGCGCTAACATGAAATTATGGGGTATAAAAAATATGCGTTCCGTCGGATATTTTTCAAGTGTTCTGAGTGCATTGGACGAATTATATGTCTAAATACTTTTTTTTTCTGTTACTCATGTTTATGTTATAAAACACGACGACAGTCACTTGGTAGTAACAAGGAAATGCTCTCAGACGCACTCACTGTATTTGTCGTCGAAAAGATAGTTGGCCAGTTTAGAGCATGGATTTTAGACAACTTTGATGCAAATATAATGAAGCCCACACACAACGAAAAAGAAGGAGCTAATAAAATGGGACACTTGATGCCAACAGTGTTTATAGGGTCGATAATGTAGGGTGAGCTATGTTATAGTATTACACTATAAACATAATAACATCAAATTTAATTTATAAAACGGATAAAACGCTTTTTGAATACTTCGAATACTTAAGAACGTTTTTAGTCGATTTAAAATTTATGAACGGTTTTAGAAAGAATAATAGTGTAGCTTTCAAATCATATAGCTTTCAAATCATATAAATTGACACATGCGTATAAATATAGTGGTGATTTTCTTATGAACGTCTCATCTGTTTCTCTTTTTGTTTGTTTTTTTTTTTTTGATTTTGAACACATTTTTTTATTATTTTCTTTAAAGACAAATATATATGAATACATATTTCTAAAGATAATTTTATTTTGAGTTAAATGAAGTTCCACTTATCAATATCGATGGAAAATCGTAAAAGTTATGAAACTTTTTACAAAGTGATAAATTTATCTTTCATACTATTTTGAATCAATAAAAAAAAAGGTTTGTCTATCGATTTTCGATACATTTTACGTTTTTCCCTCCAAGGGCTGTCAGGATGTCTTGCACTTGGTCGCTCCACCGGAGATTGGGATACGTTGACGACTCTCCTACATTGACCACCACTGGGTACAGAATTAAACACCTTTTCGCGCTTTCATCCATACGGCGTAGAGCTCATACATCGTTCTATTTGATTCTGAATAAAGTTCCAATGCATATCGGGCCATAGATTTCTTTTTCTCGAACGCTCCTAAATCTCGGTGTTGGCAATCGTCCATGCCTCAGCGCCATAAAGGAGGACTGACATGATGAATACTTATAGAGCGTAATTTTTGTCCATCGAGAGAGGGGCCTGCTGATCCCAAATTAGCAACTGTTGGCAAGAGCTATTCTGCGGCTAATCTTCTTGTTGATACTGGTTCCTGAGTAGACGAACTCCTTCACCACTTCGAAATTGTGGGTGTCGAAGTGATGTACTGTCCAAGACGCCGTGACTCTTTATTTGTTGACACCAGGTGCTTCGTCTTGTACTCGTGACTGCACTGACTGCCCGTGTGCCCTCAGCATACCCGAGCATTTCGCTGGTATACCGAACTCAGACAAGGTATAGGCAAGACAAGACAAGGCGTATAGGCGACTTCTTATTAAATGTCGCTTCGTAGTCTACGAGAAGGTGGTGGGTGTCGATCTGCCTCTCTTTGGGTTTTTCCACGATTTGGCATTATCTGATCTATGGTGCGCTTTCCAGGCCTGAAGGGAATTGTGGGATCCCCCTTCTTAAGGAGAGTACACGAGGTTCCAGTTACTTGGCATGCTTTCTTCTGATCATATTCTGTTGATGAGCTCATCAGCCCCAGTCTTCTCTATCGGCGGAGTTAATGTCGTCATCGTATGTCCACTGTGCGGAATAACATCGGGGAGTGCTTTGGGAAAGCACGTGTGACAGTCTGGCGGTATAAACTGGTTCGATCTGTTACGATTCAAATTTTTATTCTCACCTACCTTTTTTTCAAATAGAGTCGAATAACTTTAACAATTTTCATCCGATTTATAAAATTAAAGACTATTTTATTTAAAATAAAATTGTCTTTAAAAAATATATTCGAACATATACTTTCATAAAATTTTTTTTTCAAAAATTGTTGTCAAATTAAATATAAAATAAAATAAATAATTAGATATTCTTATGAAAATTACTACCAGTATTTGAAGCACATATTCCAAATATTATATGCCTGTAAAGCTTTACTATTTTTCTTTCCAAAACCATTTAAACAATAAAAATTGTTTAAAGAACAACTTAGTTACGAGTTCATAAATACTCAAACCTATCCGAAAACGGTTTTTTTCGACTAACTCCAAATTTTGAGGGTGTTTCCGAAAATTTTAGGACTGATTTGAGATGTACTCAATGAGACCTATTTTCACTATATCACCGTGTTATAGGTTAAAGGAAAATATGAAGTAGTGTCGGTTGATGTTTGTTTTGAAAATCGAAATGGTCGGAAAAAACAGACGCCAGGATATTGTTTTACAAACGTACCGTGCGACTAAAGAACTAATTTTCTTTCGCTGAGTGAACTACGAAGGTTTGCAGACCAGATGTGCTAGACTTGAATTCTAAAAATTGCATGTTCTAATTCCGACTTAGGCATGGGCGCTCATGATCGTAAATTTTGACTCTCATCTGAAGATATTATTTTATACTAGTAAAAACCATCCAGCTAGTTGAAAATTTGTTTCTAAATATAAATGAAAAACATATATTATATGAAAATATTTTATATTTAATTATTAAAGACATTCTTAAATTTTTGAATATAAAAAATTCGAAGAAAATTATAAAAATTTAAAATTTTTATACATTTATAGTGAAACAGTAGACGACAACTTTTAATGCATAACTGTACCTTGATATTTTCATATTTCGTAAAAAATTAACAAAATCTACCGATTATTTTTGAAGTTATATATTTTTGTACATCATAAATTTCTTTTCAAAAATTAGATTTATAATAAAAAAAAATCACGCGACACAATTTAATAAAATGACATTTCCTTACAACTTTATATATTTTTAAAATTAAATCAAAGTTCTGTATAATTTCATAATTTTTTTTTTTAAATTTATTTTAAATTATGTATTGTGATAACAATTATAATACATTTTAAAATTAATTGTTTAATGTTACTAAATGTTCGGTTCTTTTCTTTAACGTTTTTATTAATTTTAATTATAATTGTTGTAACCACAGTTGTCGAAATATGTTGTTTTTTTTCATTTCATTTAATAATTTTCTAATTTATTTTCTGAACAAAATCATTGAAACTCTTTTTCGAAGAGTCTTCTGTTTTTTCCCTCTCTGTTTGCTGTGTGGAAGCAGCAATAACAACAAAAATACATGCGGCAGAATTGTTGTTGTTCTCATGTGTCCAATTCTTTTTGCGAGAGTATGATACACTGCACTAACCACAGTGAGCGCCCTCAACTGCAGTTCTCTTTTTCATATGGTTGTTGTAATTTAGTTTTTAGCTTTTTCTGGCGATATTGGTTCTAAAATTATAAAAAATAAGTATAGCACACACTACATCTGATTAATACGAATCGTTTGATACCAGTATCATTAAAATCCGTTCTGAAATACGGCCGGTTAGTGCAAGAGAAAAAAACACGTTTTGTTTTATTAATATAGATTCTGTACTGTTATAATTATTATAATTATAAAAATATTGAGTCTAATTGAATGTATTTCTTACAGCGTATCATGGATTCCGCAGAACAAGCGGCTCTCTCGGAATTGGATGTGCAGAGCTCACACAGCTCGGCGACCTCCAACAATCAGCACTACGATGCACGACGCATTAACGAATACAACTCCGATGGCAAATTGGCTGACGGCGCTCGTCACATGGATATTCGTTTTATGCGTCGATTTGAGCGACTGCCAGTGAATCTCAGTCTAAGTTCGATTCTAGTACCTAATGGGGTTTCAATGGATGAGACCGATGTGAAGGCGGCACTCCAGTGGAGTTCCCACTTGGATCCGTTATTTCAAAACAATTTGGAGAGAGATCCGGCATTGTCGTGGCAGTATTTTGGCTCATCTTCAGGATTCCTGCGACGTTTTCCGGGCACCGCATGGCCACCGGAAGGCTCTAAGGGCAGTAAGCAAATCAATGACTTCCGCACGCAAAATTGGTTCGTTCAAGCAGCATCATCGCCAAAAGATATTGTAAGTTTTATAGTGAAGTATTGCGCTCGATGACTATTACTATTGGTATACCTTATATTGAATCATTATATATAATTTATATATAGAATTATAAATATAGATATTCTAATATATAGAATATTATATATAATAACATTACACAAAAAATGAAGGACTTTTTAGTTATCTATTCTGATGAGCCTATTGCCTAAAGAGTTTATACGTTAAATAAATAAATATTCCCGTCTTTTTCTATATATTTTGGACTATCTTTTTTATGGGTTTTCTTTATTTTGGATAAGTGGAATCATTAAAATACCGAAAGTACTTTTTACGTTGCAATTCTTCATAAACGGTTAAAATTAAAAATAACAATTTGCTTCACGTCCTAAAACTAAACTTAAAATAGTTCTTGTTTCACTTTTTCTGAAAGGCACTTCCAGATAATAGCCATAACTATATTTTTTAGATGATTCTGTTGGATTCTTCGTCGAGCATATCAGAAAAGTCATTTGAACTTGCGAAGGAGACAGCATTCAATATATTAGACACACTGGGCGAGGACGACTATGTTAATCTAATAACTTTCTCTGAGACTGTGAAAACTCCAGTGCCATGCTTCAAAGATCGCATGGTACGCGCTACTCCCGACAATATGCAAGAGATCAAAGCGGCGGTTAAAGCCGTTAAACTGGAAGAGAATGCAAACTTTACTGCCGGATTGGAATATGCATTTAGTCTATTGCACAAGGTATTCAACCATTAGCTACCTAATACTAAAATTATAATATTAATGATCTTAATCTGCAGTACAACCAATCGGGCGAGGGCAGCCAGTGCAACCAGGCGATCATGCTCATCACTGAAAGCACGTCTGAGTCACATAAGGAGATTATCAAGCAATACAACTGGCCACACATGCCGGTGCGCATATTCACCTACTTAATCGGCAGTGATTCCAGCAGCCGCAGCAATCTTCATGATATGGCCTGTTCCAACAAAGGCTTCTTTGTGCAGATCAATGACATGGAAGATGCACGAAGAAAAGTTATTGACTATGCATTGGTATTGGCACGACCCATGATCATGTATCAGGCCGATCACCCAGTCCACTGGAGTCCAGTGTTCGTGGCGGGGAAATCTGGTGGCTTGGGACGGGACTCCGAGTATCATCGACGCCTAGTGACGACAGTTTCAACTCCGGTCTTCGATAGACGGAACCATTCGGTGCGCGTGGCAAATTTGCTAGGCGTTGTGGGCACGGATGTGCCTATCGAAGAGATACGCAAAATGATTCCGCAACACAAATTGGGTCCGAATGGGTATTCGTTTATCGTCGATAACAATGGGCGTGTACTTTATCATCCCGACCTGCGACCACTCAGCGATGGCAACCAGTATGTGGATCAGTTGAGACCGAAGTACACATCGGTTGATATTACGGAGTTGGAGCTGCCGGAGACTGAAATGGGCAACGACCACGAAGTCGTCGAGATGAACAAAAATCTCTTATATGATGTAAGTTGTACAGGAAGAGACTTGACGTCTTTTTTTTTATTATTATTTGCCACATTTACAGATGCGCAGTGATATGGTGATGCCCAAAGAAGGCGAGACCGAGTTTACAGTGCTCAATCATTTCGATGATATGAAGAGAGTTACCGCTCGAAATCAAAGGTTAGTAAATTACTCGCAATTAAAATGAAAATTTTTATCTAACCCATGTATTGCAGATATTTCTATGGTCCTATTGAGGATACTCCATTTACGCTGGCTGTTGTACTCCCCGAGAAATACGGAAGCCACGAACTGGTGTCCCAACAGGAAATACGACATTCCCGCAAAAATGGTCGGTTATTTTATAATCCCATAATTTAATTTATTTATTCTAAAGACATATCTCGTTATAGTGACGGAATATTTTAAAGGGGACAACTGGCGTGTGCATCCTGATTGGGTTTATTGTGAATACAACAGTGTCAGTGATTTGGAAAAGGAACGCGAAAACTCCGGTGAGTTATCCTCTTCGTCGCGCGACCAGGAACCTAGTTTTGGCTCGCCCGAAGAGCAGGTGTTGCATTTCTTAGCGCGTGCAGGAAGACCAGGCTGGAAGTGGATGTCGGTAAGCATTAAATATTGTTTGCTATGATTATAAAGTTAATGGTTATTAAAAAATTTGGTTTCACTGCTAATGGTTTGCTTTTTTTGCAGGTTCGTCCGAAGTCACCACAACCACACCATAATATGCACGGCGCTACACCTGTGGGGCACTTTGCCCAACATCTCAATAATCAAGGTTCTCGCAAAGCTGAGCCATATTTCTGCGATCGAACCTTGATTCAAAGTTTAGTGCGGGATGCTATGGTAACCGATGGTTTAGATCGTAACTCGACTGTTACCTCGAATGGAAAGGAGGACAAACAGTATGTTTTTTTGCTTTTGTTACAGCTATTGATACATAAATCTCAAATATGGCACTATTTAATCATTATGTAATATGATTTTTACATTTCAAAATTTTTAAGTTTCATATTTTATTTGATGGACACACCTTCTGTTTCTGTTTAACTACAGAAACAATCTCAAAATATTTGATTTTTCACGACTTATCTAGTACTTGCTGATTTTTGGATCTCTTTTTGATAATTTATCTAATCTAATGATACTAAGTTAAATACATCCAACAAGAAAAAGGGTCTGTGAAAATAATATTCAGAGAGTATTCAGCATAACGAAGGATTAGGGTGTTCCATAGTTGCGCCCAAACCAACTACACCATTTACAAATGTAATTCAAAAATGATCAATTGAAATTCAAAAGACATCAATTGAAATTCAGAAATTTCCATTTGAAAATCATAAAATTTCATATGATATTTCCATTTCAAATACAGAAAATTTCCATTTGAAATTTAGAAATATCAATTTGAAATTCAGAAATTTCCATTTGAAATTCAGAAATATCAATTTGAAATTCAGAAATATTCAATTGAAATTCGCAAAATTTCATTTGAATTTAATAAATTTCCATTTGAAATTCAAAAATATCTATTTGAAATTTAAATGGAAATTTTCTGAATTTCAAATGCAAATTTCTGAATATCAAATGGAAATTTATGAATATCATGTGAAATTTTCTGAATTTCAATTGATGTCTTTTGAATTTCAAATGGAATTTCTGAATTTCAATTGATCTTTTCTGTATTACATTTGTAATTGGTGTAGTAGAAATACCGTTCATATGATTTATCTGTCCTTACTCGTTTGTAATTGTATTATTTGAAATATTCGACTAAGTGGTCATTCGTTCTCTTCAGCTCGCATCTGAGCCATCTGTTTTTTTATGGAGTGTCCAATTTGTAAAATGTTTCATGATTTTTGTTTATTTATTATTCAGATGTAAATTTTTTATCAAATCTACTTATTTATATTTATATCCAGCACTACAGCACATATTTCTATTTTGTATTCCTGCTCTTCTTCTTTTCTTTTACTTTTTTTTACTAAAACTTTTTTACGTATATATTTTACTTACTAATTATGTTAATCACCAATTTTTAACGCACTTTAATTATTCACACATTATAATAGTCCAATCGCCACATTGATGGCAATATTGAAAAGGTAAAGTAATAATGGAAATATAATAACTTGAATTAGTTTAGAAACCTTGGACTCTGCTGCTCGCGAACTATATATTTAAATATTGTCAAATATAATACAGGCAATACATCAATTATTAAAGTATTAAATTTAGTAGATTTGTTAAAACAAAGAGTATTAGAGGCTAAGACGATGCGATTCGTTTAAACACGGAGAGAAATGTTCTCAGAAATCATGTATTATACGCATACATTTTTCAAAAATTATTCCTGATATCCAGGCAAGAATAAGTAATAATAATGATTCGGATTTTATTCATAATATATGATTATAATAAAAATTAATTATTATGATTAATTGAATAAAATTATGCGAATAAAAATTATTGAATAAAATATGTTTACGCATGTTTTATGTATAATATATTCATAAGTCATGAATAATTGTAATAGGTTCTGGAATACATTTTATAATTTATTATTCATAGTTAAAATGTCATACATTGTGCAAAATAATCGTATCCTGCAGATGGTAAAACAATTCCAAATTATGCAGAACAAAGTGAAGAATATTGCGTTTAAAAATATAATAAGTCAATGGGATAGGATCTGCATTAAAAAAAACAGTGAAAAATACATCACATCAACTTACATGTTTGTTAAATTTCACATTTATTTTCAAATAACACACTTTTCACTTTTTTCATACACTTAAATTATCTTTAGACTGCGGCTACGACGTGGTTTTACACTACTGCCGTGAATTGCGCATAAAGAAAATTAATATGCATTATGAAAATAGTCATAATTTCGCTTGTAATAAATATTAATAAAATTTGTAAAATTTATGAATCCTATTCATAATAAATACACATTCATTTTCAGTTTTTGTGCATGAAATTTACAATTTTTTTAGTATTATACATAATTCATGAATATAACTCATAAATAATAAAATTAAAAAAAAATATGTTTTACCGACTCCTGGGTAGAGGGCCCCATTTTATGAGCCCAAGAACCCTCATATTTCTAAAGCGCTCCTAAAGCGCTCATGAATGGGACTCTTTTATGAGTCAAATTTAGGAGCGTTTCTAAACATTCTAAAATATAGAACTTTTATGAGTCTATTTTCTGAGCGCTCAGAAACAATTTTATTATTGATGCTTTTAGGAGTCTAATTTATGAGGGCTCCTAAATAACTCCTAAATATGAATCTTTTATGAGTAATATTTTTGAAAGCTCCGAAAACAGTCTTAAATGCGATACTTTAAAGAGTTTTGAGTGTTTTATGAGCCCTCAGAAAAATGAGGGCTCATAAAACACTCAAAAATTGGTCTCCTTTATGACTCTAATTTCAGAGCGATCATAAATTACTTAATGGGAGATTAACTTTGATAGTTGAGATTGACTTTAATTTTGAAACACACAAAAAATAAAACTAAAAATAATTTATTTCCGTTTGTTTTTCTTACTTTTTTAAACCATTTTTAGGTAGCGTTGCACAGTACAACGTCCCCATATAAGCCGCAGCCAAAAATAAAAATAACTGTCGCAGAAGTTTGATATTTTGCACATTGCCTTTTTTTAATAATAGAAAATGATAGTGAAAACATTGGAAAAATCGGTTGATGTTCACGCCCACGCCCTCCCATATTAACCTAAAACTTAAACGATTATTTCTCGAACATTTAAAAAATCAATATTTGGATGTTTTACTACATTATATATTAATATTATAAAAATGGGCGAAATTGGACAAGAGACACGCCCACCTCCCATAGTAACGTACTGTTAAATTTATCATTAGTTACGCATTTAATGAGAATAACAATGAAAATAAATATTATTAATATTGATTTTAATATAAATATTAATAAATAAATATATAAAAATGAAAAATATTGGACAATATATACGCCCACCATGTTTTAATATGGACAAAAAAAGCTCTTCTACGTGACAATTAGAATTTTATGTATATAATTCTTTGTTTCGATTTTTAAAACTTATGAGGTCAGAAGGTATGGTATTTTTAAAGTTTTGATTATGTGGGAGATGCCACGCCCCTTTGTTCAATCACACCCACATTTTACATGGCGATTAAAATGATATATTTAATCATGTTTTAATTTTAAAACTTCTCCTTTTATAAGTTTGGAGTTTAAGCATTTTAAAAGTTATGGTTATACATATGGGATATGTCAAAAAGATAAACAAGCACAATATACAAAAATGAGTCAAATTTCATAACTGTGGCTATCTTAAGTACACTGATATTTCGATTTAAATGTTCAGTTTTGCCACGCCCATTTTTGTACCTTAAGGTGCGAATTTCAAAAAATCAATTTTTAATGCACGTACACGGAGGGAAAAAAGTTCTAAAATCCAGAAATCCAGGAATCAAGAAGTATACGGAGTGATATATTTCTCTTAATTTCAAGATTTCAAGAAATGGTATTTCTTAGTTGTCAAAAAAGTAACTAAGTAGAATTATTCTGGGATTCAGTTATTAATTTCTTGGGTATCAAAAAAGTAACTAAGTAGAATTATTCTTGGATTCAGTTTTTTTTCCAAAATTTAATGAACACGTGTTCGTATAGTTGTTGATTTTTCGATCTTGCTTTGTCGCTATTATGTTTTGTTTTACTTTGTCCGTCTGTCAGCCCCATCTGTTTGTTCGTGTGTCTGTCTGTCGATATGTTGAAAGTAACTAAAAGCAATTATTTCGATGCTAACATAAAATAAAAAAAAATATAGTCGAGTTAATTTATTGTTTATTTAGAACTTTATTAGCTATATGCATTTTGTATAGTAAACGACTTCTTTGAATACTTAATGTAATTGAATTGTTATACATTTTCTCCTCTTCTGTTGCCTCTTCTATTGGTTATGTATAAACCCTCCGCACGTTACCCATAAGCATTGTATAGTGTATTTAGATAACAATGGAATGAAATCAACTTGGTATTTATGCAAAATTGAACCCAAATTTATGTTTACGAACTGAAACCATACCATTATTCTTAGGAAAAATCGTTTTTTCTACTTACATCTTTAACATTCATACATACACAGACACTTGCTTGTCTGGCTTTGCTTTGTTGTTCTATTCGTGAAAACACACACATGCAAACATTGTACATCATGCCGTTTTTTGATACCTAAGAAGAAAAAAATTTGCAATCCAGACAAATTGTACTTAGTTATTTTTTTGATACCTAAGAACTTAATGTCTGAATTTCTAGAAAAATTTGGCTTAGTTACTTTCAACAGACAGACAGGAAGACTAACAAACAGATGGTGACCTCGCAAAACAAAGCATACAGACAGAGCAATATCGATGAAAACAACAACAATGCATGAACACGTGTTCTTTTTGCGATGAATATAGCAACAATTTTGCGTGTTCTTTTTGGTTTTTAATAATCAATAAAATAACTTCTGAAAATCCAGTTGAATAAAGTTTGTTTACTTTTTTGACAACTAAGTAATTTGCTTTCTTGATATCCAGATGACAAATTCTTGAATTTTAGTAGTATTTTATTGATATTAGTCAAATTCTACAATTTTTCTTTCCAACCGAATTCTTCTCGAGTTTTAGAATTTTATTTCCCTCCGTGTACTCGTCGTGAATTGAACACCCTGTCCAAATTCATGTTCCTAGGTCTAACAACATTTTTTTTCTATTTTCCGGATTTCCCTTTGGGGTTTTTTTTTTCTAAAACACGTCGGTATTGAGACGAAGATGACAAAAAAAGAATCAACCAAATCGGTCGAGCCGTTCTCGAGTTTTTGTAAAACTAACGCACGGCAATTTATTTTTATATTTATAGATATCACGTATTTTCACTGGAGATTCCACTGGAAAAAATGATTTTTTTAAGTTTGGACATATTAAGGCAGCAAGACTTTTTGGCATATTATTCTACATAGTTTTATAAATATTTAAGGAAATTAGTGGAGATATGTTTTTTGATGTATTTTTTTAGAACACCACCAAACTTTTAGTTTGAGTATTGTTTTCAAAATAACAATACATATTACATTATAAACAAGAGAAGCATCGTTAGATAGAAGAAATTCTAACTTTTAATTTAATGTATAATACCTACGATATTTATCTCTAGAAAATGTGATTAAACCAAAGACTCTATAGTCTAGTATATATATTTTTTTTAGCCGGCCTCAGCAGTCCAGAGGTAGCGCGCTGGACTTGCATTCTAAAGGTCTCGGGTTCGAATCCCGGCTTGGGCATGGGCGCTCGTGGTGATATTAACCACAAAATTGTAGGGAATAGATTTCACCGTACAATGGATATAGTCTGTCTGATTGCTGTCGTTCTTAGTAGATATTCCAAAAAAAAAAAAAATAATAAATAAAATATAGAACCTTTGATTAAACCGAAGAAATATCTGCAAATCGTTAACTTCTCCGGGAATCGACGCAAGTTTTGTGTTATTTTCTTCGCATTTAGTGGCTTTAGTGACAAAAATGGAAACACTTTGGTCCGTTGTCGTTTGTTGAGATCTAGCTAAATGTGTTCCTTAATGGATGCAGCGATTTATCTACATAAACGCGAACACTCAAAATAAAAAGTATGCTATTAATTGCAAACTCTGACTGCTAAATTTTAGCACACTTTAATTTGCATTTACAGTTTGCTGGGAATCTTAGTTCTGCTAGTGATCAAGACCGTGCTAGTGTCACTGGTGTGCATATTGCTAGTGTAGCTAACCTGCACTAGATGGCGCCATAGTCACGAGACGCTGCAGCTAAATGTGTCTATAATTCGTAGACTCTTATTCTACAACATGTTTATTTAAAAGACATATTACTTATACGTAATAATAATGCACGCATGCTAGAGTGAAGTAGTGAAATAAAGGTAAAATAAAAATATGAGATAAAAAAAAATCAATAAAATAAAAAAAAAAATAATATAAAAATAAAAAAAGTATATCAGAAATAAACAAAATATTAAAATACAAAAAAAAAAATATTTTTTTATTTTCTTTTTTTATGAATTGGAGTTAACACCAACAAAATTTGTTAAAATAGCTAAAATAGTCTACTCTAATAGCATAAAAATGTTCACTGAAACAGCCAACAGCCAACAGCCACCGTCTCTGTTCTCTAAATACTTCCTACGATCAAGACTACGTATTGCGTAAATAGTGAGCATCCAATCGTTGGTTAATTAGTAAAACTTGGTATCTTTTCGACACTTCTTATCATTCCAAAGCTCAGCCAGTATTCTTCCAGTATAGATATTTGCAGTGGGTCAGTCCTGTTCCAATATTGTTTTATGGTTTAGTGAAATATTATAATGTAATATATAATAACAATAATGCATAATGTAACTTTTGAGCCCTATTACATTTTGAAATAAAAATAAAAGTTTGGTTTCGATCCGCCCTACTGGGCTAAACGTGTATTTTATTTTTTAGTATTTAAGAATGTATTGGATTTTCTCATGCATTTGCAGCCAAAAGATGAATTGTGTCGCACGGGTAGTTACGAAAACAACAAAGTGCGACAATAATTTAGTGACGGAGATATGACAATTTTTTTTAGAATCTTTATGTACCCTGACGAAATTTCAACCTGTGCAATCACGCCAACTTTACGAGATAAGTGACCGCAATACTACCGTTGATTTATTCAGAAAACAGTAGTAGTTAGGGACTTTTTTATCTGAGAACCAGTGTTCACACTTTTGCTGTGGAGTACATTTGAAAAATGTGGGGAGTAGAATTGGAAATATTGCAAAATAGAGTAGATTCGATGTAAAAGGAGTAGAACATTAAATATAGGAGTCCTTATGATGAAAAGGGAGTAGAAATATGCATTAGTGTAATAAATTTCAAATAAATTAATAGATATGTCAATGTTAGAACTTTTGTGTTATGTATTTTCTATAAAGCTGATGTGTAAAGGATGGTCTTTCCTAGAGTTGGGGTGTATCCAATGAAATATGTGATGATTTAAAATTTTTATTTTAAAGCGTTATAGCGTAGATTTAGTTATAACTTCTACAATTTAAAGACCATGGCAAAAATATTGGATTTATTTCCCAGATAATTTATCAAAATTATTAGGAAAATTACTATATTGACAATTTATTGACAATTTATATGGGGTGCAAGAAATTGTTCTCATCAAATTACAAAAAATTTAAGCAATTTTTGCAGAGGGAGTAGATTTCAGTAGACGGGAGTAGAAAATTTTTAGTGCTACTACCGGGGTAGAGGAGTAGATTTTAAAAATACAAATGAAATGGAGTAGATCTACTCCGATTGGAATAGAATGACACTGCTGACACTCTGTAGTAAATATTAAATTTCTATCTCGTCCTTCTAATACCAATATTAATGATTTTCAAAGAATCCATCTACATAATCGACTAATTTCATATGAAGGAGTTACAAATGTACAAATCTCCATGGATAAAATATTCAGCAAAAAAATAAAAAGTGGCCCAATATGTCAAAGCCGTTCGAGCTATAGTTTCTCTAATAATGAGCACTGCAAAGAATTTTTTTTTATTTTATATGAAACTGCAAAATACTAAAGTTTTTCGTAGCTCAAAATCGAATGATCTTTTAGCGGTGCCAAATATTTGGCTTTATTTTTAATATCCTGAATGTGTCAAAAAAATGTGTGTTTATCACGTCAGGATTTCGAGGTATTGACCCCCAAATATCTGGTAAATGTTTAATTTTTATAGTAACATTTGTGGAAAACGGTATTAGATATGGATTTCTTGACTGAAAACCAAATGTAGGCATTCACCTAATTATCTTTTCTGTAGTACATTTAAATTTTCTATCTCGTCCTTAAACCATCAATATTGAGGATTTCCAAAAAATCTCTGCAGTTAATTGGCCAAATTTATATGAAGAATTAATAAATGTATTATTATGTCTTTGGGAAAAATATTAAGCACATCAAAACATTTAAAATTGCCATAGAAGTCAAAGCCAAGCGAGTTATGGTTTCTATTATATTAAGCACTGAATGTATATTTTTCAAATTTTCATAAGTACAAAAACTAAAACGGTTCGCACAAACATAACAAAAAAAAAATTGAGTGAACTATACATCTATTTTATTTTCTCAATTATCTCTAGTTCTGCTTATCCTAATATAAATTTCAGATAGGTAATGTAGGTAATATATTCAGGCAATAATAATTTCCATACGACGCATGAACTTTATTTTATTCTAAAACACTGAAAAAAGCTTCTAGAATTCTGAAATCATGGTACTAATAGTAGAATTTAACGGAGAATATATAATCGTAATTTTTTTTTTGGTAACTAATGGTATTTACAAGTTATAGTGCGTCAAATGTGCAATAGAAAGTAGTATATTGACGTGCCCTGAAAAATTTAAAAGTATTTACATTTCAAAATCTTAACACTGTTTTACTATTATGCTGTGGAGAAGCTTTTCTTTGCAATTACCTCAGATTTTTAGAACACGATTTAGAGGTCATGAAAGTCGCCTTTTTTGAGTTTGTAGATGTTTGATTGCATTAAGAATTTTGTTTTATTTTATATAATACTAGTAAAAACCATCCAGCTAGCTGATAACTTGTTTCTAAATATAAATAAAAAACATACATAACATTTAAAGTTTTTATACATTTATTGTGAAACAGTGGAAGACAATAATATGTAATGCATAACTGTACCTTGATATTTTCATATTTCGTAAAAAAATAAAAATATGTACCGATTAGTTTTGAAGTTATATATTTGTGTACACCATAAAATTCTTTGGATTCTTTTCAAAAAAAATAGATTTATAATATAAAAAAATCACGCGACACAATTTAATAAAATTAATTTACTTTGCAACTTTATATATTTTTAAAATTGAATCACAGTTCTGTATAATTTAATTTTTTTTTTTAATTTTTTTTTAAATCATTTATGTATTTATAAAATCAGTGAAAACACTTTTAATAAATTTTGAAATTCACTTTCTATTGTTACGAAATGTTTGGTTTTTTTCTTTAACATTGTTATTAATTTTAATTAAAATTGATGTAATCTTACTTACTTACTTATTTGGCCATACAACCCATAATGGGTTTCGGCCGCAGTAATCACCCCTCGCCAGTCGCTTTTGCATTGCTTCTGCATTTGCACTCCAAGTGTTGTCAGGTTGTCTCGCACTTGGTCGCTCCACCGGAGATTCTACGTTGACCACCACTGAGTACAGAATTGAACACCTTTTTTGCTGGAGCGCTTTCATCCATACGCTCGACATGTCCAAGCCAACGTAGGTGCTGGATCTTAATGCGCCTGACTATGTACATGTCGGCGTAGAGCTCATACAGCTCGTCGTTCCATCTGATTCTGTACTCGTTTTCAACGCATATCGGGCCATAGATTTTCCGAAGAATCTTTCTCTCGAACGCTCCTAAAGCTCGCTCATCGGTGTTGCCAAGCGTCCATGCCTCAACGCCATAAGGAGGAGCGACTTATAGAGCGTAATTTTTGTCCGTCGAGAGAGGGCTCTGCTCCTCAATTGCCTACTGAGCCCAAAGTAACACCTGTTGGCAAGAGTAATTCTTCGGCTAATCTCCAGGCTGACATTGTTTTCCTTGTTGATGCTGGTTCCTAGGTATACGAAGTTCTTCACAACTTCGAAGTTGTGGTTGTCAATAGTGACGTGTTGTCCAAGACGCCGGGACTCTTTGTTTGTTGACACTAGGTACTTCGTCTTGTCCTCGTTCACCGTAAGACCCATTCGACGCGATTTCCTCTCTAAACTGGAGAATGCTGCACTGACTGCACGTACGCTCTGCCCAATGATGTCGATATCATCAGCGTACCCGAGCAGCATGGAACTCTTGTTGAGATAGTGCCATTGTGATGGAGTTGTGCAGCTCTTACAATCTTCTCCATTATTAGGTTGAAGAAGTCACACGATAGGAAATCGCCTTGTCTGAAACATCGTTCTGTATTAAATGTATCGGTGAGGTTGTTCCCAATTCTCACTGAGCAACGTGTGTCGCTCAGAGTCATCCTGCAAAGCCTTATAAGTTTCGCAGATATACCGAACTCTGACATGGTGGCTATGGTGGACTTGCCAGGTCTGAAGCCGCATTGATAAGATCCAATCAGTCTGTTGACGATGGCCTTCAGTCTTTCACATAATACGCTCGTTAGAACTTTAGACGCGATGTTGAGGAGGTAGTTGGCGCGTGTCGTGGGATCCCCCTTCTTAAGAATTGGGCAGAGTATACTGAGATTCCATTCGATAGGCATGATTTCTTCTGACCATATTCTGCTAATGAGCTGGTGCATGCTCGTTATGAGCTCATCGCCTCCGGTCTTAAACAACTCAGCAGGAAGACCATCCGATCCTGCGGCTTTGTCATTTTTCAGCCTGTTGATGGCTCTGCAGACCTCTTCACGGTCAGGCGGCGGTATGTCAACGCCGTCGTCAGCAACTGGGGTTTTCAAGCTGTCTTCTCTATCAGCGGAATAGTTGTCATCATCGCCTGCTAGAAGATCAGAGAAGTGCTCTCTCCACAATCTCAGTGAACCCTGGACATCTGTTACTAGATTCCCGTCATCGTCCTGACAGGAAGAGGGTCCGGTCTTTAAACCTCCGGTCAGGCGTCTTATCTTCTGAAATAATTTTCGAGCATCGTTCCTGTCGCCATGCATCTCAATATCTTCACACTCGCGTTATTCTAATTTTGTTTTCTTGCGCCTAAAAAGATGTCTCGCCTCCGACCTCTTCTCTCTGTATCGCTTCTTCGCGGCTCGCGTAACTACCGACTGCAGGGTGGCTCTATATGCAGCGTCTTTCTCTGCAGTGGCTGCGCGACACTCTTCGTCATACCACTTGTTCCGTAGTGGGCGTTGGAATCCAAGCACCTCTTCGGCAGCCGTACGCATTGAGCGGGAGACGTGTGTCCACTGCGCGCATATATCATCGAGAGGGGGAGTGCCTTGGGCAAGCAGGTGTGAGAGTCGAGCGGCATAGGCTTGTTCGGTCTGTTGTGTGTGCAGCTTAGTGACGTCTAGCTTTCTTTGCGTGGGTTTCCGTGCGTTTTTCGTAGCGCATAAGCATGTGCGAACCTTGGCTGCTACAAGGAAGTGATCCGAGTCCATGTTGGCATTTCGGATCGAGCGTACATCCATCACACTAGAAGCGTGCCTTCCGTCAATCACAACATGATCAATTTGGTTGCGCGTGTTCTGATCGGGTGACCGCCACGTGGCCTTGTTAATATTGAGATGCTTGAATCTAGTACCACTAATTACCATTTTTCGTGCTGCGGCGAAGTCGATCAGCCTCATTCCATTGTTGTAGGTGTTGTCGTGGAGGCTGAATTGTCCAACCGTTGAACCAAAGATACCCTCATGGCCCACCTTGGCATTAAAGTCGCCAATCACAATTTTGATGTCGTGACGGGGGCAGCGCTCATAGGCTTCGTCGAGGCGCTCATAGAAAGTCTCTTTAGTTTCATCGTCCTTCTCATTCGTCGGAGCGTGCGCACAAATTAGGCTGATATAGAAGTATTTAGCCTTGATGTGGATTGTTGCTAGTCGTTCGTTCAGGGGTGTGAACCTAGAGACAAGGTGGCGGAGTCTCTTGCCGACCACAAATCCACAACCAAATTCATGCCTTTCCGCATGGCAGCTGTAGTAAATGTCACAGGATGCCTGTTTAGAGCAGCCCTGTCCCGTCCATCGCATTTCCTGGATTGCGGTGATGTCAGCCTTGTATCTTTCGAGGACATCAACCAGCTGAATAGTGGCACCTTCCCTATAAAGGGTTCGGACATTCCATGCACCTGGATCCGTAAATCATGATCCTTTATACGTTTGCGTAGGTTGTCATCGTGTTTTCGGGTCGATATCCGAGGCATTTTTCTGTTTTCGTTGAATCAGATTTTTTATATGGCGGGTCACAAGCCCAACGCACAACCCCTATTTTGGAGCGCCAATATCCCTGTCTCGTTTGTCCCCGACCAGACCTCCCACCGGGGTTGAAACCCGATCTTCAGCTGGTTGCTCGGGTTGACGGGGTTCACCAACGCGAAGGTGACCACAGTGAGCGCAGTCAACTGCAGTTCTCTTTTTCATATGGTTGTTGTAATTTAGTTTTAAGCTTTTTCTGCCGATATTTGTTCTAAAATTATAAAAAATAAGTATAGCACACACTACATCTGATTAATACGAATCGTTTGATACCAGTATCATTAAAATATGTTCAGAAATACGGCCGGTTAGTGCAAGAGAATGTAGATTTTTCTTCCAATTTACTGCTATGAATCAATTATAAAAGTACAATATTCATGTCAAGGATAATTAAAAAATGTTAAGGATATTCTGTGGACCTTTAATGTCCAATATTTGTGAATATTTTTATACCCTACACCTATGAGGTACATATTAAGTTTGTGCAGATATTGTAACGCCCCTTAGGAGGCGTGTCCGGTATGGAAAAGTATATATATTCTTGATCAGCATCACTACCCGAGTCCGTTTAGCCATGTCCGTCTGTCTGTCCGTCAGTCAGTCTGTCTTGCTGTCTGACCGGATACAAGATAACTTGAAAAATAATGGTCAGAATGCAATGAAATTTGGTTTCAATACGTTTTAGAAAAAAAAATGGTTCGGAGTTTGGATTTGAACAAAATCGATCAACGGACACACCTACCTCCCATACAACTCCCTTATATATTACTATTTAAGAACGAATAACTCGAAAAGTATTACATTCATATTTATAAAATTTAAAACATATTGTTAGAATTCGTTTTCCAAAAATGGGCGTGATCCGCCCACATTTAAATTTTTACATTTTTTTATCGATTTTTTGTAGTGGAAATTTTAGTCGTAAATTATTAAAAATTATCCCACCAAATTATACCACTAATATATTCACCAAGAGTGTAGGGTATTCCATTTTTTTTTAATGTGGGATAAAAATAGAGCCACAGCACTCAGACAGGGTTATATCCATTGTGCTGTGACCCAGTTCTCTGGTTTTTAATGATACTTCTTAGATTCATTATTGAATCTAAGAAGGCTATTGTGTGATAGAGAGTGAAGCTGATCCTCTCTCATCACGTCTGTGCCAAAGATCTGCCTTCTAATTCTAGAAAATGCTGGACAGTCACAGAGATAGTGCTCTGTGGTGCCAGTTTCTTCGTAGCAGGCAGAACATAAGGCGCTTTCGGCCAGGCCGATTGCGTCCATAGGTTTTTCATATGCGTTGTGTCCCGTTAGAAGTCGCGTCAGTTTTCTGCACTCCTTTCTACTTAAGGAAAGTAGAAACGAGGCCGATCTTTTGGGTATCGTCGGTGTCATGAGCTTGGAGAATCTGCATTTCGTCTCATTCAGCCATCTGCTATTGTGTGCGGAGGCGACTTAAGAGCTGATGACGAATTTTCCCGTAGATGCAGGTAGTCTAAGCACAGGTTCTGGTCCAAATGGATTATCCTCAGATCCAGCACGTGCTAGTTCGTCAGATGTTTCATTGCCCGAAACTCCTTTATGGCCCGGCACCCAAATCAGTTTCAGTGTATTGTATTTACCAACACAATGAGACGTGATCTGCATTGACGTACAATTTTGGATGTGATGACCTGGTTGTTCAAAGCCATAAGAGTAGCCTGACTATCGCTGCAAACTGATATAGCCCTGTTCTGCCATCTATTATCCGCAATGTAGTCCATAGCCATAAGTATAGCATAGACTTCGGCTTGAAATACCGAGGCATTGTCGCCTAAGGCGAAGTGAAGTCTGCGGTCATCCGGTTCCACAAACACTCCAGCACCAGATCCCTGATCGGTCCTGATCGGTTCTGGAGCTCACAGTCAGGCGTTAGCCAGTCTTGAATGTCAGGTTGGCAGACCTCAAAATTTCGTCTTGGTAATATTTCTGTTATCATTGCATCGGGCTCGACTATGGGTATTCCATAGTCGAGCCCGACCGACTATAAAACTCATCCTTATATGACCGAACTTTCCCATGTGATCTAACTTTCCCAACTCGTTTTTACAGTGTTTTTAATTCGCAAAACTGATTTTTTAAAATATTGTTAAAACGATGAAATATCTTAACAGTTTTGGCTACAAATGCCTATTAATACAAAAATACATATATATTGTCTTAGTGGGCATTTGTTACCAATATCTGTTGAGATATTTACTTATTTGAAGAATTATTAAAAAAAAAATAAGAATATCCTTTACATATTTTTCTTCAATATTTTTGACAAAAATTTATTATATAAATGCCAAATGTGATCAAACATATATAACTCTCAAAATGCAATCTACGCGATTTCTATTTCGCGTTCGAAAAATCTAAAAAATTTACAGAAAAAGTTTTTTCAAACCGTGTTACGATTGCGGACTCTAGCGTACACACATATGAATTAAAATTCAAGTTATTTGTTTAATTTATATAACAATTAAAAACTTTTATATAGTTTAATTTATTTTTGATAGTTTAATCGGTATTCAAAATAGTGTTACTAATTGGTCCAAATCGATTCAAAGTTGTAAAAATTAACTTCCTCTGGTGGTGAAATTCGGAACTTATTTTTAATCTACGATAACCGGGTTCCTACAAAGAGTCCCTGCACGAAATTTCATCTCGATCATATCTGTGGTTAAAAAGATTTGGATTTAGGGTATTTACGCCCTCTAGTGATATAATTTGTAACTAAGTTTTGACACATTAATATTTAATACAGTGTCAATATTTTAAATTTGGTCCAAATCGGTTCAGAAGTGACAATTTTGTAAAAATTACCGGCATCGAGAGTAAAACATTGCCTATGAAAAGCTCTCACCCGCCGTTCGGATTCGGCAATAAACTGTTGGTCCCACCACTTTGAGTACAAAAATGACATACAGCTCAAAATAGTGAGAGAGCTCGGCCTTAGTTCTTATAGGACTGTAGTGCCAAACTATTATTATTATTATTATCATTCCATCCAGATCCTACCGAATTCATGGTAAAAATTTGAAAAAAAATCTGATCAACCGTTTAGACAGAGAAGTTGAACAAACAAACAAACCAACAAAGAGATTTATTACACACATTCATAGTACAAAAAAGTAATTTATGAAAAATTGTATACATTTTAAAACAAAAACAATTTCAATTTCGCTGAGATACGCTCAGCAATGACTGGTATCATTGCATTCAGTACGGATCATATATTTTGAAAAAAATAGATTGATGTTGAATCCTCGTGAATCTAAAAAAATACGGACTATTGAAAATATATATATATATATATATATATCTATATATATATATATATATATATATATATATATATATATATATATATATATATATATATTTACCTAAAATTACCCAATTTTAATTAAATATTACGATTCTAAATTGTAGCTCTGTAAGTATTTGTTTTATGAAAAAAATATTATTTGATTTTATGAGTATTTATGAATTTTATGATGATTTTTGTAGAGCCTTTAATATGTTGCAATAAAATCTATAAAAAAATCTTAAAAAATCACCAACTTTAGACAGGAACAACAAAGAGACGGATTGAATGATTGTCATAAAATTACTGTTGTTAAATCCCTTAATATGTTCTTATTCAAATAAAAGAATAAAAAATACAATTCCCGTAAGCCGTGCGCCGCGACCTCAAAGTTCGCTTTTTGGTACTCAAATCGACAATTTCAAAATTGCATTGAAATGACTTCTCCAAAACCCAATAAACTAATAAAGTAGATATGTCATCTGTTACTAAATTTAGTAACTGTTTCAACAAAGTACCAACAAGAAAATTGAATACAAAAATGTATCCAATCTATGTATTTTTATTGTATCAGTATTTAAAAATTCAATAATAGGTAATAGGTATAGATAAGTATATACATTTTTGATCAGGGTCACACTCTGACTTTATTCAGTGTTTCAAATTTGCCCGTTGTTGAAAGAACAGTGGTCGTTTCCAACACAAACCAATATTAAATCGGTAATGAAGGTCAGAGTGTGACCCTGAACCTTGGGTTTTTAAATACTGAAAAAGATACAAAATACTAAGAGCGCCGATTATAATAATCACAGCTTCCACATTTGTTATCCGATTTTCCTCGTTGAGAGTTTTTGAAACAGTAAATAAATTTTCTAACATATGAAATATTCGGTGTGTTAGTTTATTGAATTTTGAAGGTATGACTTCAATTAAAATTTGAAATTGTTGACTTGGGTACCAAAACGCGAACTTTGAGGTCCGGGCGGGTCCATTTCCAATATTTAGATTTTGCTGAAAATTATGCACATCGACTTTCTCATCGAACAGAGAATTTTTAAGGGTTCGCCTTTTGTCGAATTGAAATGAGGAAAATCCATTGTTATTCTAATTTACACCTGTTTTCACACGGTAGATACGTTCCTGAGAATATCGTGCAAAAAAGATACAGTAATTTAAAACTATTAGATCGATTTAACAAACTCAAAAGGATACACAACTTAATCATTCAAATTTTGTTCTTAAGTATTTTTATATTGAAAGAATTTCATATAAAAAAATATCTGTGTAAAAAAAGCGGTCCGTGTTAAAATAGTACTAAGTCTATAGTTAATTACCTCACTTCAATAAAAATATTTGTAAAAAATAATATTAAAATAAAATGATGGTTCTATTAATTGTGCCACTACTGTATAAAAAAAAAAATTAATTCTTATTTAAGAAATATCCCCGAAAATAAATGAAATAATAAAATAAATAAATAAATAAATAACCAAATAAATAAATAAACAAGTATTTGGAGGTTATTATTGGGAAATTGAATCGTAATATTTTTAAAATCACTTAACCAATCCAAATTTCATATTATCAAAATGTTCACTGAAATTCTTGAGTCCACTTCGCACATATAGTAAAACATCGGCGTGTACCATGTATCTCGAAAATCGAAAACGTGTCTCCACTTCAAAAATACATTTTTTTTAACAAATTATATCAATTCATGTTCATATCGAATCTGGAGAATATCTTTAAAAATGTATCTAAAAAATCGTATGATTTTTGGCTAGTTCTTGCTCTCATCTCGAATCACGAAAAAAGTATCAGTTTAAACAGCGAGGAATAACGACATACTGTAAATCTGCATCTACGAATTGAAGTTAATATTTTGTAATGTTTTAATTTACAGGATCAGTAAATTGCAAAGTTATCGTTCTTATGTTAGGGATTCTTATGCGCTTCGTAATTGCCGCTTTAATATACTAAGATATTTGTGAATAATTTACAGGCAGGGCTACCAAAAATTTGTGGTTGCCACCTCGTTTGTTGGCACACGTTCCGGTCTATTACGGTGGATTGATCACATTAAACGTCCCGAAGATTCGCCCGAACCGTAAGATAAAATTTTCCCTAATCCCGATAGAATTATCAAATCTGAACTTAACAAAATTCACAACAGGCACTTCAGCGAGGAAAACGTACGCGCCATGGATATGTCCTGGTATAAACGCGCGATTGATCAACATACCGTCGAACAGGATAGTTTTGTATACAGCGTTCCATTAGGGTCCGGCTATTCGGGTAAATCCAATGCCACCCTGGTCACGGCTACTCATGCCGTCTTTGTGGAACATCGCGGACACAAGGCACCTGCGGCTGTGGTGGGCCTGCAATTTCAACACGAATCTCTGGCGAAGCACTTTATTAACATAACATCGGCTGTAAGTATTGTTTGAAACTTTGAAGGGGTAACGAAATCCTACGTTTAAATTTGTTTATTCAGTGCACGGGCATGACCGGCTGCAAGCGCACATGTGCCTCGGACAACCTAGACTGCTATGTGCTGGACAACAGCGGTTTCGTCATTATCTCTGAGGAAATGGAACACACTGGAAAGTTCTTTGGTCAGATTGACGGCACCATTATGGACTCACTTGTCCAGGATCGCATCTACAAACGAATTACGGTAAACGATTATCAAGGCGTGTGTTCGGATGCTGACAACCCATACACGGCAGCAGGCGGCATGCTACGACCTCATCATACAGCCTCCTGGATCTTAAAATATCTTGTATCACTAAGCGCCACCTGGATATCACTGATACCAAATCCCATCAGAGCGTGGCCGCAGGATTACACGTACAATGAGGAGGATGTCTTTGACGAGCACACGTACACAGACGATTACGAATCATTCGATGCCGAATACAATTCTCCCATCGATGAAGAAATGGATGAATTTTTTACCACGGCAGATGTTGTAAGTAACAGAAGTCAAGAATTGCTTCTGAAATTATATTACACTCAAAATAATCAATGCGACAATAAACGAAAAACTTTTTCGTAAATTAAAATTTCGTAAAAAAAAGAGAATTGATATAACTCAACCTTTGTGATTTTTTTATTTTACAATAATTTCGTATATTTCACAAAATAATATTCGTAACGCAAAAAAAAAAATAAAAAGACACGAGGAAAACAAAACAGACTGGCAGAATTTATGAACGTTCAAAATCTAAATTTTTAAAAAAATAGATTTTTCATATATTTTCCTTAGCACTTAAAATAAAAAAGTATGGCAATCGTTTCCTTTTAAAAAAAATATAGGTAAATTATCCAGTATTTAAAAAAATTGTAAGTTAGCGCAATATATTTTAAACTCAGGGAAATATAAGAACTCACAGTGAAAAAAAACAATTAACAAATTTTCACTGCACTACAAAAGATACAGAATTTTAGCCATTAAAAAACGACAATATAATTTTTAATAATTTGACACACATGAAATTGACTGTTAATTAAAGTCAAAGAATTTATTCAAATGCCGACGCTTAATAGAACATTTTATATGTACCGTCGTGATATCTTCTTCATGTTTCCTCAAGTTTTCTACTTCTTTTTGCTTTACGAATATTAAATTGCTAAATATTCGATTGCATTGTGAAATTAAAAATAGGAACGAAGTTAAAAACACAAATACTGCGTTATACATTTTTATAATAATTCGTCTTTTTTCTGAAATTTAAATTTATTTAGTCAATTGTTGCATTCAATTTTTTGAGAGTCCATACAATTGATATAATATATTGTTACGAGAATTCAGTCTACGGAAAACTGTTCAACAAGTTCGTATCTCTGGATTGTATACAAAATAAATACACTCTTATGTTTGGTTTAAATTATAACAATTAACTTTAATGAACAACTTTACTAATAACAAATTCTAACAACTTCTGCAGGTCCACTATTTAACTTGAAATTGTTCTTACACGAGATTCACTCGACCACTTTCCAATCACTACTGAAGTGCTGTGCCTCAGATGCGACTCCATTATATACCGCATGCATCAGTTCGAAACGTTTCGATAAGCTACGGCATGTTTCGAGAACCTTCTGCTCGTTTCGTGAATGACCCATGCTATTGGCATCTCATTCGCACTTATGTGTTTTTAATGCGCTGATCTTCTATCTCTTTCTCGCACATTGCATTGCACTGATGCGCTGAATAATCGTGCACAATTTCGCTTAGAGCGCTGAATTGTCTTGAGTCTCATTTACTCTTGCACAGTGGAGCAAATTACCTCTTTTGTTAACAATATATTTTACAACTGACCCCCATTATAACATCGTGTGATTTCAAATCATAATAATTTCTAAGGCTATGTAATTACTTAAGCTATTATTTAATATTTGCATCTTAATTAACAATTAAATCAATTAATCAACTTTCTGCTTAAATAATTAATAATAATTTTGAGAACTTATTAAGTTACTTAATAATTAAAAATTTTGTCAATCTGAAAGATTTGAAAAATTAATTTGTGAAATAATAAAATAAATTGTTCAAGAACCATGTACTAAAACATTTTAAAGTATTTAACTTCGCAGAAGTTTATTTATAAAGCATGACGATTAATTATATACTGATTAATCCATTAATCACAATTTTGATTAATCGGAAATCTGATTAATTGATTGATAAATAATTTGATTAATCGAAAATTATCAAAGTAATAATTAATCATAAATTGATTAATACAAACAGTTTGATAATACAATTAATTTCACACCCGAAATTATTTAATTTAATCATTATAATTTAATTAGGAACACACAACACCACCACCGAAACCACACAAGCCTCACACAGGGCCCAGATCCACACCAGACCCACAGCATGCAAGACGTTGCGACTTGCGCACAGATTTGTATATGTTACAACCGGAACGTCTTAATCAAGGTGGTCAAAAT
Source organism: Dryomyza anilis (assembly GCA_951804985.1). Taxonomy (NCBI): domain Eukaryota; kingdom Metazoa; phylum Arthropoda; class Insecta; order Diptera; family Dryomyzidae; genus Dryomyza; species Dryomyza anilis. The sequence goes on from OX638131.1 coordinate 79,776,040, forward strand.
AATCCACTTAAGGTAGTATTTGGTGTATATATTTTAAACAATTAACCAACATTTTTTTTTACATTAGGGAAAATTAACAAACTGCCACGTCTCCGGATGTGAGCGTCCATTCAGTGTGCAGAAAATTCCTCACAGCAACTTAATTCTTCTTGTTGTGGACACACTTTGTCCCTGCGGCTCCAAACAACTTGATATTGAGCCACTGGAAGAAGCTGGAGTGATTGGTAAGTTTATGTTTTAGTTTTAAAATCAAATGAACTCAATATGGAAAAGTCACAGTTACGAGATATGGATACTATAACGATTGTCATCATTAGTACAACAATTTTTTTATAAAATATTCAACTTTTGATTAATGGTTCAATCCACAGACCAGAATTTTTATTATTACGATTTTTATAACGATTTTTCAACTAAACGTTCGTTTCATATATCAAAATATACGAAAATTGGTATTGAACTGATACCATTATTTAATAAAAAATATTGATTATACCATAAAATTCAAAATTTGTCGTGAAGCAGTACAAGTTGCAGCAATTATTAGTTAAATGTAAGGCGCTGATTCCGAAAATGTTATCAGTTTTGTCAAGTTTGCTCTAGTTTTTGAGATATAGCTAATTTTTCAATTTTTATTTTGGTCTTCTTTTATTTTTAGCATTCCAACCAAAGAATAGAATGAAAAGACATTTTCGATGTTGGATGCAGAAAACCTTGCACTATAATACAAAAATTTACATTTATGAGATGTAGGAAAGGGAAATTCTACATCTTTCGATAAATAAAAAATGATTGAATAAATAATAAGATTATTTCTTGGAGGAAAATGTTACAAATGATTATTTTGCATTGTTGTTACAAATATTTGTAAAAAAATATCAATACATTGTTCAAGAAAAATCTCTTTAAATTTTCTGATTTTCAAAATTTTTATAAATAAATTTAGAAAAACACAACAAAAACTCAAAAACAAAAGAAAAACACAAAAGCAAAAATACAAAAGTAATAAAACAAAGCAAAAATTAAAAATAAATTAAAAGACCCAAAATAAAAACACAAAAGCACAAAACAAAATACAAAAGCATAACACAAAAACGGAAATAAACAGAATAACAAAAACACAACAAAAAATAAAAAGCATATATAAAGTAAAAACAAAAAAAGAAAGCGAAAACCCAAAAACACAATCAAAAACAAAAGCCACCATAGAAGGTACATTTTCAAGATGGCGTATGTCAAAAGTTATTATAGTGATTCAAGATATTTCACACCAGGGTAAAACCACCCCATATTCTTTAAGCTCACCTCATGAAAACTCACCACACTAAAATTCACCACACTTAAACTCACCACACTAAAACTCACCACAATAAAACTCACCACACTAATTTCCACCAAAATTCACTACACCGAAACTCACAACATTAAAATTCACAACACTAAAACTTCTACTGGGAAAAACTGTACGGGGAAGAATTCAAGGGAAAGAATTCTACCGGGATGAATTCAGCGGGAAGAAGTCTACGGGAAAGCGATCTATGGGGAAGAATTTTACGAGGAAGATTTCTACTGTGAAGAATTCTAAGGCAAAATATTCTACGGGGAAGCGCAGTCTGAGAAAGAATTGTCTTTGAGAAAAGTTGTTTTGGCGGAGAATTATTATTTGGTTACTACATTTATAAAACCAATAAAAAAATCCACAGCGAAGCACGGGTCCGTGATATAAATAATAAAAACGTTTTTTATATTAATAAAATAGCTCCATATCCTTGCATTCACATAATCTTCTCACGAGTCGTGCACGGGCCCAGCTATTTTACTTTATATTTCCTGATGCACTTATTTAAGATGCTCCCGACTAAAACAAAAAATTTTTTTTTTTTTTTTGAAACTTTGTAATATAACAGAAAAAAACGAATTTAATTGAATTTTCAGCGAATGTTTTGGTTTGACATATTTTTGTTTTGAAATTTTGAATGAAGTTTCGGTTGACTCATAAGAAACCGAGTTGGTACTAATTCAAAGTAGTTTGCTTCCAATCAGGTTCAATATATTAGAAACTAGAAGGTTATTACGGCACCGAAATAAATTATATATGAGACGATTTTTGGTAAAAATAGTATTACTTTCATAGAAAACTAAAAACCCAAAAGAGCAAAATAATGGTACATTAAAAACAGCTCAATAACTAGAGCCACTTTGAGAAATCATTGGCAATTTTAACTGCACCAACCATATTGTAGGGCAGTGTTATATATGTGGACATCAATCAACCAGTCTTGTAAGGTTTCTAAACTCGAAACATTTTCCTAATTCCAGGCGCATGCAGTACCAGACGCCAGTCCCAAGAGACACAGAAACGACGACGACCAAAAAAATGCATCAACTATCATCCGGAAGAAATCGAGATACAACAGTGCGGACGTGGTGCCATACTCTACCTAACGCCGACATCCATTATTGTCTCGCACGTGATCATGCTGTTAGTCTCATTTATACTGACAAATGCGTGATACTAAATTGACACACAATTTTTGTACTAAGCTGTAAAAGTTATGATTTATACTTTGTGATTTTTTTCTACTGGGAGCATATCATAAAATCGAGATTCAGCAACTCGATTGATACAATTTAATTAGCTCATGTTATCGTTTAGTCTGAATATCAAACATTTATTACGTTCCAGAATTTTGTACTTTTAAGACACAACATTTATATTGAAAATATGTTTCGTAGACAATAAATAATTTACTTTAATTATAATTAGCGAACACTAAAAAAAACTCCAAGTTGAGAACACAGAGAAGACAAAGAAGAATTTACTATTCCCCAATAAGGAGCATGACATGTAGCAAAATATAGTTGTAGTTGAAACTTATTTAATTATAGTCGAATTAGGCATTATAATATTTAAAAAAATACTTAAGTTTAAGTGGGCAATTGACTTTTCTATTTTTCGATTCAAATATAGTTTAAGAACATAAATACTTTGACGACACATAGTGCAGTTTATAAACGCTGACCTAGTTGGTTTCCTTAAATCTGATGAGCGACCACAATCCGTTTTTGAAATTTAACTTTTCATATTTTATAATACCTTTTTCAGTGATGAATGATTGACCACTCATTTGAGATTTTTTTCTTTCAATATACAATAATGATAAATCAAGATTCAGCGATCAAATCAAATTGAGAAAATATTCCTTAATTTTTCTACAAAATATCCCTAGTAGAAATGTTCACTATTAGGGTAGACATTATCATTTCCTGATCATGTTGGTCATGTAACTGGTTATGACAAGGAAAATATTCATTGATCAGAACCTTATCATGGACCTAGAACAATTTCCACTAGGGATTGGGCAGATTTCCTGTAAACACACAAATAAAATGAAGTTTCCGGGAATCAGGTATTCTTATTTTAAACTTAGATTCCCCAAATAAATTTGGAATAGGCAGATACAAACTTTGTCCCATTTTAACAATAAACAAAAATGCTATATTTTATGAATCTATCAAAAATCTCGTGTAGCAATACTAGATAGAGCCAGGAATTAGTGAATTGAGTAAGTTATACTAACTATCAAATCGAAGGACAAATAAAAACTGTCAAGCGGGTCAAACCATTACCGTTTTAGAACTGTTCATATTATGTTGAAATTTCGTATAGTATTTATTATTTTATTTTTTATTTTATAGTATATTTTTTGTTTTGTAGAAACAAAAGAATGTTAGTTAACGAAGATTATTCACATTGTATCGTAATCTTCGCAGGAAAGGTAAAGTTAAAGTTGTTAAATTATTTACTGTTATTCCAAATTAGTATATAGTAAAAAAATAAATAAACAAAAAACAACCAAAAAAAAATAAAGTGCTGTATATAAAATGTGTGCGTATCATGTATGTGTATAAAACCTTGTTCTGTGAGACAGATGCGGACACGGAGTAGCATCGTTTTGAACGAGTCAATTGCGGCAAATTAATTAAATATTTCAATTTTGTATTTTTTTGAGCACTGTCGGCTTAAACGCACAATTTATACCAATTTGTTGTCTATAATTATGCAATATTAAAACACGTGATGTAAATGCAGACTCAAAGGCTTTTCATTTTCATAAAATCAAAATATATTATAAAAATTCCACGTCAGAACGGGCAACAAGTATTTATATTTTTGGGGATTTTACATTTTACTTTGTGCTTAATATTGAAAACCGGGTTATAGATTTAATAGTACTAAAAAATATACTATTAAATAAAATTTCGAATTCTTGATTAAAATGCTTTTTTAATAAAATGTAAACAAAGAAATATTCCACATAAAAAATAATACGAACGTATTTATTTTCAAATTAAATAAAATGTATTTCTTTTTATTATATAATTTATTTAATTCAAAATTTGTTGTGCAAGTAACTAAGATAAAAAGTATTAAGGTCAAATTATATTACCTATATTTAACAATTAAAGTAAATTCAGCGTTTTTAATTCAAATTTAATTAAAACATTTTAAATTCAAACTTGCTTAAATCTACTACTTTTTGCGAGAACACTGAGTCACCGGTGAAGACATCGGTGTACGATTCACAGGCATTGTAGGCGCTATCCATAAAATGTGTTCTTTGGTGTGACAAAAGGATCGAAGAAGGACACCAAAAACTCAATTAAAAATATTAATAAAAATGTTACTGTTCAAGCTTTGCCGAAATAAACACACGAAAAATTTAAATATTTCGATAACGTTTATTAATGTTATTTTAATATGGCTTGAACAGTTGAAAAAATACAAAAAAATATTTTTTTTTTTTAAATATCATATTGTATTAAGAAATGTATTAATGCAACAATTACAATTGTCACTCCCTCACCATCAAAGTACGGTGGGTCAATATGTGTATTAACGGTCACTGCCGTCGTCTGATTTGCAATATTTGCATCCACCGGCTTTAAGCAGTCGTTAGGATTTTGGGTAGTAAATGTGAACACACACTCTTCGGACGTATGATTTACTATTTTTTACTATATTTTACTATACTATACTTTTTGACCTAACGATGTGTTATGTCCCGTTTGCAAAAACAAACAGTTAAAAGTTCCCTATTATTGACCGGTTGGTTTTGTGTACGTCCAAACCCTTCCTTATTTTGAGGTTCTAATCTAATGGAAGCACATCTCCAACTAGATTCATTGCCAACTCCACAGAAAACAGTGTTTTTTTCCGCCTTATACATAAAAATTGAGAAATGCTTATATTTAACAAAATACTTATTTTATTATTTACATTTTTCAATTACATATTAAAAAACATACTACTTTGTATAACATATAATACAACTGAAAAAGATTTTTGGATGAAATAGTATTAGTTTCTTGTTATAAGCATTTCATCATTTAATAAGCATTTGCTCAATTAAGATTAGTTTTATTCATACCGTATAATGGCAATATGTCTCATTCTTGCTGAGCAAAATGTTCAAACTGTAGAATAAATTTAAATGTGAAGTTATATTTATTAATACAAAAATGCAAACCATTCAAAAATTTAAATATGGTCGAATACATAAATGTACCAGAGCTTGAAGTGTTTTAAAGTTTTTTCTCGGTGTAGATTCTCACATATGACATAGTAGAAAGTGTGCTACAGTGATGAACGGGATCTTATGAACGTTTTTTTTTTACCTGACAAAACCCTATCATTTACATGACCAACGAAATCAGATAATATTAAAAAAAATTACATGCACTAACAAAAAAGTAATAGGATATTTCTTATTAAATCAACGAAAAAATAAGAAATTTAAGCGTGTTCTCTCATATTAAACTAAGAAATATGCAAAATTTTAGACCTCTACCTTCTATGGTTCTCGAAATATGGCGGCTTAAAAAGTGAACGAAATAGGTTAAAATTCACAAAGGTGGGTTAACTTAATTGCATTTATCGGAAAAACTGGTTTAACTACAAGGTCAATTGAGGTATCATTTGAAAGGTATAAAGATGGTCTTTAATATAGCATATAATTTTATTATTTTATCCAAAGGTTAGAAGTTATTATCACATGATCTAGATTATACTAAAATTTTTCTCAAAAACCCATAATTTCTAAATTTTCAAAAAAATTTATGTTAATGCTGATTTTCTTCTTGAAATGTGTGTTAAATTTCATAGGTGTATTCGTATAGGTTTCTGAGTTTAAAATAAAAATGTGAAATCAAGGAAAAATTCAGAGTTCAGAAATACTCACGTTCACTCATGCTCATGAACGTGAACACAAATTTCATATCGTTGCTTCACAGTTCATGAACACTCGTTGCCTCAGATGAGTACGATCAAAAGTGAATACTCGTTGTAGATTTGAAACACGTACACACAACATGTGAATAAAAAGATTTGCCAATTTGATTGTGAACACTTTTGAATATGAACACAAGAAAAAATAATTTGTTGCTCATCTATTATGAGGAGTAAAAATGTAGCGAATGTGAGTACTCGTGAGCAGCTAAATTCTGTTCGATAACGAGTGTTCACTTTAGAATAACGAGTAAGTCGGATTTTTGTTGCTTACTCTCTCGTGAATTGTGAAGAAAAATAATGAACTTTCGTATTCATTTATGAAGATTTATCGTGAGTGAATAATTTTGAATATTCATTTATGAGTTTTGCCGAACCCTGGAAAAATGTTCAATATTATTTGAATTTTGTTGTTGAAAATAAAAAAAAATCGAATAAGATTTTATAAATAAATTTCTATTTACTATAATATTTTTATTTATAATTCATGAACCAATGAAATATGGCAGATATGTTATGGTAAAAATCTGCTAAAATATGAGTTTATTTTTATTATTTAAAAAATATGGGTTTTTGCGATATACCTTCCCAAAATCAATATCATGTGATAATAGTATTTATCTTTTGGAAGTAAAAAATAATTCATATGTGGTATTAAGGGTAATCTTAATACCTTTCAAACGATACCGATACTGATAATGAACGTATTTAAGTTAAATTGATTAAACAATTTTATTATAATTCAGAAATCAATACGAATACACTTAAAAATTTAACACAAATGTTAAGAAGAAAATAACATATATTTTTAGAAAATTTTAAAAATATTGGTTTTTGAGAAATATCATTCCAAAATGTAAATCATGTGATAATGACCTTTAACCTTTGGATACAAAAATAAATTATTAAAGAACATCTTTATACCTTTCAAATGATAGTTCAAGTGATTTTGTACGTAAACTATTTTTTCAGATAAATGCAATAAAGTTAAACCACCTTTTTGAGTTTTTAGTTATTTTTTCACTTTATAAGCCGCCATATTTTGAAAACCATATAAGCTAAAGGTCCAAAATTTATAAATTGTCTTAGTTTAATAAGGTACAGCATTTGAACCAAACTTAAATTATTCTGAGGGGGTAGGGGAAACCCATTCGTTGATTTAAAATGGAATATCCCAATACAATAAAATTAAATAAAATATATATCCTATGGATTAAAAAATTGTAATAAAAAACGTAATTAAGTTCTAAAAGTCTAATTTATTTAATTCACGATTAGAAAGGGTTCGTAGTTTGGGTCGTTCTATATTTATATTTAAATAATACGAGTTTCAACCTTACTATTCAAAAGATGTAAAAAAAAATATTTTAAATGTAAACAATTAATTTATAAAAAAATTATGTGAATGTTCTGACATGGAATTCTTCATATGTACTTAAATATGGTAGATTATTTCTAAGTCTATCAATAATAATTTTTTAGAATAAAAAAAAATAACTATGAACACCACATATATCATTTTTGGAAATATTTGCAAGTACGGATACTTTTTCGAATTAGAAAATTATAGAATTAGAAAAGAAATTTCTCTTGGCAAATTTTAATATAATTATACTGAGCATAATAAATTGTAAAGTTTGATGATTTTTTTTTGAAGTGTAAACGGCAATAATTTTCAACCTCTATTAAATTCGCTTAATTAAAAGAAAATTAAACACATATGTTATTAATTAAAATGCATTGTGCAAATCAATTTTAAAATAAATATTTTAATATTTGAATATGTTTTGTTTTTAATTTGTTTTGTTTTAAATATGTTTTGTTTTTAATAATGGTTTGACAAAAATATAATTTCTTTATTAATGTTTATTTTATATTAACCAGAATCATCCTAGTGCGACTATATGATCACATTTGTGATGAAGTTACAAAAACTCATGTAAGAGTGAACGCAAAGCACAAAAAAAAGCAAACTCAATTATTTTTTCTTTGTAAACAATGTAGCTAAGTGCGTAAATAAATTTAAAGGTAATCCTCTGTCCCATTTTTAAATGGTATTGTCTCAAAGTGAAGCAAAATTTAAAAATGTGATAAAAGGCTATAATTTATAAAGTAAAGAAAATAAAATCATTTTATTGTGTAATCATCGGAATATTAAATTGTAGTGCATATGTAATGCTTTCGACCTCTCTTATTTCTGTTTTATTCGGAATTATGATGTATATATCATGTGTTTTCTCGTCCTCGTCCTGGCATATATGCCAGTACTCCCTATAGCAGCATTTACGCAGGAAACTGGTATGTTCAAGTCTACCCCTAGCAGGCAAAAGCATTTTCTGTAAGTTTTGGTTTTGAAGTTTTAAAAAGTATCTTTATAGTAGCAGGTAAACACACAGTATAGAATTTCTGTTTTGAAATTTTAAAATTTTGATCAACAAGTTGTCGCCAGAAAATTATTTCTGTTTTGAAGTTTTAAAAGCTTGATCAACAAGTTGTCGATAGAAAATGTTGTTTACAATATCAAATTTGCCTTCAAAAAATTTCAGTATTTAAATTTGTTGGCAGTTATTTGTTACGCTTCAAGTTAATATGCCATGAGTTTGTTTTTTTATTTAATCGGTATTCAGTCCGCCGTTTCTTTAAGTCAGTTTGTAAAGTGAAAATTTTCCCTATCGCGGCGATCTATGCTGATCTACATCAGGAGGTGACCAGCGACTGGCTTTTTTTTGCCATTTTCGCCCACAACATAATCTTCTTGTTGTACAAAACGTGTTTTGTTATTGCTTACTTCGATAACAATAACAAGGCGACACAATAACAATGTGAAGCAGCAGAAATATGTGTAACCAACAACACATCATCGAAGCGATTGATTTTTGCGAAAATAAAACAAACAAAATTTGTCGATGTTGTTGTAGAACAAGAAGTTTTGGTTGATGGCGGGATGAGTGGTCACCCATGACCTAAATCATATGTTTATGATCTCTACCTTTCCCTACCATTTTGCTTCCAGATTATTGCCCACCTTACCTTGCCTGAGCCTACCATTTTGCTACACCTGTTTGGCTACCAACCCTACCTATGCATTTTTATACCATTTCCCTACCAATTTTATTTTCATGGTATAGCAGGGAACTAGCAGCTTTTGTCCACATTCCCACCTTTGCGTACCTCAAAGCTACATATAAAATGTGATTTCAATGCGTATAGGTAGCATGTTTGCCTGCGTGTTTCGAACCATTTTCCTGCTCAAAATTTTGTCTGGGGAAACACCGAAATGGGTCAAACAATATAAATTAATCAACAAGTTTATCGTGTCTCTGTATCGTGCAGTCAAATTTACATAAATATGCAACTGTATAATCGCCTGCAATTTAAACTACTAATTAAGAATCATTCAAACATTTATTATTTCGGTTGCTCAGAAAATCGAATCAAATATATGAAGTTTATGTATAATATTTTTCATAATATTTTTCATTTTTAAACGTGTTATTATATCTATCTAAAATATCAAAATTTTAGAGAATTAAATAAATCATTTCATTTTATTTTGTCTAATGGAAAAAATGTTTTTCTTAAAAGTATTACGTGACAGAAAAAACAGAGTAAGCAGTCAAAATCAGCACACTTTAATTATATAAAAAACATATGGGTTGTTCATAGCAAAAATTGTGCTAAGTTTCATAACATTTAATTAATTCAAGTTTGTTCATTTAATGCGTTTCATTTTTAATGCTCTTGTGTATTTTAGTTGAAATTATTTAATTAATAAAACCTGTAATATAGTCATGTCTGCGCATCATACTTAATGTATTTATTATAATTGTATTTTTGTTTTTTTTTATATGTATATTAAGCTTTTAAGCTAAGAAGAAAGACTTAAAATTAACTGAAATTCATATCAAAGACAACAACCGAAATTATTTCAAAGATGCAGCAAATAAGATATAATATCAACAATTACAACAACAACAACATACTAACTACTAATAAATTAAACGAAATACAAACCAAAACAACAACAACAAGAGAGGAATTCGAATAGCAATAAAGATACAAAACATATTTTATTCATTTTTTTTTAGTTTGTATTAATATAAATTAAAATAAATAAATTTATTTTATATAAAATGTATACAGCATAAAATAAAAATAAACAAATTAATTAACTATTAAATGTTTGTATCTTAAAAAAATACTAAAAATTAAGTAAAATTATAAATTAATGCAAAAAAACAAAAAACTTCATAAATATCTACAAACAAATGCAACTACCTTTGTTTGAGACACTTTGAATAATATAAACAAAAATTAAAAGCATAAAAAAATAATAATTTTGAAACCTTTCAGAGACTAAAGTATTCATTTTCCTACCCTATAACTTTTGTATTCCGATTGTTGTTCATTATTTATTCACATATCAAAAATAAAAATAATCTTTGAGTTATTTAACTAACTTTTGCAATTTTCGAATACTGAAAAAATATACATAAATATTTTCTGTGTCTTAAACTTGTATAAAAATGTCTTCCATTAAAAAATACTAAACATTTAATTAATGCGTTAATTAATTAATTATTAAAAAAAATTAAAATAAGTAAAGGTCTAATAATAAGCATGATGAAATACATGAAATTTTTAATTATTCGATTTGAAAGCATATCTTTCAGCATTATCAGCTCAGATACTCAAACACCGAAAAGTATATAGGATAAATGTGTGTTTGACAGTTTAAATTGACTCAAGAAAGATACAAATGAATGTGTGTGTGTGCGAGTGTTTTTTTGTGAAGATGACTTTATTGTTATTATTTTAGGAATTCGATTTATTTTTATTGATCAACAATTTAAGGTTACCACATATACAATGACAAAATCCCACAAGATAACTTGATTCTTTTACAAAAATTTATCGATCAATACGATGTGTATATTATAAACTATTAGCGTATTCACAGTTTCATGGTATTGATACGACATTGTACGAATACGATAGTACGGCAATTGAACGGTGAGTACCACATTTCTACTCATTGAAATATTTCGTCGAATAAATACAGCTGATTCTTATAAAATTAGGATTTTTTTTTAAATTATCATAAATATTTTCGATTTGAAAAAAAAAAAACAAATAAATTAACATTTTATGTGCACTATTGGAATTCAATTTCACAATTTTTCTCACTTCACAAAATACGACACCAGAAAACATGTCTCAGGGCTACTCTCAAATACAAACCTTTTGGTATTTCACTTTTATAAGGGATGCAACAACAAATTGACATTTCTGTGTTATTATATCGTATATATACTACATGGTACGAATACCACAATTAAATACGATGAACGGTGAATACGCTATATTGTAAACTTTTCCGTTTCAATTTTTTGTTCACCTTTTTTTAAATGCTTTGTTGACTTTATATAATTTAAATTATTTTAAAATATTACGAATATTAGAAATTAACATTATTTTGATAAAAATATATAATATCGGTTATCAAAAACAAGATATTCGAAATATTTCGAAAGCTCAGTAAAAAGTTCATTGGTCGATATCTCGTAAATCAGTAGAACATATTGGGAAATCAAATTTTAAAGTTTGAATTGCTTTTTGCAATTTTTTCTGTTATTTTGGTTTATTTATCAATTATTATTACGTATATAAAATATCTTTGGATTTGGATAACTCTGAATTATAAATACGGATTTTGTGAGGCTATATCCTGACCAAAACGCAAATATTTTTGATTTTATAATATTAATTATTTGTTTTTAAAGCACGAATCGATTGGCATCAATATTTAAAAATAACCTCTGATCTGAAAATCTACAAATTACATACAGAAAAATTCTATGTAGTTTCCTTGTAGAATTAAAATTAATGACAAACGTTCAAAAACTATTTAAAGTCAACTTTAAAAATTAATGTCAGCTTTTCGGCATTTTATTATTTTTTAAAATTGTCAAACAAGTAGACTTTAATTTTAAAGTCGACTTTAAATTGGTGTACACTGAGACAAAAAGTACACCTTTTTTTAAATCTTTGGCGAATTTAAAATGCAAGACTCTTACTTGAAATTTGTCAGATTAAAATTTAATTTATTTAATTTAAAACAATTTATATTCATGTCAGTAAAATAACCACGATTATAAAGGATATCGGAAATATTAAGAATTACAAAGTCAGGCAATAGCACACAATCTGATGATCATTGAGAAAATGTTTGTACTCCTACATAAAATTACACTTTAAATTTTAAATTTTCACATTAAAATGTAAAATTTATTTAAAATTAAAAGTAAACACTTTTGAGTTTTCAAATACGTCGGACTTTATACATTCACACTTTTAATTATAAAGTATTTTGTGACGAAGTTTAAAGTGATTTTAAAGTTTTTATTTTCGCTGTATGAATATGCTCATTTGGTTGCAGTAACCTTATGTTAGTTTTTTACTTTTCGCAGAAATTATAAATTCGTCTATTTGTTACAGCAACTAAATAAGTTGTTGTATCAACATAAATAAATGGCAATCGGCTATTATTAAGAAACGTCAAAGTTTTCAAAAGTCGAAAATTAAATATTATTATTAAGTTATTTATAAAATTAAAACAAAATTAAAAAAGAGATATATGACATATATGAAAAGATATATGATATACGTCACTATCATGCCAAAGGCTCGTAGGTGTAATTTTGTAATTTTTGGGACATTTGTATTTTTTTTTTTACATTTATAAATGTAGTTTTTTAGTCAAGTATCCTGTGCCAAAATCGTGTGTTGGATATTTCTAACCACAAAGACAAAACCAAAAGGGCGAATATGAAAAATTCTAAATCATGCCATGCCAAATAGACATCTGAACAAGTGCATTTGAAACCCACTTCAAGACATTCACTTCGTTTCAAAACATTTACTGTCGTCAACTGTATGCTTGAACTACACCATAATACTGTCGATTGTCATTTGCGAAATGAATATGATAAAATAGTGGTGCAAAGGCATTAATTGTTTTTTTTTTTAAAGCACCTATCGATTGGCATCATTATTTAAAAATATTTTGCAAAAGCTTTTTCTTGCAAATAAGAAATGGCAAACATATTTTTGGCAAATTATTTTTAAATAATGATGCCAATCGATAGGTGCTTTTAAAACAAACAGTTAATGCCTTTACATCACTATTTTATCTTCACCAATAGCAAAAAAAAATAAGAGATTCACCCTTTTGGCATGTAAAGGTTTTCATTTTTTCAAATTCGACCTTTGAGTTTAGTCCTTTGTGGCTAGAAATATCCAGCAAAACCACACACGATTTTGGCACAGTATACTTGAGGAAAAACAACATTCAAAAATTAAAAAAAAAATAAACTCAAGTGTAAAAAATTACACATTCGCCTCTTTGGAATGATAGTATCATTTTCGTATCATTGTAGATTATCGAAAAGAAAAAACACTTTGGAACTATTAAGGATATCGCTTTGTTATCGTTAAGATATCGATTGGTTTTCTGGGTATTTCTGTAGAAATTTTAGGTAATCAATTGATATAGGTATAGCAATTGTGGGTGCAAAAAATATCTAGAAAATTGTATATCAGTCTATTTTTAGAAATGTATACATTTTTATATATACATATGTATACATATTTTTGTATACATATTTTTATGTATACATATTTTTAGAAATGTATACAGAGTGGCGATAACTCCAAAGACACGCGTAATTTGTTATTATCGATTGAATACAATTTATAAATTTGTGTACAATGAGTTCAATATTTATTTTAATCAAGTTATAAAAACATTGCATTCTATGTTTATTTAAAATAATTTTTATAGTATACATTAATAAAATTAAAAATTAGTTTTATGGGAATTTCCCGTGCATTTCTCGTACAAATTAATTACAAGATTCGATATTTAAACATTTATAACATAGAAATAGCACTAATTTTCGAATCAATCTCGTACTTTTGTTATTATTTTTTTCGATATCGATTGGATTTCGTAAAAAATGTCGTCCGAGAGAGCTCAGAAAACGTTTAAATCACCTATATCTCTCAATGCGAAATAGAAAAAAAATTCATACTGGGGAATAACATACAGAAAACCTAACTGCAGATTTAAATAAAATTATTATTTTGTTTCGCTTTTGAAAATAATAATAAAAAGATTATTTTGAGTATTATGTTAGCATTTTTATGTTTTTACTGTAACTATTTTTAATCGATAGGTCGGATTCGAAATTTGATGAAACTCAAAGTATATGAATGTGTTTTGATTGTATGAATCAAATGTGAATTATATTGTTGTGTGTGATTGAAAATATAGCTGTTTGTAAATGGTCAGGATGTGGTTATGACAAGAAATTGAATGTTTTTTAATATAATGTTGAATTCTCTAAATAATATTATATTAAGCATTTAGTGAGTAAGCCATTATTATGCATTCAATATTCTTTCTTTGCACTGCTTTTTTGCTACTACAAGTAATATATACATTTATGGTTAAGTATATATAATAACTAGATTTTATGAAATTTTCTGTTTCCAGAAGTACATCAAAATTTACAATTTTTTTTTACGAATTTTAAAATTTTTGTAAAATGATTTCTAAAATCAAATCTAGCTTAAAGACAAAACAAAACTATTTTATGATTTCAATAACATGCTTTTTCTAATGCTATAATAGTTTTTACGAACTTTTCAAAAAAAAAAAAAAAACATTACGATATTTAATTTTGATTAAAGAATATTTAATACTTGTATATAACTCATATAACATATTACATACTACTTAACTTTAGAAATTTTACAGAAAATTCCAAAATAGATTAAAACTTGTTCATACAAAACATTAAAATCAAAACAAAATTTTGAAGAAAGACACAAAATAAATAAAAAAACTATTTAGGAAAACTGTTAGATAGTTTATGTGTTTTAAATCAAATTTTACGAATTCCATTAAATAAATATAAAATGGTCACTTAGTCACCATATCAAACAAAAAAAAACAAAATAAATATTTTATTAATTTTGATAAATATTTTTAAAACTAAAACTGTAATTTCAATAAATGAAAGACAAAGTCCAAATGTTTTCTTTTTTATTATTATTATATAAAAATTCACGTTTCACATGTTAAAGAGTTGGGAAAACACATAAAGTAAATTTTCCTTTGGTTGAACTCTGTTACAAACCCATGTTACTCATATATCTAATACATTTATAGTGAGAAATTAAATAAAAATAAATAGCATAATTGTCCAGTCTAATGTTCCATTTAATGAAAAAAAGAAAAACAAAACCCAAAACAACTAGTAAAACTCAAAACAGTAGTTGATAAAACTCACATTTTGGAAAAACCTCTTCTCAAGTAAGGTCCTATTTAAAAACAGTTCATTCAAAGTTTGCATGTAAAACCTATTCGATGTCATGATATGTATATGAAGTTTAATAAATCACATGTTTTTATGTAAAAATAAAAAAAAATAAAATCCGATTATGACCAAGAAAATAATGGAAAGCGAAGCAAAGAGTGTTACGAAAAAAAATACGAAATCGTTTAAACAAATGAGAGCTACTATATAACACCATAAAACAAGTTACATTTTATTTTTGAAGTATTTTTTGTTTTCTTGTTAATGTTGATGAAATTATAAATATATGGAAAAAGTATGTAATGGCTTAGAAAAATAAAAAAAATATTATATATAAGAATTCATAACATAAAATAAACTTTTCCGAAATTCAACTAAATGTATTGTAAAAACAACTACCTAAATATTTATACAAATATCTAATTAAGTCAAATGTTTTATACACACACAAATGCAATTATACTCCCACATACACTCACGGACTCGCACACTCACATACACACAACCATACATATATACTATATCTATACAGACCACACACACATGCGAACATTTACATGAATATATGTTAAGAAATCTTTTTATTAAAATACAATTAAAATTATACAGACAGACAGACAGGCAGACAGACAGAGGTATGAAGATGTATTAATAAACTTTTGACAGAATTTCACCTAATAGATTATTAAATTATTTCAAGGAACCTAGTTTAAGATTATTAAATAATGACTTGCTAATTAATTACTATTATCATAATAATGAAATACTTATAAAAATAAAATTAATACCAAGAAATTGAGTCTAAACATTTTTATTATTTTATATTCAACGTATTTTCTATTTAACCCATATAAGCCTGACTTTTTTTTTGAGCTGGAAAAAATTTCTGTTTTAGAACTCGCGATTCTGAATAACGTTTGTTCTACGACTTTGCTCATAGATGATACTTACTAGACATCTGCACAAGTCCATTTGAAACCCACTTCGTTTCAAAACATTTTCTGTCAACTCTATGATTGAAAATCATATGAATGTCTTGCTCACAACAACAAAGAACCAAGTACTGTCAAAACAAAACATAAGCAAAATAAACTGAAGTGAAGAGGTTTATGATGATGTGCAATAAACATTCAAATACTGAAATGAACTGCTTATGACACCGAGTACTTAGTGCATTTTTTATTTTTTTTTATCATTCTTACTAGAGTAAGGAATAGAGTAGGAATTTTCATTAATATTGATATATAGAAAAAACAAAAGGTATAAGAAAATCACATAATATTTTATATTAAGTTTTTTATTTATCGAAAAACATTTTTTTCATTATTTAATTTTTTCATTAATTAATTTTTTTTTTTTAGCTTTTCGACCAAAACGTTGTTTTTGTAGTAAAAATTTTTATTTTAAATTTTTTTTTTTTTTTTTTAATATTGTTTGTTGTATTTTTTATTAACACATAAATAACAATAACAACATTACTGCCGTAGAACGAGCGTCAGATTTGTTGTTGTTTTCAATGTTCGTCTTCTCACTCATTACTCGTTGCGCTCACTCGCTGCACCTACTGTATTCGTTGCATGTTCAGCGACAGTGTTGTCGTTTGTTGTGTTTTTCAAAACATTGAAAGTTTTGAATGGCTTGATGTTTTGACAGTGCTTGACACCAATGAAACAAATACTGAAGTGAAGTGAAGTCGCTCAAAGAGACTTCACTATAATACTGTCGATTGTTATTTGTGAAATGAATTCAAAACTGTAGAGTGCAGTAGTGCATATTTGCAGAGGAAAGTTCAAAACCATTTGTGCATATGTCTAATACTTACCAGAACCAGGTCCAAAATATCTCGTTAATTCCTTGCGGAACAACTGGGCACCAAAGACATTTTTTTTCTCAAAAATTAAGATATTTTATTGTAAAAATCAAATATTATAATAAAAAAAAAGTAATAAAGTAAAAAAGTCATTTAGTTTTGGTGAAACTCAGAAAAACAGTTTTTTTTCCATAGAAAAACACAAAACTACTCTACATTTTTGGCATCGAACCTTTGAACGAGATGTACATTTTGGATTTTTACAACGTGGCTTCCCTTCAACTTCCCTATTCTGGGAAATGCCCGAAGTTATCCGTGCGAATGTCGATCGGCTGCAGAGGAGCAGACATTGAACGATGACAGTTTACGGCAATTTCAAGTTCAAGCTTACTTGGTCGACCGCGCATTCGTATTTTAGAACCAGATTTGGTTAAGCATTGCCCATTGCTGCGGACAGAACTTCATGTAATAATTTCTTAGGCTCCATTTGGTTAGTCACTGTATGATGTCACTTGTATAAAATCCACGCATTGATCATAGCCATGTCTCACATATGGTAAAACAAACGATTTGTCCACTTACGTGACTTTATACGGATATGACTATGGCCGAGTGACGAATCCATGAGATCAACACCGCCCATATATTTGTTATATTCATGTATTACATTTGGGCATTCAATAATTTCCATAACCTTTTTCTTTATATTGTATCGCTCAACGGTTGGGGCATTCTCTGGCGTTTGACCATCGGTGGAAATATATGACTTCACTCCGGCCATTGTCAATATTTACAACCTTATTGTCATACCACGCCACTGTTGTGACCCAATCACTTCGATTATCGAACTTCTGCGGTAATTTGCATAACATAAGTCGTGGACGGCGAACAGTTCCAACCGAATAGATGCCTTGTGTTCGAAAATACACCATTAACGAAGTGGATGTGAAATAATTGTCGAAATAAGTATATCGTATGATTTGTGAACCAAGGAACCGAGCGAGCCAATCGTACAACATCGTTTGCAGATGCACCCATGTTTGGTTAATTTTCCTTACGATGGTCGTCGTCGCCGGAATAAATTTCAAACCCATAGCAAAATCCCAAATTATCGCACATAAGAAATAATTTATCACCCCACGGGTGCGGTTTGTTTATATTTGGTTTATATTTGTCGCACATATTTGTTCGTCAACACACAATTTTGCTCGTTTAGGCACTTTTTGAAAATTTCTCTTCAATGCGGTGATGATCGGACGTATTTTGTACAGCCGAATGTAATCCTGGTCGTTTTGTGCTATCGGTCCATACATTCGAACTGTTTCGAAGACACGTCTACTTCTTCGATTGCTCGCATTGCGGGATGTCGTCGATTGCTCTTGAATGCGATGTCTGCGCGGCATTTTGTTGTTATTATTGAAGTGCAAGTATTGCCGAATCTTAACCTAACGATTTCGGGACATACAATCCGTAATTTGCTTGAAACCATAGTCGCTCCAATAAGATCTAATGCTCGGATACTTATAGACCGACATTTAATAACTGCAACCCATAAACCGTTTATTTCATCCGGCGTGGTATTCAATGGGTTTTCAAAGTCTTTTTGCTCTGCGTAAATGTTGCTCTGTTCCACAATATTCGAAATAATATCATCTGATATGAAAAACGAAAAAAATTTAAACGGTGAGTTCAATGCCAATATTTCCGGTGTCAAAGAGTCATCGCCTCGAAATTTAACTAAATTCGAATGCAATTGAAGTCTTCTTTTTCGCCACAATGGTTTTTTGAACTCATTAGACTCTTTATCATCGGGAATGATCATCAACAATAAATTGCTCTTCTTCAACATCTACACCTAATATACATTGCATTTAGAGACAAATACAATTTTTCGTATAAATGATTACCTAGGTCTACATCGCTGAAATTGACTGATGCATTGATTTCACTATCATCATCTATTAAATTTTCGGCACGCAATGTAACACCTTAGTCGAAATCTGGATCATAATCACTGTCGTCAGCAGAAAAGTCTTCATCTTCGCTTTCCGACCACGCAATTGAATTGACACACTCGGTAATCTCTTCATTTGTTCGCAAATCACGAATTCTACGCACCATTTTTAAATAAATTAAAGGAAGAAAAACGAGTTGGGAAAGTTAGGTCACAGGGTAAGTTCGGTCACATGGGGCGGATTTTTATAGTCGGTCGGGCCCGACTATGGAATACCCTACACCTTTGGTGGAGATATTAATGAGGAATATTTAATTGTATACCTTAATTTTAAAATTTTAATTATGCTGAACCTCCCCACCCTCAGAATATTATTTATATATCAGAAATTTACGTCTTATATCCTCATAAATTAAAAAATTATATAAAGTATAAAAAACTAAAAAAAAAATTTGAAAAATATAATTGGGCGGACCACGCCTATATTTAAAATTTTGAAAGGCTAATATTTCATAGATTTGATTTTAATAATTTACGGATCAAATTTCCACTATGAAAACGCGGGAAATAATGAAAAAAAAAAGTGGGCGGATCACGCCCATTATTGGACCACATATTTTTAGGTGTATTCTAACAATACGTTTTAAATTTTATAACTATACCTTGAATACTTTTCGAGTTATTAGTTTCGGAAGAGTTATATAAAAGTGACTTGCATGGGAGGTGGGCGTGTCCGTTGACCGATTTGGCTCATTTTCAAACTCAGTTCCTACTTTTGGCTAAAATATATTGAGACGAAATTTCATCGCATTCTGATCAGTATTTCTCAAGTTATTCTGTATTCGGACAGCAAGACAGCAAGACGGACAGACAGACAGACTGACAGACGGACATGGCTAAACGGACTCGGGTAGTTATGCTGATCAAGAATATATATACTTTTCCATACCGGACACGCCTCCTAAGGGGCGTTACAATATAAGCACAAAGTTAATATACCCTGTACCTCATAGGTGTAGGGTATAAACATAAAATGTTTTTATAGAATTTCATATTGGTTCAAATTCGTACTCCCGGTGCTTGACGATTCCGCAAAGAACAAACCATAAATTCGAAAAAAAAACAATAAAATAAAAAAATAAATTTATATCAAATACTCACAATAGCTTCTAGAGATTCCAACGATTACGGAAATATTTTTTTATACCCTACACTAAGAGTGAAAGGGTATATTCAGTTTAGTACGCCCAGAAGGAAGCATCTCCGATATGGAAAAGTATATATATATTCTTGATCAGCATGACCTCCTGAGTTGATTTAGCGATGTCCGTCCGTCTGTCTGTCCGTCTATCTGTCTGTTGAAATCCCTACTACTTTTAAAATTGAAGAGCTAGATAAATGAAACTTATAACTTAGATTACTAATATACCTACGCTGTATGTGCATGGCGAGATCGGTCCATTATGACCTATGATCCGACCACTTATGTTCAAATACCTCATATAAAATGTACATATTAAGATCATTTTTTATGTATACGTGCTTAGGTAAACGTTTTTTGGTCAAATATATATTGACATCATGCTCAAATACATGATAATAATGTTTTCCGGCGAAAAGAATTGTGGTTCACAAAAAAAAAATCGAAATTCGGTACACCTATCCATTTGTAAATATGGGTATCAAATGAATGGAAATTCCTCAGCGATTGAATTTTTGTAGTTATTTGCAGGATTCGTATACCCTGGTGACCTATATATCACTTTGAATGGTAACCACACATATGTGTAGGGTATTTATAGTCAGCTTAGACTGACCATAATTTTGATAATCCTAACTATCATAATTACACCTACTTTAAAATTTCCCATGTGATCAAACCTTCCCAACTGGTTTACTTTAAATTACTCTAGTTATCTACATAAATTCATTAATCGCGCGTAGATACGAGAGATTTGGATGATTTATGCAAAAATTATGCAAAAACGAGTTGGGAAAGTTGGGTTACATGGGTAAGTTCGGTCACTAGAGATGGACTTTTATAGTCGGACGGGCCCGACTATAGAATACCCCACTTTTGGTGGATTTATTTCTGGTATAATTTTGTGGGATATGAAAAAACGAGAAATTAATTAAGAAAAAAAATCTGGGCGGATCACGCCCATTTTTGGAACACATATTTTTAGGTAAATTCTTACAATACGTTCTAAATTTTATTACTATATCTTGAATACTTTTGTAGTTATTGGTTCTCAAAAAGTTATATATAAGAGACTTGTATGGGAGGTGGGCGTGTCCGTTTACCGATTTGGGTCATTTTCAAACTCCGAACTACTTTTTGGCCAAAACATGTTGAAACAAAATTTCATCGCATTCTGAGCATTTCCGGTCTGACAGAAAGACAGACAGACAGACGGATTCTAGTAGTTATGCTGATCAGGAATATATATTCTTTTCCATACCGGACACGCCTCCTAAGGGGTGTTACAATATCTGCACAAAGTTAATATACCCTGTAAGGGGACGAGATTAAAAAATTTATTGCGAAAATATTTATGGATCCGGGCGGCAGTGGCAACAACAAATGGTCAGTGACAAAAAATAAAACACAAAACAAAACATAAATTTCATCGAGCAAAACTAAAACTAATTGTTTGAGACATTTCTCCCAAAGAAGTCCTTGTTGATATGAATGATTTAGTGAGCAGATGTGCCGTGCCGATGAAGTATTGAATGTTTTGGGGAATTTATTGAAAACCAAATAATCTGTTTAATGTTTTGCATTCAAATTTGACCCAAAGTTCGTTGCGTAAAAACAAAAAATAATGGAAACGTTATTTGTTTTTGTTTATTTTTAATGAACATTTTTTAATGAAACTTTTTCATATAATGCTAAAGGAGCCGCTGAAGAATTTTGTAATTTAGTCTGTTATAAAGGAAGTTAGTTGAATGGATGTAGCGCCGCACAGTGAGGACAGGGAGTTAAAAATGGTATCTAAAGTCTATTTGACTTTTGAGATTTTCACCAATTTTACTTTCCGCCAAGTGGTCATACGAATTTACTTGGCATGGTTTATGTGCATGTAAAGGACATTATTTTTTTCTAAGTTTAATTACAGAAATTTGAATTAAAAATTTTATTTTTTTTTATTTTTAGGGGGTACCAACTCTAAGGAAAATAAATTTCTGCCGAAAGGTCCCATGTTTTAACCTGTGCTGGGACTAACAACATCTTTTCATAGAGAACCTCAAACCTCCGAGAGTAAAAACCGCCCATGAAAAAGCTCTCAGAAGCTTTTGATGTAGTGAATATTTAAATGCGTTTTTTGTTTGATTGGAAATTGATGAAATATGTTTTTAAAACACTAAAGCCTGAATCACACGATTGAATAAAGAATCAACTTTTGATTCAATTTTCAAATAATTTTAATATAAACGTGTGATTTCCCAATGTGTGTATTGAAAATTAGGCGCAATCACACGGTTGATATTAAAATTGTTTTGAAAATTGATTCAAAAGTTCATTGTTTAATCAATCGTGTGTTTCAGACTCAAAAATAACAATTTTTCGATTAGATTTTGCTTAGGATTTTAGTAGATAGAACAACATTTTTTCTTGTAATAAGTTTTTTTTATTTATATTTGGCATGATTGATTTAGATACTCAAAATTTTGAACCTCTAAATTTGTGAATTTTTGAATTCGTTTAATCCATTTCGAGTTCTAATAAAGATATTGCGCCAATTCAAACCAAAAAATTTCAAACCAAAAAATATATATTTTTGAGTATCTAATATTCAGCCCAATCGAGGTTCCCGATGAACGGAAACTCGTCGGATTGTTCTCCTTCCGACGGAAAATAAAATTTAATCAAGTTTTCCGAGGAACGGGAAACATTTATAAAACAACGCAACATTGTTTTCCTCTCAATTTCGATATTAAATGCCAAAATTCGAAGTAAAAACTAAATTTGTTTTCAATTTTATTGATTGAACGTACTCTATTTGACATTTTAAAATGACTGCAAATACAAAACGAATGTAATTTTATTTTTTAATTTATGTTCCTAACGACAGTAGGTACTTAAATAGTTAAATTTTCATAGCAATTTTAGCAAGTTTCCAACATCCAAGCTGTCGAAATAGCTCATTTTTTAACTATTTGCTCAATTTAAACTACTTTATTTCGGCAATCAATTACTAAAAATATAAAATTTCATGTTTTCACATAAAAATAAAATGTGAACAAATTTGACAGTAAATGTTCACACGACGGGAAACTCGATTGATATGTTTCCGATGAAAATTTTCGAATATACGTCGGATAACTGTGAGTTGCTCGATTGCTTTTTTGTCAATTCCGTCAGAAATGTCTCCCGAAGCGTTTCTCGATTGGGCTGATTATCAATCATGCCAAATATTATTAAAAAAATTCTGTACCTCATAGGTATAGGGTATAAATATGCAATAATTATGCAAAATACGCAAACTATATGCAAAATATGCAAAGTATACAAATTATATGCAAAATATGCAATTTGCAAAAAATATGCAAAATATTCAAAATATGCAAATATGCAAAACAGATTGACCATAATTCGAATTACTTTTCAACGATAATTAATTCTGTTTTTGTCCGACTTAAATTTGAGGCTTCGTTAAAATATGCATATAAATCCGCAAATGCATATTTTAAAGTTAATTTGCCATATTATTAATAAACAATATAGTTATTCATTCTATACTTGTAACTTAAATGGAAAATTTATAATGTAATATTTATTTATCGGCAAAATCGACAAAAAATCCCATAGCACATGAAAATTACCACAAAATTCCCACAGTCATTAAAAATTACCACAAAAATACCACAGAAAGTTAAATTAACTCAAAAATACCAGATAAATTTATAAATACCAAGAAAATTCTTTTAATAATAATAGTTTGGCACTACAGTCCTATAAGAACTTAGGCCGAGCTCTCTCACCATTTTGAGCTACAGTTTATTGCCGAATCCAAACGGCGGGTGAAAGTTTTTCAAATGCAATGTTTTACTCTCGTAGGTTTGCCATTTACTGCCGAGAGGTAACGCGGTATAGAAAAATGTTTCTATGAAAAGATGTTGTTAGCCCCAGTTCAGACTTGAACCGAGGACCTTTCGGCTCGCAGTCCAACGCACTAACCACTGAGATACCACGGTTACATTCTTAAATGAATTAAATATAAAAATAAAAGTCACATGGGAATTAAAAACCACTAAGAAAATTAATGCATACATTTAAAATTTGCCACAAAATTAATAAAAATCCAAATAAAAAACCTTGAACAAATGTAGGGTCTCGAAAGAGTGTTTTTATTTGCAAATGCTAAATTAATTGTAAAAAATAACATAAAGTTAATCAATTTATTTAAAATATTTTTTTTTTTTTTTTTGGAATCTCTTCCAAATAATCATCGTCAACTGCGTTAGATGTATCGATTTCCATATTTAAGCGATGCAGTTCACTATTTGTCAACTCGACAATATTACCGGATGAACTGTTTTCATTATAATGGATATTTGTTAGTTTCAAAAGTGCTAATGCAGCGAGTGCCTTTGCCAAACATTCTGCAACAGCAATATTTTTGTCGCAACTTGTGCGATGTTAAAATACAAATACAAGTTTCTTTTATTTTTCCACAATTCTCTATTTTTGCTTATGGTTAAATTTCTTTATTTTAAAACAAATTATCACGACTTCTTAAAAAATCCTGAAATGTCTTCAGGTTGTGAAGTCTTGGAAAGCTTTCTACGTCCACTAATTTTTAACTTAAGCAACGAACACTTTCTATTATTTTAAAATACGATTGGGGATATTTTTGAATTAACGTCTTCACTGATCCTATTTTCTTTGCAAGTCGGTGTGTTCGAAATGTTGATAGCATTAAATTTACATTTGGTGTGTTCGATATTTGAGTTACATAAAAAAAAAACTGTGGGAAAAATATTACCACAGCCATTAAAAATTCACATGGGAAATAAATTTCCCACTGCCACTAAAAATTACCACAAATGGGAAATTTCCCTCGGAACTGGCAACTATGAGTACCAGTTGTTTCAAGTAGCAGTTCCACAAAACAAAATACCTTGAGTTGATTTCGTAGATTTTTTAGTTTTTCAACGTATTGACAGTTTTGTACTGGTTTGACAGTTTTTGTACTCAATTTAAGACATTTAGGTACTTAATATTGCAAACTGCATTTGATTATTGCATTGAACCAAAAAGCATTTTGCGTATTTACAGTTCCTCGTATAGTTCTTTTTCCCGTAGGAATGCTAAGTGAATCTATGCTGGATGCTGGTGAATCTATTCTATCCATTATTATTTGATGTATGAAAGTTAGAGACTTTAAATTTAGTAGTTTCAGACGATCTTCATATGGGGGGTAATGTAAGTTATCTCACATTAAAATCGTTGAGTCAATATTTACATTGTAGAAAGGAGACTTGTAGTATTTTCATATCTAAATTAACCAATGTTTTAATAATTTACTTTATTTTTTACATTAAATTTGATATAAATACAGTATGTAGTAACAATTATTGCATATGTAGTAATATTTTAAAATTTAGCTTGAAGTTAAATAAATAACAACAGTCTTTTTTGACAGACTAATATTTTCGAATTGTAAATAAATGCAGAATATTATAAAATTAAAAGAGTATGTTATATTTAAACTGTAGATTGATGCAAAATAAATACAGTATGTAGTGAAATTTGAAACAGATGTAGTAATTTATCTACATATTTAAATACCTATAAATAAAGATATAATGTTGTTCTTTTAATACAACTTTATTTAAATTTTGCAGTAAAATTATATAGTTATTTTCCATACAAAAATGTTTTTTAAAAACATCAATGTAGTAAAAATAAACAGATATAATTTCAACATAAATTAAATACAATTGTATTTCTTTTAAAGACATTTATATTTATTTTTACAATATCAAATTTAACACATTTCGAGTTGAAACTTGGAATACATATAGTATTCGATGTGGCACCTATTAAAATAAATTTTAAAGTTCGAATTTTGGCCGATAGGGGGCGCTAGACCGTGTGAGGTATGTTCTTTAACTAGAATATTGAAACTTAGAATATTAATAGTTTTAGACACAGGAAAAACATGGCAAACTCAGAACTTTGAATTTTGTCCGCTATGGGGCGCATTTACTATTAATGTACCCTCTAAAGTACGTTCTTCACCTAGAAAATTGAAATTTAAAATATGTATAGTATTGGCAACGCGCAAAAATTTAGTAAACTTAGAACTTTGAATTTTCTCCGCTAAAGGTCATATTAATTATAAATGGACCCTCTGAAGTGCGTTGTTCACCTAGAATCATGAAATCCTATTAATATAATAAATCTGTTTGTACGTTTGTTCCGCTTCTCCGTCTAAACTGCTGATCTGATTTTCTTGAAATTTTTACCACAGATGCGGTATGATCTGGAAGGAATGATAGGCTATATATGGGCGAGATTGGACATATAGACATGGCATCTCCCATACAACCTAAACTTTCAATATGATATAACTTGGCACTTTTACCAGCCACAAACATGAAACAAATAACTCAAACAAAAAAAAATTAAAAATTTTAAAGTTAAAACATAAAAGCAAAAACACAAAACAAAAGCAAAAATACAAAAACAAAAGCAAAAACATAAAACTAACATTCAAACTAAAGGAAAAACAAAATAAGGAATGACAATAAAAAGCATACTCACCGCAATAAAATGCACCACAAAGTAAAAACATAAAAGCAAAAGCACAAAACAAAAGCAAAAGCAAAAATACAAAAACAAAAGCAATAACATAAAACTAAAATCCAAACTAAAGGAAAAACAAAATAATGAATTATAATGAAAAGCGACCACAATAAAATACACCACACTAAAATTCACCACACTAAAACTCACCACACTAAAACTCACCACACTAAAACTCACCACACTAAATCTCACCTCACTAAAATTCACCACACTAAAACTCACCACACTAAAACACCCCACAAAAAATGCACCACACTAAAATTCACCTCACCAAACTTCTCTTCACTAAAACTCACCACAATAAAATTCACAACATTAAAATTCACCACACTAAAACTCACCACAATAAAATTCACCACACTAAAATCCTATTTATGCAAATTAATAATTCTAATGACCATATAATGACTAATAAAGTAAAAATAAAAAAACAACAAAAAAAATCTTTTTAAAAAACAAGCTTTTAAAAAATCTGTACTAAAAAATTAAAAATAAATTTACTAAAAATATAAAATATATTTATAGTAGGTATGTATATTTATAATTGTTCATGTCAGGATATTTTCAAATGGTAAAAGATTGCAAGTTTCCCTTAAGCATAATTTTCCTAACAGATGGCGCTTCACGCATGTTCGAAAACTATATTTTATCTTTTCGAATAACACTCCGCTTAAGAGAGACTTCCTTTTTCCTTAGCATTAAGTTATCCGATCACTTGTGATACAACTACGAAACCAACAGGTATAATCCACATAATAAACCAACATTAATTTCCATATTTCCTAATACTTGTGGTTTTATTTGTATGGTTTGACTGTTTCAAACGTACATGTTTGAAACACTCAAAAGTTCTCATTTCAACAGAATCATTTCATCAAGGCTTCTCCGGACAATATTTTTACGCTCCCCAGGTTCACAATAATGAATACATATTAATATATGAAATACATTAAATTCAATCTTATTCAAATTATATTATTATGATATACGTTTATCATATTAATATAATAAATCTGTTTGTTCGTTTGTACGTTTGTTCCGCTTCTCCATCTAAACGGCTGATCCGATACCACAGATCCGCATACCACAGGTATGGTCTGGAAATTTTAGTGTAGTGAGTTTTAGTGTGGTGAGTTTTAGTGTGGTGAATTTTAGTGCGGTGAGTTTTAGTGTGGTGAGTTTTAGTGTAGTGAAATTTTTAGTGTAGTGAGTTTTAGTGTTGTGAAATACAGTGCGGTGAATTTTAGTGTGGTGAGTTTTAGTGTAGTGAATTTTAGTGTGGTGAGTTTTAGTGTGGCGAATTATAGTGCGGTGGGTTTTAGTGTGGTGGATTTTAGTGCGGTGAGTTTTAGTGTGGTGAGTTTTAATGTGGTGAAATTTTAGGTAGTGAGTTTTAGTGTGGAGAGTTTGTTTTTCTTTTTTTTCCTTTTTTTGTTTTTCCATTAGTTTGGATTGTAGTTTTATGTGATTGATTTTGTTTTTGTATTTTTGCTTTTGTGTTGATTTGTGCTTATTGGCTTCTTTGCTTTTAATTTTTTTTTTTTATATGAGTTTTTTGTTTCATGTTCGTAGCTGGTGAAAGTGCCGAGTTATATCGTATTGAAAGTTTAGGTTATATGGGAGGTTCCACGCCTCTTTGTCCAACCCCGCCCATTCCAGACCATACCGCATCTGTTGTCAAAATTTCATGAAAATCGGTCAGCCGTTTAGACTGAGAAGCGGAACAAACGTGATTGCTTTTGTTTTGTATTTTTGCTTTTGTTTTATTTTGTGCTTTTGCTTTTTTGTTTTTAAATTTTTTTTATTAGATTTTTTAATACAGTATGTTTTTCGTTCCAGCCATATCTTTTTAATTTCAGATTAACCGAATGTACTAAAAAGAGCTATTCATAAATTTAGTAACTTGCGATGCACTATTTTTTGATTTGAACTCCATTTCAGGGTTGAAAATAATTAAAACAGTAGTATAAATTAAGACCAAAGATGTCTCATTTTCGTTTCAAATCTACTTAATATCAAGAAAAATTTACGAAATTCTACAAATAATGACCTAAAGTTTGAAAAAATTACCTAACGACTAAAGAAAGCCAAAAAATGACAAATGCATTAAAAAAATTACATGTCATTAAAATCCGAGCCCTGGTTATAACCTATTGCAACCAGAAGCATCTTTTTATGAGTGTTTTTTTAAAAGTGAATTTCTATTTCAACATATAAATAAAAAATATTATACAATAAATTAACTAAAAGATTTAACTAAAACATTAACAAAAACCTTTTTCTTATAATAAAGTATTAGGATACTGTAATTCGACTATACAATAACATTATTAATACGTATCCAGGGTTCGTAGAATATTTGAAATACATTCATTCTCCAATGAATATTCTCTCTGGGAATTTTTCCTTTCATTCATTCCCGAATTTTTGAATTTGTTTAAAATTCTTTGAATTTCATTCTCTCGCGAATTTATGAAATGATAAATTCATGTATATAAATGTTCTTGATTAAAAAAGAATATTCCGAATAATTCTTTTATATTCCTATTTCATTGGAATTTAGCAGAAACCACTTGCGTTATGGACATTTTTTTGGACAAATCGGTTCTATTGGGATTTGGCCAGAACCCGATTGAGTCATTGGAACTTTTTTGGGTGAATCTGTTCCAATGGGATTTGGTCAGAACCCAACTGCGTCATTGGACATTTTTTTGGACAAATCGGTTACATTGGGATTTGGCCAGAACCCAACTGCGTCATTGGACTTTTTTTTTGACAAATTGGTTCCATTGGGATTTGGCCAGAACCCAACTGCGTCATTGAACTTTTATTCGGGTGAATCTGTTCCAATGGGATTTGGCCAGAAAAAAAGTCCAATGACGCAGTTGGGTTCTGGCCAAATACCATTGGAACAGATTCACTCGAAAAAAGTCCAATGACGCAAGTGGGTTCTGGCCAAATCCAAATGGAACCAATTTGTCCAAAAAAAAGTCCAATGAAGCAGTTGGGTTCTGGCCAAATCCCAATTGAACCAATTGTCAAAAAAAAAGTCCAATGATGCAGTTGGGTTATGGCCAAACCCTATTGGAACATATTCACCCGAAAAAAAGTCCAATGACGCAGTTGGGTTGTGGCCAAACCCCAATGGAACCGATTTGTCCAAAACAAAATGTCCAATGACGCAGTTGGGTTCTGGCTAAATCCCAATGGAACCGATTTGTCCAATAAAATGTCCAATGACTCAATTGGGTTCTGGACAAATCCCATTAGAACAGATTGGCCCAAAAAAGTTGCAATGACGTTCTGGCCAAATCCTAATCGAGCCAGTTTGTCCATAGAAACCTTCCAAGTATTTCCTTTTTTATCCATAAAAGTTATATATAAAAAGAATGAAAAAGAACATTTATTTACATTTGTTTTCATTCGCAAATTTTAATATCATGCGAATTTATCATAACTTTTTTATCGTTGAAGAATTCGTATCGTTTCATTAATTCGTGAAAAGAATTAAAACTAATACTTCTCGCGAGAGAATTTTTCGAAAAGAATTTATGATTTTAAAATACTTTCTCCGAATGAATAAGAATGAAAAGAATGAAATTTTTTCATTCGCGAATGTATTTTTACGAACTCTGTACGTATCATTAAATAATTATAGATCTTGCTTATTGTAATTAAAAGAATGCAATACAAAATGTATGCTACAACATCATATTATATTTACTGTTTGAATATTATTAAAGTAATGGTAGTGTTCCTATTTTTAAATAGTATAAATAATTGTTTTTCTATTGAAATACTATTGATATACCATGTTTTTTTATAGGTATTCAAAACTCATCTTTAATTTTTGTATTTTGAGGGATGATTCATATTTTTATTTCATTTTTTCGTTGTGTGGTATTTCATTTATTATTTTATTTTTTAATTTTTTTTTTTAATAGTCGTATGAGTAATTTTAGTAAAATATTAAAATGCATTATAAAATTATAAACGACTTGATCCAGAAAAACTAAGAAACACGTGTACTTTATACCCGTGTGTGCAGCCAAATTACTTCGTACGGTGTAATAAGGTAATATTGGCGCTATATCTCTGAAGAACCTAGGCCGAGTGTGTTATATTTGTAGTGTATGTGGTAGGACCTACAGTGAGAGCAATGTTTTACTCCAGTAATTTTTCTATTGACCGCCAAGAGGTAGCGACGTATAGAAAAATAATTTATATTTTTTGATGTTAACAGTCGATAAGATCGTACTCCGGACCTTTCGACTCAGAATGCTTTGATTCAATATGTTTTCGCCAATGTGCTTTCGCAAATGCGCCAAATCTATCAACGGGCACACCCACCTTCCATAAAAACTATTTTTTCATATACATTTAGGAACCATTAACTCGAAAAGTTTTTGAATACTTTTGAATATAGTTATAAAATTTAAAACGAATTGTTAGAATTCGTCTAAAAATATGTTTCCAAAAATGTGCGTGAACCGCACATTATTTTCTGGTTTTTATTGTGGACATTTTACTCGTATATTATTGAGAACAAATCTATGAAATATTAGTCATACAAACCTTAATATGTATTTTAAATAAAACGTGGTCCGTCCACTTTTATTTGTCTATATTGAGTTTTTTTTCATACTTCTACATCAATTTTTATTTATATCACCGTCCGACACTACTTGGTAAACATGGAGAAGACCTATATATTTTTAAAGTACGCTAAAGAATAAAATACACGTTTCTCCCAGTTTTACTAAATCCAGTTTTTCAAAATCAATTTGAAAATGCATATTCATTTTTTACCAATATCACTCATACGACCCGTATTCCATATGATGAATTAATTTAAATTTTGTTTATGAGAATGATAAAATTGAAAATATTTCATTAATAACAGACTAAAAACTTATTAATACAAAAATTTAAATGTTATTTAAAATATTTTTCAGTTGATTGGAATTTTTTGACGCTTTTTTGACGTTTCTACACGTTCGAGTTCGTTTCACGGCAAAGGTACCAGCATACAACAAATAAATTTGCCTTTTTATGTTGTTTCTATATCTGACAATTCTTGATGAAACCGTTTACCATATTCTTCGCTAAAGTCTCCAAATTTTGGTGGGAAAAAATTGAAAATGATTGTGGAGGAATTGCATTTTGAGAATTGTCGACTCTTTTGTTGCCTAATATCACATATTTTGGGTGATTTAATATAAATGTTCATGCCAAATTACAAGATGGTATTTTGATGGCAACATATTTTAAAAATTAATTTTTAAAATTTTTACATATTTTTTGTATTGTAAAATAATATTTTTTTTTCAAAAGTAAAATTTGCAATAATTTTTCAATGATTTTGTAACTCTGATTTCGAAAATGGCATCAGTTTCATCAAATTGTCTTTAGTTATTGAGATATATACTATTTTTCGAAAATCGTAAAAACTATATGCTAAATTCAACATCTCAAAAACTAGATTGAATATGATAA
Organism: Dryomyza anilis; assembly: GCA_951804985.1. NCBI lineage: Eukaryota > Metazoa > Arthropoda > Insecta > Diptera > Dryomyzidae > Dryomyza > Dryomyza anilis. The sequence continues at coordinate 79,808,791 of OX638131.1, forward strand.
AACTGACTTCATTTTAGAAATCAGAGTTACATATATATTCAGGAATTATTACAACTTTTACTGTAGAAAAAAACAAAATTTTTTCTATACAAAAAAATATAAATTTAGAAAACTATTTTTTAAAATATGATGCCATCAAAATACTTTCTTGAAATTTTGCATGAACATTTATATTAAATCAACCAAAATATGTGATTTTTTCAGAATTTTGATGTCCTTTTTAAGGACATCAATTTTGAAATGCAAGGATAATGACCACGGACCACATGTTCTCGTTTAAAAGTCAAAACTTAATTTTTCTGATAGCATGTTTTATTAGCTTTAAAACGAGCCATCAATGGTTCTAAGAGATCAAATAGCCATCAAATAGCATTTCTAAGAGATATTTAAATATAAACAACCATACAAAAGTTATTTCCTGCCCATTTTTTTGTAAGTTTGAGCCACTGTATCTCTGAAAGTAGTGGGCGAAAAAATAAAAAACCAGTTGGGAAGGTTAGATCACATGGGAAATTTTAAAGTAGGTGTTATTATGATAGTTAGGATTATCAGGATTATCGGTCTAAGCCGACTATAAATACCCTACACATATGTGTGGTTACCATTCAAAGTGATATATAGGTCACCAGGATATACGAATCCTGAAAATAACTACAAACTTTCCATCGCTGAAGAATTTCCATTCATTTAATACCCATATGGGTAGGTGTACCGAATTTCGAATTTTTTTTGGGAACCACAACTCGTTTCGCAGGAAAACATTATTTTCATGTATGATGTCAATATATATTTGACCAAAAAAGTTTACCTAAGCACGTATACAGTAAAATTGATCTGTAGATTGTAATTTTATGTGAGGTATTTGAACATAAGTGGTCGGTTCTCAGGTCACAATAGATCGATTTTCCAATTCAATTTTCTTGTTCAGACAGCTTAGATATATAAGTAATCTAAATCTAAAGTTTCATTGCTCTAGCTCTTCTACTTTTTCCGGAATCGTGATTACAACAGACAGACAGAAGAACAGACAGACAGACGGACTAAATCGACTCAGGAGGTCATGCTGATCAAGAATATATATACTTCATGGTGTTACAAACGGCGTACCAAACTGAACATACCCTTTCACTCTTAGTGTAGGGTATACAAATTGGTCAGAACATATCTGGATACCCTTTATAAGTTGCCCAAATTTTATTGAAATCCAAATGGTAAAATCTCAAATTTAACTATTTTTGGTCGATTTGGTGTGGAATGACCCATATACGAAATATTTCAGAAAAAAAAAAGATTTTAAACATAATAATATTTATTTTACGAATTATCATGAATTTAAGGAAAACGAGTTGGGAAAGTTAGGTCACATGGGTAAGTTCGGTCACATGGGGCGGATTTTTATAGTCGGTCGGGCTCGACTATGGAATACCCTACACCTTTGGTGGGAATATTAATGTGGGATATTTAATTGCATACCTTAATTTTAAAGTTTTTAATTATGCTGAACCTCCCCACCCTCAGAATAGTATTCATATATCAGAAATTTACGTCTTATATCCCCATAAATTAAAAAATGTATATAAAAGTATAAAAAACTAAAAAAAAAATAAAAAACTAAAAATTTAAAATATTGAAAAAAAATTGAAAGGCTAATATTTCATAGATTTGATTTTAATAATTTACGGATCAAATTTCCACTATTAAAACCCGATAAATATTGTAAAAAAAAAAGTGGGCAGATCACGCCCATTTTTGGACCACATATTTATAGGTGAATTATAACAATACCTTTTAAATTTTATAACTATACCTTGAATACTTTTCGAGTTATTAGTTCCGAAAGAGTTATATAAAAGTGACTTGTATGGGAGGTGGGCGTGTCCGTTGACCGATTTGGCTCATTTTCAAACTCAGTTCCTACTTTTGGCGAAAATATATTGAGTCGAAATTCCATCGCATTCTGATCAGTATTTCTCAAGTTATTCTGTATTCGGACAGCAAGACAGCAAGACGGACAGACAGACAGACAGACAGACAGACAGACAGACGGACATGGCTAAACGGACTCGGGTAGTGATGCTGATCAAGAATATATATACTTTTCCATACCGGACACGCCTCCTAAGGGGCGTTACAATATATGCACAAAGTTAATATACCCTGTACCTCATAGGTGTAGGGTATAATTATCAAGTGAAATGAAAAAACAACATATTTCGACAACGATAAATATAACCAACAGCGATTACAACAATTTTGAATAAAATTAATAAAAATGTTAAAGAAAAAAACCGAAATTTAGAAAGTCAATTTTAAAATTTATTAAAAGTGTTATCAGAGATTTTAAAAATCCATAAATGATTTAAAAAAAAACTAAATATACAGAACTGTGGTTTAATTTAAAAAATATATAAAGTTGCAAAGAAAAGTCATTTTATTAAATTATAAATCTATTTCTTTGAAAAAAATCCAAAAAATGTTATGGTGTACGAGAATATATAACTTCAAAACTAATCGGTAGATTTTGTTTATTTTTTACGAAATATGAAAATATTAAGGTACAGTAATGCATTACTGTTTCACAATAAATGTATAAAAACATTAAATTTTTTAAATTTTCTTGGTATCAAAAATTTAAGAATGTCTTTAATATTTAAATATAAAATATTTTCATATAATCTATGTATTTCATTTATATTTAGAAACAAATTTTCAGCTAGCTGGATGGTTTTTGCAATTTTATATAATATGTAGTGAAATAATAATAGCTATATTAATATTCTAGATTTACTTTTTAATTATTTTTCATATATTATTTAATATTGTTACGAAAAGATATAATTTGCCTCATAGTGCAAGCATTCAACAATTTTAAATGAGACGCATTCAGCGCACTAACCAATGTGTTAGAAAGAGACGGAAGATCATTCAGCGTACTGAGCAATGTGCGAGAAAGAGATGGAAGATCTGCACATTAAAACACATGAGTGCGTCATTCTCGAAACAAGTCGAAGCTTGTCGAAACATGTCGAACTGATGCCTGCAGTATATAAGGCCGACACATCTGAGGCACAGCACTTCAGTAGTGATTGGAAAGTGGTCGAGTGCATATCGTGTGTGATCAATGTCAAGTTAAATAGTGGACATGCAGCAGTTGTTAGAAGTTATTATTAGTAAAGTTGTTTATTAAAGTGAATTAATAAAGTTAATTGTTATAATTTAAACCAAACATAAGAGTGTTTTTATTTTGTACCCAATCCAGAGATACGAACTTGTAGAACAGTTTGCCATAGACTGAATTTTCGTAACAATATATTTTCAGATTTAATGAAATTTCCCGGTTTTCCCGGGATATATAATTTTGTATTTTCCGTTTCCCGGAAAAAGCTATTTCCCGAAAATCATTACCCTCTAATCGCAAAGTTATACAATAAAAAATAAGGTTATTAAGTATTTACCTACTCCAATATTCTATTCATTCAACTTTGGAAAAATAACTTGAATCGTTGAATAATTAATAGCTTGAATGCTGCGCTGTCCTTGTCAATTGTTCGTACAAAACTCCGAACAAGACCCAGCTAGATGCAGTGGAGGTAAAATTATTTCGCTCGATGTGATCAATGCTAAATTGACCCAACTGAAAATTTATGCAAGGGTGCTATTCAAAAATGGTATAATGAAGTTCTGTGTTACGCCCCTCCCAAATATATAAAAAAACCTTGGTGTCTTGAATAGCATTTCTTTACACCTTACCTTTCTTTACACAGCAAACCTTTGACTGGTACATATGATAATTAATTGCATCATTATTTAGCTTCGCATTTTCATAATTTTCAGCCATGCAACTGGAATGAGTAATTGGGATGGATGTATATTTATCTACTATATATTTGTGAATGTTTGCATGTGTATGTATGTATGTATGTATGTATGTATGTATGTATGTATGTATGTATGTATGTATGTGTGTATGTTCCGAATAGTCAAAATGACTGAACCGAATTAAATACAATTTTTACACAATATGTACGTTGTACACAGACAAAATTTTGTTCATAAATGGAATGAACTCCGTTAATTGAGACAATGTTCATAATATATATAAATAAAATCATTATATTTATGAACTATTCTGCGTATATACGAATCTCACAATTTCAGCAAAATTGATATAATAAACGTGTTCATAATTGTTGCGAATTGCGTTTATTAAAGTATTCATATATATTTTTTGAGGCAAAGCAATTCAGCCGAGCATAAAGGCGATACTGAAAAATAAAAAAACAGTCTACCAAAAAGAGCATAGAAAAGACAACACAAAGTAGGTTTTTATTTTACTGACGCATCATGACGGCCAGCGATTATTTTAATTACTCGTTGAGACGCGTCGATAGTCGATGATGGCAGATACAGTTCTTAGTTTTTTTATTCGTACGTCATTTGATACTTATAGAGCAAATCGTTTCCTTTGTTGTTTACAACTCCAAAGAAACATGCGCCGCAGGTACCTAACATTGATCAACAATAAACAGCAGCAATTGGCAGCAACAACAAGATGTAGATAAAAACGAGTTGGGAAAGTTAGGTCACATGGGTAAGTTCGGTCATATGGGACGGACTGTTATAGTCGATCGGGCCCGACTATGGAATACCCTACACCTTAATGTGAGATATTTAATTGTATACCTCATAATATTATTCACATATCAGAAATTTACGTCTTATATAATTTAAAAAATTGATATAAAAGTATAAAATATATAATAAAAAAAAATTAAAAATAAAAGTGCGCGGACCACGCCTATTTTTAAAATTTTGTAAAGCAAATATTTCACAGATTTGATTTTAATAATTTACGGATCAAATTTCCACTATGAAAACCCGGGAAATAATGAAAAAAAAAGTGGGCGGATCACGCCCATTTTTGGACCACATATTTTTAGGTGAACTATAACAATATGTTTTAAATTTTATAACTATATTTTGAATACTTTTCGAGTTATTAGTTCCTAAAGAGTTATATAAAAGTCACTTGTATGGGAGGTGGGCGTGTCCGTTGACAGATTTGGCTCATTTTCAAACTTAGTTCCTACTTTTGGCTCAAATATATTGAGACGAAATTTCATCGTATTCTGATCAGTATTTCTCAAGATTTTCTGTATTCGGACAGCAAGACAGCAAGACAGCAAGACGGACAGACAGACGGTCATGGCTAAACGGACTCGGGTAGTGATGCTGATCAAGAATATATATACTTTTCTTTACCGGACACGCCTCCTAAGGGGCGTTACAATATATGCACAAAGTTAATATACCCTGTACCTCATAGGTGTAGGGTATAAAAATAGTTTAAAAAAATTAGAATAATAAAATAAAACAAAAAAAAGTAATATAATAAAATAAATAATAATATAAGGAAATATAAACAAATAGATTTCTTTTTTTTTTAAATTGTTTTGTTCAGAAATACGATGAACCAGCCCGCAAGGTGCGTGCCGAGGGAAAGACCAGTGATGCGGAAATGATGAGAGGATTTTTAGAGTTAGAGCGAGTGCAGTGACCTGCGAAAGCAATCAGTCGATCGTGCGACTTCATGCAAGTTGGTCGACGTTGCTTTGTGCTAATGAATCCTGTAGAAATTGTTAAATGTATCACATTTAAAATGTAAAATAGAATTTTTAACTATGTGTTTTTTTTCTTAAACTTATTTTGGGCATTTAAATTTATTTTAGATAGAATAATAATAAATTTTGAGATATTTTCACAATTGCAACAAATCGCTTAAAAATATGTCTGGTATTGTTTAAAAATAACGTAAATTGTTTAAAATAACTAAATTAAGTAAATTTAAGAATCGATCCACAATTTCTATTTTTTATAGCGGTTGCCGCGGTAGCTCAGTGGTTAGTGCGTTGGACTGCGAGCCAAAAGGTCCCCGGTTCAAGCCTGGACTGGGGCTAACAACATCTTTTCATAGAAACATTTTTCTATATCGCGCTACCTCTCGGCAGTAAATGGCAAACCTACGAGAGTAAAACATTGCCTATGAAAAGCTCTCACCCGCTGTTCAGATTTGGCAATAAACTTTAGGCCCCACCACTTTTAGTACAAATATAACACGCATAGCTCAAAATGGTGAGAGAGCTCGGCTTCTTCAAAATGCAACACTTAAATCTCGCTCACTTTTGAGTTGTAATCCCAGCTCACTTCTGCCCGTAGATACCCCTCGCCTAGCACTTGATTCCCCGCGCAGGCAGGTTTGGTATCCCTAGGCTATATCAATGTCGATTGTTATTAATGATATCAAGATATTTTATACCATCCTAAACCACCCCAAATTATGTAAACTCACCACACCGACATTCACCACACCAAAACTTACCAAACTGAAACTCGCTACACTATAATTTCTACTGGGGAAAACTCTACGGGGAATTCGTTAAGGGCAAGAATTCTACGGGGAAGAATTCTAGCGGGAAGAATTCTACGGAAAAGCATCCTACGGAGAAGAATTTCACGGAGAAGAATTCTACGAGGTAGAATTTCAAGGAGAAGAATTCCAACCGTTCGACGAAAAATTGTCTTTGAGAAAAGTTGTTTTGGTGGAGAACTATTTTTGTTTTGGTTACTAGATTTATAACACCAATAAAAAAAAAACGTGCACAATCAAGCACGGGTCCCTTCTATTTCCAATATGAAGCAATACCACCTTCATGATTGATACAGATGAATCTGTAAATAGTCTTCATTCAATATTAAAATGCTTATTTCAGTTATTTTTTCGTCCAGTGAACAACAATAACAATATTCGTAAACTCCTTCAGTAACGATAGTAACCATAGGTTAGGAACATACGAAACAACAAATAAGTCTTCAAAAGCAGGTGACGATGTATTAATTTGTTTTTAGTTTATTAATGAAATATACCTGATAGATTTCATTAAATTAATTATTAATACACATTTCATAACCTTTATCTTAATAAATAGAACCGCTCATTTTCTTCAAATAAAATTAAATTAATTCATCATATGAAATACGGGTCGTATGAGTGATATTAGTGAAATTTTATTATACGTTTTATAATTTTAAACGAATAGATCTGCACAACTGTGATACACTTGTATTCTATTTTTTAGCGTACTTTATGAATATATAGGACTTCAGCGAAAAGTTGAATTTTGTCGTACGGTGCACAGTGTGCCCAAACGCTCATAAATCCGGTGCAATCCAGTTTTTTCGGAACCACTCAACCGATTTTAAATATTTAAAAGTGTTGTACAGAGAGAACTTGAGAGAACTTAAGTTTTAAAATTAGAGTTTGTATCTTTAATGGTAGCCGCGGTAGCTCAGTGGTTAGTGCGTTGGACTGCGAGTCGAAAGGTTCTCGGTTCAAGCCAGGACTGGGGCTAACAACATCTTTTCATAGAAACATTTTTCTATGCCGCGCTACCTCTCGTCAGTAAATGGCAAACCTACGAGAGTAAAACCATTGCCTATGAAAAAGCTCTCACCCGCCGTTCGGATTCGGCAATAAACTATAGGTCCTACCACTTTGAGTACAAATATAACACGCACAGCTCAAAATGGTGAGAGAGCTCGGCCGAAGTTCTGTACAGGACTGTAGCGCCAAACTATTATTATTATATTATTATCTTTAATGGTTATGGAGATAAAAATCAGTAAAGTAGACTTTTTTTTTTCAAAAATTGTAAAAAATCCAAAAGTTATCCGATTTTTAAAATTCTTTTGTTTGTGAAAAGCTTACATAGAGATATAAAGCAAATGTGCTTACATGAGAAAGTATCTTCGTTAGTTTTAAAGATATAGACTGGAACATGTTTTTTTTATAATTTTTCAAGACTTTACTTCACATATTTATACATAGATTGTACATTTTCTAATAAAATCAAAATATTTTACAGAACTTTTATACACAATTAACACATACATCCTAAACTGAAAACCGTTTTAAAATATCTGAAGTGGTTTTGTAAATATGAAATTGTAAAGTCGAACATTTTTCTTACGCAAATCTTCGTAATATTTTTTTTCTTCAGTAGTTCAGTTTTTTGATAGATAACATTACTGAGAATCTTTAAGTTTTAAATTTTTTTTTTACTTTGACCCCCTGCAGAAAAGTTTTGAATGTTTTCAATGTTTAATTGTGCAAGCTTTTCACAAACAAAAGAATTTGAATAATCGGATAACTTTTGGATTTTTTACAATTTTTGAATTTATGAAAAAAAATCTCAACTTTACTGATTTTTATCTCTATAACCATTAAAAATACAAAATCCATTTTTAAAACTAAAGTTCTCTCAAGTTCTCTCTATACAACATTTTTTAAATGTTTAAAATCGGTTGAGTGGTTCCGAAAATACTGAATTTCACCCGATTTATGAGCGTTTGGGCACACTGTGCGTAGTGATGATCATTTGCAAGAACAAGACAAGAAAGGGTAATCTTGTTCTTGCTCTTGTTCTTGCATTGGAACATATGATCTTGTTCTTGCAATACCTTTCTTGCTCTTGCTTCCAAGAATCTTGCAAAATATTACTTTTAAAATTTTAAATAAAAGATCGGCGACAAATATCTTAAACTGCATATTAATTATGAAAACGCACAGAATTTGAAATTGAAACAAAAAAGAATCCAATAACATAAAAATTTGAATTATATTTTAGCATGAATTAACTAATAAAAAATAATTGTATAAATCAATAGATGTTGACGAAACAATTCAAAATCTCAAGGCCATAATAACTATCGTTGTAGAACGAAAAGTCACCAAATACATTTTTACGAAAAACTTAAATTTCGACTAATATTATAAAAAGTAATTGATGCATTTTTAAAGTTGAAATATCAATTGATAGATTTACATTTTCTTATCATGTGGTAGAAAAATTGAGATCATCGATTAAAAATTGACAGATATATAAACAATAATAAATATAAGGAATATTTCGTATAGGCATATTTCTGTTTTCGTCAGAGATTAAAATAATCCGTATGCTACACGAACCGTATGTCAAGAAAACACAAATAATATCTTGCAGGGTAACATTTATCTTTGCGAACACAAACTCAAACGAAACATAGTGAACACTAACAGAAAGAAGAGAATGCAACAATAATGAATTACGATGCGTATACACACATTTTCACAACGACAACTCTTCGTTGCAATCGTGATGGCAGCAAACAGACAGACGCATGACAACAGACAGACGCATGACAACGGACAGACGCATACAACAGACAGTCGCATGGCATCACACTACATATATGTATCTAGTACCGCTATCTAGTTGGCAACAACAACGAGTTTTTATTGTGGTACAACAAATTTCCCGCCAAAAATTCAATCAAAAGCTTGCAAATAAAGCAGCATTCGAATTTTTGTTGTTGTTGCACTCTCAAACGTATTTGTGAAAAAAAAAATTAAAACACAAAAAGCAATATCAGCTAAATGAGGTAAACTGTGAAAATGTTCATATATATTTTTTTGTTTTTATAAATTAAATGAAATAATGCACATAGAACTTAACTTAAGAAAAACGTCATTATTTTACAATTAACAAAAAAAACTATGTATAAAAGTAAAACAAAATAATAATGTGTATGGCACAGTGCATATGCACAATCGATGTACGAACTAGCGTAGCGAAAAAAAAAGGAACAACATTGTTTTGTCTATTTTATCTTTTTGAAGCGACTTTTGAAGCATTTTTGAAGCTATTTACCGCTTCAAAAGTTACTCACAGACCTTATTTTTAAAACACTTACATTCTATAGCCTTGAAAAAAAAAAAATAAAAACACATTTATATTAATGTTCACGTTCATAAATATTTTGCACGCTTCCCATTGTTACTTGTTCAATATTTAGTAATATCATGAATTTTTTTGAATTTCATTATTACCTTAAAAACATAATAAATACATTAAAATGATAAAAAAAAAAACGCAAGAGTCTTGCTTTTCTTGCATTTCTTGCAGTGTTAGTCTTGCACTTGCTCTTATTCTTGCATTACTTATCTTGCTCTTGTTCTTGGAAGAAAATCTCGCTCATTAAATCTATTTTATTTTTATAAAATGAGTCAATTTGGATGGATTGGAATTAATATTTTATTTTTCAAATTTTGAGTAATTTTTTATCGGTGTATGATAGAATGGTTAATCGACTGCTAAAGCGAACATTTTCCAGTAGCCGAACTTAAAAGAGACTGGACTGGCATTCCAATGAACATAACTAACATTTCAGTTTTCATCAATTGTAGACATTTTATTTTGGTTTTCTAATATTTTTAGAAGTTAAACATATGTCGGAAAGAAAAAATAAAATTGTTTTTTTGCATATTAAATAACAATTTCTTATATATGGGTAAATTTATAACAAACACAGTTTTTATTTGGATTGATCGATTATTGGACAAAATAATGCGCACGTCATTTTAAAATTTGAATTATTGACAGTATTCAAGTTTTTCTGTCCCTGTGTGATTCGTTTTTAAAATGATTAATTGTCAGGTTTTTGTTATTTATGAAATTAATACGAATCTTACTTTTTTCTTAAACTAGTATTTTGTACCCGGGCTGCGCGACGTAATTTTTCAGTTTTTTTTTTCCAGAAACCAAATAGTTACATATTTCGATTTTGCTTTTGTTTTTGCCTGTCCAACAATCACAATTTCCATCTTCTTCAAAATTTTCCATGTTTCATAACCTTCCTCATTGGTTTTTTGTTTATTTATGATTTAGCTTCAATTTCTGGGTTTTGTTTGTTTTTGTGTTGTTATATTTATTTTTGCAATTGTTGGTTTTTCCTTTGATTTTGAATTTTTGTAGTTTTTTTTATGCTCGAATTATTCTCAACATCAATGGTATAAGAAAATAAAAATTCCTGGAATACAAATTTTAAACACCGGATGCAAATTTCAAAAAGGTGCTTTTTTTCACAGAGTACACTTTGGTGAAAGCACTACCGGCCGGATTTTGTTCATCTGCGAAGAGGTCTCAAGTCGAAGTACAAAGCGATACGTAATAAGGATACTGCTTTGATTCTAAAATAAATAAAAATCCATGTGATTCCTTTTATTTTAATGCAATAAAAATTACTCCACGAATTCTAATGAATCATCTTTTTTAGATATGCCTCAACTATCTTCATATTTATATGTTTCATCCATACGATAACGTAAAGCAAACATGCCAGCAATATTTATCGTATTTGCCGCATGTTTGAAATATATTTGTCTCAAAAACGATCTAAGTAATTCGTATTTAGGGTTACTCTATTTCAGGTGTAAACATCTCAGTGTATTGCAGTACCTTTTCTAAAAAGATGCTGTGAAGGGCCCAAAATTGAGTTTGCAGTGAAAACACAGTACAACAAATGTGCATCTCTTTTTCTCATCTTCCGATTTGATAACGATTTTGAGTAATATGGGATTGTTGATCTCGAATTTGAATACTTTGTACAATGTCGAAATCCATAAGAATATGTAGCTTTTATTTCAGTTTTCGAAAATTATTGTCAAATGTGCAAGCAAAATAGACAATTTATTGTTTTCTTATTATTTTGTTTGCTCGTGGATCTGAGACAATTTTGTTAGTTGAGTACCCCACCTCATTTTTTATGGGGAACATAGAGAGTATAATAGTTTTCTCAAACGAGATGGTGTGGACGATGTTGACGATGGTAAACAACATTGCTGAGGAGACCATACCTGTATCTTTTTAAATTAAAATAACACCCTAATTGTGCATTTTGATTGTGAGAAACCCAGAGCTGACATAGCAAAACGGACTTCAGATTCTAGATCAGCAACCCCATGTTACCCTAAAATCGTTATTAAATCGGAAGATGGTATTTTATGTTGCACTATGAAATCAGCACACATCAATTGTATATAATTGATGTGTTCGATCTCCATGATAAAAATCGTGTTCAGTAATATAAATTAAGGTCTAACGAACGATTACTATTGAGGAAACTATGATTCTCAAATTGAGGTTTGTAGTTTTTCAAATATTTAGGATTTGATAGTAAAGATTCATTTCAAAAGAATTGGATATCAAGTGCAATCGCATATTGAAATCAATTTCAATAGAAGTAAATACCTCAACTAGAACGTAGCAACATCTTGCTCACGATATGTTCTAATTGTGGCACATAATTCATACATGTTGTGTGTATATCTAAGTAAATCTGATTTCTTGACTCGCACACATACACACAGTTCTGCTTTTGTGTGTATTAGTGCATCTCAGGCGGCCTGAGGCTCCAAAATAATTACAGCAAATTTGCACTTCAGACACTCATTGAAAATAAACACCACAGAACCGAACGACCGATATCCAACAAACAGTCAGCATTGACATAACAACAAAAGCCGTGCCGTGTCGAGTCGGACTCGGACGCACAGCGAATGCTTCAACCACGGAGTGTGCGCAGCAACAAAAGCCATTTTTCGTGTATCAGAATCTTTTGGTTTCCAGCAGCAGTAGCACAATACATACACACACAATGAAGATACATCCCGATAAAGTATTTTTCTTGCATCCGCGAACAAAAAACTATTTCGAAAACGTTCAAAGTCAAAGAAGCCGCTTTTAATACAGGCGACGACGTGTGATATAAATAAGATTAATAAAAAATAAGTTTAAAACAAAAACCATTTCAAATATAAGTTTAACTATGATTGATTCTTTGTGCATTTAACAATTAGGTTAAATTGAAATTTGGGGGCTACGCAAATTGATGTCTGGCCAGGGCAGCAATGCAAAAAATTAAAAGTGTTCGTGAGTTACCAGTTAAATGTGCTCGAAACAGTGAATAGAATTATTACAGAAAACTCTGAAAATTTTACAATCCTTATACTCGGAATACCATAAAGTTAACGGTGAGTCCAGTAAATAAAAAAATTAGTTTTTTGCTGCTGCGCCCATCCACCAAATGGACTCGTTCTCATATCCGAACGAAATACGAAAAAAACTAATTATTTGCAAGCATTTCTTTCTGCACGCTGACATGCCAGCGGGCCTAAACAATACATAAGTCGTGTCTGACATTTTTAGGTCAGAACAGTGCTAATGATTTATGGTTGGACGATGAGAATTTAAATTGCGAACAACTTCTAAACGGAAAATCTTAATTGAAATTTGTACATCGTACACGGTGCTGTGGAATCATTATTGAATAGAAAGTTGATAGTGTATTTTGAGGCTGTGCTATTTTAACGTAAAACACGGATCAAGTATCTTTTTATCTTTGTCTGCGTCTGTTTCATATTTATTAGACAATTTATATTCCCTTTAAGTTTAGCTCCTACCTGCCGTATAAAACAAAAAACTACTGCTGGCTAAACCGTTCAAGCTGAGCAACACATGCAACACCTTGTTTACAGAGATACAACCGCCCTCATTCAACATCCACACCATTGAGTTCAATGCAACCCACTCATTCACAGCCATTTAAAGTAGTCGTCTATTCAAAATTCTTCTGCACACATTGCCATAAATTATTCAAATGTAAACATCAACCAAATCATCGTCGCTATTCTCGTCCTCGTTCTCGTCCTTGTTCTCATCCTTGTCGTCATCATCATCATCACCATCTTTATTCTAGGCTCATTTCCGAGCAGGAGACTGATTTATGGCTGCTGTTCGAATGCTTTGCAGTCTCAGTGAGATTTTCATCGCCATGTCCATGTGAAGTCTACTTTATTATCCTACGTAATCTTTCTGTGTGTCTATTTTATAGGAATTTCAATTAAAAAAAACAGCTTTGCTTCCTAGTCTTTTTCACATTATTATTCATCTCTGGATTCTTTGTCGTTTAATAATTTTTATGTCATATTTATTATGCGTTTTCGTGGCATACACTCATTTTCAGTTATTTACCATGCAATGGTGCCCCATACACTTACAATAGTCTTTGCAATTGAAAAATGTTGTATTTGATGCTTCATCTGAGAATTAGTTTGCTCCATACGCCATTGTTGGGGTATTATATTTGACTTGTATATCCTTATATCCTCTTTTAAATTATTTTATTCGTTTATAATCGTATCAAGTTCGAGATATCCACGAATTAATTTTTTTTACAATTAACGAATTTTACACAGTTGATATGAATTCCCTTAATATCATAACTTTCAGTTTTCGTCAATATATAAATTTACGCGTAACTGGAATACCCGAAATGACTTATTTTCGGAAACGTATAGAGTTAGAATAACTTTTCCCGGTTCAAACAGTTTAACCATACTCACAACACAGTTTAATATACAATAGTTTGTATTACTATTGACTTCGTTCCTATTTTTTTATTTTACAATGGCTTCGTATATTTTATAATTTCCCTGCGGGGAAAAGGTGTCAATTGCTCTAAAACTACCTATCACGTGACCGGTATCATTGGTATCGACTAAGGACAGGATCTTGAAGACCAGTTTTGCGACAGGTCTAAAGTTCTGCGTGAGGAGACGGATCGTACCCATGCTAAACATGTCGTTAGTGAAGCGAAAAGGCACTAGTTGGCGCCATAGGCACGAGACTTATTTACACGCTGCAACTATTGCGTCTATAATTCGTAGACTGTTTTCCGATACTGTATTGATTTAAATACAGCATGACTTCCAAGTAATTATAATGCACGCATTAAAGGAGGGAACCATTAGTGAAATGTGAATGCATGAAGGAGAAGGTAAAATAAAATATAATGTAAAAACAAAAAATTTAAAATATACAAAAAAGTAATAATAAAAAAGCAACACAAAAATATGTAAATAAAAAAAATATTTTTTTTAATGAATGTAATATTGAATACCGATCACAGAACAGGATTTTGAGAACTAGTTCTGTTATAGGTCTAAAGGTCTGCTGGTGGTATTAATTGATTGATTAGGACCGGTTCGTTTCCAAGTAGGATTGATATTGAATATAAAACGTAAAGAAATAGAAAAAAAGACGAAAACTAAAATAGAAAGAGCAAGTTAAAGTTATAAATATATTTCATATCGTAGTATTCATTCGTAGTATGTATGAATTTTTATGTGGATGGTTTTCACGCAAATATTCTCGATAAATATACTAAATTCGTTTGTATATTTTATGGATATTTTTGTGTTTTACTTTGTTCACATGATTTATTGTTCGATTCAAAATTTCATCAATTCCAAAAATTGGTTTTTATATCCAACAAAACCTCAATATTCCAACAAACCAACATTAGGAATGATGAGATAATGTTTTATTAAGTTTTTTGTGACGTAAATAATGTCTCAATTTCCTCCTCATTAATTAAAACATTATATTATTTCAATTAGCGTATTCATAGTTTCATGGTATTGGTACGACATTATATGAATACGACTGTGAGCACCACTTTTCTGTTTGTTCAAATATATCGTCAAATAAATGCAGCTGATTCTTATAAATTTGGTATTTTTTTTCAAAATATCGATTTGAAAAGAAAGACGAATAAATTAGCATTTTATGTACACTTTAAATATTCAATTTTACAAATTTTTCTTTCTTTCAAAAAATACGACACCAGAAAACATGTCTCAGGGCTACTCTCAAATACAACACTTGTGGTATTTCACTTTTATAAGGGATGCAACAACAAATTGTCGTTTCTGTATTACTGTATCGTATATATACGTACTACATGATTCGAATACCATACTTAAATACGACGAACTGTGAATATGCTAAATATAAATGAAACTTGGTAGACCTAGAGCCCGAAAAATTAGATTTTGCATTATAAATGAAACCTTTGGAATATTACTATTTTAACGTAATTTTCGATATAAAACACAAATCTAGTGATTTCAAATATGGAATTCTTAAAGTGGATTAATTACACTACCCAACTAAAAAAATTAAGTTTACAGTTTTTTTTTTATTAACTAGTTGACCAAGGGTCTGTATTTTTTATACTAAAAAGTGGCTTAAAAGGGCATAAAATTTCGATAGAAAATAACATTCTAAGAAAACAGAATTTTTAATAGAGTGTGGCACTACTTCCCAAAATAAAATTACTTCCTACAACAATACAAATAAAACTGTAAAACAAAAGTGTGGGTTATTTGTAAACATCACTTATATTGTATTACTTAAGTGATGTGTCCCATAAAAATCAAAAAAAATTCATATTTGTGACTACTAATCATGAAATAGCAAGCCTGACTGCAAATATACCCAATAAACATTGTAATCTTTCTGTAAGCTTTTTGTAAGGTGAAATATGTAATGTTTTGCTTTATAATAAGCTTGCGAAATGTTTACAAAACGTTGCATAATAATTGTCGGATTTGCAAAACTGGACATTGATTGTAAGCTTACATTGAAAGCTTATGTGTAATATTGAATAGTAAGCTTTATGCAATAATATTGTAAACTTAATATAAAACGTTTTGTAATGATTTTGAAAGCTTATTACAAATCGTTATGTAATAATTTTTGTAACAATTTATAAAACACATCAAGTAACCAATTGTTGGCGAATTAAAATTTTATCTTGGAAATCTGAATATTCGGACGAATCAGATGTTCCTAAGGATGGTGTGTGCATACACATCCAAGATAATTCGGGGAAATATTATTATTTTCAACAATATCAAATATGTGATGTTGACAGTCATTGCCCACTGAATCTCCACGAATTATCTTGCGTTTATTTGGTTGTTTACGTTTCAAAGACATTATTTAATTATTATTTAAACGTACTTATATGTTTTCTCTAAATATGAGAAATATGCTTAAAATTTGCACACAAACTTAACACAATTGTGCTTTTTTCGATGTTTTACGTTGTCGTTAGTAAATATAACATCTGAGCGTACGCATTTTACAAACACTTGTTTTTTTAATTACGTTTACTTTTGTTAATAAGCTTATTAACAAATATGAATTAAGTGATTTGAAAAAATTTACGAAATAGTTGTGAAATTTTTTATTAGTAACCTTATTAAGAAATCTGAGTCTGCAAACCTTTACAAAAATGTTTATTGGGTACAAATATTCCAATGATATTACTGCAAATAAATTGGTGTTTAGATCAGTCATATTTTTCAAAGATATTTTGTTTTCTTAGTGTGGTGTTTGATATGTAAAATAGATATTTTAAGAACGACTATTTGTACATTCGAAAAGGATCATGTATTTATAATTATGATATGATTAAAATAATACACTATTCACAAATCAACCATCTAACATTTTATATATATATATATATTTTTTATTTTGTCGCAATCATAAATTATTCTCCTTATTATAAAAGTTAAACAATTCACTGTATAAATGTCACAATAATTTAGAATAATTTGCAATTAGTTTGAAAATTATATATTTCAGATATATTTTTCTCTTGGTGTGGTTGGTATGACATATTTGTTAAGCATTTAGTGGTGAATAGAAAAAATCTTGTTTACGTTAAAATGCATTTCCTCGTTCTTTCAATAAACGAATGCAGAAATAATAAAGATGATATTACCATATACAGTACTCGCTATAACCTTTGGAGAAAATACATTTTACGAATATTTGTAAATGACAATAATGGCAAACATTATGGTATGACTAAAATGTCCCCATAAAGACTGTCATGATTTTGACGTTTCGAAATAAATTCAAATCAAAATAATTACTTACATATTTTCATTTCTTCAGTTTTTAATTTCGAATAGTATTATTTAATAAATTTGCAGTGCAAATATCCGTGATATAACGTGGCGCGATTTCAACAAAATTTTCTAACATAATTATATCGTGTTTGTCGTATAAACACAAAATGTGTCTGTCATAAACATTAACATGAGATATGGATAGTGGAGACGTGGTGTAAAATAAGGAAATTTAACATAAGAAAACTGTGGAATGATAATATTGACGATAGTTCAAATTATTATTAACGTTTACATTAGTGCAAAAAACGTTATTGTACAAAAATAGTTATATAATATGAACGTTTATAATACAACTATGGGTTTAAATTGTTCACTAGAGTTCAGAGCCTTATGTAAGTTTTTCTTAAAATATCGAGGGATTATATTCATTGTGCTTATCTAAAATTTTGACGAAAATGAGTTTTTGATGCAGAAATTTTCAGATGCAGAAATCTTCACTGCTGCATCTATGACATGAATGATTTTTTATGAATGCAGTAGTAACTATCTACATACAATTTAGCTTAAAAGTTTATAATGATTATAAATAAACGTTGCAGATGTGGAAGTATATATAAATTCTTGTGAAGCGTAATTTTATTAGTCAATTTCGTCATGTCCATCCGTCGATTTGGTCCATGAAATCTATATGAAATCTACGTGAAAACAATGAAATCGGATAACGACGGATAACGACGGATAACGTCACATTTTCATGGATATACAATATCATAGAAGCCATAGAAGCTAGGAGATTTTTTCCTATCCTAATATGAAGCCTTAAAGGACGAAGTTTGAAATTAGCCTGAACTGATGAAATATACATCGAAAAAATTACTGTAGTAAATTATACTACATTTATGTCTTCGTTTTGAAAAAATGCAGTTCTACTACATTTTGATCATTTTTTAATACATTTGTATTAATTTGTCTGGGTTTTACTACACGATGTTCTAATACATTGTGTAGTAAAATCCAGACAAATTATTCGTTTTCTACATATTGCCGAATATTTAGTATGTATTTGTTTTCTGTAGTTTTTATTTTTGAAGTACGTTTACTACATAATACAACAATTGTATTATACAATTATTTTCTCTATTATAGTTTAATATTAAATTATAAATTATTTACATATTATTATAAATTTGTCTATAAATTTACTATAAATTCCTTTACATACAAAAATATGAATCACTTAAATTGAATAATTTTTATAAAAACTTGATTAAAATTGAATTTATTATATAAAATCTTAAAATTCACAGCCCTATTAAAATGTCTCTAAATATGAAAACATATTTTATTTTCAAAAACAGCAAAGTTTTGTTTATAATTTTAAAGCCTAATGTTTAGCGTTACCAATAATAAAAAAATAATGTCCAATTTAAAATAATATTCGAATGTATATGGAAGACTTGTCAAAAAGCCACTAATTTGTTAAAGCTGTACACCGAAAAAATTACTGTAGCAAATTATATACATTTTATGTCTTTGTTTTGAAAAAAATTATTTCTACTACATTTTGTTGGTTTTTTTATACCCCACACCTATGAGGTACATGGTATATTAACTTTGTGCATATATTGTAACGCCCCTTAGGAGGCGTGTCCGGTATGGAAAAGTATATATATTCTTGATCAGCATCACTACCCGAGTCCGTTTAGCCATGTCCGTCTGTCTGTCTGTCCGTCTTGCTGTCTTGCTGTCCGAATACAGAATAACTTGAGAAATACTGATCAGAACTCATTCGGAACTAATAACTCGAAAAGTATTCAAGGTATAGTTATAAAATTTAAAACGTATTGTTATAATTCACCTATAAATATGCGGTCCAAAAATAAAATAACTACATATTATTGAAAAATTAAGGGCATATGTAGTAATTTCTCTACATATTTCTGGACGTATAATTAAAGACAAAATGTAGGTTTTTTAATACATATGTATTGAAATTTTATATAGAAAAGCGGTTAAATTATGTAGTAATTTTCCATACAAAAACAACTACATCAGTTTAATAAAAATAAATACATATGCTTTAGACGTAAATACATATGTATTTTATATACATTTATAGTTATTTTGAATACAGTATTTTTTCGGTGTAGCTTATACCATTGTCTTTATGGTATTTCCACACAAAATGTTTAATGCTATTTTTAAAGAAAGTTTTTAGATATATTAAGGATTCGTTAGATATTTACGGATCAATACATCCATATCCTGCAAAATAGGATATTAGTTTAAATATTTAGGATAACATTCATGATTTTGAAATAGCGATAAAGAGTTAGCTGTTTTTTTAATATTTTAATCTTTAAAAACCGTCGGGTTAGATTACGTAACATTAAGACCTTTAACCATGATATACTACGTGAACCGAAAATGGTAGGATAAAAATTAGTCGGTGAATTTGGATTAGCCCTAGTAGAAATTTGCCCGATGCGCCATCGGGAAATGATCGGGTTTTCGTTGGGTAAGCCCTATTAGAGAAAATATGTTCATTGCCTTTGCATGCCCTTACCATGCTTACCATAGCAGGGTTTACATTATCTAAACAGTCAATGTTCCCGATCATAGCTACATTATTTGTTTCTCATAACGAAATTAGCATCAGGCAATGATCGAGATTAATGAGTGAAACCCTATTATGCTCGGGCTCAGACAAGGCAATTGTCGGGTAAATATTAAAATGGGGAATTGCCCGATCAGTACATGATCATGGGCTGAGGTCAATACATGATCAGGACACTGCGTTCAAGGACATTATGGGCCTCGTCATATCCCGATCATCTCAAATAATGACATGATCACTTCATAACCATGGCCCTACCAAAATTTCTACTAGGGAGGTTACACCAGGATATAAAAAAAAACAACTAATCGCCGATTCCAACAATATTTTCTGATCTATCTCCAATACAATATAGTGCAATAAGCTCGTTTTTTCATAGACATTGATCGCATTTGTATAGCAATAATCTCTATCTACCATAGCACGACGCATAGCGCGAAATTGCTGTTTTTTTTTAATTGTATAATTTAAAGAACATTTTTTATTTAATATTGTAGAAGAAATATTGATCGCCACTTTTAAGGTTTTATGAATTTTTTCGATCTCCTGAAAAAAAGTGTTTTTATAGATAGACTGTATTGAATATAAGCTCTCAAGATGAACTTTTATAACACCGACAGCTTGGCGATACGTCTGAATTACTTTCAACTGACCTAGCGGGAAATTACATCATTGACGACAAGGGCATCAATGATGATTCGAGACCATTGGAAAATTTGTCACATTTCCGTAGTTTTTGGAGGAGTTGAATTCCGCCAACCTGTAATATTAAGAAATTTTAATAATATTATCAATTAATTTGAAAAATCTATTTAAAATTTAAATTCCTTTTTAACAAATATTTTGTATACACATCTTCTCAGTAATTAGTTATGTTAAAAATAGATGTAATTCTTAAATATGTTGATGTTTGCACTTACAAACCACAAAAGACCGTGGGAATCTCAAGAGTTCCTTGTTCATTTTAACATCCTATTTTAATCAAGAAGATTTTAAATCAAAGTGACCCTTGATAATAAGGTAGAAAATTGTATATCATACTACCATAAAATGCAATGCCGTACATCTACGTTCTCGAATACCACTTACAAATTGATTTTTACAGCATAAATGAAACTGTTTTGAGTCTCAATTTTGCTCTTACTTAGTCCAAAATTAAGTATGTCATAACTTTTAATGTCATTTATCTAATTTATCCGATCAACACATTATTTAAAACAAAATTATGCCTTATTTTCACATATAGTATGCGGTTTTGTAGTATCGTCGACGATATACTTGTTCATTGAACTAAAAAATTGTTTTATCTAATAAAATAAATTTGTTTATCATATAAATTTTCTATTTTTAATAACAAATGTACTTTGTTAAATTAAAAAGGAAACTGGTTAATATAACAATGAGAAAAAGCAAGTGTAAATGTTTGTAGATCTAACAAATATGTTTTGTTGATCGTACATTATGTAATAGTTTGTTTTTTCAGTCGAAATTTGTGTTATTATCATAAAATTTTTGTGTGTAACCTGTAAATAGTTGCGGCAAGTAGGTTTTACGGTATGCGCAACAAAAAGCCTATTTAAGATTGCGCAAGCTAACACTTGCATACAGTAAAATCCGAACCTCATTTCGAAGAGGTTCTAAATTGAGTTCTATTTTCAATTCGACATACGAAAACACAAACCTTTTAATTAACGGACAACATGTTAACTGAATACTATACAATATACTTTGCAGGATATTTATCAAAATTGCGCAAACATTCCGGACGCTTGCAATCACTTAAACATTTCAAAGTCCTTGATCCAACCGAACGTTATTCGCCAATTATATAATATTTGAAATCAAAGCCAAACTTAAACAAAATGTCAGCGCACTCATACTCCAAACTCACACTGAAGACAACGGCAGTGAAAATGAAGATGCCAGCAGTTGCAGCAATTCGAGGACTAAGAAGCAACAGCAGAGAACATTTGCTAACTTAGCAGTTGACTTTAGTTCGTGTTGTGCGCTTATACAAAACTTTATAAAGCTGCGTTTGCCAAGTGCGGCAGTGTTCTTCGTACTTTACATATATACCATACTCAAAGTGAATGTTTTCAAATCAAAAAATAATTTTAATCAAAATTCCGCAACGAGGCTGAAATACAGCACCAAAACAATCGGCCACATTATGCATGAACCCAACTACAGTCGTCTGCTCCGTCTCAGTATCAGCCATATTTACGAAAATTTCATCTGTAGATTTTATGTTAATTACAAAAGGCAACATGCTAGAGCGGCAGCAAATCAAATTGGGAAACTCATTCGACTACAAGGAATTTGCATTATAAGACTGATATCATTATTACCACACATTGCACTTCGAACTCCCAAAAATCAACCACAACCGCTGCAGCCTAAAAGAAGAGCTGTGCAGCAAAGTATGTTGCCTGCAATTAGGCGCAGCTACACAAATCCGTTGTCGACATACACGACACCAGTGTCGGGAATTCCATATAAAATATTCCAATTTGCCAAATACGTTTTAAAGGTTTTGTGCATTTGCAAAGGTGCCTGTGCTCTGTCTCCCCTCCTGCAACGCAGTATTTTGCTGCTCATGCTGCTCTCTACGTTGTGGCATCGTTCGGAGTGTTTCCACGGCAGCAGCAGCAACATCAAATTCGGCACCAACACCGTAAAGACGAAGCATGGTCTGCTGCGGGGCATTGTGGTGCGCTCATCGCCTTTGGTGGAGGCCTATTTGGGAATTCCATATGCGTCACCGCCTGTGGGAAGTTTAAGGTAAGTTCCAAATTTTATACATCATTCAAATAAAATTTTATAGAATCAGTAACACTTAAAAAGGTCGGATCTAGTAGAATAATGGGGTATATACATTTATGTTCTACTTATTAGCATCCAACATATGTAGATTTCAGATTTAATCGAAACGCTTCATAGATGGAAAGGAGTAGGTGGTATATACAGTATTGGCCAAAAGTTTGAGGCACCCCATCAAGTTTAATTATTTTTAATCCATGTTAGATTTATTAAATTTATTTAATTTATAAACGCCAGTTTTAAAAAGCGTAATTTTATTATATAACTAGTATTTAGTAGATTCACCCTTTGCTGCAATGACCGCAGCAATTCTTTTTGGCATGCTTGAAACTAATTTCAAATATGTGTCTTTTGAAATGTTTGTCCATTCTTCGCGTAAAGCTGTCATTAAACTTGATCGTGATGATATGTTATGTTTTCTAATTTTATTCTTTAAAATAGACCATAAATTCTCTATTAGATTTAAGTCTGGTGACTGTGCTGGCCATTCTAAAAGGTCGATATGATTAGTTTGCATACATTGCATAGTTATTCTAGATTTGTGGCAAAGAGCGTTGCCCTGTAGAAATTTGACGCCTTGTAAGTTGGTATCGCCATAAATTTTTGAAAATAATAATGGTAGTGCATCTTCAAGGACATTTACATAGTTTGAACTATTCATCCGACCTTCGCAAAGTGATATTTCACCTACACCACCAGCCGCCATCCAACCCCAGATCATAATACTGCCTCCAATTCACGACATGTTGTAACGCGTTTCCGACCACATCTCTTTCTGGAACTATGCGTACCAGTGTCCTTAAAACAATTTATAGTACATTGAATACCAAATCGGGAACAGTTGACCATTCTTGCAATTTCCTTCTGACTTAACCCATCTTCATGCAAAATCTGTATTTTTACACTCTGTTGCATCGATAGTTCCATTTTTTTACCCATATCAGGAATTTATCATTCAAATAAAATATTTAGAATTAAAAACAGTGACACGAATCACACCGCAATTTTAGATTTAACAATTTTTCATAAGAATACAAAATTTTATATTGAGTAATTTCCAAATATCGGCTAATAAACGCTCATTAAGATGACTAAATATGTTGATTAGGTCCTAAGTAATGCATAATGGTACAATTAATGGGTTTCCAAAAAATGACAATGGATATATGGGCACTATGTTAGGGTGCCTCAAACTTTTGGCCATTTTAAAATCAATACAAATTTATTAAGTACACAGTGCAGCAAAAAATACCATTTTCCGATTTGATAACGATTTTAGGGTAACATGGGGTCGCTGATCTCAAGTCCGTTTTGCTCTATCAACTCTGGATTCCTCACAATTTGGGATCAAATATGAACAATTACGGTGTTTAAAGACAGTACAAACAATAATTTAATTTAAAAAGATACAGGTTTGGTTTCTTCAGCAATGATGTTTATCATGTACAGGCGCATTTTCCATAACCCTAGTTTTTTCGTATTTTAACCCTACTACTAATTACAAATTTTGACATACCGCGTGAACTCTTGAAAAAACTATTATACTCTCTTTAGCAAATATATTTCTCATAAAAAATGAGGTAGAGTCCTCAAATAACGAAATTGACTCAGACGCACCCATTAATCAGAATAATAAAAAAACAATAAATTTTGTAAAATGTTAGAAAGCTGAATTAAAAGTTATATATTCTTATGGATTTCGACATTCTAAAAACATTGGCATATTCAATTTTGTTATAAAAGTCCTGTTTCAAGGATATTGTCAGTCAATTGTACAAAATTAGGGTGTTTAAAGATAAAACATATTTTATTTTATTTCAAAAGATACAGATTTGGTGTTTTTGGCAATATTGTTTATCACGAACATAATTTTACTTTTACACCATCTTCCTAATTTTATCCTATAACCTTCATTTTTTGAATTTTATTACAAGTTTGGGCATACTGCTCGAACTCTAGAGAAAACTGTCATACTATTTTTAGCAAAAATGTTCTACAAAATGTCTCAGATTAAGCCTTTAAACAGAATGATAAAAAAACCTTAAATTTTGTTGTGTGCAAAATTTTCCAAAAAATGTTGTATATCCTTATGAATTTCAACATTATAAAAAATAATGGCGTTTGAAGTTTTTTCATAGACGTTCTGTTTCAAGGATGTACGACAATAGCAAAATGCTGTGTTTTAAGGCATACTTTTGTTTGGTAGAGGTTAAGATTATAGTTTTTGATCCAAAATAAGCACAGATGAATTAATATTGCAATGCAGATTTAAAACTGATATAATTTGCTAAGCTAAAACTTAAAATACAAGAATGGTGTTCACCTGGATGCCAAGAAATAAATACCCAAAAATATTTTTTTTTATCCCAAATTTTGCTACTTTATTACATATATTCGAAAACCATGATAAATGATTTTAAAATCAATTATATTTTAGATACAAGAAATATGAGTGTGACTTTCCACCTAACGCCTACCATGCAAAATCATGCCTAAAAACAGAAATGATCGTTTTTGTCAAATATCGTTGAAACAGGATGTCTAGGAAGAAAAGTAAACACGCCAATATTTGAAGAATTTCGAAATTCACAAGAATATATCATTTTTATTTCAGCTTTAGAAAAACTTTGTAAAATGTGTCTGCAACGTTACACCGAAAAAAAATGTGCACTTTAAATTTTAAAGTTCACGCTTTCAATTTAAAGATTTGACGAATTTAAAATGCAACAATTGAATTTGAAACTTATCACATTAAAATTCAATGTATATCATTTAACACAATTTTTCTTCATGCCAGTAGAACATAGTTCATAAGCACAATTTGATAAAGTGTACGAATAAAAGGGACAACAAAGATCAATAATGAGAAAGAGAGACTTAACGCAGGAAATGGCCATACGATCTGACCAGGGCTGCCAGATTTTTTTCAGGAAAATCTGTATTTACTGAGTTTTTGAATTTTATTATATTATTTTTAAAGTTTTTAATGTTTAATAAAAAAAAAAATTAGATCAAAGTTTATACTATAATTAAATATTAAAAATTATTTATACATATATTTAAAATTTTTTTACAAAATTAAATGATTGTTGTATTTATGTTTCAAACATTTGGGTATAACGGAATAAAATCGGTACCTGCATGGCAGAGTATTAACGAAAAGAAAACGGATACGTTCTCGTTTTCAGATAATTATTGGCTTTTCTTATTCACGATTATTTCTAACATTCGTTTTATTCAAGTTAATACAACTCAAAATGCGTTAGCATTTAGCTGATGAATTTGGAAGAACAACTCTCGATCAACAATGTCCATTAACAACGGAAATTCCGTAGATCCGTCAAGATATCATCCAAAACTGTCTCGTTTTTATTAACTTTTTTTTTGTATATTGAACTCCTCGTGTACGATATCGACATGAAACCAAAAAAAAATTTCTCACAGTATTTTAACAGATTTGCTAATTCCGTATACAATCCGTATTTTCATCAAAACCGTATAAAAATCCGTATTTATTTAAAAAATATGAAAAATCCGTAGAAATACGGAGAAATCCATATATCTGGCAGCAGTGGATCTGACACTCATTGAGAGAATTTTTTGTATTCTCACAAAAAATTAAAAGTGACCCTTTAGATGTAAAAGTCCAACTTTGAAAATTAAAGTGTTACATTAAAATAGAAAATTTATTTAAAATTTAAAGTAAACACTTTGAAATTTAATATTTTCAAATACGGCTGACTTTCATACATGCACACTTTAAATTATACAGTGTTTTGCACCGGAGTTTAAAGTGATTTTAAAGTTTTATTTTCTCGGTGTATAAACAAAGTACAAAATATATTGTTGTTTTTAGCTTTTTTATTATTCTGTGGATCTGAGGCAATTTCGTTATTTGAGAACCTCATTTTTTATGGGGAACATAATTGCCGAAGAGCGTATAATAGTAATTAGTAGGGTTAAAATTCGAAAAAACAGGGGTTATAGAAAAGCGTTGGGATGATGGTGTGTAAAATAATGCGCCTGTTCATGATAAACAACATTTCTGAAGGCACCAAACCTGTATCTCTTGAAATGAAAATATTTTGAGTACTGTCTTTAAACACACAATTGTTCATATTTGATCCCAAATTGTGAGGAATCCAGAGCTGAAACGGACTCCAGATTCGAGATCAGCGACCCCATGTTGCCCTAAAGTCGATATCAAATCGGAAGATGGAAGAAAAAGTTGGACATTTGTTGCACTGTGGTATAAACGAACGTAAACGAATTTATATCGAGACATCGATATATAAAGTATATCCAAAGTACATCCAAAATTTTTTTAAATGTTCGACCAAAAATGTATATATTTTTTATAATATGTACATTAGACCGGGTCGGTCTCCATTGAAAAGAAAATATTTAAATGTCCAGCCCTAAAATGAAAGCTTACCTTGTAAAAGTGTCAGAAACATATTCACTTATCGAATGTGACCTAGGAGCTCAATTATAGCTATGGGTCAAATATATTAACCGCCAAGATCATTCAAACGATATATAAAACGGAATTACCGGACGTCGAATAAAGAAGTTAAGACGAAAAAAATAATTTTGTTTTTTTTAACATATTTTTATAAAACTTAAATTGAAAGTTTATAATAAAATCACTAATCACTGGTGCACATCATTAGACTATTCGCTACGCAATACGTAGCTCAAGTGATTTAAGTGAATTAAGGAGGTATCTGACAAATGGTCTTAATGTAGAAAAATGGTCGGATCGTGACCATTTTTGAAATATTTGTGCATATATGTTTAATATTTCTCTGATTATTTTTCAAATCAGTGAAATATTTTTGGCTTACGACCATAATGTCCATAATAAAAAATAGGAAATAAAAATAAAATAATGTGGGCACATCACGACCATTTTTGAAAAACATATTTTTAAGTTAATTCTAATAATAAGTTTTACACTTTATAACTATACCTTGTATACTTTTCGAGTTATTGATTCCTAAATAGTTATATAAAATTGACTAGTATGGGAGGTGGGCGTGTTCCTGGACCGATTTGGCTCATTTTCAAACTCAGAACCATTTTTTGGCAAAAACAAAATTTTATCGCATTCAAGTTACAGTGTATCGGTTTAAAAAAACCAGACTGACAGGTGGACATGACTAAACGGACTCGGGCAGTGATTATCATCAAGAGTACTTCTCCATACCGGTCACGCCTCCTAAGTAGCGTTACAATATATGCACAAGCTTATATGAGGTACAGGATGTACCTCATAGGTATATGGTATAAAGATGTCAATTTTTTCATGTGTGCAAATTTGTTTCGATTTTTGTAATCTTTAAATAATTGGTCGTTTTTGTGAAAACCTTCAGAGCAGAGATCTGAACAAGACCGAAGTAGTCGGAATATTGTCAGAGTCTGGAGATTTTCAAAATTTTAAGAATTCTGTGGTTAAATTTTGGTAAATATTGTTATTTTCAGTGAATTTTTATAGAATACACTCATAATAATTTCTAGGACATTTTACGAAATATTTTTCGAAATGTTTAATTTCGTGAAATACACAAAAACAAGAAAAATTTGTAATTTATATATATTTTTTTCCAAAATATTTTTTACGAACGATTCGTATATATTACGAATCATTATACGTAAAATTAAAACAACAACAAAATTATGAATATTTCTTTTAAACTACGAAACTTATATAATTATTTTCTATTACAATTATTCTTACGAAAGAATAACATATCTTACGAATGAGCTTTACATTTTACGAATAATTTACAAAACTTTCGTAAATTTTGAAACTATATGTAGAATTTTACGAAACATTCGTGTTTTTTACGAATAATTAGTTAAAACGGAAATCAGTTGCGGCAAATTGCAAATTAGAGCTACATCTTATTTTAATTGGTATCGCGATCGCAAGCAGATAGTTATAAAATACGAAAAATTTTAAAATGTGTTCTGTGTGAGTTCTGTTTGTTTCAAAAGTATCATATCAGTGCATAAAATTTCATATTTTTGAATGAATCGTCATTGTCATCGTCAGATTTTTTAAAACAAAGTATTCGTGTATTTAACGAAAAATTCGTCAAATGTTTCATATGTTTCATAAAATGTACGAATGCTATCGTACGAATACTTTCGTAAAATGTACGAATTAATTTGTAAAAAGCTATACAAATATTCAATAAATTATGAATATTTCGTATTATGTACGATTGGCATTCGTAGATAAAATATACGAACAGTATCGTAAAATATTCATTTAATATTCGTAATTTTATCAAAAATTTACAAAAGTTCTTTCGTGGATAAATTTTGCGTAAAATACACGAAGGATTTCGAGTATTTTAAGAAGATTTTGTATTTAGTGTATGTATCTAAATTTTAAACAGTTGAACTAGAGTCTAGGATCAACAGATTCTATGACCGGTTTTTTTAGATTGGACTAAATTCCAAGAGAGTTTAAATAAAAAGTGATTTAAGGAATTTCCTTTTTATTTTAATTACAATTATACTTAGATATATGCCTCCCATTACGCCATCCACATGGAAGAACATACGAAATGCCGATCGTTTTTCGCCTGTTTGTCCACAAACCGTTCCGATTCCAGCAAATGGACCTGAAGCACTTCTCGAGGTTCCTCGTGCTCGCCTGGCACAGCTGCGCCGTTTATTGCCACTGCTCAAGAATCAATCGGAAGACTGCTTATATTTAAATATTTACGTCCCATATGATAATCAAAGAACACAACGTAAGTAAACCTGAGTTTAATTTATACTTTCTCTCCTCCTCAATTCGATTATAGAGTACCATTTCCGAAGACTTCAATTCCGTAGTGCATTGCAGTGTGATTTTGAATGAACTGCAAGCATTGTGGAAATGATGTCTTTGCAAGTGAATCACAACACGTTATACTTTCCAGCTTTTTAATATGTTACACCATAAATATCAAGTATTATTTTAAATTACGCATTCTTCTTCGTAGACACAAAACTAAGCAGCAGCAGTGAAAGAGAAGAGGGTCTCAAGCTAGCTACGGTACTGTTCATACATGGCGAATCATATGAATGGAGTTCCGGAAATCCCTACGATGGCTCTGAGTTAGCAGCGCGCGGCAACGTCATCGTCGTAACCATCAATTTTCGTTTGGGTATTTTTGGTTTCTTGAAGACTGGCGGTAAGGAAAGTGCTCAGGGAAATTTTGGTCTCATGGATTTAGTCGCAGGACTGCACTGGCTAAAACAAAATCTTCCAGCATTTGGTGGCGATCCGCAGAGCATAACAATCATAGGACATGGTACTGGAGCTGCATTAGCCAACATATTAGTCGTTTCACCCGTGGCAAGTGGTATGTTTCGGGAAACTTGATCAGTACTTCAAAAATACTGTAATTACTGGGCATTTCAGATTTGGTGCAAAGAGCGGTGCTCGTCAGCGGTTCCGCAATATCACCTTGGGCAATACAGAAAAATCCGCTGTTTGTTAAGCGTCGTGTTGCCGAACAGACGGGTTGTCACGGCGACATGTTGTATGACGATTTGGCACCGTGTCTACGCACAAAGAGTGTTGCCGAACTATTGTCCGTCAAAATAGATCATCCCAGGTACATACTTAATTTATTATTAAAATGTAACGTTTTCGAAACAAATCAAAGATATGTGCTTTAAATTATATATTATTTAAAATTGAATCTCTAAAAAGGAGAACGAAACAATAGGTCAGGGTTTAGAAAACAGATCTTAAATCGGGTGTAGTCAGTTCAATATATATTTCTTTATAAAACAATAATTCGAATTATAACACAGAAAATTTCTACTTTTGATTATTTTGATACTTAGATTTCTGGTTGGATTTGCACCCTTTGTAGACGGCACCGTAATCTCTCCAAATACCAATACCATACGCACTCTGTCACTGCCATTGGGTTCAGCTATAGTTAGGTATTTGTACCACATAAAACCAAAAATCAAATGTCTTTGCTACAGTCACATTTTTATTTCTACAGTACATCAGGAATTGAATTTGCAAATTTTCCAAAACGAAACCTTATTTTTTGCCTTACATCGGTGGAGTCGTATTTGGATTTAAGTGCACAGGATTTGGAATTCGGCTTCAATGAAACACGTCGTGATCGCATTCTAAGAACGTTCGTTCGTAATAATTATCATTACCATTTAAATGAAATATTTGCAGTATTAAAAGTGAGTTTGATATACAATTTTATGATCGTATAATTTCACTAGACAACAAATTGAGGCCTTTTGTTTTTATCCACGATCTTAGTGTGATTTTCCGATGGAATTCAAAATTCTAATCTTGACCTCATACTCAGTTTTCTTTAGATTGCCTCAATACGTAATTCAAATATATGACAATTATCGTGTTTTTCTGCATATTTTGGTCTTTAACTTTTTATAGATTTGAGTTTTCTATCACATTTTTTTCATTATCACAGCTAATATTTCGAAATAAACCGCATGAAATTTCGATGACATCTAAAAATATATTATTAAAAATTCATTTTAAATATAGAGCTAGCTACTAAACATAAAGTAGACTTTTTGATTTTTATAAATAAGAAAATGCTGACTTTTATTTAACTATATGATTAAATGTTTTTAGAGTCGACCTTAACTGACTATGAATTTGCGCCAATATTTTGCTGCTTATGTTCATATCGACCAAAAAAACGTAAATTTTTGAACGGAATTTGTGAATTTCACTTTAAGCTCAGAACTTAAAAAGTGATATTTAAAAACAAAATAAGAGGAAGCATAGAATTATAGATCAAGTCTTATATAAGATATATACTTTTATTTAATTATGAAAATCATTGATGATATGCAATAAATAATAGGTACACCTTAAAATTAATATTTTTGCGTTGGACTGGTTATAACTTTGGTCAGATCAATCTGAATCTCATGTGATTCATTTTGAAAAATTAGTTGAAGTATTCTCAATGAAATACAGAAGAAATGTGATCGAAAACTCAAATCTGTTAAAAGTTTAAGACCAAAATATGTAGAAAAACACGATAATTGTCAAATATTTGTTTTACGTAATAACTCAAAAACTTGAGGCAATCTGAAAAACCTAAGTATGAGGTAATGATTAGAATCATGAAGTCCATCGGAAAATCATACTTAGGTCGCTGATAATTTTGTTGTGTGTTGTGTTTTAATTTGTTTCTCTATTATCAAAATTTTGCCATAATTTGTATCTTAAATTTATTCAACTTTTTTATGTCCATAGAACGAGTACACCGACTGGGAAAAGGCCATTAGAAATCCACTAAGTTCGCGTGATGCAACATTGTCATTCCTAAGTGATGGCCATACGGCATCCTCATTAGTCAAACTCGGCTATATGCATAGTTTGCGTGGTGGTCGAAATTATTTTTTACATTTCAAACATAGAACTGTTGAGGAAGAATACCCTCAGGTAAGCAAACAAGTCCGATAAAGAAAAAAATGCTCTCTACACCAACTCATTTACAGAGAACCGGATCCGTTCGTGGTGAAGACGTGCCTTTTTGGTTAGGACTTCCCATATCGCCACTCTTTCCATACAACTACACAACTCAGGAGAAACAAATCAGTCGCCTAATGTTGCTGTATTTGGCGAATTTCGCTAAAACCGGGTAAAAATCCTTATTCATATAACGTTACCTAAAAATTAGTTCACTTCTTACACCATTGAATTGGTTTCGATACAAACGATAGAAAATGTTTACATTCATTTTTCTGAAAATCTAATCGATAACTATTTTTTGGTATATTGCTGGGTATTTTTAATAAAAAAAAATGTAAATTTTCATATCTTTTCACACAATATATCAAAAGTTATTAAGCTTTTGCAAAATTTTGTTTGTTTGTGCTCCATATTCTGTGTAATCTTATCAATTTACGTTTTCATTCACGTGGAGCAAACAAGAAATGATTGGTAAAACTGGGTTTTTAGAGTATTTATGTTAACGAGTTTATTTTGGTCAACAGGAAAATGAGCGATATCCGTCCGTATTTACAATTCAGTATAATTATTTTTCAAGAAAATTTCACGTACCCATTTTTGCTATACACCATTCTAAGGATACAATGGTGAATATCTAAGATTTTATACGAGATATTGAAAACCGGAATTAAAAAGAGAGTACATAAGTTAAATAAATCCAATTCCTAATTTTATTCACCAAAAAAATGGAGTGAACTAATTCTCAAATGACTATAAAACGTAATTTCTAATATAACAACATGTATATCATTTCTCCACTACAGCAATCCAAATCAATCCATACAAAGTACAGCAACGCCATCTGCAGACGCGTATGTCTCGGAAGATCTAACTTCAAACAATAAACCGCAGCAACTGGAACAACAGCCATCATCATCTACAGAGACTCAGCGATTGCTTAAAGTCAAACGTTATGCAGCATCCGTAAAACGCACTGATCAAGTTCTTTCCTTTTTAAATAGCACGGATGTACAAACGCACTCGAATCATGATCAAGAAAATATAGATGCAGCAGCCAAGGAGGCTCTTAACTTGGCCATTATCTATAATCAACATCGCAGCAACGTTATGAAAGACAAACGCTCGGCGTACAAACGACATCTACGTAGCAATGATCAAAATAATTATTTATCCACATCTAATGCAGTGGAAGACCACGATCATACGGATTTTTTACCCTTTTGGGATGCCTACGATGTGGTTAACCAGCTATATTTAGAATTAGGTATGTAGTCATGTCCGTAAAGTCATGTAAGTATTTTAATAAAGAGGATATAGTTTTTATGATTGTGACAATCTTGTAATTTGATAGAATCGAGAGAAGAATATCAATCATATTCTTTTTTCAAATCTATATCTTTATTAATTTTACTATAATCCCCTAATTAACTTGATTGATACAATTAGTAATTGCATTATTATATAAATTATGGTACACGCAAAGAACAGTTTCGTTCTTCACAATTGAAGAAATAGAAAAAAACGACATCGTTCGTGGATTTATTTTAGGTCTACGGAATCTGCGTTATACCAACTGACAAATATTATACGAAGAAATTTAAAACAAAAAACCAATACTATATGCCTTCTAAGACAACTACAAAAGAGATTATAACCCAAGCAACCACGGCTCGAAAATTGCCACAAAATATTGTGGCATATGTGTACCTTTTAAGTTACCTCTGACACCAGTGTTGCAAACTAATAATATGTAGTCCTAAAGAGGTCACTAATAACATGTATGGAACATACGCAATAATATGTCACAGTGCTGTGATACATAAGTCATACATTCTGATAATGGAACATATACGATAATGTGCGGAGCTAACTTTGTTGTTATGAAGTGGTAAAATAGTGGCAAATTAAAAAATGTATTATGTTCCATATATGTGGCAAGTATAGAATTAAGAACCTAATAGGAACATATTTATATATAATGTAGCTAATTAACTTTAAAATTTAATAAATGTATATTATTATACACGACATATTTATAACATCCACTACATATGTTTATGAAAAGTTTTGTTGCAAAAATATACATCCGTAAAAGCATAATTTAAAAAATTGAGAAAATCACAATTTTAATAAATTTTCACAAATTGCATTTTTTTGTGTGCGCGTAAAAATTAGAAGGGGTAGAATATAAGCTTTAACCCGAAAACTTGAACCGTTTGCTAAATTAGAGTTGTAGTTTGTCGAAAACTCTGTTCGTAAAGACTTCTATTATTATGCCATGCATATTTTTTATTTTTTATTACAGGACAAACATTCACGTTAATGGCACTGCGTAGGATCTTTATTATTTTATTTTTAATCTACACATGAATTACAGTTCAAGTTAAAATTACAGTTCAGGTTCCAAATAGGTGAACCGAAACTTTAATGGATCAAAATTTGTGGCAACTAAGCCTAGCCACGGCGCTTTTTGACTGGCAATTGTGTGGTATATTTCGTATGATTTAGAACAAATACTTTAATGGCAACTGTGTGGCTACCACTTAAGTTGCCACAAAGTGGTTACTTGGGAAAGAGAGCCCTGGGAGTGAAACCAGTAAACCACGGCTACACGGGTATAGAAGATAATGAACAAGCTAGTGAGGTGAATAACTACTACAAAACTAGCTGCCAAGAAAATCTAACTAGAATGAGTATACAATCTGAAAACACATGTAGGTTCTATCTGGAAAGGATGAAACGCCCGGGGCATATTCTGGAAACTTGTCCAATCCTAATGCTCACGAGGAATATCAAGCCTAATCGATATGAGGAAAATAAAACTAGACACTGATATTACCAGGTTTCTTACTAAGATAGGCTTGGAGAAGGACCTATAGAACTACTTACCAGCAGGAAACAATACCAATACTATTCAGCAATTCAGGATATCACTGAAGGAATGTAGTATCGATGGCTCAGACGGTTAGTGCTTTGACTACGAGTCTCTGTTACATATCATCGATGGTTTGACTCACCGCGACTGCAACATAAAAAATATAAATAATTTGTCTATCCGACACTACCTCTCGGCAGACAATGGCAAACCTTCGATAGTAAAACACCGCCCATGAAAAAGCTCTCTCCGCGCCGCACAGTGGGGCAGCGAGTAACTAAAGTTGGCGAAAACCTCAAAAGTCACATTGACCTCAGGCACTAATTTTTTGATAATTGTATAGTAAATTAAATTGCCTACAACGTTAATTCACTCAATTTATGTCATATGTATCCAACTTTTCCCCACACTCTCTCAAACACAGCTACAATTGCAAGAAAAAAGACTGTCAAATTTGTGATCAATTTTTTAAAACGTTTATTTTGAAAACCATAAAAAACTATTTTTTTTTTTGTAATGCAGCAGTCTGCATACTTTAAAATGAAAATATGCTCGAGTAACTTCATTTTTTACATTTTTTTTTCATTATTTTTCATTTACAAAGATGAAAACAAAAACGTTCGGGCACGCTCCGGCAAACCTGATTATATTGTTACTTAGTACATATATTAAATGTTGCCTTTTTTGCTTTTTCGGAGTTATTCACATTTCAGAGACCGACCATTTATACTAATATTAACAATAATATTAAAATTGGTTATATGGGAGATACCACGCCCACTTGTTCAATCAAGATGGAAAATCAAGATGAAAAACTATATATTAAAAAGTTTCATCACTGTAGCTCTATTAATTTCCAATATATGACATTTGTCAAATCATGCTGAAATTTGAGAAACAGCATTTTATTAAAGAAAAACTATAATGTTGTTCCCGTAATTCCCAACATATATTAATTTAATTATTTCAGTTGTATTGGAGGCCCACTTTTAAAAATCTACATCTAAATGTTGATAAGACTGTTTCCGAATATGACATCAGTTTTTTCAAATTATCTCTAGTATTTGAAATATAGCACATTTTATTAAATCCTATTATTTTAGTTTTCTCTTATTTTTAAAATTCCAATAAAAGAAAACTATTAAATTATCTTTTCGATATTAGATACAGAAAACCTTGCGCTACAAAATATATATTTGCTTTTATGCGTGAATATTTTTTGCGAGATATAAGCAAAAGAAGTTCAACTTTTTTCAAAAAAATAAAAATGTTATGAATGAAAAACCATGTAGCCAATTTATGTAGCACCATGTATCCTTTTGAAAACTCTATTTAAGAAAATTATTTACGACTTTTAGTTAAAATGTTATAATTTCTAGATTAAATAAAAGCAACTTTTTTTTATTTGTTAAATTTAAATGTTCTGATTTTGTAAATTTTATAGATTTTAATTTATCAAGTAAAAAAATGTTATTTATAACTTTTGAACCAAGAATCTTAATTTATTTTCATAAATTTTTAACATGTTTGTCCACTAAGTAATAACGTATTTTATTACCAAAATTTTCAACTTTTTGAACAAATTTTCATTTCTTTTGCTTATATCTCGTAAACAAATTTTTTCACGCATTATGTCAAATTATTGCATTGTAGCGCGATATTTTCTGCGTCTAATATCGAAAAGAAAATATCATTTTTTTTTTTTGTTGGAATTCTAAAAATAAATGAAAATAGTGGAAAATAGAAAAATGGGCTATATCTCAAAAACTAGAGCCAATTTGACAAAACTGATGCCATTTTCGGAGCACCACAAGTGCATCCAATATTTGCTACAACTTTTACTGCACTGCAATTATGAGTGTAGGTCAGTGTTATTAAATTTTCATACAATATTAGTCAATCTTATTTTTCTAAAAATAACCAAATTTGAGCTTTTCGCCAACTTTTGGTACTCCCTGCTTCACTGTGCACCGTTCGGATTAACGTCCCGTAGAATCACGCATAACTGAAATGGGAAGAGAGCTTTAGCGCCAAACTATTATTATTACCTGTATTATTGCTGTTGTTTTAAGAAATGTTGTTATGAGTAAATAATATTATGGATTAGTTGCATCTGCATGGTAGGTTTTCAGCGCACCATAGTTACCAAACCTTAAAATCTTGCTTTATAGCTTCTAACTTCTAAAACCAACTGTTCTCATGATGTATATATATTTTCAGGTAATAAGGTGGAGATTCAAAGTCATTACCGTGGACACAAACTTTCAATGTGGCTTAATCTTATACCACAGTTGCACAGGCATAGCAATATTAATGATCAATCAATGCGACATCATCAGTTTCCGGATGATGCGTCGAACAGAGATCTATATGAAGGTAAGCGACATTGTACCCACAACATAATTCGAACTAAACATGTCGATCTGCAGGTTCGGTGCGTCCACAACTACACACGAAACCACTGGATTTCGAGGACGACATAATTATTATTCAAACTCCAAAATTGGCAGTTCCGTCAAAAGTTTCCAATTCTACGACGGTGAGGACTGGAGTCAACACTGTGTCGGGGCCAACAACGGGTATGTAATGCAATTTCAGACAATGTTCACGAAACAAGAGAAATAATGAGCACCGCTATTTTAATTAAATATATTAAAGCTTGATAATTTTTTAATATTTCATTTAAAAGTCGATATAATTTTAAGTTTATCTAAATTATATGGGAAGACATCAGAGATACATATTTTATCCAAATTGGATCACAAAGATATCTTAAAAATTATAAAATTCTAGATACGAAAAATGTATCTTACATTTTAACATAAATTTTTCTTTTCGTGATTATGCTATATATTCGGTAAATTTTACATTTTGTTTTAAATGATTAGTACCAAAAACAAAACAAAAATATAATATGCTCCAGACAAAATATAGGTTAAGTTACATGCGGAAAACACCAAGGCAAACACAGCAGCTTTCAAGCAGAAAATGAACAGCTTTTCGGCTGCCCGGTGTGGAATGTCATCAAAGATTTACTGATTCATGATTCACCTATGTCAGGTCAGAAGTACAGATGGGCGATTGCCGTGTCTTTTTCGTGTCACGCTCGAAAATCTGAGTTCGTGCGTGCAAATCTCCGTGCATGCTTGTTGTCGTGCACGCGCCCATTAAAGATTTTTTGTTTAGTTTCAATTCCAATTTAAAAAAAAAATATTTACTTCCAGCATCAGAAAATAAAAATTTCGTGATATTTTAACCAGGGACAAACACACTTTGGAATATCGCTGTAGATTTCGGTTCTTTGCGGCCCCCAACAGTTTCCGATTCCGGAGAGGTTCCTATTCAGAGAATAAAACAGTACCAAAGTTAATTTTTTAATTATTTGTAATAAGGGACCGTAAAGAACCGGTACCGGAACCGATTTAAACCGAAATCGGAACCCATATAATTTTTTTTAGTTGGAACCTGAACCGCTATTTTATAAATCTTGGAACGAGAACCGGCACCGATATTCCAAGGGTTTTATTCCATCTCTGGGAACCAAAAGAACCGTAATTGTAACCGGAACCGTTTCGATTTTTGGAACCAGAATCGGAACACATATAATTTTTTGATTTTAGTCCCTGTTTTTCACTTTTTGTCTAGATTTTCATGTGATTCCGTGCTTTTTTGGGAGTGTCACCTTTCGGCGTGTCAGTGCCATCAAAAACAGGCACGCGCCCATCTCTAGTCAGAACATCGATGACCGATAGCATTTTCAAACAAATGCCCAGCGGGAAATGACTTCATTTACGACAAGGGCATCAATGATGAATCGAGGACATTGGAAAATTTGTCATTCACGAATATGTCTCAATAATTTCATAGATGACATTGAATTAATGATGCCATACACCATATATATTCATACATATATTTAGGACATTATGAACATCTTGTCAATTAAAATATCATTACTGTAGTTTTATAAGAAAAGTCATAAATAATACATCAAATTGTCAAAGTTTTTTCATATACATGACAAACACCTGATGACATCGTTAATGGCACGTCATGCATGAGGTGGTGGACATTTCTTTAAAACTGTCATCAA
The DNA here is from genome assembly GCA_951804985.1 of Dryomyza anilis. Classification (NCBI taxonomy): domain Eukaryota; kingdom Metazoa; phylum Arthropoda; class Insecta; order Diptera; family Dryomyzidae; genus Dryomyza; species Dryomyza anilis. Next base: position 79,848,330 of record OX638131.1, read on the forward strand.
TAATTTGCAGGGTGAAAATGCTATCGGTCATCGATGGTCCTGATCGGATATAGGGGAAGCACAGAGGAATCATTGATGACATTTCCCACTGGAAATGTATTCATTGGTCAAAAATGTGTCTGGAACCGCTAAGTATATAAATTCTTGCCTGTTATCTGCCGTGTATTTTGCCTGGGATTGAGTTTGTCTTATTTAAAATTAACTTTACGCACATATAATGTCTAATTTAGAATGCGGCACAGTGGATGCTACTGCGTACGTTACGGAAGTGGACACTGCCGAATCGCCACCGTCATCCACGGGCCCTGGCAATCGCACGCTTACAGCTGAAACCCACAAAGAACTGGCAACAGCATCCACGGGTATAATCGGAAATCTGGAGGTGCTGCGTCGTCTTGGCGGTAAGCAGTTCCAGAGTTACACAACAGCGCTGGTGGCCACAGTTGCCGTAGGCTGTTTTTTGTTGATCCTCAACGTGTTGATCTTTGCTGGAATCTATCATCAGCGCGAACGGCGTGCGCGTGACAACAAAACCAAGGAGGAGCTGCAGGACAGTGATACCAGCAAAAATTCCAGCATACTCAAACTAAACGCAGTCGGTTTGGCGCCAATGGGCGAGACGCAGCACTTTGGTGGCGGCGACGGCGGCGGTGTTATAGGCACCGGTAAGACGGCCGTTGTCTTTGGCGAGTACAGTTGTTATGATGAGAAAACATTACAAACAAATGATGATAAGCTATTGGTCGAGCTAATGCCGCCGCAAGGCAGCTCCAAGTTGATGGACCCAAGTTGGGCCTGCTCCACCAGCACGCTGGACTTGTTAAAGACCAAGCATCATCATACATCGTCAGAACATCAAGCAATATCCACTGCAGCCGCAACCATTCCATCCATAGCCGAAAAGACGGATGTGCATTTACACCCCATTATCAACATGGAACTGAATACTTATAATCAGGGTTCGTAAAATTTCAATTTATAAGAAATTGCCGACGTAAAAAATCCAATATATTTATTTTCATCATATATCGCTCAATGATGAACATCATTCTTATCTTCAAAACTACTCATTGAAGATAGAAATAATTTGTATCTAAAATTTTTCTCATGATTGAATAATGAGAAAAACAGACCATCGCGAATTCTCATCATTTCAAGAAAAAAAATTATGATAAAGATGAGAAAAATTTTGAGAAAAGATATCCTGCGAAAAAATGGTTTCTCTAAAATGACCTTTCACATAACTGGTGAGAAAGACCTTAGCACTGTTCAAAGGTATGCAAGAATGAGACAGTTCGTAATCATTTACATGTTTTGTGACCGGTACCATTGGTACCAACTAAGAACATATTGAAGACCAGTTCTGTGATAGGTCTAATGTCCCCTTCCTAAGCCAACGCCGTGTTAAAGTTGTAGGTTGGTTTAATATAAAAGTGAAAGAACTAGTATCGTTAATTATCTCCGAGAAACCAGTCACTACCCCAATTCGTTTCCCCATAGTGCAAAGACACCCAGCAAACACTGAAGCTCTAATATGAGCGTTTTACAGTCTCATTTCAAGATTCTGAGTGCCTCAGTTTCACTCAGAAAAGACACTGCGTCATTCAAGTAAGACCGTTGAAAAAATGCTCTATTTTGAATCTTGAATGAGCCTATAAGATAAGCCTTTTGATTTAAAATATGTCGGAATTAATTTATTTGGAATAAAAATCAATTTAATTTTGATTATTTTTATTTTTGACATTCAATTTACAATATAATTTCGGGAGCCTGAGCCTTACATAAATCTGGGTGTTTTATGGGGCACACAATGAAGAGATTTTTGAAGATGAGAATTATATCCAGAGTTAAACGATATATTTATTAATATAAATAAGAATATTTATTAGCATCTTTATCTCATCTTTAGTGATGGATATAAATTGAGGGAAACCAGCTTCGAACCCAGCTTACAATTCTCTACTTCTAGGCAATCTCATGGAGTCGGGCGCACTTCATAGCAAACGTGGCTCTTTTATAGGCAGCTCATCAACGCATCTGGCTCAATTCGATTATGCGGTACAGTCTTCGGATCAACTCTCCTTTAAAGAAATTGAAGCTGCCGTCAAAGCTTCGTCCGAAGACATTGTGCGTGTGGTAACTGATAATGATGACGACAATGACGATGACGATGAAATTCCGGAGCCACCACCACCCCCAAAATCATTTCAGAACAATCAACAGCAGGGTGGTGGCATCTTGCGCCAGGCTGGTGCGACATCAGGAAAAAAACGTGTACATATTCAAGAAATTTCAGTATAATATTTTCTTTATGAGCCCAGTCATTATTTACGTACCTTATACTTCTATTATTTTTTGGGACAACTAACCTATTTTTCAACACCGTACCCAAAAATCCAGGCAGCTTTAAATTTCATATAAAACATAGATTTTATAAGTTTCCCCGCTTGCACCTCCCGTAACATCCAAAACTATCCCAATAAGTTTTTTTTTTCAAAATCCAAGATTAACTATTTTTAATATAAAATATTGATTAATATTATAAAAACTAGTTGATAAATTACAAAAGTTAAATTACCCATTCGAAATATTAACATTTTCTCAAAAATTTAAGCCAATGTTGTTTTGATCAGCGTCAACATTTTTTTTATATTTTTTTATATGCGGAGGTGACGGCATTTCAGTCAAAAATATTTATAGGCTTTTTAGGAAACACTAATTCAAACCAATAAGGATAAATTTAACTTTTTAGTATTCATTTATCCTCAGTTGTAGCGTCGTTTGTTCAGCACGAATATCAACTTCAAAAACTCAAAAAAAGTACAACGCTACCCTTCAGTGCATAAATGTAGTATTAGGTGTAAAAAAAAGGGGTCAGGACCATTTCTTTTAATGTATACCTATAATCGGATATGTATGATTTGATACCAACGAAGCGTAAATTTAAAAGCTATAAGATGGCACTAAAAACTTAACTTCCGAAAATTTTGGACTTGACCAAACCCTTTAAATATTGCTCAGGAAAACCGTCACTTGCTCAAATGATGCGAGAGAGCTTGGCCAAGGTTCTTCAGAACTGATATTATTAGATCGACAATTATCAAATATTCCCAAATTCACTTTCGATCGAAATCGTTAAGAAATTCATTAACATATTTTATTCGAAAGTTAATATATTAATTGTCCTGAATAAAAAAAAATGTAACTGGAACAGCCACAAATTAATTCAATCTTATTTAAAATTTGATTGGATTTCAAACATTTGAAACATGTCCGATAATTCCAATTAACAGAAAAACACGTAACTAAAACTGTTTATCAATTTCAATAGTTCAATTAAAATAGTTTCTGTGTGCATTTGAGGGTTAGTGCTATGCTGGAGTTTCGAGAAAATAGCTCATGCTTTATATTGATCAGTTTTTATTTATTCCAAACTCCGATGCCGACGGATTGGTAATGAGAGTAAATTTTGTTTGGGAAAATAATATTGTATACCTTGCATTATTTATATTCACTGTAATAAGCCTATTCTAATATACTTAATATATGTATGTACACCTACAACTATTTTCTATAATTGATGACGTGAATTGATGTAATCTTGATCTAAGATTGGCTCAAGTATGTAAATTTTGTAAATCTGTTTGTTATTTATTTATATAAAAACATATATAGTTAATTCTAATTTGATGTATTCATTTTATGGCTTGTTGATTGTACGTATTACCTAAATTTAAATATTGTCAATATTTGAAATTAAAAAAAAATATATTGATATTATTTATTTATTGATTATAAATATTATAAATATTACAACTTAAATAATGTAAATGTAAGAAAACAACATTTTTTGGATACTAATAAATTTGTATTTACTGTTAGTTCCAAGCGATAATATTGCATTTATACTTGATTTAATAATACGGCACTGTAGAGGTAACAAAAGGATTTTTTTTTTCAACCAATTATACACCAATTCCCCTTGTCGATTTGGTGTATAAATGGAACTCACCATCTTCGATTTCAATAAAATTTGGGCAACTGTTAAAGAGTATCAAGATATGCCTTGACCATCTTATTTTTCGACCACTATTTCCAGACGTTCAGTAGTTCAAAGTCACTAAAAATAATGACTTTCATATTTTATTTAAGATTATAAGTAAAAATGATCGTAGTAATCGTAGTTTTATGTTAAAATACCACCCGTTTGACATGTAATTTCCGATTTATAGTTTAGATTTTTAAATTTAATTATTTTTAAATAAAATTTAATATATTTTTAATATAAAAAATAAAGACCGAACATTTATAAAACAAACTAATTTTACGATATTGCCTAAATTTTAAAAAAGAAACAAAATGAACAAAACAGTTTTTACCCGATAATTTGTTTGGCTCAAACACCATTTTTGGGTGAATGGAGTAAGGAATTGGATATATAACACTTGTATATTCTCTTTCTAATGCCGATATACGTTTTTCGATAACTCGTATCAAATCTGATATATTCAGCATCGACTTTGCTCCAAATCGTAAATCATCTTTATCGTTTTTCTCGAAATCGACTAAATTACGTTGAGCCACACAAATTCTCAGGTGACGATATGTAAAATTGTAATGTAAAGGTTCACAAAAAGTAGTAAACTTTTCAATAAAATATATTACTACCGCAGATAGATTTACAAATAAATAAATAAATAGGAAAAGAAAAAAATACCACATATTTGGGATGTTGGGGGGAAGTCGCCTTCATCGACTCTACATCCACCCTGATGAATTCAAAAGTTAAACATAAATAAAAAAAAAACGTTTAAACATGCAATACCCGTAACCTATGTTCGTTTAAACCCGAAACCCTTATGAAAATTTAAACATTAACAGAAAACCGATAAAATCGGGTACAATTTATACCGAACGTCCACTTTTCAACATATTTCAGTTTTTAATCAAAATATGCATTAATCCATCATACCAACATATTGTATTACAATAGTTTTGGAGAAAAAATCAAATTTGTCTAAGACCTTCCAACTACATTAGTTTTGGAGAACAAATTATATAAATATTAATGTTTTTTTTTTCAAAACTGACTAAGTCCATGTGTTCATAAAAATCAAATCAAAGTGCCTCATCCAAATGCCAACCAATCATATGACGATATGGCTCCTGTCAAGTAAAGTAA